>CM073585.1:33102263-34302263 GCA_037074715.1 Magnolia kwangsiensis | reverse complement strand
ACACCCAACCGGCATTTTGCTAGTCCCGAGCAAAACATGCGAAAAATAATTTCAGAAATAAAAGACAATTCCTGTAAACCCGAGTGACTTGTGAACAAATAGTTGAGATGCGAAAATTCTAAGATTCCTGAATGATAAGTAGAATTTTCTCCTGGAATCATGCTCGTGGTAAACTTCATAATTAAGTTCTACGTATTAATCCATCAATTAGACAATTCTAAACATTGAGTTCCATGAGTGAATCTCGGCTTACCATTGTTAAGAGATCCATTTGCCAATTTCAAGATATCATTGGTAATTAACAACGGAATTCATGACAACCAAACCTGAAACCATCTTTTAATTCTACCAGCCTTTGATTTTCTTTTTTCATGAACAGTGACACCAAGGAGGGGAATCAAATCCTCACCAATAGGGAGAAAACCTATGGTAAATATTTGTCGCCTAATTTTTTCTAAATGTCAACCATGGGGGATCGAATCTACACCTATAGGGAGCAAACCTCTGGTGAAGATTATGCGACTTACCCTTTCAATTCTTCTTACTGAACTAATGCTAAAAATGTATTGTTCAGGCTAGTTCCTTCCATGTTTAGTGATTACCAAGTTAATCATTCATTATCGAACTGGAACCTTATTGTGTAAGCGAGATGTGATATGCGAAATCATGACTCAATCAATGTTTAAAGCTTCTAATCATGGGTTAACAATTCTAACTTAACTGTGAAATCTAACAGACAACTAAATCCAAGTGTCATAAAGTACCAACATTCTGTATCTTGTAATTTTAAAATCACAAGTATCCTTCAAAATCACTTTAAATTCACAAGAAATTCTAGAAAAATTTCAAAATAATTTAAAATTTTCCACAATTCTTGCTTAAGACCAAGAAAACACTGATTAGCTGAAATTTAATATGTACAGTTAATTTATGGCCCCCATTACATGTATGAAGTTTCGAGTTAATCGGATGGCAAAAACCATGTGATCTTGTATTCTTGGACCATTTTTGGGCCTTTTTAACGTGAACAGCTTGACTTCCTTAGATCCCTGGCGTGTAAATTCATTGATCTCAGTCCTTTGGAATCCGTTCCTTACTTCGGTGACTTTAGATCATCAAATCCATGCTTGTAATGATCTTTTTCAATCAACTCTCCTTATTACATCCTACAACAAAAACACGATTAAGATATGACATTAAACATTATCATGTACGTGAAATCAGGCAGTAATCAGGGTCTAATATGCAATATTCAACCCTCATTAGGAACCCTCTAGAGCACGGATAGCCTCAGCTCAATCCTCCTCAACGCAAGTAGGGGAAGACTCTAAGTTAACCACCTCCCTTGATGGGATACTTGAGGGAAGTGAGCCATGTGTAACTACAGTTAGAGATGCCACTTTGCACTCCATGGGGACTGCTACAGCATCTGCCTCTACTGCAACATCTCTCCCCGACCCTACCCATGTGATCGAGAGGTGGACCTCGGGAGTAACCTTAATCGCTGCCCTCTTTGTTATGCATTCAGAAGAACCACCCTTGGGAGAGGCAATCCCGAGCAAGAGCCAGTGGGGCAATCTTCCTCGCAGTGGCCTTTAACCGCTCCATCTTTACCATGGAGGGGAGTCATCGTCTTCGATCGAGGACGATCAAACATCTCTACAAAAATAAAGAAGACAAAAGTTAAACTCAATTAGATGACTTGGAACAAAAAAAAAAAAAAAGAAAGAAAATTATCCGTGGTAGAGAGAACTTCGGTTACCTGGTCCAACCACCAATATACCGACCTACTGTAAAAATTTTGGGGGAGAGGGGCCAAGAGTTTGGGTTGAGATCTAGAAACAGCTATAAAGTACAATTTTGACTTGTGAGGGCGAATAAGGTGGGAATTCAAGCTTGCAATCCATCCAACTCCGACGTAGGTGCCTCCCATCCTCCCATAGTGAAGAATCACCTGTCCTTCCAGCCCTTGTTGGAGGACAAGTAGTTTTTAATGATGGCCTGGCCCTTGATCGTCTAGAAAAGAGAAATGGTAATAGCCTTGAGAGCATGGCTGCTCTTGGTTTAGTATAAGTAATGAAGCTTATCTAAGGAGAGCTTAGAGTTACCGACTTGCTGCCATAGGGCATAGCATTCAAAGACAACTTTCCATACATTAGGGTTTAGTTGTCCTAGAGCAACCCTTAAGCAGTTCAACACCTCTCTCACCAATGGATGGAAAGGCAGTTGCAGGCCATAAGAGAAGAAAATTGGATATAAGGCCACCTCCCCCACGGGAGGATGGCCTAGAAGCTCCCCAGCTCCAGGAAGTTATAGCCCCACCGAGCACTAGATCCTGAACTCCGTTTGAATGGACTACAAGTCCTCTTGTTGCAATCAAAAAATAAAGATATTGGCTGAAAAGGTCGCCCCCTGAGAAGAGGAAGAAGCTGTCTCCAGCTAAGGCGAAGAGGCCTTCCTAACACAAGGAGCCACCATTGGCAGCGGTCCCCCCGATGAAGCTAGTCGAGAGTATGTACAGTCATGTATAGACTCCCCATGGAAGGCCCCCGAAATGGAGGCCCCCCTAGAGTTCTCCCCGGAAGACATAAAAAGAGACAAGGAAGAGAAGGAATGTTAAGAGGAAGAGAACAAGGCTTACTAGAAGTAAAGCCTCGATGCAAAAAATCTCCGACTAAGGACCATTGGAAGAAGGGAAACTTGGAGGCTCAAAGAAGGCATAGGTTAGTAGAGCTTGGGCTTCGCAAAGTCATGCAGGCGCACAATGAGGAGAGAAACCTCTGTTTATAAGCAATCAAGTAGCAAAGCATTTAATGTTGGTAGCGTCCATGGAAGCACGAGGAGATCCCTCGATTAAAAAGCTCTTCCACATGGGGTCATAGCGTTCGCCCAAGTAAAGCATTAAATGGTTGAGCAACAGGTGTCTGGCCATAAATCACTCAAAATCCGAACACTGCTCACCATTTAATGGGTTTCCCCTCGTACTACAAAACCGCCATCATATCTTTTTAAATTCCTGTGACAAACATCGTCCATTTCGGTTCTCGCCCTCATCATTAAACCATAAATTTGAAAAAGAAAAAGATCAGGCTACCTGCTGTTTGAAATTCAACTCCCGCTCTTATAGATCAATTAAGGCTCTTACTTCCCAAGCTCACATACATCAAGTTTGGAAGTAGGGGGGCAACTGTTATGGGAAAACTGAACTGACCTATTACATGGAACATATAACCACAGGGTGGAATCTAAAAGTTACGCCGACTAAGAATCGCCCAAACGGGTTGCTCAAGTCATCAACATAACAATCATGAAACAAGCAGACCTGGGGGGCTAATATCGTGTAATGCCCCGAAAATCAGGGTTTGAGCAGGAGCCCAATTCTCGAGTTCCAACACATCACTTATGCAACATAGATAATGATGAGTTAAATGTTGTCGAGACTAAAGCATCATATCATACTCCAGAGACAAATTTAAATTACACCAGCGGAAGACTGTAATAAATATGTATAAAGTATGTAAGAGGTGGTACGTCTCCAAAGTATATTCATGTTCCAGGTTACAAAATTACATGAATCGTTCAAGATACAAAATGTAAAAATGTGGTGGTCCGACTACAATACTAAACCTTGCAGCCCAATCGATCAAAACAGTCTACATAAACCTGCCTAACAACTGCATGTAGGAGAACGCATCCTCGTCGTCCTTAAAGTCGGGCTCCACCTCGTAGGCATCGCCATCACCTGCAACTAAGACAGGATCTGGTTGGTGTTTGAAACACCGTCCCAGAACATGGGAGTGAGTGATCAACTGTTTACTCCCCAAGTGCAGGGTTGTGATGTAGTAATAAACTCGGTAAGACCGAGGTCGAATCCCAAGGGACTGAAACTTGTACGCTATCTGAAACTAAGTAGAACTAGAACTAGACTAAGATAAATTCTAAATCAAATATCAATTGTGGAATAATTAATCTAAAACTTAAGAAAATTCAGAGAAAGGGAACTAGGGATTCAGAGGATCCACTTGTAGGGATCAGGGAGATCTTACGCCTGTTCAAAAATCATGAAAATTAACTGAACTGTCGTTGAGATAGTTTCAAAGGGATGAAAGGTGTATGAATTAGAATGGATTCCATCACCAAACCATGCTCAGGAGACTATGGCAAACAACAGAATTAAACTAATTACCAACCAATCAACATGCTATGAAAGTTAGGAAGGATACCGTCATCCGACTATGCCCAGGAGACGATGGTGAACAACAGGGCTTCTTGACGGCATAAACATAAAAAGAAAAAGAAAATATTCAAAGTCATCGCAGACCCACTGTAATTTCAGTCACAACAGACCATTAAAGACTAAAAATATTTTCATACTAATCAAACTAAAATCAACTTCAATTCATACATTAAAATTAAATTAAAATCATAGAATCATCCATCTCACTACAAGCTTCACCTCCTAGCCCTAGCTAAGAGGTTTAGCCTAAAATAAACATAGGCTAATCTCAAAATTAATCATAAAGAATAAAGAAAGCAGTAAATAAAAATAAAAATCTAAAAATATACTCTCTCCCTGATCCTGACGTCCAGTCATGAATGGAAAAAATCTGCTTCCCTCCATCTCTCTCTCCCTGTCTTCCTTTTATAAGTTGTTGGAGGCTAGTCCTGAAGGTTTGAAGTTGGTGGAATGAGAGCTTCCGCACTACAAAGGCGGTGAAGAAAATCCAGGCAAGTGCGTGGGCTTTTCCGCAGCTAAGAAAATGAGCTGAAAACTGCCCACTTCCCTTGCTTTCTTTCCAAAATATCAACGTCCCTTGAGAAGTTGTTGGCTGGCCTACATGATGGACGGTTTGGATTACTGATCCGAACGTGATTAGGCTCACAAAACTGGCCCACAACGGTCAGTTTTCTCGAGTGCACAGACAGGGCATGCGAACTCTCGTCGCTGAGATATTGGTGGGCCCCAATCAGCTATCGTGTTGAGAAATCCACTCCGACCATTAGATTCGACTCGAAAAACCGTCCAGATATGGATGTTTTTAGATGGGATTTAATGTGGTCCACCGAAATTCCTATTCTACCATCCGCACGACGTGTGATCAGTATTCCTCTGCGTGTGTATGCATAGGTTTGAAAAAAAAACCCCATGTACGGTCGGTTCTGCCTACTGGAACTAATGGATGGCCCGGATCATCTGAATACATGATGATGGAAGCCCACTTCTTCACCCCATGGTCGGCCATGCGCAGACTACGAAACAGAGCTCCCTCTACTTGTGTTGTGCTAATGGTGGGGGCCATGATCAGGATTTTCAGAGAAATCCACGTCGTCCATTGGTTTCTCCTCGAAAAACCAGTTGGGAACGGTCAGTTTTCGACTAAGTTCGGTGTGGCCCGTAGAATTTTCTCCCTACCGTCCGTCTTGCTTTCAATGGTTAAGATCCTACGATAGCTTTCATGAGATCAAAATGACACCTAGGTAACCATCAAGCCCCCCCTTTGGTCCCATTGGACGGGTTGGATTGTCCATATGGACAATGGGTGGGGTCCACAACCAAAATTGATGAAAGACGGTGTGGACGCTGTTGAGAAGGAAGATTTGTGAAGAAGACTCGGTCAAAACCGAGTTTGACCAGCTCAAGTGATCCGGTGTATTTTGAGTGCACTTGTGCACTCTGCACAGCCAGGACCAATGGGGTCCACTCGCGAAGTCTGTAGGAAATCTGCTCCGTCCATCTACTTTTTCATATCATTTAATGCATTGAGACCAAAATTGAAGCATTCCCAGAGATCAAGTGGGCCCCGCTTAAGGATTTAAGGGGCTGATCTATCCGTTGGGACACTTCCATAGTGATTCAATGGCTGATTTTTTACGTGTACGGTTAATTTGTGGTCCCTTGGCCATGTATGAAGTTTCGAGCCGAACGGATGGTGAGAACCCTTTGATCTTGCATTTTGGACGTCTTTCGAGCCACTTGAGCTTTGGTTTCTCAATTTTCTCGGTTCTTTGGTATATAATTCCGTCAATCTTGGTCCCCTAGAGTCCATCCCTTGCCTTTGGTGTCATCAGAGCATTAATTCCTTGCTTTAAGCATCCTTTTTCAGTCCATGCTCGTAAATACCCTCTGCATCACAAACACGATTAAATCATGCCATTAAACAGTATCATGCTTGTAAATCCAGACAATAACTGGGGTTTGATATGCAATATTTGACTCTCAACACAACCCTCAACCAGCATCTTACTAGTCCTGAGCAAGGTATGCGAAAAATAAGTTGAGAATTATAAGACGATTTCTATGAACTCGAGTGATTTTTGGAAAACAATCCAAATACTATAAGTCTAAGATTCATGAATGTTGGGCATTAATTTCTCCTAGACCCAAGCGCACGGTAGACTTCATAATCAAGTGTAAAGTATTAATCCATCAATTAGAAAAAATTTTAAACATTGAGATCCATGGATGTATAGTGTAATCTCGGCTTATCATCATTAAGAGATCCAATCGTCAATTTCATGATATCATTGGTAACCAACAAGAAAATTCATGACAACCAAAACCTAACCCAAAACTTGCCTCATAGATTAACCTATCAACTTTTGATTTTTCTATTCAAAGTAATGCCAAGGAAGGGAATCAAATCCTCACCCATAGGGAGCAAACCTATGGTGAAATCCAATCGCCTAACATTTTCTGAATGTCAACCGTGGAGAGTCAAATCCTCGCCTATAGGGAGCATACCTATGGTGAAGACCATTCGCCCAAATCTTTCCAAAAGTATCTTCTTCTTCTTTTTTCTCTTATATATATATATATATATATATATATATATATATATATATATATATATATATATATATATATATATATATATATATATATATATATATATATATATATATATATATCAATCTTGTTAGGCAAATATTCCAGGCTAGTTCCTTTCATGCTTACTGATTACCAAATTAACTCTTCAATATCAAACTGACATCTTAATGTGGAAGTAAGATGTGACATGTGAAATCATGACTCAATCAATGTTTACAACTTCCAATTCTGTATTAACAATTCAACCTTAACTGTGGAGCCTAACAGATGCTGAATCCAAGAGTCATAAATTACCAACATCACGTATCTTAAGTCACAGATGGATGCCAAAATCGCTTCGAGTTCACAAGAATTTTCACAAAATTTTAAAAAAATTCCACAAATTGTGCTTTACTCAAGACCAAGAAAACACTAATTAGGTAACCTAATCTCCCACCCCCAACCTAAAATCTACATTGTCCTTAATGTAAAAGATATAAACATGTAATGCACATGAGACAACGAAAGTAAATGAGAAGTGATGGGAGGATAGTACCTGGATAACGAATCGAGAGAGATTTTTCAAGAGATCGCTGGGAGAGAGCAGGTTAGTACGAGAGAGAAAGTAAAATAAAAATAACAAAAATAAAATCCTACCTATACCACTTTTACAGGTGCTCTCGATTGCATTTAGCATATGCAACAAGCCTTTAAACCCTTAGGTTACCCCTAGTGGACGAGTTGTAGTCTCGTGAGGGTTTGCAGTAATGTTACCCATAAACATTGAATCGATCATGCCGCAAGGTTCCCCTTCCGGCCAATATCTTGATAATTTTCTCAGTAAGTTCTTCAACAGGATCATCCAAAAGCTCTTTTTGCAATAGGCTTGGGCGCCCTGGAGCATGACTTTCTAGAGAGACTTATGTACCTCATTAGAAATATTCCATTGAATTGCTTGAGGTATCTATAATTTATACAATTCACCTAAGACAGAAGAAGTTTCAACGTTAGAATCGCGTGGTGAATCAGAGACTATAAATAAATAAAGTTCAGAAAACTTCTTAAGAAGTGATGTAGTCTTAACACATTCCAAAGCTCCAAACTTCGGTTCAATTTTCAGCTCCTCTTCCTTTACTGGTAGATATTTAGGATCAGAGGAAGAGAGGGTTTCAGAGTAAGGGTTCACTTGGTCAGTGATGACTACTGAGATATTGTCTCACAAGGCATCCGCTTTGTCTCTTAACATGGGATCGTTTGAAACTATAAAGTGTGCCAAGCAATCTCAAGAGTTGGGAAGTTCAGCTGAGTGTGACTTATTGTGGCTTGTGATGATCTGCGCAAAGAATCTATCATCCTTAAAAGTGGATGGAGGTACGCTCTCTTGCTCCAGTCCTGCACAGACAGATTGAAGATCAGTAAGTGAAGCATTGATGTCATCACTCTGTTCATTGAAATTACTCAATTGAGGCGTTGAATTGTCAAATGTGTGCAGCTCAGATGGTGGCCTCAACTGAGTAGTTTCAAATTTCAGAGTCGTAACGGGCAACTCCTTCTTCTCCCGAATCATATCATCATTCAATTTAGGGGAGTTGTCCAAACATGTTTCACAAGAGTTAGAAGAGTCGGTCATAGGGGGCTCATCCACCACCTTTAAATCAGACATGTCAGGTGATGGGAGTGGCTCATTATGACTGACCACTTCATGTACGCCTTGATCATTGATCTGGACCAAACTTGAGAGGGATTCTAGGGGGACTGTGGCTGCACATTCAGGATTGCAATTATGTTCTAGTCCAGTGCAGTGCAGATTTGGGATGGGATCACTTTTCTCACATTTTACACCTAGCATGGGTTGAGGTTCGCATAAACTAACCTCTTCCTCATCATTGAAATCTTGTGCATCATGTAAGGAAGGTGTGTCATCATCAATGTATTTAAAAGACACCCATGTATCTTCACCATTCTTTCGAACAGTCATCGAGATTGTCTCATCAGGAAATTGAACCACATACTCATTAACGGAATCCAACTCGTCATTCTAAATTCCAGATTCTTTCAAAAGTGAGTGCGGATCACTTTCCTCGCATTGTATTTCTGGATTGGGTTGTGGTTGGGATGAGCAAGCCTCCTCTATCCTGTCGAGGCGCGAATTGAGTGTTTCCATTATTTCCATTATTTTTCTCATTTCCTCAAGACAAGACGAAAAATATTACACTAATATGAATCCTCTTGGATCGTTTCTGGTTGGATCTCAAAGGTAGGGGATCCAAGAGAATAATCATTATAACATGTTGGTGGTTCATTTTTTCAATTTTGATATTTCCACTGGTTATAGTCATATTGATCATAGTGGGAGAATCTGATGGTTAATAATACTTATTACCACTCATGATATAATCACGCATTTTTTTCTTTTCATCGGATGGGTGATAATAATTCTCACGACCATAGTTATGATAACCCCAACACTCACGTATTGTTTTATTAATCCGTGGGCTGTAATTGTTCTCCTGCATATAATCACGTAAAGACTTCTTAGCCGGTGGATCTTTATATTCTGATCGGTTCTCAATGATAGTTTCAGAAAAGTTTTGAGACATAAGTTGATTTATCTCATCATCATCCCAAAATAAGTTATTCTTATCAGCATACTGACGTTGTCGCTCATGCATATACATAATGAAACCCTTAATCTGAATTTAATCCTAAGAAAAATAGAAGAAAAAAAATCTTACAGCAATGTGGAAAGTAAGAGGAGGAGAAGTTAAAAAGAAGTTACCCGATTAGAGATTCCTAAGTTAAAACCTGAAAAACAAAATAAAATAGGTTAGTTTCTAAAAGTAGGAAGTCTCTAAAAGAATGTTCTGCACCTATAATCAGAAAGTAAGTTAGATTTGAAAAATAAGAGGAGTCCTAGAATTAGAAAATTTTTAAAAATAGAAAAACAGGAAAAACTAGGAAGAGATTACCAAATTAGAAAGTCTGCCAACAACCCTACAAAATAGGAAAGTTAGTTCTGAAAATTAAATAAAAAGAAAATTCTAAAACTAAAGTTAGCACAACCCTAATCTTAATCTAATTCTAAAACTAATTAATTTTAGAAACGCAACCGTTAGTCCCCGGCAATGGCGCTAAAAACTTGTTCACTCCCCAAGTGCAGGGTTGTGATGTAGTAATAAACTCGGTAAGACCGAGGTCGAATCTCAAGGGACTGAAACTTGTACGCTATCTGAAACTAAGTAGAACTAGAACTAGACTAAGATCAATTCTAAATCAAATATCAATTGTGGAATAATTAATCTAAAAGTTAAGAAAATTCAGAGAAAGGAAACTAGGGATTCAGAGGATCCACTTGTAGGGATTAGGGAGATCTTAAGCCTGTTCAAAAATCATGGAAATTAACTGAACTGTCGTTGAGATAGTTTCAAAGAGATGAAAGGTATATGAATTAGAATGGATTCCATCACCAAACCATGCTCAGGAGACTATGGCAAACAATAAAATTAAACTAATTACCAACCAATCAACATGCTATGAAAGTTAGGAAGGATACCGTCATCTGACCATGCCCAGGAGACGATGGTGAACAACAGGGCTTCTTGACGGCATAAACATAAAAAGAAAAAGAAAATATTCAAAGCCATCGCAGACCCACTGTAATTTCAATCACAACAGACCATTAAAGACTAAAAATATTTTCATACTAATTAAACTAAAATCAACTTCAATTCATACATTAAAATTAAATTAATATCATAGAATCTTCCATCTCACTACAAGCTTCACCTCTTAGCCCTACCTAAGAGGTTTAGCCTAAAATAAACATAGGCTAATCTCAAAATTAATCATAAAGAATAAAGAAAGCAGTAAATAAAAATAAAAATCTAAAAATACTGTCTCCCTGCTCCTAACGTCCAGCCGTGGATGGAAAAAATCTGCTTCCCTCCATCTCTCTCTCCCTGTCTTCCTTTTATAAGTTGTTGGAGGTCAGTCCTGAAGGTTTGAAGTTGGTGGAATGAGAGCTTCCGCACCACAAAGGCGGTGAAGAAAATCCAGGCACGTGCGTGGGCTTTTTCACAGCCAAGAAAATGAGCTGAAAACTGCCCACTTCCCTTGCTTTCTTTCCAAAATATCAATGTCCCTTGGGAAGTTGTTGGCTGGCCTACATGATGAACGGTTTGGATTACCGATCCGAACGTGATCAGGCTCATAAAACCGGCCCACAGCGGCCCGTTTTCTCGGGTGTGCAGACAGGGCATGCGAACTCTCGTCGCTGAGATATTGGTGGGCCCCAATCAGCTATCGTGTTGAGAAATCCACTCCGACCATTAGATTCGACTCGAAAAACCATCCAGATATGGATGTTTTTAGATGGGATTTAATGTGGTCCACCGGAATTCCTATTCTACCGTCTGCACGACGTGTGATCAGTATTCCTTTACGTGTTTATGCATAGGTTTGAAAATAAACCTCTTGTACGGTTGGTTCTACCTGCTGGAACTAATGGATGGTCCGGATCATCTGAATACATGATGATGGAGGCCCACTTCTTCACCCCATGGTCGGCCGTGCTCAGACTATGAAATAGAGCTCCCTCTACTTGTGTTGTGCTAACGGTGGGGGCCATGATCAAGATTTTTAGAGAAATCCACGCCGTCCATTGGTTTCTCCTCGAAAAACTAGTCGGGAATGGTCAATTTTTTACTGATTTTGGTGTGGCCCACAGAATTTTCTCCCTACCGTCCGTCTTGCTTTCAATGGTTAAGATCCTACAATAGCTTTCATGAGATCAAAATGACACCTAGGTAACCATCAAGCCCCCCCTTTGGTCCCATTGGACGGGTTGGATTGTCCATATGGACAATGGGTGGGGTCCACAACCAAAATTGACGGAAGACGGTGCGGACGCTGTTGAGAAGGAAGATTTATGAAGAAGACTCGGTCAAAATCGAGTTTGGCCGGCTTAAGTGAACCGGTGTATTTTGAGTGCACTTGTGCACTCTGCACAGCCACGACCAATGGGGTCCACTCGTGAAGTCTGTAGGAAATCTGCTCCGTCCATCTACTTTTTCATATCATTTAATGCATTGAGACCAAAATTGAAGCATTTTCAGAGATCAGGTGGGCCCCACTTAAGGATTTAAGGGGCTGATCTATCCGTTGGGGCACTTCCACAGCGATCCAATGGCTGATTTTTGACGTGTACGGTTAATTTGTGGTCCCTTGGCCATGTATGAAGTTTCGAGCCGAAGGGATGGTGAGAACCCTATGATCTTGCATTTTGGACATCTTTCGAGCCACTTGAGCTTTGGTTTTCCAATTTTCTCGGATCTTTGGTGTATAATTCCATCAATCTTGGTCCCCTAAAGTCCATCCCTTGCTTTTGGTGTCATCAGAGCATTAATTCCTTTCTTTAAGCATCCTTTTTCAGTCCATGCTCGTAAATACCCTCTGCATCACAAACACGATTAAATCATTCCATTAAACAGTATCATGCTTGTAAATCCAGGCAATAACTGGGGTCTGATATGCAATATTTGACCCTCAACATCAACTTAGTGGAGCTATAAGGTAAAGGTTAACATGTTATCAATTCAATCAAGCAGTAATGATAAACCAATACAATCAAGTATTCCTAAGTACTCTGCTTAATGCAAGGATGATATGTATTAATGATTTATGCCCTCGCCTACACTCCCTCTGCGAACTTCATCTCACGGTCGCGGCATGCAATCGCTTCCTCAGTGCTCAACTCCAACGCCAGAGGCACATGCAATGTGGTGCATGAGCATGATTACCAAGTTCTTATTAGTCCTTTTCATACAACAAGATTGGGAAACTAAGGTACCTCCCTTATATCATTTCCCAAATAATGATCCATTCTAGGGTCATCAGTCCGAGCAAATCTCATACGATGTTGCGATCCCAGGTCACTGCAAGGGCTCATCACCTCGATGCAGGCCTAACTTATACTTTAGTTGTTATGGAAAGGCTCGTCACCCCAGCGCAGACTCAGAGTATGCTCGAGGTCACTACGAATGGCCCATCACCTAGTCATAGGCCGACAGCTCGAATACAGCGTCCCATACCACCATATTGGACTCACGAGCTTGGGTTGCTCACTAGTCACTACAGGTGGGCTCGTCACCCCGACGTAGGCCGACAGCTCGACCATGGTGTCCCATGCCACCATGTCTGGCTCATGAGTCTTAGAAGATCGAGGTACCAAGGTTAACGGGGTTTCCATTGGTGAGTTTGGTACCTTAGGTTCAAGCAATAGTGTCCATATATGGTGAACATACATCGGGTCAATTGGGTTACTTGACGAGCTCGATTGGTACGAGCACATATCGAGCTGATCGACATAAAGTACGTAACCACTCCGTGTGGCCTACCCACTGCCGACAACCCAAGTACGGCTCGGCTTCATCAAACACGTCATGTGTGGAGAGACAATCTCAGCCACCTGATTAGAATCTGTTACCAAATTCCTAGACTATATCATAGTCCTAACTAAACTTAAACATAACAAGGAATCATATATAAATAGGCACCTCAGCATTAAACAAATACTTCAAGCAATATCAACCATTTGTGCATTTCATGAAACATAAAATAAACATGATTTCACACATATGCACTTCATACGTAAAACGGACAATATAGTGCAAGTTGCGTGAAGGGATTTTTCCACACAGTTAAGGTAGTTGAGAATCTTATCTCAACACCCATATAAAGTATAATTTACCAAATACTTACTCATACAGACATTTTTACAAATACTTAGACTACACACTTCGACATACATGACGTATGTCAACCACGTCATGTATTAGGGCAATTCCTTTTACGAGGGAGTTGTCACACACGCAACCACCATGTATCCACGATAGATAATCAAGGCAAGCATGAATACAAATTCCATACTCATTCAGATATTTCTATAAACACTTAGGCTACACACTATAATATACATGACGTATGTTAGCCATAACATGTATTAGGGCAAATCCTTTTGCCAAGGAGTTGTCGCGTATACACAAATCCTATATCCATGATGGATAATCATGTCAAACACAAATCCAAATTCTACACGCATTCAATGATTTCGACAAACACATGGAATACACTATACTCAACATTGTTCATATATATCTGTAAAGCGAAATAAGCATCGCATTTAGCATGTGAAATGACACCCACGTCAGTTATAAATCATTAACCGGCATTGAAAGCCTTGAAACCATAACCTAAACGTTTATAGTTCGCACCTTTCATCGGCAAACGCATAACGAATTCAGTTTAGACACTAAGTCTTTATCAATGGTAGAATGACAACCTATAGCATGAATTAGGTTAGCTATTTCATCACTTACACTATCTGAAACCCTAAAATAAATTAGGATTAGGTTTTCTTACCTAAGAGTGGGATTGAAATTGCCCAAATAGCAATACGGGAATGGTGGATAAGCACGTGGAACGGCGAGATTGAGTCCCGAGAATAATCTCCCACACTCTCTCTTTCCTTCTCTTTTCTCTGTCTTCTCTCTCTAGGGTTTGCAAATTCGTATGTGAAGGGAGAGAGAGGATTTAAGACCCTTATATAGACTCAAACGTGAGCTCAATGGCCCCAGGTCCATGGTATACTTAGGTTATAGCCAAAACCCATCTGTTTCAGCTCAATGGAGTACTTCTGGTTATCCCTTTTTTGCATGCGATCGGACTTAAGCTCCCTGACATTTGATTTAGGTCAAGTTAATTTTTTAGTCCAATTCAATTTACAGATCGACCGTGGCGGACCAGTTTCAGTTCGACGATCACCGATACTCGATCAGGGCCAGAAGTACACTGACATGTGTTAAAAATTTTCCCTGATCCAAGGGTGTAATTTGTCAGATTCTGACAGTCTAAATCCTTATACTTGTCCAGCAAGCGAACTGACTCAATTCACATAAGTTTCAGTTCATTTTCTAAAGATATTCACGTTTCTCATACACTTCGCTCCGGGCTCAAGTTATGCATTTCTGGATACTGTTAGGACTTGATTTCTGAGATGGTTGTTAAGCCCAGTAAGGCGGTCCTAATCATATAGTTTCGTAGTTATCAGACTTTCGACACACGGTCCAGGTCCGATACGGAGTTTCAGTGTGCTCCCGAGAGCAACTGGGTTTAGAGATTGATCCTAGGTTTTAGGGTAATATAGCATTAACGATTCTACAAGTTTTGGGACTTACAGATCACATTTAAAGTGATTAGATCTAATTTCACTGGTAATCTAGTTTAACACTTAGTTAATTCTTGTCTAATTTCTAAGCGATTTGGTCCTAAGTGATTTCTGCCTGAGGTGGTTGCAACACCCCAGATTTTTGTCCACCTGGAGTTAGACATCCTTAGGCAATGGGTCAACCATAACACCTTGGTAATTTCTCTTAGCACAACTTCAAAGCCAAAGAAATCATTTAGTATAATATTCTTTAGAAATTAACGTGAATTAACTAGCGCTACACTAGATTACCAGCAAAATTAGCACCAACCACTTCAAATACGATCTGTAAGACCCAAAACCTATAGAATTGCTAAGGCTATGTTATCCTAAAATCTAGGATCAATCTCTAAACTCGGTTGCTCTCGAGAGTATTTTGAAACTTTGTATCAGACTTGGACCGCACGTTGAAAGTCTGATATCTATAATCTTAGACCATTATGACCGCTTAGTTGGACTTGACAATCATTTTGAAAATCAAGCCCAAACGATGTCCTGAGACCATTTTGTTGAGTCCGGAGTAAAGAGAGTAAGAAGGTGAAGAATTATAGAAAATTAAATAAATTTTTAAGTAATCTGGAACGTGTCACTTGCGCGCTATTTTTAAGCGTTCTAACCATTAGAATTCGACCCAAATTCACCCTCGGATCAGGATAGGTGGCCCAAACATGTCATAGCACTTGTGGCCCTGATCGAGTTTCGGTGACCGCTGAACTGAAACTGGTCCGCCATGGTCGATCTGGAAACCCGACCGGACTGAAAACTTAACTTGACCTAGATCCAATATGAGAGAGCTTAAGTCCGACCGCATTTAGTAATAGGACCTCCAAAAGTGCTCCGTTGAGACGGAACAGTCCGTATTTGGACATAACCTAAGTATACCATGGCCTTAAGTCTAATTTTGAGAGTTTTGGGCCTATATAAGGACCTTAAACTCTCACTCTCTCATCCCATACGAATTTGGGAAAACCTAGGAGAGAGAAGAGAGAAAAGAGAAAAAGTGTGAGAGAAGTGGGAGGATCTTCCTACTATCCTACGTGCCTAATCCACCTATCCGTATAGCTTTTTCGGCATTTCTGATTCCGTTCTTGGGTTTGTTAAGCTAACCCTAATCTGTTTTGAAGCTTAGAATAGTCTAAGTGATGTTATAGCTAACCTGTTTCATGCCTTAGGTAACCTATTCACCGTTGACAAAGACTTATCGTCTGAATCACATCCGTTACGCGTTTTCTGGTTTAAGGTGAAGACTATATACGTTTAAGTTAAGGTTTTCAAGACTTTCAATGTTAGATAATGATTTATTCTTGATATGAATGCTATTTCACATGTCTAAAGTATTGTCCGTTTCATTTTTCAGTTATACGTTAATTATGTTGAATATACCGTATTCCTCATATTTGTAGAAAATACCGTATACGTATGAAATTTAGATTGGTGCTTAACATGATTATTTGCCGTGAATATATTCTTGTTACATGTGTGACAACTCCTTAGTGAAAGGACCTGCCCTAAATCACGCCACGACCAATATACGTTATATATGATAAAGTGTGTAGCCCACATGTTTGTGAAAATGTTTAAATGAATACGGAACCCGGATTCATGCATGTCATGATTATCCGTCGTGGGTATATGCTTGTGGTATATGGGGCAACTCCCTAGTGAAAGGATTTGGCCTAATACATGTATAATCAACACACACATATATGATAAAGTATGTATTCTAAGTGTTTGTGAAAATAACTAAATGAGTATGGAATTCGCTTTCGTGCTCGCCACGACTGACTGTCGTGGATATATGATTGTTGTATGGGTGACTACCCTTTAACGAAAGGATTTGCCCTAATACGTGTCACGCCCCAAACTCAAAAATCGGGCTCACAAAATTCTCGGTCGCCGAATCCGGTGCCGACAGCCTCCGTAGAACCCCGTTCTCGGTTCCCAGCTCCCATTCGTTAGGTTCCAATCCTGGGATGCTACGAGGAGGATTTTCAACATCAGTTTGATTCGTAATAAGCATAACCAAAGGCATAACCCACAAACAACAACCAAGAACTCCATTACATTTCCACTATGATCAAAAACTTTACAAGTACAATGAGCATAAAGGGAAATACAATGATGAAGAACAAAAAACTCCAAAATGATCTGCAAAGCGCTCCTGCCTCAGCGTTGCTGCCCCTTAACGTCAGTTGCACGCAACGGTCGTGCAAAAGCTTATAGAAAGCTTAGAGGGTGGTGAAAGTGTGTGCGCAAGGTAGTAATATGATTATGCAGTATCAGAGTAATGCAGGATATGCAGATGGAACCATAAATATCATGAGCCGTACCAAGGCTATGCAATGCAAGATGCAAGTCAAGCATACAATCCTCATCTAAGTCCACATGTCAATACAGCTCAACTCTGGGATATCACCGGGGTCTAGTACACTCTAAACCAGATCGTCACCTCATCGCGCGCAATAAGGTAAGTGGAAGAGACCTCACTATCCGTCTGCCAATATCGGGCTCGACTCATCAATAGCGGACTCATTCCTCGAGCTGGTCAAACTCAGCCTAGTATTGTCCCCTATACTTAAGCGAGTAAGGCCGCACCCCCTTCCAACCGACCACGACACAGTGGAGAGCGCAGTCATCTAGTAATCGACACTCGACGCTCATCTACCCACTTTTTCTAGACGTTAGAGCAACCTCTTGGTACCATAAGGGTTTAGGGACTTTCACCCAGGGATATCTATAGCACCCCATATAGAACAAGATTTTTAGTATCCAATCCTGCCAACCACGATACACCTGTGGAGGCTACGGCCCCGATGTCGCTAGGGCGTACAATAACCATGTCACAAAAATGCGAAATGCATGAATCACGTTATCCAGTCATGCAACAAATCCTGCGCATATCGTGTGCTCATGTATGGCAACACCGCCTAACCGGGAGCCCATAAACAACCTGCCCGAAGGCATATGCTATGATCAGTCAATTCTCATATCAAGCATACATATGATGCGTATAATCATGAGTCATGGAACTATACTAAACATGTTATAATGAGATGAACTATCCTCACAATGTAGATGGGCCTGGACGGCCTATACACAATAAGCATGGGCCTAATAATGGGCCCTAAGGAGAGTGGTAATGTGGACATCCAACCAACATTACACTCGTAATGTGGACGTCAAACCAACATTGCTCCCAAGGCACGATTGTCGTAAACATCGTTACATAATCGGTGTTGGGGTCACACATTGTAATGGACCTTAGGTACTTCCCATTGGGTCTTAAATACATTAAATGGGACATGTCATATGGGCCTTTTATTCATCAAATGGGCCACATAAATGGACCACACCAATGGACCTTAGGTATATTGTAATGGGTCATAACCCATGGGCCTCAGAGTACATCATAATGGGTCAAATCACATGGGCCTTGTGTGTCTTAAATGTGCCTAATCCCATGGGTTTCATACATATCAAATGGGCCTAATCCTATAGGCCTTATCTATCAAGTGGGCCTACATCCATAGGCCTTATACATCAAATGGGCCTAAATCCATAGGCCTTATATGAATCAAATGGGCCTAAAACCATAGGCCTTGGAATATATCAAATGTCCAAACCCAGGGGCCTTATAATACGCCGAATAGGCCAAATCCCATGGGCCTTGGAATATATCAAATATCCAATCCCATGGGCCTTATAACATGCTAAGATGGGGTCCACTCGGACTATGGATCTGGCTCATTCTTAAACTCATTTCACAAAATGAGCTGTTATAATGGATGGGCAGGTTGGATGCATCACCTGCATCAAGGGTGGGGGACCACATGAAGGCCCACCATCATGTATATTATAAATAGTATAATATATAAATTACATATAGTATATATATATATATATATATATATATATATATATATATATATATATATATATATATATATATAGATATATAATATTATATATAATATAATATATATACACACACACACGCTGCACACACACAGCAAACACACACACACGCACATGGGTGGCGTGAATAAAACACATGCATAAGGTGGAACGAAACACATACATCACTGTGGGTCCCATGTGGGGCCCACCACAGTGTATATTTTCCATCCAAAGCGTTGACAAGGTCACACGGACCTGAATGAAGGGAAAACACAAATTTTACCTTGATCCAAAACTTCTGTGGCCCACCAAAAGAGTCTCAATGGCAGAGGTTCAATCCCACTGTTTTCAGCAGCGTGGGCCACCTGAGTGTTAGATAGAGCTGAAACTTGGAGGGGGCCCACTGCTGGGGATGGCCCACCTCGTGGACAGGTTGGATGAAAAATAAACGTCACGGTGGGGCCCACATGCAAGGCCGTGGGCCCCTGACGTCGACCCATCCAAACGCTGCACGCAGCAGCGTGCAGCTGCTGCTGCGCGGTGTCAGAGGCAGAGGCAATGCCTCTGCATGTTTTTTTAAAAAAAACTTGAAAACCCATTTTTTCAGGGTTTTTAGTATCTAGGGCCCGCAACAAGAAAATCCATCCCATCCATTGGCTTCCCTGGCTCATAACAGATCCAACGAGTCTCATATAGGATATTTTTTATGTTTAGAAAATAAAATAAAATAAGAAAATGATCTTTGAAAGGTAATGATGTAATCTTCGACGCTATGGCCCACTAGATCCTCCAATCAACCCCATCTCTTAGTTCAACGCCTAAAATGAGATGGGTAAGAGGATAGACGGCTTGGATTTCATACATACATCAAGGTGGGGCCTATACTAGTGGCCCACCCCAAAAGCGCTTCTTTTTCTTCTTCCATTTTTTTTTTTTCCAACGGCGTCCAGGGAACGCCCAGCGTCCCTGGACATAATATGTACATTGAAGTGGGCCCCATCTATAGATGTGGGCCACCAAGGAAAGGGGTTGGAGGGCATGGGGAAACACATACATCCAGTGGGACCCGTCCAAGTGGGCACACGGCCACACCATCACAAATAAATTAACATAAAAATGAAGAGAGAGAGAGAGAGAGAGAGAGAGAGAGAAAGGGAAAGAGTGTGGGACACGCGTGTGATGGAGGGACCCCGACATTATGGGCCCTCCCTTGTAATGAATCATACATCAAGTGGGCCCTAAAGCATGTGGGACCACCAAAATCTACAATCAACGGTGGAGATCCTTTCCCCACCAATATGGACGGTCTAGATGACCTTCCTATTGCAATGAAATAAACATCATGATAGGGTCCATGGAGAATGGCCCCATCATGGATGATCGTGATGATCAAAGTAGGCCATCGGCCACAACTTAGGGTCCCAAGTGAGATCCAAACCATTGATCGGTTGGCCTCACTTGGCCCATCTCAAAAACATGAAAAACTAGTATTAACTAGCACCCACTGTCCGATCTTCTTGCTCCTATGGGTTCCTTAGCACCTTAGCTTCGACTTCAATGAAGGAGATGAGGATTGGATGGCTAGGATGTGAGATGAAGGGGTAGGAAAGGTGGGTCACACTTGGAGCTTGGGAATGCTTGGAGAACTCTCATACGTATGGGATTTTCTTGCTTGGGAGATTTGAAAATGAGAAAGAGAGAAAGAGTTGTAAAGGGAGAGAGAGAGAGAGAGAGAGTGAGTGATGGGTGATGGATGTGGCGAGTGATGGGTGTGTAAGAAATTCTTGACTTTTGTGGGCTTTTATATAAGAAAAGCATGGGCTTGTAAGACCTTTTTTGACTTTTGTGGTTGCTTGGGTATGGATGAAAGGTGATGTGTACTTCACATGTACTTGACATGTGATGTGATGAGATTGATTGATTGATGGGATTGATGTGACATCTCGTAAAGATTCTGTTGGGTTTCGCAACGCGCGACGTTTTCCTCGCACCGAACGTTGGCCCACATCTCTTGACCAGGGTATCGCCTAGGCGCGCAAGTCACGGCATCGGAACCGCAGCGATGGCGCGATCGCTATGGTAATAGTCTTGGGTTGAGTCGATACGGGCTAACGGCATATGAATCAGGGTCGCGCGCAAATATCGATTAAGGGTCGAAGGTTGTCGGAATTCGACCGGTAAGCCCGCGGAAGTCTACGGAACGATATGGACTAAGATACGGGTCTTACAATACGTATGCTACTGATTACATAAAATGTATGATGCAATGCAAAGACTAAGTGTATGTAAAAGTGTCTGAATGAGTTAGTAGTTAGTAAGATGTACCTGTATGCGGGTTGAGATATGATTCTCAACTACATCAATGATGTGTATGATTTCCTCCATGACTTGTGTAACTTAGATTACTTGTATTAACTGTGTATATGATTTCCTCCATGAATTGATTAACTTAGATGAATCATGTTAAAGGTGTATGTGATTTCCTCCATGTACTGTATTTATTTAAGTTATACTTCATGAATGTTCACATGATTGTAGGATATGCCTCATATGCCAATGAAAAGCCCCTATAACCTTAGTACCTCGATCCGCTAAGACTCATGAGCCGATTATGGTGGTATGGGACACTATATTCGTGTTGTCGACCTACATCGATTGGTGACAAGCCCTTTGTAGTGACCAGTGAGCACCTATACTCGTGAGCAGATTATAGTGGTATGGGACACTATATTCTTGCTGTCGGCCTACATTGATTGGTGACGAGCCCTCTGTAGTGACCTCGAGTATATCCTGATAGTGCATAAGGACGACGAGTCTTGTTGCAGTATGTGGGATATAACTAGGCCTGTATTGATAAGGTGATGGGGGAGAGGAGCAACGATTGCACGCAACAGCCCTGACAGCCCTTGCAGTGACCTAGAACCGTAACATCGTATGAGATTATTTCAGACTGACGACCCGAGAATGGATCACCATTTGGGTAATGATACAAGGGAGGTACCTTAGCTTCCCAATCCTGCTGTATGAAAAGGACTAATAAGAACTTGGTAAGCATATTCATAACACCGCATTGCATGTGCTAACGGTGTTGGTGATAGAGCACTGAGGAAGTGAGTCATGCCGCGATCATTAGATGATGTCGCAGAGGGGATTGTGGTGAGGGAATGCATCATTCTTCATATCATCCTTGCATTAACAAGAGTATTTAGGACCTGTTTGATTGTACTGCCTTATCATTACTGCTTGATTGGATTGATAGCATGTCAACATTTGCTGTATATAGCTTCCACTGAGTTGATCACTCATTCCCATGTTACAGGACGGTGTTGGCCACACCAACCAGTCTCTATTTTAGTTTTAGATGATGGCGATGCTTACGAGGTAGAGTCGGTCTTTCTTGATGATGTTGAGGAGGATTTTTCCTATATGCAAGTTCTGATCGACGGGGTTTACAGGGTTACTGATTAGATTTCAATACACTTGGTACTTCGCCTTTTATTTAAACACCCATGTATATTCTTTTCTTTCTATTTTTGGAGTATACATGTATTTAGTTAACCTGATAACATGTTCACACTCTGGAGACTTACAATCAATTATACATTTTATATATTTATCACAGTCTTCCGCTTGAGAAGTTTAATTGTCTCTGGAGTATGATATGCTATTTTAGCTTAATCCACTTCATGTTTTATGCACTAATACAGCCGACATTCATCCATCATCAAAAATGCTGCATAAGTGATGTTCTGGAACTCGGGAGCTGAGTTTCCACTAGACCCCCGATTTTTGAGATGTTACAGATGGTATCAGAGCATGATTTGGATTAAACTGGACCTGGGTTATGGTCACACACCGCACGCTGACGCCAATTTAATGTAGGAGGGTGTGAGAATAATCTGGAAACAAGCTTAGGACCCCTAATTTGTTTGTTGGGGAAATTTTACCGAAAACGATCGTCGAGATTTAGTCCGTACACACTCCTGAGCACACACCAGGACCCCAAATCACTTTTAGACTGACAATTGATGGGTATAGACCGCATTTTAATCCATTCCAGCCGTTAGAAATCACTAATTTTGAAGAGAGATCAGGTTAGTTCCTAAACTACCCGAAATGGTTCGAAATGGAGGTAGGGCTCAATTCTAACACATCTAGGGGGACCAAGGGTGGGCCCCACATGTTTTTGACCTTAGGGGGTCAGGAGGACCTCGCCCCTTTGGCGAGGCCTCGCCAGGTTGTCCAGAGACCGACGATGGCATCGCCAGTTCAGCGAGGGCTCGCCAACGGTCGGGCCGGGCTGGGCGGGCCGATGGAGTTTGGCGTCTAATGGGACCCCTTCATACAGGGTTCGACCCTCCATTCATTTGAAATCTACTACTTCCATCACAAAGTGACCCCCCAAGCTCTCCTTTTCCTCTAAAGTTACTATTTTCTCTCTCCAATCTCCCTTCCAATCATTCCCTCTCTCATTTTTCGTTACTTCCTTCACCCCTCCGTTGTTTACAACAATATCCAGCACGTAGTTCTTCCATTTTCTGTGAGTGGAGCTCCCAGGCTCCCATTTGAAGCTCCAAATCATGCCAGCCCCCAACCCCTCCTATCTTGATCTTTCCTATCTTATATTTTTCCTTTCTTTGGCCCATTACACTCCTCCTTTAGACCCAGATCCATGGCAACCCATTAGGTTAGCCTTTTCTTCCATTTCATCAATTTCCCATGGCTCTTTTTGAGTTAGTTTTAGCCATTTTTTCGATCTCTCCGCTTCTACCGACGGGTAAGACCTAACACAGAAGCTTAGTCCATAAACAGTGATCATCTAGTGCTAGGACTTAGAGATAGTACTCCTAGATTTCGAAATATCTGATAGGAAATCCACTTCCAATTAGACACTCTTGACCCTAAGCGATAGAACAAATTCCTAGTATTAGAAATGGTATGAAACCATCTAGCTTATAAGCTTAGAATTTGGAATACAATTAGTGAGTTACAGACTAGGTTACTAGTTCTATTAAGTAGTGTAAAGATTGGCTATACATTAAGGAATAGTAGGTTTGATTTGATTGGAATAGGATTTCATTCCTTTGATAGATCCCCCTAATACTTATAGGCTCCTTTAGTAACTCTCAGGAAGCTTGCTTGACTCAGAACTAGTCACGTGTAGGGAAGACTTATATATCCCTCAGATTAAACACTAGGATAAACTAGTACGCCCCTTAGAATTGCCTTCCCAAGGACTTAGTACGATTAGGAACATGGAGGAGAGAAACTATATATAAGTGAAGTATTCGTGGTTTGAATCGAATTCGTAATCCTAGTAGTTACCAATAAATTCAATACTCTGATCAAGCAGAAGATCGGCATCGACTAGGATTAAGAACTGATACGACAAATTTTCTGTCCTAGCTAGGTAGAAAGTCTATGTATCTGGCTCAGACTCACTACACAACTTTTCTTCCATGTTGGCCCGACCACCTACAACCAAAAGCTTATTACTTTGTCTTTGAGGAGTGTTAGGAACCTACAGCCAATAGAAAGTTATCTTTTTAAGCTTTAGAAATGTCTCAATGGGCAATAGACAGTTAAGAATTAGGTCCCAAATCGCAAACTATTCTGACATACATATTGTGCTTATGAACTTAGAGAGATAGTTTTCCCTTCAACCTGCTTTGTCCAACTTCCTTATGTACTAATAATGTATAGATCCTATCATGGTATTAAAGAGGGTAAGTCAGGACTGTAGAAAGAGCCCTTATTGGGTAGACTTAGACATCTTGCCGCCAACTCATACCTGCCCCTGAACTCAACCACAATAGAGATTAGGCTCATCTCTACAACCATAGGTACCAATGCCATAGAACGCATCATTAACAAAGGAAAACCAATGTAGTGAGAGGTTGTTTCCCATTTCATGTCAAGAATAAGTCCTAAGTTACACCTTGTTCTGATATACGGATCGAGACATAGATTCTTGAGCCTTAAGTAGAATTAAGTTTTAAGGAGGGTAGAACGTATTGAGCCCAATCTAGTTAGGGTTAACTAATACAATCGTTGGATCAAAGTAGCGCAGCGAAAGCGTGGTTGGCCTCTTCCCCACTAGCCCAGGATCGAAGAAGTTGATTTAGGTTATACGTAAGGTTAGGTCATTAAATAGAATTTGAACCTTCCTTAGAATGTCAATACTAAAGTCTATATAGGGACTCATTACCCTTAGCGAATTTCGAAGACGAAATTATGTTTTAAGAGGGGTAGATTATAACACCCCAAATTTTTGCCCACCTGGAGTTAGACGTCCTTAGACAATGGGTCAACCATAACACCTTGGTAATTTCTCTTAGCGCAATTCCAAAGCCAAAGAAATCATTTAGGACTAAATTCTTTAAAAATTAACGTGAATTAACTAGCACTACACTAGATTACCTGTAAAATTAGCACCAACCACTTTAAATACGATCTGTAAGACCCAAAACCTATAGAATTGTTAAGGCTATGTTATCCTAAAATCTAGGATCAATCTCTAAACTCGGTTGCTCTCGGGAGCATTTTAAAACTTTGTATCAGACCTGGACCGCACGTCGAAAGTCTGATATCTATAATCTTAGACCATTATGATCGCTTAGTTGGACTTGACAATCATTTCGAAAATCAAGCCCAAATGATGTCCTGAGACCATTTTGTTGAGTCCGGAGTAAAGAGAGTAAGAAGGTGAAGATTTATAGAAAATTAAATAAATTTTTAAGTAATCTGGAACATGTCACTTGCGTGCTATTTTTAAACGTTCTAACTGTTAGAATTCGACCCAAATTCACCCTCGGATCAGGATAGGTGGCCCATACATGTCATAGCACTTATGGCCGTGATCGAGTTTCGGTGACAGCTGAACTGAAACTGGTCCGCCACAGTTGATCTGGAAACCCGACCGGACTGAAAACTTAACTTGACCTAGATCTAATATGAGAGAGCTTAAGTCCGACCGCATTTAGTAACAGGACCTCCAGAAGTGCTTCGTTGAGACGGAACAGTCCGTATTTGGACATAACCTAAGTATACCATGGCCCTGAGTCTAATTTGGAGAGTTTTGGGCCTATATAAGGACCTTAAACTCTCACTCTCTCATCTCATATGAATTTGGGAAAACCTAGGAGAGAGAAGAGAGAAAAGAGAGAGAAAGTGTGAGAGAAATGGGAGGATCTTCCTGCTATCCTACCCTGCTATCCTACGTGCCTAATCCACCTATCCGTATAGCTTTTTCGGCATCTCTAATTTCGTTCTTGGGTAAGTTAAGTTAACCCTAATCTATTTTGAAGCTTAGAATAGTCTAAGTGATGTTGCAGCTAACTTATTTCATGCCTTAGGTAACCTATTCGCCGTTGACAAAGACTTGCCGTCTGAATCACATCCGTTACGCATTTTCTGGTTTAAGGTGCGGACTATATACGTTTAGGTTATGGTTTTTAAGACTTTCAATGTTAGATAATGATTTATTCTTGATATGAATGCTATTTCACATGTATAAAGTGCTGTCCGTTTCGTTTTTCAGTTATACGTTAATTATGTTGAATATACCGTATTCCTCGTATTTGTAGAAAATACCGTATACGTATGAAATTTGGATTTGTGCTTAACATGATTATTTACCGTGAATATATTCTTGTTGCATGTGTGATAACTCCTTAGCGAAAGGATTTGCCCTAAATCACGCCACGACCAATATACGCTATATATGATAAAGTGTGTAGCCCACGTGTTTGTGAAAATGTTTAAATGAATACGGAACCCGGATTCATGCATGCCATAATTATCCGTCATGGGTATATGCTTGTGGTATATGGGGAAATTCCCTAGTGAAAGGATTTGGCCTAATACATGTATAATCAACACACACATGTATGATAAAGTATGTATTCTAAGTGTTTGTGAAAATAACTGAATGAGTATGGAATTCACTTTCGTGCTCGCCACGACTGACTGTCGTGGATATATGATTTTTGTATGGGAAACTACCCTTTGACGAAAGGATTTTCCCTAATACGTATGCTACTGAATACATAAAATGTATGATGTAATGAATAGACTAAGTGTATGTAAAAGTGTCTGAATGAGTTAGTAGTTAGTAAGATGTACCTGTATGCAGGTTGAGATATGATTCTCAACTACATCAATGATGTGTATGATTTCCTCCATGACTTGTGTACCTTAGATTACTTGTATTAACTGTGTATATGATTTCCTCCATGAATTAATTACCTTAGATGAATCATGTTAAAGGTGTATGTGATTTCCTTCATGTACTGTATTTATATTTAAGTTATACTTCATGAATGTTCACAAGATTGTAAGATATGCCTCATATGCCTGTTATGGAATTTGTATGTGATTGGGGCTGTGCTACAGTCCAGGTAATTGGTAATCGTTCTGTAAATAGTGGTTGAGGTCGTTATCGCCACTCAGGATGAGTTTAACGAATCTGAGTCGTGCTTGGGATGTTCGGCAGTGATTAGGCCACACGGAGTGCTTATGCATTCTATGCCGTTCAACTCAACGTGCACTTGGCCTAGTTAAACTTATCAACTAACCCGATTGACCGATGTTTGTTCACCATGTTTGGTCGCTACTGCTTGAACATAAGGTACCAAACTTACCAATGAAAAGCCTCTTTAACCTTGCTACCTCGATCCGCTAAGACTCATGAGCCGATTATGGTGGTATGGGATATTATATTCGTGCTGTCGGACTACATTGGTTGGTGACGAGCCCTTTGTAGTGACCAGTGAGCACATATACTCATGAGCAGATTATAGTGGTATGAGACACTATATTCTTGCTGTCGGCCTACATTGATTGGTGACGAGCCCTCTGTAGTGACCTCGAGTATATCCTGATAGTGCATAAGGACGACGAGTCTTGTTGCAGTATGTGGGATATAACTAGGCCTGTATTGATAAGGTGATGGGGGAGAGGAGCAATGATTGCGCGCAACAACCCTGACAGCCCTTGCAGTGACCTAGAACCGTAACATCGTATGAGATTATTTCGGACTGACGACCCGAGAATGGATCACCATTTGGGTAATGATACAAGGGAGGTACCTTAGCTTCCCAATCCTGCTGTATGAAAAGGACTAATAAGAACTTGGTAAGCATATTCATAACACCGCATTGCATGTGCTAACGGTGTTGGTGATAGAGCACTGAGGAAGTGAGTCATGCCGCGATCATTAGATGATGTCGCAGAGGGGATTGTGGTGAGGGAATGCATCATTCTTCATATCATCCTTGCATTAACAAGAGTATCTAGGACCTGTTTGATTGTACTGCCTTATCATTACTGCTTGATTGGATTGATAGCATGTTAACATTTGCTGTATATAGCTTCCACTGAGTTGATCACTCATTCCCACGTTACAGGACGGTGTTGGCCACACCAACCAGTCTCTATTTTAGTTTTAGATGATGGCGATGCTTGCGAGGTAGAGTCGGTCTTTCTTGATGATGTTGAGGAGGATTTTTCCTACATGCAGGTTCTAATCGACGGGGTTTACAGGGTTACTGATTAGATTTCAATACACTTGGTACTTCGCCTTTTATTTAAACACCCATGTATATTCTTTTCTTTCCATTTTTGGAGTATACATGTATTTAGTTAACCTGTTAACATGTTCACACTCTGGAGACTTACAATCAATTATACATTTTATATATTTAACACAGTCTTCCGCTTGAGAAGTTTAATTATCTCTGAAGTATGATATGTTGTTTTAGCTTAATCCACTTCATGTTTTATGCACTAATACAGCCGACATTCATCCATCATCAAAATGCTGCATAAGTGATGTTCTGGAACTCGGGAGCTGAGTTTCCGCTCAACCCCCGATTTTTGGGATGTTACAGTGGTACTCAGGTCTTTGTACGGATTTTTTTGAGATGTTACAATCCACCCCCCTTAAAGAAAAATTTTATCCTCGAAATTAGTACCTTTTCGTACTCCTTGAGAATCTGAAGGTAGTTCCTACGGACCTTGGCTTCTATCTCCCAAGTAGCCTCTTCTTCAGTGTAGTGCATCCACAACACTTTCACAAGTGGGATAACCTGCTATGTAGTACCCGCTCCTTCCTGTCTGAGTTACGCGTCGGTCGCAGTACATAAGTAGCGTCCTCACTCAACTGTACCTGCTCCCATCTGATAATGTAGGAAGGATCGGTAACGTATTTCTTCAGCATAGATACATGAAATACGTTGTGAACGACTGTAAGTAGAGTGGGCAAAGTAAGGCTGTATGCCACTACACTCACTCGATCAAGTATCTGGAATGGGCCAATGAATCTCGGTGTGAGCTTCTCCTTCTTGTCAAACCGAAAACTCTCTTCATTAGGGAAACTTTTAAAAACACGTGGTCCCCGACCTCGAACTCTAGCTGTCGCCACCTCATATCGGCATAGCTCTTCTATCTGCTCTACGCTGCCAAAAGTCAACGCCAGATAATGTCTATCTTCTCTGAGGTTGTCTATGGTAACTCTTGGCCAATCAAGCTCTTCTCACCAACCTCTGCCTAGCAATGCGATACTCGACAGGGGCACCCATACAAGGCTTCATAAGGAGCCATGCCAATACTCGCCTGAAAATTGTTGTTATACGCGAACTCGGCATAGGGAAGACAGTCATCCCAACTGTCCTTGAAATCAAGCACACAAGCTTACAGCATATCTTCCAACACCTGATTTACCCGTTCCATCTGCCTGTCAGTCTGTGGGTGGAACGCAATACTAAACTTCATTTTCACCTCCATCACTTCCTGAATGTGAGTCCAGAAGATGGATGTGAATCACGTGTCTTGGTTCGACATGATCTCCAAGGGAACTCCATGTAGACGTACAATCTCTTTGATGTACAATCTGGCCAACTTGTCTGCAGAGTTCAAGACTTTAATCGGGAGGAAGTGAACCGATTTCGTCAACCGGTCCACAATCACCCAAATAGAGTCATAACCCTTCCTCATCTTCGGTAGCCCCGAGATAAAGTCCATAGAGATGAAATCCCACTTCCATTCCGCTATGGGCATGGGCTGAAGTAGTTCAGGAGGTCAGTGATGCTTTGCCTTGACCTGCTGGCACGTGAGACAATGGGACACATAATCTGCTATATGGACCTTTATATTATCCCACCAGTACGATCTCTTCATGTCTCGATACATCTTCGTGCTAACAGGATGCATCGTAAGCTTCAAACTGTGAGCTGCCTCGAGAACTTCCCGTCTCAAGTCATGAGTGTCTAGGACGCATAGGCGGCCACGGTAACGTAGGCCCCCATCCGTATCAACTCTTCACTCAGCATCCTTTTGTCGCTAGCCTGCTCTCGAAGCTCAGCCAATCGTCCATCATCCTTCTGGGCCTCAATGATCATATCATCAATAAGTGGCCGTACACGAACGTGCGCGACGCTCTCGAACGGCTCCTCTATGTTGAGCTTATACTCGAAGTCTCGCACAAACTCTACCATACCCCATTCTTCCATCATCAGCTGAGCCACAAACTCTATGGTCTTCTTACGGCTCAACGCGTCAGCCACAAGGTTAGCCTTACCCGGATGCTAGGAAACTTCGAACTTAAAGTCCTTCAAGGTTTCCATCCATCGTTGTTGCCTCATATTCAGGTCCCGTTGCGTGAATATGTATCTAAGGCACTTGTAGTCGCAAAAGAGCTCGAACTCCTCTCTGTAGAGGTAATGTCTCCAGAGCTTTAGTGCAAAGATGACAACCATTAACTCTAGGTCGTGTGTAGGGTAATTTTTCTCATGTTTACTTAATTGTCTCAAAGCGTAAGCAATCACCCTATCCTTTTGCATAAGGAGACAACCCAAACAGACACGAGATGTGTCAGTGTATATAGTATACTTGACCCCTTGCTCTGACAATACTAGCATAGGGGCGGACGTTAACTTGTCCTACAGCTCCTAAAAAGCTGCTTCTGCATTCTCGTTGCAGGCGAACTTCAGATCCTTCCGTGTCAACTGAGATAACGGTCTGGCAATCTTGGAGAAGTCCCTGATAAATCGATGGTAGTACCCTGCCAGACCAAGAAAGATCCTCACTTTAGTAACCGAACTGGGTTGCTCCCAGTCTTGAATCACGGATACCTTAGCAAGGTCAACTATTATCCCTTCCTTGGACACCACATGTCCCAGGAACTTAACTTTCTCTTTCCAGAAGTCACACTTCTTGTACTGTGAGAACAACTGGTCCTTCTTCAGAATATCCAAGACTTCTCGCAGGTGTTCCTCGTGCTCTTCCTGACTCTTAGAGTATATCAAAATGTCATCAATAAACACGATGACGAACCAGAATAGAAACGACTGAAACACCCTGTTCATCAGGTCCATGAACACGGCCGGTGCATTCGTAAGGCCGAACGACATCATGAGAAACTCATAGTGTCCAAAATTGGTCCTGAAAGCCATCTTCTGCATGTCCTCATCCCTGACGCGAACTTCAGATCCTTCCGTGTCAACTGAGATAACGGTCTGGCAATCTTGGAGAAGTCCCTGATAAATCGACGGTAGTACCCTGCCTGACCAAGAAAGCTCCTCACTTTAGTAACCAAACTGGGTTGCTCCCAGTCTTGAATCATGGCTACCTTAGCAAGGTCAACTATTATCCCTTCCTTGGACACCACATGTCCCAGGAACTTAACTTCCTTTTTCCAGAAGTAGCACTTCTTGTACTGTGCGAACAACTGGTCCTTCTTCAGAATATCCAAGACTTCTCGCAGGTGTTCCTTGTGCTCTTCCCGACTCTTAGAGTATATCAGAATGTCATCAATAAACATGATGACCCACTAGAACAGAAACGGCTGAAACACCCTGTTCATCAGGTCCATGAACACGGCCGGTGCGTTCGTAAGGCCGAACAACATCATGAGAAACTCATAGTGTCCAAAATTGGTCCTGAAAGCCATCTTCTGCATGTCCTCATCCCTGATGCGCAACTAGTGATACCCTGACTGTAGATCAATCTTCGAGAAATACTGTGCCCCTTTCAACTGATCCAACAATCATTTATCCTAGGCAAAGGATACTTATTCTTCATCATCACTTGGTTCAACCTGCGATAATCAATATATAATCGCAGTGAACCATCTTTCTTCTTCACGAACAACACAGACACTCCCCAAGGGGACACACTCGGTCGTATGAAACCTTCCTCCAATAAACCATCAATCTGTCTCCTTAGTTCCTCCATCTCACATGGAGGCATATGGTATGTCAGCAATGAAATGGGTGTCACACCAGGCACAAGATCAATGGTAAAATCAATCTCGTGCCGAGGGGGTAATCCAGGAATCATCCTGAACACGTCCGTGAAATCCTTAACTACAGGCATGCCCTCTAACATCGAGTTCTCAACATGTTCTAACAAGGCAGCATAACAACTAACTCGGCAGGGCCAACTGACCTGAACTGGAAAAGTAAAGATAATGCCCTCAGGTCCGTAGGCTGTCACGATTCTGGCCGAGCAATCTATCTCTGCCCCCATCTCAGTGAGCCAATCCATTCCAAGAACAATGTCGTAGTGCTATAGTGGGGTGACAATCAGGTCAACGATCACTGTCCTGCTACTCAAATCTACTGGGTAACATCTGAAAAGGTCCCCATGGTGGTAGTGAGTCTCACTCCCTTGTAGGAGCAGTATCCAACACTAGTGTAAAACCCGTATCCTAATCTATATTGTTTTGTCGACTCCCGCGATCCTTCCCGTCGAAGTCCAGCAATCCGTGACCTATAATCGATGTTTGTGAACGACCCTAAGTCGTATCTTGTAAATTTGAGTCGGCTTAATCTGAGACTTGTACCATTGTGACTCCACCATCGCCGCGGTTCCAACGCTACGTCTTACAATATCGATACGATACCCTAGCAGGGAGATGTGAGTTGACGGTTATTTCAAAGAAAATTCTGTACGTTTACAATCTCAAGAGAATGTCTACAACATGTCAAATCAATCCCATCAATCATCTCATGTCAAGTACAAAGCACCCATGCTTCATTTCTCCACAAGTCAAGCAAACCCCAAAGTCAACCAATCTCACACCTCGCCGATCACTCACCTCACATCCATTACTCACATCTCTCGTACAACCACCACACCTCTCTTTCTTTCTCAACACAAATTCCAAGCAACAATTCCAAGACAGAAAAGAGGTGGACGTCCATGCATTTCTAAGGAGAGGAGTGATTTTTGTGGCCCACTTTTCCATCCCAAGATTTCTCATCCTAGCCATTCAACTCTCATCTTCCACTATCAAAGTGAGACACAAGGAAATTGGCTTTCTAATAGACCAAGAAGATAGATGGTGGGAGCTTCTATAGGCTAGTTTTTCATGCTTTTATGATGGGCCAAGTGAGGCCTACCGATCGATGGTATGGATCTCACTTTGGACCCTAAGATGTGGCCGATGGCCCACCTTGAATATAAATATCATTCCATCATGGAGCCATTCTCCATGGACCCCATCATGATGTTTCCTAGCTTGAATAGAGGTCATCTAGACCGTCTATTTTAGTGGAGAAGAAATCTCCACCGTTGGATTTTGATTTAATGGGCTCACATGCATTGGGACCTACTTGATGTATGATTGATTGCAAGGGAGGGCCCATAGTGTCGAGGTCCCTCCATCACACGTGTCCCACTCTCTTTCTCTCTCTCCCTCTCTTTTTCATTTTCTTTTCATGTGATGATGATGTGGTTGTGTGGCCCACTCGGATGGACCCCACCATGAAGTATGTATTTTATCCAAGCAATCTATAAGTGGGGCCCACCTTATATGTGTTGTACCCACACCATCAGTCATTTAGTGGCCCACCTGAGCCGGGCCCACCTCAATGCATGTCTTATGCGCGAACTGGGAAAACACAAATATTAGCTTGTTTCCAAGCTTATGGGGTGGCCCACTCATATAGGCCTCACCTTGATGTATGTATTCAATCCACGCCATCCATCCTTTTCCTCAAACCATTTTAAGCATTGAGCCAAAAAATCGGGCAAATCCGACCTTTTGGCGGGCCATAGCAAAGAAAACAATGGTTTTCACAGTTAAAAATTTACATGATGTGTCCACACACCAAAATATATTGGATATTGGGCTTATTAGGCTTATCTTAAGATATGGGAACTAATGGGCAGAGTGGATACTTCCGATGCGGGCCCCACACACAAAAAACCTCAAAAAAATATGATTTCAAAAAATATATATATAAACGCAGCAAACGCTGCTGCTGCCAGAGGTACACAAGCAGCGCCTACCGCGTGGAGGTGGGTGGATGGCTAGGCAAGGACCCACGGTCCCAGCCGTAGCACCCACCATGATGTGTATGTGTCACCTAATCCGTTCATTTGGTGGGCCCCTTCCTGAAGTGGGCCCCTTCCTGAAGTGGGCCCCCTCTAAATATCGGCCCGATCTGAAACTCAGATGGCCCACATCATAGGAAACAATGGTGATTGAACGGCTGCCATTGGACCCATTTGGGCGTTCAGAAGTTTTGGGTCAATATGAAATATTTTTTTACTCTTCGTCCAGGTCTCTGTGACTGTATGAACAGATTGGACGGCATATAAACAGTAGGGTGGGCCCCATGTGGGACCCACAATGATGTATGTGATTTAGTCACACCGTCCACTGCTGTGGATGATGGATCCCACCTAGATGTATGTGTTTTATCAATGTCGTCTAGTTGTTGGACGGCTACTGAACCCCACCATGATTTATATGTTTATCCACACCATCCACACCTGGATGGTGAGACCCACCATGATGCATGTGCTGCATCCAATCTGTCCATCCATTTTAAAAACTCATTCTATGGCATGAGCAAAAGAATGAGCCAGATCCATAGTGCGGTGGACCCCACCCTTGATGCATGTGTTGCATCTAAACGGTCCAACTTAATAGGCTTGAGACTAAAAATAAGATAGATCTAGAGTTCAAGTGGACCCTATCTTGGTATATGTATAAGGCCCATTTTGATTTATTTATGGCCGTTGTTGAGGCCCACCTTGCTATGTACATAAGGCCCATGTTATAAGGCTCATTCGATGTATTTGGGGCCTATGGTTGAGGCCCACTTTGATATATATAAGGCCCATGTTACGAGGCCCATTTTGATGCATTCTAAGGCCCATGAGTAATGGCCCATTGTAATGTACATAAGGTCCATTGGTGCGGCCCATTGATATGGCCCACTTGATTTATCTAAGGCCCATATGAGGTGGCCCATTTGATGTATTTGAGACTTATGGGTCGAAGCCCAATGAGATGTATATAAGTCCATTGCAATGGGTGATTCCTCCATGGTTTCTGTAATGATGTCTTATGACGGGCCATGCCTTGGGAGCAATGTTGGTTTGACGTCCACATTGTAAGTACAACATTAGTTAAATGTCCGCATTATAACTCTCCTTAGGGCCCATTGACAGGCCCGTACCTGTTAATAATTCATTACTTTATAACATGCTTAGTATAGCTCCATGATTCATGCCCATACGCATCATATGTATGCTTGATATGAGGAATGTTTGATCATAGCATAAGCCGTTGGGCTGAGACATTTACGAGACTCCTTATGAGACGGAGTGCCCCCACATGAGCGTGTGGTATGCACAGGATTGCTACATTATTTGATGATGTGACTCATGCATCCTGTATATGTGTGACTTGATCATTGCATGCCCTAGCAACATCAGGGTCGTGGCCTCCACAGGCACATCATGGATGGTCATATTGGATACTGAAAATATTGGCTCTAGCATTGTGGGCACTTAGGATGTCCTTGGGTAAAAATTTCAGAACCTTTTTGATACCAGGAGATGCTCTAACGTATAGACCGAGTGGATACACGAGCACCCAAGTGCTGAATACCAGTAGGCCGCATCTCCCACTGTGTCGTGGTCGGTTGGAAGGGTGTGTGCCTTATCTGTCCGAGTGAAGGGGCTATAAGCTAGGTTGAGTTTGACCAACTTGCAAATGAGTCCACTATCGATGAGCCGGGTAGGCACTGGTAGACTACTGGTCAGCCGGATAGTGTGGTCTCTTCCACTTGCTTGGCTGTGAAGCTAGGGAGGAGGCAGTTAGTGTGAGTGTACTAGACCCCAGTGATATCTATAGAGGAACTATACTAATATGCGTACTTGATGAGTACTGGCACACTTGCTTTGCATCTCGCATATGACATTTGGCTACATAGGCCTCGCATCGCATGGCCTTGGTATGGCCGATAGCATTCATGCCTTACATTACATATGTAACACCCTGAAAATCGGGGGTCGTGTATAAACTCAACTCCCGAGTTCCAGACCGTCACTTATGCAACAAAAATAGTTATAATTCAATGTTGTCTGATTTAAAGCATTCACATGAGTAAAAGTATACCAAAACTGCAAATCATACTCCAGATCCAGTGATAAAAGCAAGCGGAAGACTAAACAAGATATATATCACTGTATGAAAAAACAAAGTAATCTCAACTGTCTCCAAAGTATGACTACATCTCTGAGTCTCATATACATGTACATAGACAAAAAAAAATAAGTTCAAAATAGTCCCACTAAAGTCCCCCTCGATCCAGGTCACCTACGGGAAGCCGTCGTGGTACTGCATATAAGAGAACTCATCCTGGTCCTCGTCAATCTCCGGCTCCACGTCCTGGATCTCGTCGTCACCTGCAACTACAACAGGGTCTGGTGGGTGTTGCAAACACCATCCCGTAACGTGGGAATGAGTGATCAACTCAGTGGAATCATAGAGCAAAGATTAACATGTTCACAATTCAATCACGCGATAATAGTAAAGCAGTAAATCAGACAAACCTAATACTGTTGTTTAATGCAAGATGATATGACATGATGTATGCCCTCACCGACGATCACCCTCATGCGGCAACATCTTACGACCGCGGCATGCCACACTCTCTAGAGTGCTCCACATCTTCCAGGCACATGCAATGCTATGGTGATATGATTACCCAGTTGTTATTAGTCCATTCAAACAGCAAGATTGGGAAACTAAGGTACTTCCCTTGTATCAATTCCAACACGGATCCTGTCTAGGGTCGTCACTCCTAGTAGTCTCATACGATGTACATTTCGTAGGTCACTGCAAGGGCTGCCAGGGCTGTTGCTCGCACTCGTTGCACCGCTCCCCCATCACCTTATCAATACAGGCCTACTGTACTCTACTGCACGGAAGGGTCGTCGCCTCCCGTGAACTCAGAATACGCTCGCGGTCACTACAAAGGGCTCGTCGCCTGATCAGTGTAGGCCGACAGCTAGAATATAGTGTCCCATACCACCATAATCTGCTCACGAGTTTAGGTGCTCACTGGTCACTACGGGGAGGTTTGTGGCCCCAGCGTAGGCCGACAGCTCGACCACGGTGTCCCATACCACCATGCCCGGCTCATGAGTCTTCGTGGATCAAGGTACCACGGTTAATAGGGTTTACAATGGTAAGTTCAGTACCCTAGGTTCAAGCAGTTATGATACATACAAGGTGAACAAACATCGGCCAGTCGGGTTACTTGACGGGCTCGACTAGCGCGATCGCATCTCGAATTGAACGACATAAAGTGCGTAAAACACTTCGCGTGGTCTAACCACTGCCGCCAACTCTCAACACGAATCACATTCATCGACGCGTCGTTCGTGGCTATGACCAGTCAGCCACGAATTCGCTCGGTTACCGACTGCCTGGACTAAGTCAAGTCCCACACATCTATGGAATTACATTAACTCTATACATCAGGGTATTGGAATTGAAACACATCATGTGAGCATGTTAGCACATGTTATAACATTCAACTAAGGCAAATCTTCAAGGCATACTTCCCATGTATATTCAACTTAAGCAAATCTTCAAGGCGTACTTTCTATGCATGTAGTGTAATCATGCATAAGGTAAGCATGTAGGAAAACATTTAGGTCAGCATATTAATCATGAAATCAATCTCAAACTACTACATAACATCATTCAATACAATACATACTATCACAAGCATTTGTACAAACACATACACTACACCCTTAAGTCCACATATAGTATGTCGACCCAAAGTGCGCAACTTGGCGAATCTCTTCGCCAAACTGATTATGCAGGCATTCCTAACTCTCTAATGCGGCGACAAATCATGTCAATCTCGTCAGCAAATTATGCATGTAGACCGTACTTCCTACATATACCTAAAATGCCCTAAATCTCATATTCTTCGTTAGTTTGAGAAACAGGAAACGGAGAGCATATTGTACATGTCAAACGGCGATGCCGTCGATAATCTACTATTAAACGACATTGAAAGCGTTGTAAACCGTCAACCAAAGCGTCTAAAATCCTCACCTAATCTCTTACGGTCGCGAGAATTTGAACGGAGCGTGTAGGCTTCGTCTACGACAGTAGGAGAACCTGATTCATGGATTTCGTTAGCTAATACGTTCAGAATCTACATGAACCCTAAATCAGCAAGTTTTTAGGGTTTTTCTATACCTGAAAAAGCGTAGAAATCACCAGCCAGGTGATTGGAAGGAAGCGTTGATGCAGCAACTGTTGGCGGCTCGGAAGCGGGAAAAATCTCCTCTTCCCTTTCTCTCAAACTCTCTCTCTCTTTTCTAGGGTTTAGGGAAATTCGTATGCAAGGAAGGAATGAGGGTTTCAACCCCTTTTATAAGCTTGGAAACGCCCGAAATAGGCTCCGGGACGTAGTTTACTTATTGCCTATCCATTTCGGGGCTGTTTCGGTCCAAAAACTGATTTCTGGTGGTCCCCTGGTCGATTGCGATCAGACTTAAGCTCATGGGTACCAGATGTACCTCGTATTAAGTTTTCAGTCTGGCAGGGTTCGCAGATCGCACGTGGCGGACCAGTTTCAGTTCAGCGGTCACCGCACATAGATCAGGACTGAAAGTTCCGTGACAATAATTAGATATTTTTCCTGATCCGAGGGTGTAATCTGGATGAATTCTGACGGTCAGAACGCTTAATACTGACGCGTCAAATCGTGTGCCAGATCTAAATTTGAAATTCCCAATTCGTCCCTATTCGCGGTCGCTTCAGTCCAGTTTCAACGAAATACTCTGTGATTATCGGTTTGACTTGATTTTCGAGATGATTGTCAAGTCCAGCTGGGCGGTTCTAACGGTCTAAGATAGGAGGTATCAGACCTTCGACGCGCGGTCTAAATCCAATACAAAAGTTCCATATGGTCCAGAGGACAAACCTGCTTAGAGTTGGATCCAAGGTTATAGAGTATTGTCGAGTTGTCTGTTCTACTCGATTTGGGTCTTGTAGAACGTATTTAAAGTGATCAGGGACTATTTCCCAGCTACTCTAGCGTTGCGCTAGCTAACTTACGTAAAATTTTCATGGAAATTATTTATACGTGATTTCGGGTCAAATCGGTACTCGATTCCAAGTACGGATTTTTCACGGGCGTTACAATCTACCCCCCTTAACAAATAATTTCGTCCTCGAAATTTGTACCTGTTCGTACTCCTCGAGAAGCTGTGGGTAGTTCTTTCTGACCTCGGCTTCTGTCTCCCAAGTAGCCTCCTCCTCAGAGTGATGCGTCCATAGTACCTTCACAAGGGGAATCACCTTGCTACGCAGTACCTGCTCCTTCCGGTCTAAGATACGTGTCGGTCGCAGGATATAAGTAACATCCTCTCCTAACTGCACCTGCTCCCATCTGATGATGTGGGAAGGATCAGCAACGTACTTCTTCAGCATAGAAACATGAAATACGTTGTGGACGCTCGCGAGGGGCGTGGGTAAAGCCAATCGGTAAGCCACTACTCCCACACGATCGAGGATCTGAAATGGACCAATGAAGCGCGGTGCCAGTTTCCCCTTCTTCCCGAACCGAAGGACTCCCTTCATAGGGGAAACCCGCAAAAACACATGATCCCCGACTGTAAACTCTAGTGGCCTCCGTCTCGTATCGGCGTAGCTCTTCTGTCTGCTCTGCGCTGTAAGAAGCCGACGTCGAATAATATCAATCTTCTCTGACGTCACCTGCACCAACTCTGGGCCAATCAAGCTGCGCTCACCGACCTCTAACCAGCAATGCGGTGCGCGACAAGGTCGCCCATACAGCGCCTCATAAGGTGCCATGCCGATACTCGTCTGGAAGCTATTGTTGTACGCAAACTCCACATATGCAAGACAGTCATCCCAACTGTCCTTGAAGTCCAATGCGCAAGCCCGCAACATGTCCTCCAGGATCTGGTTCACTCGCTCCGTCTGTCCGTCCGTCTGTGGGTGGAAGGCAGTACTGAACTTCAACTTCACACCCATAGCCTCCTGAATGCGAGTCCAGAAAATAGAAGTGAACCGCGTGTCTCTGTCCGACACGATCTCCAACGGAACTCCATGCAGACGCACAATCTCTCGGATATACAATCTAGCCAGCTCGTCTGCAGAGTTCGTAACTCTGATCGGTAGGAAGTGCGCCGCCTTCGTCAATCGGTCGACGATCACCCAAATGGAATCATGCCCCTTCCTCGTCCTCGGCAACCCAGAAATGAAGTCCATGGAAATGAAATCCCATTTCCATTCTGCAATCGGCATAGGCTGCAAAAGTCCAGGTGGTCGGCGATGCTCTGCCTTCACCTGCTGACAAGTGAGACAACGGGACACGAACTCAGCAATGTGGGTCTTCATACCTTCCCACCAATACGTTCTCTTCACGTCACGATACATCTTTGTGCTGCCAGGATGCATCGCGAGTCTAGTAGAATGCGCAGCCTCGAGAATCTCTCGTCTCAAGTCAGGGACATCAGGGACGCATAAGCGGCCACGGTAACGTAAGCCTCCATCCATACCAACTCGCCAGTCGGCGTCAGCATCATCACTGGCCTGCTCTCGAAGCTCAGTGAGATGCGCGTCGTCCCTCTGCGCCTCGATGACACGGTCATCGATCTGGGATCGCACCTGTACATGTGCGATGAACTCAAATGGCTCCTCTACGGTGAGTTTCTGCTCAAAGTCTCGCAAAAACTCAACCATATCCCACTCGGCAACCATCAGCGGAGCCGCAAACTCTATCGCCTTCTTGCGGCTCAACGCATCAGCCACAAGGTTCGCCTTCCCAGGATGGTAAGAGACTTCAAACTTGAAGTCCTTCAGCGTCTCCATCCATCGCCGCTGCCTCATATTCAAGTCTCGCTGCGTGAATATGTACTTGAGGCTCTTGTGGTCGCAAAAGAGCTCGAACTCCTCTCCGTAGAGGTAATGTCTCCAGAGTCTCAGTGCGAATATAACGGCTGCCAACTCCAGGTCGTGTGTAGGGTAATTCTCCTCGTGCTTCCTTAATTGTCTCGAGGCATACGAAATTACCCTGTCCCTCTGCATAAGGACACAACCTAAACCAACGCTAGACGCGTCAGTGTAGATAGTGTATCTAACCCCCTGCTCTGGCAATACTAGCACAGGGGCGGACGTAAGTCTGTCCTTCAGCTCCTGAAAAGCTGACTCCGCCTTATCATTCCAGGCGAACTTCACGTCCTTCCGTGTCAACTGAGATAAGGGTCTCGCGATCTTCGAGAAATCCTGAATGAAACGCCGATAATAGCCAGCGAGACCCAAGAAACTCCTCACCTCAGTGACAGAACTAGGCTGCTCCCAGTCCTGCACCGCAGCTACCTTAGACAGGTCAACTGCCATGCCATCCTTGGACACCACGTGTCCCAGAAACTTCACCTCCTGCTTCCAGAAGTCGCACTTCTTGTACTGTGCGAACAACTGGTGTCGTCTGAGCGTATCCAGAACCAAACGCAAATGCTCCTCATGCTCCTCTCGACTCCTAGAGTATACCAAAATGTCGTCGATGAAGACAACGACGAATCGATAGAGGAAAGGCCGAAAAACCCGGTTCATCAGATCCATGAACACGGCCGGTGCGTTCGTGAGACCGAACGACATCACGAGGAACTCGTAGTGACCAAAACTGGTCCTGAATGCTGTCTTCTGCACGTCCTCATCTCTGACGCGCAGCTGATGATATCCTGACTGAAGATCAATCTTCGAGAAGTACTGCGCTCCTCTCAACTGATCAAACAAGTCATCGATCCTGGGCAAAGGGTACTTGTTCTTCACCGTGAGCTGGTTCAGCCTACGATAGTCAATACACAATCGCAGCGAACCGTCCTTCTTCTTCACGAACAAGACCGGCGCTCCCCAAGGAGATACGCTAGGCCGTATAAAGCCAAGCTCTAGCAGACCATCAATCTGCGTCCGCAACTCCTCCATCTCACAAGGTGCCATGCGATACGTCGGCAGTGAGACGGGTGTAGAACCAGGAATCAGATCGATAGTGAAATCGATCTCACGTCGGGGCGGCAAACCAGGGATCTTCCTAAACAGATCCCCGAACTCAGAAACAACTGGCGTCTGCTCAAGGACCTGGGCACCAGCGTCGTGTAATATAGTGGCGTAGCTAAGAATGCGGAAAGGAAGGTTTACCCGCACTGAAAATGTGAAAGGCGTGCCCTCAGGCTCGTACACCGTCACCACACGAGCCTCGCAGTCAATCTCGGCTCTCGCTGCAGTCAACCAGTCCATGCCAAGAATGACGTCGAGATATACGAGCGAGGGATCGACGACCAGATCAAGAGTCATCGTCCTGCCTCCCAGATCAACTAAACAACCCTCACACATCTGGGTGACATCCGAATAATCTCCATGAGCTGCAAGGACTCGCACGCTATCCATAGTGATAGTCTGCAACCCAAGACGTCTGACTACGGCACGCGATATCAAAGAAATCGTGGAACCAGTGTCCACCATGATAAGAACGGGAGTACCTCCGATGTGGCCCGTGACCTCGAAGGCTGAATGCTGAAAAGCCGGTGTCGTAGCTGCCTCGGCGGTCAGTGCATGAACTCGTGCCTGCTGTGGCCGGTTCGGCCGCTGTGTCAAGGGCCGTGGAGGCTGTCGAATCTGCGATACCGTGGGTCTGAATGAAGGATGCGCAGGAGCTGACCGTATAGGCGGTGCTGATATCGCCTGTGGACGTACACGATCAATCTTCTGCGGCGGCGAAAACCCACTGTCCCGCATCCTGGAGAAGCAACTCTGCGATAAATGGCCCGTCCTCCCACAGTACGTGCATGATAAATCAGGGCGCCGAAACGGTCGTACGGGCGCCGTGGTCCTGGTAGGAGGATCAAAGCGAGGCCTCTTGCCCGCGAAGGGCCTATCTGGCAACTCCGGTCGCGGCCTGGAAGTAGTCGGGCCTCGAGATCGCGCCAGTCGATCCACGTCCTGCTCTGCCCGCATGGACATGTGAACCAACTCCGCATAGGAAGGGAAACTGACGCAGCACATCTTCGACCGAATATCCGGTCGCAGGCCCTCCAAAAAGCGCCGTATGCGCATCTGCTCATCAGCTAAAATCGTCGGGACGTACCTGCCCAACTCTGTGAACCGATGCTCATACTCGGTGACCGTCATCGCTGCCTGCCTGAGACGGAGAAACTCATTCTCCCTCTCGTGTCTGTAGGTCTGAGGATAATACTTCTCATGGAAGCGAAACTCGAATGCTGCCCATGTCCATACGAAGTCTGCGGTAACAGTCCGCAATACACTATCCCACCACATACTGGCCTCTCTCTCAAACTGGAAGGTAGCCAGCTCTACCTGCTCTGCCTCCGTACATTGTAACATGCGTAGAATCTTCGACACTCGGTCGAGCCAAAACTCTGCCTCCTCAGGTCTGTGAGAACCCGAAAAAATAGGAGGCCGCAAGCGCTGAAATCGCTCCAGGAGGCCCCGCGTGTCGGCAGGATTCCCCGCAGGGAAAGCAGGCTGCGCAGGATGTGCTATGCCCTCATCCTGGGCGTAAATGTAGGCATCCTCAGCTGGATGCGCAGGCAGTGCAGGTGGGGTAGAGGTAGTCGCACCCCCACCCTGGGCTAAAGTCCCAACTATAGTGGTCAAAAGCTGCTGCTGCTGTAACATCATGGCCATCATCTGCTCGAATCTATCAGGGGGTGGAGCAGGCTGTGGCGGATGAGGTGCGGAAGTAGATGCGCGCTGTGGCTCTCGAACTGATGGTGTAAAGGGCGGTGGTCCATCTGTAGGACCAACAGCAGGCTGAGACGATCGAACAGTCTCAGGAATCGGGCCCACAGCAGGGTCCGGACGAGTGCCAGACTGAGAAGGAGTCTGATCCATCTGCTCAGACAATGAAAGTCGAACCGCGCTCCTCGTAATCTTAGGTGGCATTCCCTATATTCAAAATAGGGCGCAACCTTGTCAGTCTCAATTGCAAAAATACACCATAATCATTCACTTAAAGAGTCAAAGGCATTCCATGCATTTCAATTAATCAAAATTGTCACAATACAAGGGATATATCCTTACAAGCATCATGACTAGAATGACATGGAAATTAAGACAGTTAAGCAACAGCAACAAAAGCAAAGCACTAGCCCTAATAGGCTTTACACACATAAAATAGAAAATAGCTAACTACTCATAACAACATCAAAGATCGCGTCGCTAGTCGGAGTCTGGCGACGGAGGAGGAGCACCCTTATCCTGTAAACAACACAGGATTGCCTTCAAGGTGCGAGTCACCTTGCCAAATTTCTTCTTCGTGACGGCCTTGGCATCAGCGACCTCTGCTCGAAGTTCTTGGACTTCCCTTCGCAAAGCGGTCTGACTCTCCTCCATCCGAGCAATGCGATCGTCAATAGTAGTCTGTGCAGAAGGAGGAGGGCTCTCATCAGTATCCTGAGCCTCCTCTTCTGCTTCTTCCTGAGTCTCTTCCTGAACCTCTGCACTAGGTTCTCCTTCGCTTTGATCTTCCTCTTCATCAAAGTCGTCCCCACTATCCCTTTCAAGTTGATTTTCACGATATTGCGACCCAATCTTCATCTTAACCATCGTCGACTCATCAATGGTGTGAATCGATACCGGCAACTCGGGTCCAAGTCTATAGGCAAACTCAAGCGCAATCTTGCATATGAGTCGGCCAAAGGGAAGGGATTCGGACGTTCTCCTCGACCTGGCTATGAGAACTATCTGCCGTAAGATGAAAGTGGCCATACATACGTTCTCTCCCTGGGCCACCAGAAATAAGAAATCGACCATAAGACGTGTACATTCAATGCGGTTCGTCGACCTGGGATAGACATTGAACGTGCAGATATGGTGCAGCAGGCGCAAATCCTCAGACATGTACGTCGCCTTGAGGCTATTATTAGGCTGCCATGGAACCAACTTACCGCACAGAAACCTGGTGCGGCGATCTCGTTCACGTCTAGTCCTCAAATTCTTCTCACTTGGATGTACATCACCTAGAGGCACGTTGAGAAGTCGCGCAACTAACCGGACGTCGATCGTAGCCATCCGATCTCTACCAAAAGGGATTTTGAACTGCAAGGGCTCCAAGGTAGGACTCTGAATGCTAGCATAGAAGGCACGAACAGTGCTCACATTAGCACGAGCACGAGCTTCAAAGATCGGTCCCCAGTGCGCAGCTTCAATGCGTTCGAACAACAGATACTCGCCGAACAATCGCCCATCAACGTCCGCCTCAAATAACACTCTACGATCAGTGTATTCACCATGAGACATCTCTGACAGAATGGTTCGTCCAAGGTGTGCATGGGGATCCAAATCGCGCTTTGTACGGCACTCCAGGACTGCAGCTGGACCTGCGGCGACGCTTGAACTTGCGGCACCACCCCGCGGTCTTCTCGATCGAGCAGGGCGGCTCGGCCCAGCATCGTCTGTTGCAGTTTTCCTCTTACCCATCAAAGACAGGATGGATGAGAGTGACAAAAGACCCAAAATAGCTTCCACGAAAGCCATGGAAAACGCCGAAAATGCGGAGAAATGGCTGCCCAATCTGATAAAAGGAAATCTAGGCGTCGTAGAGGGATGCTTCAAGCTTCCCAAGGCTGTACTTTCAGGGAAAAATAAGAACAAAAAGGTGGAATGGAGCTGCTCACGATTTCAGCACTATTTGGGGGATTTTGGAGCTCCAAATGGGAAAATCTTCAAGGAAAGAGGCTGCCAACACCCAATAAATGATGGGTGGTGGTCGGTTTTGGCCAAGGAAGGTGTTAGAAGTGATTTGGGATGCTGAGGTTTGGAATGGGTTCCTGAAAATCGAAGATAGGGTTATGTAGAGGGCTGTTTGTGAAGGAGAGGTGGGATTTGGGGATTTTCGTGAGGTGGGAGGTGCATAGGGGTGATGTGGACCCTATTTAAGGGGGTGCGCCCGAAGGACAGCTCAAACGGAGCTCGCCGGCCGGCGATGCATCGCCCGGCCGGCGATGGCATCGCCGGTCAACTCACAAGTTGACCGGTGGGACCCCATGGGTCTGGTCCCCCATGGTCCCAGGGTCCCAAAAAGTCTGGTCCCACCCCTTAGTTCATAGTATTTTTGTCTCTATGAGCCCAAACATGTGTTCGGGGCTTTCCGGGTCCACATTGCAATCCCGAATACCAAACTATATGATGCAGCATATGGATTTGGGGTAGAAGGATCCAGTACATCTTTCTAGCTCCTTAGTTGCTAAAGAAAGTGAAGTTAGAATGGCTTTATGGCCATTTTTTATGAAATTTTACTATTCACTGTAAAATTTGGTGAATGTACTAATTTGTGTTATTTTCACATTAGGTTTGATGCCTAACATGAAATGGATACAAAATAATTGAAGGTTAAAGTGTTTAGAGAAGGAATTTTGAGAATTTTTGGCAAAACGGGGTTTTTAAGCCCTGGCGATTGATTACTGGAGTCGTGGTCATTCCACGACCCAAGGATTTACTTTTGCGGTTTAAAATCGCTCATAGGACATCTCAACCTAACTTCCTATAGCTTAGCAGCGATTCGGGTGGCCTTACGCGACCCGAGATGCGTTACAGAGTCGGTCTTGCGATCGATTCTATAAACTTCGCCTATCGGCGAATCTGTGATCCTAGAAGTGTTTCTAGACCCTTCTCGCACCCACCTAAGTCAAAGGAAGCGACAGCGTACGTCGCAAGACCATAACCCAGGCCCAGTATACTCTCATTCATGCTCTGATACCAACTTGTAACACCCTGAAAATCGGGGGTCGTGTATAAACTCAACTCCCGAGTTCCAGACCGTCACTTATGCAACAAAAATAGTTATAATTCAATGTTGTCTGATTTAAAGCATTCACATGAGTAAAAGTATACCAAAACTGCAAATCATACTCCAGATCCAGTGATAAAAGCAAGCGGAAGACTAAACAAGATATATATCACTGTATGGAAAAACAAAGTAATCTCAACTGTCTCCAAAGTATGACTACATCTCTGAGTCTCATATACATGTACATAGACAAAAAAAAATAAGTTCAAAATAGTCCCACTAAAGTCCCCCTCGATCCAGGTCACCTACGGGAAGCCGTCGTGGTACTGCATATAAGAGAACTCATCCTGGTCCTCGTCAATCTCCGGCTCCACGTCCTGGATCTCGTCGTCACCTGCAACTACAACAGGGTCTGGTGGGTGTTGCAAACACCATCCCGTAACGTGGGAATGAGTGATCAACTCAGTGGAATCATAGAGCAAAGATTAACATGTTCACAATTCAATCACGCGATAATAGTAAAGCAGTAAATCAGACAAACCTAATACTGTTGTTTAATGCAAGATGATATGACATGATGTATGCCCTCACCGACGATCACCCTCATGTGGCAACATCTTACGACCGCGGCATGCCACACTCCCTAGAGTGCTCCACATCTTCCAGGCACATGCAATGCTATGGTGATATGATTACCCAGTTGTTATTAGTCCATTCAAACAGCAGGATTGGGAAACTAAGGTACTTCCCTTGTATCAATTCCAACACGGATCCTGTCTAGGGTCGTCACTCCTAGTAGTCTCATACGATGTACATTTCGTAGGTCACTGCAAGGGCTGCCAGGGCTGTTGCTCGCACTCGTTGCACCGCTCCCCCATCACCTTATCAATACAGGCCTACTGTACTCTACTGCACGGAAGGGTCGTCGCCTCCCGTGAACTCAGAATACGCTCGCGGTCACTACAAAGGGCTCGTCGCCTGATCAGTGTAGGCCGACAGCTAGAATATAGTGTCCCATACCACCATAATCTGCTCACGAGTTTAGGTGCTCACTGGTCACTACGGGGAGGTTTGTGGCCCCAGCGTAGGCCGACAGCTCGACCACGGTGTCCCATACCACCATGCCCGGCTCATGAGTCTTCGTGGATCAAGGTACCACGGTTAATAGGGTTTACAATGGTAAGTTCAGTACCCTAGGTTCAAGCAGTTATGATACATACAAGGTGAACAAACATCGGCCAGTCGGGTTACTTGACGGGCTCGACTAGCGCGATCGCATCTCGAATTGAACGACATAAAGTGCGTAAAACACTTCGCGTGGTCTAACCACTGCCGCCAACTCTCAACACGAATCACATTCATCGACGCGTCGTTCGTGGCTATGACCAGTCAGCCACGAATTCGCTCGGTTACCGACTGCCTGGACTAAGTCAAGTCCCACACATCTATGGAATTACATTAACTCTATACATCAGGGTATTGGAATTGAAACACATCATGTGAGCATGTTAGCACATGTTATAACATTCAACTAAGGCAAATCTTCAAGGCATACTTCCCATGTATATTCAACTTAAGCAAATCTTCAAGGCGTACTTTCTATGCATGTAGTGTAATCATGCATAAGGTAAGCATGTAGGAAAACATTTAGGTCAGCATATTAATCATGAAATCAATCTCAAACTACTACATAACATCATTCAATACAATACATACTATCACAAGCATTTGTACAAACACATACACTACACCCTTAAGTCCACATATAGTATGTCGACCCAAAGTGCGCAACTTGGCGAATCTCTTCGCCAAACTGATTATGCAGGCATTCCTAACTCTCTAATGCGGCGACAAATCATGTCAATCTCGTCAGCAAATTATGCATGTAGACCGTACTTCCTACATATACCTAAAATGCCCTAAATCTCATATTCTTCGTTAGTTTGAGAAACAGGAAACGGAGAGCATATTGTACATGTCAAACGGCGATGCCGTCGATAATCTACTATTAAACGACATTGAAAGCGTTGTAAACCGTCAACCAAAGCGTCTAAAATCCTCACCTAATCTCTTACGGTCGCGAGAATTTGAACGGAGCGTGTAGGCTTCGTCTACGACAGTAGGAGAACCTGATTCATGGATTTCGTTAGCTAATACGTTCAGAATCTACATGAACCCTAAATCAGCAAGTTTTTAGGGTTTTTCTATACCTGAAAAAGCGTAGAAATCACCAGCCAGGTGATTGGAAGGAAGCGTTGATGCAGCAACTGTTGGCGGCTCGGAAGCGGGAAAAATCTCCTCTTCCCTTTCTCTCAAACTCTCTCTCTCTTTTCTAGGGTTTAGGGAAATTCGTATGCAAGGAAGGAATGAGGGTTTCAACCCCTTTTATAAGCTTGGAAACGCCCGAAATAGGCTCCGGGACGTAGTTTACTTATTGCCTATCCATTTCGGGGCTGTTTCGGTCCAAAAACTGATTTCTGGTGGTCCCCTGGTCGATTGCGATCAGACTTAAGCTCATGGGTACCAGATGTACCTCGTATTAAGTTTTCAGTCTGGCAGGGTTCGCAGATCGCACGTGGCGGACCAGTTTCAGTTCAGCGGTCACCGCACATAGATCAGGACTGAAAGTTCCGTGACAATAATTAGATATTTTTCCTGATCCGAGGGTGTAATCTGGATGAATTCTGACGGTCAGAACGCTTAATACTGACGCGTCAAATCGTGTGCCAGATCTAAATTTGAAATTCCCAATTCGTCCCTATTCGCGGTCGCTTCAGTCCAGTTTCAACGAAATACTCTGTGATTATCGGTTTGACTTGATTTTCGAGATGATTGTCAAGTCCAGCTGGGCGGTTCTAACGGTCTAAGATAGGAGGTATCAGACCTTCGACGCGCGGTCTAAATCCAATACAAAAGTTCCATATGGTCCAGAGGACAAACCTGCTTAGAGTTGGATCCAAGGTTATAGAGTATTGTCGAGTTGTCTGTTCTACTCGATTTGGGTCTTGTAGAACGTATTTAAAGTGATCAGGGACTATTTCCCAGCTACTCTAGCGTTGCGCTAGCTAACTTACGTAAAATTTTCATGGAAATTATTTATACGTGATTTCGGGTCAAATCGGTACTCGATTCCAAGTACGGATTTTTCACGGGCGTTACAACATAGTTTTGGTATAGCTGATAGCATTCATGGACTTACCCGTATACTTATGCATTACTCTGATATTGTATACTTGGAACTCGCCTTACACACACTTTCACCACCCTCTAAGTTTTCTATAAGCTTATGCACGATAGATGCGTGCAAGTGGCATTAGGTTGCAGCAGCGTTGAGCTTGGAGCTTGCGACCGAGCTTCTGAAGTTTTCTTTACTTTCATTATATTGTATTTTCCTTTCATACGCATTGTACTTAAAGTTTTTGATATAGTGGATATGTGGTGATGTTGTTTTGTGACTTGGTTATGCTCCATTACAAAAAAAAATTCATACTGAAAATCTTCTTTGTAGAATCCCAGGATCGGAATCTGGAATGTGAGTGTCGGGATCCGAGAATGGGGCACTACAGAGGCTGTCGGCACCAGATTCGGCGATCGAATATTTTGTGAGCCTGTTTTGTGAGTTTGGGGCATGACAAAAGTTTGTATTAGAGCATAACTTGGGAATACCTGAGGTCACATCACATATCTGCTATGAACTTAGAATGAAAAGGTTCTGAGCCCGAATAACTTAGCGATTTAGACCCTTAACGTTTATGCTTTCGAGAATTCTCAAGGCTGATAGGCCTTTATCCCTCCCTGTAGGACATGCCGCCTAGAAGAGCGACCCGAGCGAATTCAGCTCCACCACTCGTGACTCCCGCTCTAACACCTGCTACTCCCACTCCACCACCGGATATTCCTGCTTTCCAGACTGAGGATGCTACTCCGTTACCTGAGACCGGTGCGAATCCGACCGTACCTGTGAATGCCACCCAGCTTCAACAAATGTTGCAGGCGATGACCGCTCTTCTTCAGGGGCAGAGCAGGACTGTGACACCAGCCAAGGCTGAGCAGGAGCGTACAAGCGCCCTTCTCAAGGACTTCTGACGGCACGATCCTCCGCATTTCTGGAGTGAGTCAGACCCTACTACAGCAGAGATATGGTGCTCTTAGGTGGAGAAGATATTCGACACCATGAGATGTATGACCCAACAGCGAGTGCCATTAGCTATATTTCTTCTCCAGGGTGAGACTCAGCATTGGTGGGCATCTGTCGGCTGATCGGTAGCGGCCGATTTTGAGTGGACCTGGGAGGACTTTGTAGACTGGTTTAACCGGAAGTTCTTCCCCGAGCATGTGCGCCAGCAGCATGCATTAGAGTTTGAGACTCCGGTCCAGGGGGACATGACTGTGTCCCAATAGAAGGCACATTTCGTTGCACTGTCGAGATTCGCGACATACCTTATTGATGATGAGGGGCGGAAGGCCTGTCATTTTGAGAACGGTTTGTGTCTTACCCTCAGGAGTCGTCTGATTGGACACATACTTCTGACGTTTGAGCAGATCATAGAGAGGACCCAGATCTATGAGTCAGATTGGTACAATTTGTAGAGAGCCCGTGACCTAAGGGGAGATCAGAAGAGGAAGGAGCCCTTCAGTAGCTCCCAGCTGCAGTAGCATCATCCTCAGCAGCGACGCACGACCCGCCCAGCATTCCAAGCACCAGTGGCAACCCCAGCACCACCTTCGGGACTATTCACAGGTACCTACTTTGGATGCGGTAGGTTAGGACATTGCATATACGAATGTACCCATCCACAATAGCAGCAGTCGTGGGCACTGCATCCATCTTCACGATAGCCACCACAGCATCAGCAACCGAGGTTACCGTATCAACCTCCGCGACAGCCCTCACAACAGTAACAGCGACCCCATCACCTACCTCCACGACCTCCCCCACAGTAGTAGAGACCTCAGAGGGGACCTGCACCTCCCCAGCAGGCTCAGGGTAGATTTATGTCATCCAGCAGAACCCTCAGTCGTCGACGATTCGTATGACTTATGTAACATCCCGAAAATTGAGGGGTCGAGTAAAAACTCCACTCCCGAGTTCCAAAATATTATTTATGTAACATAAATGTGTATGATTGAATGTTGTCTGTGTTAATGCATTAAGCATGAGTGGGATTAATCCAAAACATCATATCATACTCTAGAAACCGTTAAATTAGCAAGCGGAAGACTGTGACAGTATGTATATCATATATAAACTGTTGTATGTCTCCAGAGTGTGAATATATTACCAGGTTATATACATACATGTATACCTCAAAAGAGAAAGAAAGAATATACATGAGTGCTCTAAAAATATAAAATGACAAGTATCAAGGTATCTAATCAACCTCCCTGTAATCCCGTCAATCAGAACACGCATAAAGGAGGAATCCTCCTCATCATCATCAAATCCAGCTCCGCCTCACAGGCCGCGCCATCATCTACAATCACAATAGGGACTGGTGGGTGTCCGGAAACACCATCCCGTAACGTGGGAGTGAGTGATCAACTCAGTGGGATAAGAGAGCAGAGATTAGCATGTTACCAAATTAATCATGCGATAATAGTAAAGTAGTAAATCAAACAATTCTAATACTGTTATTAATGAAATATGACATGACATGATGTATGCCCTCACCGAAGATCTCCCTCATACGGCACCATCTTACGACCGCGGCATGCAATCAACCCTCAAATACTCCACATCTTCCAGGCACATGCAATGGTATGGTGATATGATTTCTGAGTTTTTATTACACCATTCAAACAGCAGGATTGGGAAACTAAGGTACTTTCCTTATATCAATCCCAACACAGATCCTGTCTAGGGTCGTCACTCCTAGTAATCTCATACGAGGTATATTTTGTAGGTCGCTGCAAGGGCTGTCAGGGCTGTTACACGTACTCGTTGCTCTGCTCCCCCATCACCTTATCAATACAGGCCTACTGTACTCTACTGCTACTGAAGGGTCGTCGCCTCCCGTAGACTCAGAATACGCTCGCGGTCACTACAAAGGACTCGTCGCCTGATCAGTGTAGGCCGACAGCAAGAATATAGTGTCTCATACCACCATAATCTGCGCACGAGACTAGGTGCTCACTGGTCACTACAGGGAGGTTTGTGGCCCCAGCGTAGGCTAACAGCTCGACCACGGTATCCCATACCACCATGCCCGGCTCATGAGTCTTCATGGATCAAGGTACCATGGTTAACAGGGTTTACAATGGTAAGTTCAGTACCCTAGGTTCAAGCCGTTATGACTCATGCAAGGTGAACATACAACGGCCAGTCGGGTTACTTAACGGGCTCGACTAGCACGAGCGCATCGTAAGTCGAACGACATGAAGTGCGTGAAACACTTCGCGTGGCCTAACCACTGCCGCCAACTCCAAACACGACTCGCATTCATCGACGCGTCCTTCGTGGCAAATACCAGCTAGCTACGAATTTTCTCTGTTACCGACTGCCTGGACTAAGTATAGTCCCAAATAATTATGAATCCACATCAGCAATCAGGTAAAAGTATTGGAAATGGAATACAAACATGCGAGCATGTTAACACATGTTATAACGTACAACTTAAGTAAATCATCTTGCACATGTCTTTCACACATATAATGAAATTATGCATATCGCCAACATATAGGAAATCATCTCCATCAGCATATTAATTGAGAATTCAATCTCAAACTAAATCATAAGGAAATCATCAAGCACATGTTATAACATACCACTTAAGTGAAACATCAAGCATATGCATTTCATACATATAATGAAATCATGCATATAGCTAACATGTAGGAAATCATTTACATCAGCATATTAATTGAGAAATCAATCTCAAACTAATTCATAACACCATTTAATTCAATACATACTAATACAAGCATTTATACAAGCACTTACACTACACCCTTAAGTCTACATATAGTATGTCAACCCGAAGTGCGCATTTAGGCGAATCTCTTCGCCAAACTAATTATGCACGTATTCCTAACATTCTAATGCGACAATAAACCATGTCAATCACATCAGCAAAATATGAATGAAAACAGTACTTCCTACAAATGACTAAAATGCCCTAAATCTCATATTCTTCGTCGGTTTACGAAACAGGAAACGGACAGCATGTTGTACATGTCAAACGGCGATGCCGTCGATAATATACTATTAAAAAACATTGAAAGTGTTTGAAACAATCAATCAAAGTGTCTAAAATCCGCACCTTTTCCCTTATAGGTGAAGTGATTTGAACGGAGCGTATACGCTTCGTCTACGGCGACTAGAGAACCTGTTTTACAAGATTTATCAGCTAACATGCTATGAATCCAAGGTAACCTCAAATCAGCAACTTCTAGGGTATTTTCTTACCTGAAAATGTGGAGAAATCACTGGGAAAGTGATTGGAGTGCGTCGCCTAAGCACGTGCAGCAGCAGCAGCAGGTGGCAGGAAAATCCCTCCCACCTTCTCTCATGAACTCTCACCTTTTCTCTCTCCCAATCTAGGATTTTTCTCAAATTCGGATGGGAGAGAGGAATGAGGGTTTCAACCCCTTTTATAAGCATAAAAATGCCCAAAATAGGCTCGGGAACAAAGTTTACTTATGGCATATCCAAATCGGGGCTGTTTCAGTCCAAAAGATGATTTCTGGTGGTCCCCTGGCCGAACGTGATCGGACTTAAGCTCATGCATACTGGATCTAGAATACATCAAGTTTTTAGTCCGGCAGGGTTCGCAGATCGCTCGTGGCGATCCAGTTTCAGTTCAGCGGTCACCGCACATAGATCAGGTCTACAAGTCTCATGATATGAAATAAAAATTTTTCCTGATCCGAGGGTGTAATTTGGCTGAATTCTGACGGTCAAAATGCTTAATACTGATGCGTCAAGTCGTGTGCCAGATTTGAATTTTAAATTCCAAATCTGTCCCTATTCGCACTCTCTTCAGTCCGGGCTCAATGAAATAGCCTGTGATTATCGGTTGGACTTGATTTTCAAAATGATTGTCAAGTCCAGCTAGGCGGTTCTAACGGTCTAAGATAGTAGGTATCGGACTTTCGACGCGCGGTCTAGATCCAATACAAAGTTTCAAAGAGGTCCAGAGAACAAACCTACTTAGAGTTTGATCCGAGGTTTTAGAGTATCATAGCACCATGGATTCTACAAGTTTTGGGTCTTGTAGAACGTATTTAAAGCGATCAGGGACTATTTCCCAGCTACTCTAGCATTGCGCTAGCTAACTTATGCTTAGTTTCTAAAGGAATTAATCCTAAGTGGTTTCTTTGGCTATGAAATTTGGGTTCTGAGCGATTTCTCAGGTGTTTTAGTTAACCCATTACCTAAGGACGTCTAATCCCAGGTTGGCCAAAATTCGGGGTGTTACAACTTAGCTCCTACACCATCTTGCTAGATCGCTCATAAATGATGCATTCTGGGAGTTAGAGCTTGAGATTCATGGGCGTTATCCCCATCTCTTAGGTGTTTGATTATGATGATATGTTGTGTTTTGATTATATATGATGTTAAGTTCCCTATTCCCTTATGAGTTATGCTTAGTGCGATGGTAGTATAAATTTTGAGGATGAATTTTTTATTAGGTGGAGAGAGCCATAAGACCCGTATCCTAATCCATATTGTTCCATCGACACCAGTGATCCTTCCCGTCGAAGTCTGGTAATCTGAGATTTATAATCGATGTTTGCATGAGACTCTAAGTCATATCCTGTAGATTTGAGTCGGTTTAATCTGAGACTTGTACCATTGCGACCGCACCTTCGCCGTGGTTCCAAAGCCACATCTTGCATACCGATCCGATGTCGTAGCAGGGAGATATGGGTCGACGTTTATTTCGAAGAAAACACCATGCGTTTGTAATCCCAAGAGAATGTCTACAACATGTCAAATTAATCCCATCAATCATCTCATGTCAAGTATAAAGCACTCATGCTTCCTTTCTCCATAAGTCAAGCAAACCCCAAAGTCAACCAATCTCTCACCTCACCCATCACTCACCTCACATCCATCACTCACATCTCTCTTACAACCACCACACCTCTCTCTCTTTCTCAACATAAATTCCAAGCAACAATTCCAAGACAGAAAAGAGGTGGACGTCCATGCATTTCTAAGGAGAGAAGTGATTTTTGTGGCCCAATTTTCCATCCCAAGATTTCTCATCCTAGCCATTTAACTCTCATCTTCCGCCATCAAAGTGAGACACAAGGAGATCGGCTTTCTAACCGACCAAGAAGATCCACGGTGGGTGCTTATATAGGCTAGTTTTTCATGCTTTTATGATAGGCTAAGTGAGGCCTACCGATCGATGGTATGGATCTCACTTTGGACCCTAAGATGTGGCCAATGGCCCACCATGATTATCAATATCATTCCATGATGGGGCCATTCTCCATGGACCCCATCATGATGTTTCCTAGCTTGAATAGAGGTCATCTAGACCGTCTATTTTAGTGGAGAAGAAATTTCCACCGTTGGATTTTGATTTAATGGGCTCACATGCATTGGGACCTACTTGATGTATCATTGATTGCAAGGGAGGGCCCATAGTATCGAGGTCCCTCCATCACACGTGTCCCACTCTCTTTCTCTCTCTCCCCCTCTTTTTCATTTTCTTTTCATGTGATGATGATGTAGTTGTGTGGCCCACCTTATATGTGTTGTACCCACACCATCAATCATTTAGTGGCCCACCTGAGCCGAGCCCACCTCAATACATGTCTTATGCCCAACCGTTTGGACGTGAACTGGGAAAACACAAATATTAGCTTGTTTCCAAGTTTATGGGGTGGCCCACTCATATACGCCCCACCTTGATGTATGTATTCAATCCACACCGTCCATCCTTTTCCTCAGACCATTTTAAGCGTTGAGCCAAAAAATGGGGCCAATTCGACCTTCTGGCGTGCCATAGCATAGAAAATGGTGGTTTTCATCGTTAAAAATTCACATGATGTGTCCACACACCAAAATATATTGGATATGAGGCTTGTTAAGCTTGTCTTGAGATATGGGAAATAATGGGCAGAGTGGATACTTCCGATGTGGGCCCCACACACAAAAAACCTCAAAAAAAAATGCGATTTCAAATATATATATAAGGTAGCAGATGCTGTTGTTGCCAAAGGCGTGTAAGCAGTGCCTGCCGCTTGGAGGAGGGCGGACGGCTAGGCAGGGACCCACGGTCCCAGCCATGGGCCCCACCATGATGTGTATGTGTCATCCAATCCGTTCATTTGGTGGGCCCCCTCCAAATATTGGTCCGATCTGAAACTCAGATGGCCCACATCATAAGAAACAATGGTGATTGAACGGCTGCCATTGGACCCGTTTGGGCGTCCAGAAGTTTTGGGTCAATATGAATTTTTTTTTTACTCTTCGTCCAGGTCTCTGTGACCGTATGAACAGATTGGATGGCATATAAACAGTAGGGTGGGCCCCACGTGGGACCCACAATGATGTATGTGCTTTAGTCACACCGTCCACTGCTGTGGACGGTGGATCCCACCTAGATGTATGTGTTTTATCAATGCCATCCAATTGTTGGACGGCTAGTGAACCCCACCATGATTTATGTGTTTATCCACACCATCCACACCTGGATGGTGTGACCCACCATGATGCATGTGTTGCATCCAATCTGTCCATCCATTTTAAAGGCTCATTCTATGACATGAGCTAAAGAATGAGCAAGATCCATAGTGCAGTGGACCCCACCCTTGATGCATGTGTTGCATCCAAACGGTCCAACCATTTGGCAAGCTTGTCTTAATAGGCTTGAGACTAAAAATAAGATAGATCTATAGTTCAAGTGGATCCCACCTTGGTAGATGTATGAGGCCCATTTTGATTTATTTATGGCCATTGTTGAGGCCCACCTTGGTATGTACATAAGTTCCATGTTATGCGGCCCATTTGATGTATTTGTGGCTTGTGGTTGAGGCCCACTTTGATATATATAAGGCCCATGTTACGAGGCCCATTTTGATGCATTCTAAGGCCCATGGGTTATGGCCCATTACAATTACATAAGGTCCATTGGTGCAGCCCATTGATATGGCCCACTTGATTTATCTAAGGCCCATATGAGGCGGCCCATTTGATGTATTTGAGACCTATGGGTTGAGGCCCAATGAGATGTATATAGGTCCATTGCAATGGGTGATTCCTTCATGGTTTGTGTAATGATGTTTTATGGTGGGCCATGCCTTGGGAGCAATGTTAGTTTGACGTCCACATTGTAAGTACAATGTTAGTTAAATGTCCACATTATAACTCTTCTTAGGGCCCATTGATAGGCCCATACTTGTTAATAATTTATTACTTTATAACATGCTTAGTATAGCTCCATGATTCATGCCCATACGCATCTGGTACGCGCAGCATTGCTGCATGATTTGACGATGTGACTCATGCATCCTGCATATGTGTGACTTGATCACTGCACACCCTAGTGACATTAGGGTCGTGGCCTCCACATGCACATCGTGGATGGTCGTATTGGATACCGAAAATATTGACTCTAGCATTGTGGGCACTTAGGATGTCCTTGGGTGAAAATTTCAGAACCTTTTTGGTACCAGGAGATGTTCCAACGTCTAGACTGAGTGGATACACGAGCGCCCGAGTGTCGAATACCAGTAAGTCACATCTCCCACTGTGTCGTGGTCGGTTGGAAGGGGGTGTGACCTTATCCGTCCGAGTGAGAGGGTTATAAGCTAGGCTGAATTTGACCAACTCGCAAATGAGTCTGCTATCGATGAGCTGGGTAGGTATTGACAGACTACTGGTCAGGCGGATAGTGTGGTCTCTTCTACTTGCTTGGCTGTGCAGCTAGGGAGGAGGCAGTCAGTGTGAGTGTACTAGACCCCGGTGATATCCAGAGAAGAACTGTACTGATATGTGTACTTGATGAGTACTGGCACGCTTGTTTTGCATCTTGCATATGACATTTGGCTACATACGCCTTGCATCGCATGGCCTTGGTATGACCTATAGCATTCATGTCTTGCATTACATAGTTTTGGTATAGCCGATAACATTCATGGACTTACTCGCATACTTCCGCATTACTCTGATATTGTGTACTTGGCACTCGCCTTACACACACTTTCACCACCTTCTAAGCTTTCTATAAGCTTATGCATGATAGCTGCGTGCAAGTGGCATTAGGTTACAGCATCGTTGAGCTCGGAGCGTGCAGCCAAGCTTCTAGAGTTTCTGTTACTTTCATTATATTATATTTCTCTTTCATACGCATTGTACTTAAAGTTTTTGATATAGTGGTTATGTGGTGATGTTGTTCTGTGACTTGGTTATGCTTGTGGTTATGCTCCATTATAAAAAAAAATCATACTGAAAATCCTCCTTGTAGGATCCCAGGATCAGAATCTGGCATGTGAGTGTCGGGATCTGAGAATGGGGCACTACGGAGGCTGTCGGCACCGGATTTGGCAATCGAGAATTTTATGAGCCCGTTTTCCTAGTTTGAGGCATGACAACTAGTCTCTTGACTGCAGCGCATGAGATGATCGAAATAATGGACCCGGTGTCCACCAATAAGAAGACCTGCGTACCTTGAATCTGTGTCGTGACTTCAAAAGCCATCGGTGCTGCGTCTGATCTCTCGGATCCCTCAGCTGCCAGTGAGTGCACCCTAGCCTGCTGTCAACGATTCTACTGCAGTGTCATAGGTCTCTTAGGCGGCCTGAATCGAGGTGCAAGTAGCCGAAAGGATGGATGGCTGGTGTTGACCATAGAGGTGGTGCTAATATGACTTGAGGAAGTTAGCGGTTGATCCTCTGAGGTGGCGAAAACCCACTGTCCCTCATCCTGATGAAGCAATTTAGCTCTGTGTGGCCTGGCTTCTTGCAGTAGGTACACCAAATATATGGTCGCCTCATCGGGGCCGGTGAAGCCATAAGCCTAAGGGGTGAATCTGCACGCGGTCGCTTACTGAGGAATGGTCTGCTCGGTAGATCAGGTCGAGGCCTAGGAGTCATAGGCACCCGTGTACGGGACAACCTATCTCCATCCTGCTCAGCTCCTAGAGACATGCCCACTAATTCAGCATAGGTAGATAAGTTAGCGTAACACATCTTTCAGCAGATCTTAAGTCATAGACCCTCAGAAAATCGTCGCATCTGCATCGGCTAATCTCCCAGTATCAATGGAACATATCTGCCCAGCTCCGTGAATCAGTTCTCATATTCTGTCACCGACATCCCTCCCTGAAGGAGGCGAAGAAACTCACTCTCCTTCTCGTGTCGATAAGTGAGGGGATAGTACTTCTCGTGGAAACTGGTCTCAAACGCGGCCCACGTCCATACATACCCGACCGCAACGGTCCGCAGGACGCTGTCCCACTAGGGGTTGGCCTCCTTCTCAAACATAGAGGTGACTAACTCTACCTACTCAGGCTCTGTGCAGTGCAGCGGCTTTAACATCTTAGAGATGCAGTCAAGCCAATACTCGGCCTCCTCGAGTCTGAGTACCCACAAAGGTAGGAGGTCGCAAGCTCTGGAATCGCTCGAAGAGGCCGCTAGCACCCGCATTTCTAGCAGGGTGTACAAAAAGGTGCAGGTGGAGGCACACCCATGCCCTGGGCAAAGATTCCCCCAAGGGTGGCCAAGAGCTATTGCTGCTGTTGGTGGTGCTGCAGCTACTACTGTTGCATCAACAACATCATCTGCTTGAACCTATTAGTAGGAGGTGTCGACTGAGGCACGTGCGATGTTGAAGGAGATGCACAGTTCTACTTAGGAACTGGTGGTACTGTAGATGGTGTCATAGGTGGTGCAGCAGATGGTGTCATAGGTGTCGTAGGTGTTGTAGCAGGTGTCAGCCCATTATTGGGGCCAGTGGCCGGCTGAGAATCCGGCATAGTCTCGTGGGGTGGCCATCACTAAGGGGAGTTGCCCCGTCAAATGAGTCACCAAGGGTGAGACGTGTCATGCTCCGCGTGCTCTTAGGTGGCATTCCCTATATGCAACATAGGGCACAACCTGTGAGATTTAGCATAACATCAACCACGCATTCACAAGTCATTTCATTTAGCATATTAAATTCAAAGAAGCATAGGGCGCAACCTGTGAGATTTAGCATATCAAATTCAAAGAAGCTTCATACATTTCATTCATCAAAATTTGTCACAATACATGAGATGTAGCATTACATGAATTATGACAGGAAATGCATGTGAGCTAGTCTATGCAAGGTTCCACATACTAAAACCTAAAAACCATACTACTACATTCCTAAGCCTATCAAGGCTATACATAGCAATAAGAAAATAAACAACAAAGCAACTAAAAGAAGACTATACGTATGACTAGTCATCCTAATCTGGAGACAGAGGAGGGGTGATTTGAGAGGGAAAATTTGGGATTTTTGAGAGAAAGGAAAGCTTGGAGGGGTGGGAAATGAAGAGGGGAAGCAAATGGACTGATTAGAAATAGTTCCACTCAATTTGATGGGCCACACAGTGCCTTAATGTAACGCCCTGGAAAAATCCGTACTTGGACTCGAGTACCAACTCGACCAGAAATCGCGTAGGATTAATTCCTTTAGAAAATAAGTGTAAGTTAGCTAGCGCAACGCTAGAGTAGCTGGGAAATAGTCCCTGATCACTTTAAATATATTTTACAAGACCCAAATCGAGTAGAACCAATGACGCTATAATACTCTAAAACCTCGGATCAAACTCTAAGCCGGTTTGTTCTCTGGACCTCTTTAAAACTTTGTATTGGATCTAGACCGCACGTCGAAAGTCCGATACCTACTATCTTAGACCGTTAGAACCGCCTTGTTGGACTTGACAATCATTTCGAAAATCAAGTCCAACCGACTTTCGCAGGCTATTTCATTGAGCCTGAACTGAAGAGAGTGAGAATAGGGTTAGATTTGGAATTTAAAATTCAAATCTGGCACATGACTTGACGCATCAGTATTAAGCGTTCTGATCGTCAGAATTCAGCCAAATTACACCCTCAGATCAGAAAAAATTTCTATTTCATATCATGAGACTTGCAGACCTGATCTACGTGCGGTGACCGCTGAACTGAAACTGGACCGCCATGTGCAATCTACGAACACTGATGGTTTGAAAATGGGATGTGCGCAACATCCGACGCGCATGAACTTAAGTCCGATCACGTTCGGCCAGGGGACCACCAGAAATGTCCTTTTGGACCGAAACAGCCCCGATTTGGATATACCTTAAGTATACATTGTTCCCGAGCCTATTTCAGGCATGTTTGGGCTTATAAAAGGGGTTGAAACCCTCACTCCTCTCTCCCATCCGAATTTAGAAAAAGCCATAGGTTGAGAGAGAGAAAAGGTGAGAGTTTGTGAGAGGGAGTGGAGAAGAATTTTCCTGCTGTTGTGCTACCTGCTACACGTGAATAAGCAACACGCTCCAATCACTTTGCCGGTGATTTTTCCGCTTTTCTAGGTAAGAAAATACCCTAATTAGTTGCTGATTTGCTGATCCTTAGTTTCCATAGCCTGGTAGCTGATGGATCTTGTAAATCAGGTTGCCTATTCGCCGTATACGAAGCGTATACGCTCCGTTCGAATCGCTTCACCTATAAGAGAAAAGGTGCGGATTTTAGACGTTTTGATTGACTGTTTCCAACGCTTTCAATGTCGTTTAATAGTAGATTATGGACGGCAACGCCGTTTGACATGTACAACATGCTGTCCGTTTCCTGTTTCGTAAATAGACGAAGAATATGAGATTTAGGGCATTTTAGTCATTTGTAGGAAATACTGTTTTCATCCATAATTTGCTGATGTGATTGACATGGCTTCTTGTCGCATTAGAATACTAGGAATGTGTGCATAATTAGTTTGGCGAAGAGATTCGCCTAAATGTGCACTTTGAGTCGACATACTATATGTAGATTTAAGTGTGTAGTGTAAGTGTTTGTATAAATGCTTGTATTAGTATGTATTGAATTAAATGGTGTTATGAATTAGTTTGAGATTGATTTCTCAATTAATATGATGATGTAAATGATTTCCTACATGTTAGCTATATGCATGATTTCATTATATGTATGAAATGCATGCGTTGGAAAATTTACTTAAGTTGTATGTTATAACATGTGTTAACATGCTCACATTGTTGTATTTCATTTTCAATACTCTCATATGATTGCTGATGTGATTACATAATTGTTTGGGACTATACTTAGTCCAGGCAGTCGGCAACCGAGCAAATTCGTGGTTGGCCTATCTTTGCCACAAACGATGCGTCGATGAACGCGAGCCGTGTTTTGGAGTTGGCGGCAGTGGTTAGGCCACACGAAGTGTTTTACGCACTTCATGTCGTTCGACGTGAGATGCGATCGTGCTAGTCGAGCCCTTCCAGTAACCCGACTAGTCGTTGTATGTTCACCCTATATGAGTCATAACTACTTGAACCTAGGGTACTGAACTTACCATTGTAAACCCGATTAAGCATGGTACCTTGATCCACGAAGACTCATGAGCCGGGCATGGTGGTATGGAACACCGTGGTCGAGCTGTCGGCCTACGCTGGGGCCACAAACCTCCCCGTAGTGACCAGTGAGCACCTATGTCTCGTGAGCAGATTATGGTGGTATGGGACATATATTCTTGCTGTCGGCCTACACTGATCAGGCGACGAGTCATTTGTAGTGACCGCGAGCGTATTCTGAGTCTACGGGAGGTGACGACCCTTCCGTTGCAGTGAGAGTACAGTAGGCCTGTATTGATAAGGTGATGGGGGAGCGGTGCAACGAGTGCGAGCAATAGCCCTGACAGCCCTTGCAGCGACCTACAAAATATACATCGTATGAGATTACTAGGAGTGACGACCCTAGACAGAATCTGTGTTGGGATTAATATAAGGGAAGTACCTTAGTTTCCCAATCCTGCTGTTTGAATGGACTAATAATAACTCAGAAATCATATCACCATTACATTGCATGTGCTTGGAAGATGTGGAGCACTGAGGGATGATTGCATGCCGCGGTCTTAAGATGGTGCCGTATGAGGGAGAACGTCGGTGAGGGCATCCATCACGTCATGTCATATTACATTAATAACATTATTAGGATTGTTTGATTTACTGCTTTACTATTATCGCATGATTGATTTAAGAACATGTTAATCCTTGCTCTATTATTCCACTGAGTTAGCTACTTATTCCCACGTTTCGGGATGGTGTTTACAACACTCACCAGACCCTGTCTTAGATGCAGGTGATGCAGCGATCCAGGAGGCAGAGCCGAACTATGATGAGGACCAGGACGAGTTCTCATACATGCAGTACCACGACGGCTTTGCTTAGGTGACCTGGGTTGACGGGACTTCTCAGTGGGACTCTTTTTGGACATTTGATTTTATTTATTTACATGTATATGAAACTCAGAGATGTATTCATACTTTATAGACAGTCGAGATCTACTTTGTTTTTCATACAGTGATATATATATTCTTTAGTCTTCCGCTTGCTTTTATCACTGAATCTGGAGTATGAATTGCAGTTTTAGTATACTTTTACTCATGTGAATGCTTTAACTCAGAAAACATTAAATCATAATCATTTTTGTTGCATAAGTGACGGTCTGGAACTCGGGAGTTGAGTTTATACACGACCCCCGATTTTCAGGGTGTTACACTTACCAGCATTGGACCAACCGACCCATGTCAGCCCAATAGGCTTGGTCCAACTAGCCGGCAAGGCCTCACCGAACCAGCGATGCTATCGCCGGTCCCTGGTGATTCTAGTGAGGGCTCGCCCCAAGGGCGATGCCATCCCCATCCCAAGGTGTTGTATGTGTGCGAGGTCCACTTTGGTCCCCCCTGATTTGGCCATTTTCGGGTTCAATCTTGCATATATTCACATATCACGGGTTGTTCTAGCATGGGATTGGTTAAATCTTCATCTAAACCTATCAATTGACGGTCTCGAAAGGTGTTGGGATCATTCCACATGATCATTAAGGCCTACGGGTCCAATTTCTACGGTCGATCTCGATCAATTTCGCCGGCGAAGTTGGAAATCCTACGTCTGTTTCTACGTTTTCTCGCACCCTCCTACATCGAATTTGCATTAGCGTACATTGTGTGAACATAACCCAGATCCAATTTAATCCAAATCATGCTCTGATACCAACTTATAACGCCCTAAAAATCAGGGGTCGACCAGGAGCCCAATTCCCGAGTTCCAACGCATCACTTATGCAACATAGATAATGATGAGTTAAATGTTATCGGTATTAGTACTTTAAACATGAGTGAAATTAGACTAAAGCATCATATCATACTCCAGAGACAAATTTAAATTACACCAGCGGAAGACTGTAATAAATATGTATAAAGTATGTAAGAGGTGGTACGTCTCCAAAGTATAATCATGTTCCAGGTTACAAAATTATATGAATCGTTAAAGATACAAAATACAAAAATGTGGTGGTCCAACTACAATATCTAAATGCTGTAGTGTCACGCCCCAAACTCAGAAACCGGGCTCACAAAATTTTCGATCGCCAAATCCGGCGCCGACAGCCTCCGTAGAACCCCATTCTCAGCTCCTAGCTCCCATTCGCCAGGTTCCGATCCTGGGATGCTACGAGGAGGATTTTTAATGTCAGTTTGATTCGTAATAAGCATAACCAAAGGCATAACCCACAAACAACAACCAAGAACTCCATTACATTTTCACTATGATCAAAAACTTTACAAGTACAATGAGCATAAAGGGAAATACAATGGCAAGAACAAAAACTCTAAAACGCTCCGCAACATGCTTCTGCCTAGCGCTGCTGCGAACCAACGTCACCTGCACGCAACGGTCGTGCATAAGCTTATAGAAAGCTTAGAGGGTGGTAAAAGTGTGTGCGCAAGGTAGTAATATAAATATACAATATCAGAGTAAAGCGGAATATGCAGATGGATCTATAATATCATGAGCCGTACCAAGGCTTATGCGATGCAAGACATGAATGGTATCGGCCACTCCAAGGCCATGCGATGTGCAATGCAACTCAAGCATACAGATCCTCATCTATGTTCATACATCAATACAGCTCAAAATATGGAATATCACCGAGGTCTAGTACACTCTAAACCAGATCGCCGCCACATCGCGCGTAATAAGGTAAGTGGAAGAGACCACACTATCCGTTTGCCAATATCGGGCGCGACTCGTCGATAGCGGACCCATTCCTCGAGCTGGTCAGACTCAGCCTAGGATTGCCCCCTATACTCGGGCGGGTAAGGCCACACCCCCTTCCAACCGACCACGACACAGTGGAGAGCACAGCCAACTGGTATTCAGCACTCAACGCTCATCTACCCACTCGGTCTAGACGTTGAAGCAACCTCTTGGTACCATAAGGGTTTAGGGACTTTCACCCAGGGATATCAATAGCACCCCATGTAGAACATGATTTTCGGTATCCAATCCTGCCACTCACGATGCGTCTGTGGAGGCTACGGCCCTGATGTCGCTAGGGCGTACAATAACCATGTCACACAAATGCGGAATGCATGAATCACGCTATCCAGTCATGCAACCAATCCTACGCACATCGTGCGCTCATGTAGGGCAACACCGCCTAACCGGGAGCCCATAAACAACCTGCCCGAAGGCAAATGCTATGATCAGTCAATTCTCACGTCAAGCATACATATGATGCATATGATCATGAGTCATGAAACTGTACTAAACATGTTATAATAAAATAAACTATCTTACAATGCAGATGGACTTGGACGGCCTATACACGATAAGTACGGCCCAGTAATGGCCCCTAAGGAGAGTCGTAATGTGGACATCCAACCAGCATTACACTCGCAATGTGGACGTCAAACCAACATTGCTCCCAAGGCACGATCTTTGTAAACGTCAGTACTTAGTCTGTAATGGATTTACACATTGCAATGGACCGTAGGTTATCCCCATTGGACCTTACATATATATCAAATGGGCCTTATCCTATGAGCCTTTTATTCATCAGATGGGCCACATAAATGGGCCACACCAATGGGTCTTATGTGCATTGCAATGGGTCAAACCCGTGGGCCTTGATTGCATCAAATGAGCGTAGTCTCATGAGTCTAATATATATGACCAATGGGCAATTGGGCCCCAAATGTATATCAAATGGGCCATAACCCAGAGGCCTTATATGAGTTCAATGGGCCTAAACCCCTAGGCCTTAAACAATTCAAATGGGCCTAATCCATGAGCTTGCATGCATATCAAAGTGGGCCTAATCCCATGGACCCTTTTATAATCAAATGGGTGTAGTCCCATGGGTCTTACAATATAACAATTGGGTCCACTTTCATGGGCTTTAAGAATGCAACAAATGGGTCCAATTACCTGGGCCTTGAAGTACATCAAATGGGCCTAGTCCCATGGACTTGAAACATAACAAGTGGGCCTAAACCCATAGGCCTTTTTCAAAGCAAATGGGCCTAGCCCATAGGCCTTAAATAGCAAGTGAGCTTAAGCCCATAGGCTTTACATATCAAGTGGGCCCAAATTCTTAGGCCTTAAATGAATCAAATGGGCCCAGCCCATAAGCATTTTATAAATCAAATGGGCCTAGCCCATAGGCCTTTTATACTTCAAATGGGCCTAGCCCATAGGCCTGTTACAAATCAAATGGGCCTAACCCATATGTGATTGGTCCACCCAACTAACGACCCATGCTTTAAAATGATCTCACCAGGTGGGTGGACGGTCTAGATGCACCACATGCATCATGGTGGGTCCCACTGTCCAGTGGACAGTGCGGATATAACACATACATCACACAGGGCCCCACCGTCCGCTGGACGGTGGAGGCCACACAACATCAGGTGGGTGCCACCGTCCGCTGGACGGTGGACTTGGCACATACATCAATGTGGGTCCCATGTGGGGCCCACCCCGTAATGTTTAGATGAATCTGACCCATTCATAAGGTCACTCGGACCTGGATGGAGGGAAAACATAAATTTCAGCTTAATCCAACACCTTAGTGGGCCCCAAACAGATTTTAACGGTAAAATTCAATTCACACTGTTTCACGTGGTGTGGGCCACCTGAGTTTTGGATCTGTCTCATTTTTGGAGGGGGGCCCACCACTGGGGTGGCCCACCTCATGAGCAAGTTGGATCACAAATAAACATTATGGTGGGGCCCACACGTAGGGCCGTGGGCCCCCTCCCCCACGTCCGTCCGCCCGTCAAGACAAGCCTGCACGCAGGCGCGTGCAGGCGCTGGCCGTTGTCAGGACAGAGGCAAAGCCTCTGCCAATGTATTTTTTTTAAAAAAAGAAAATCCATTTTCCAAGGGTTTTTCGCACGTGGGGCCCGCAAAAATGAAATCTGCCCCAGCCATTGCGATCAGCGGCTCGAGGTCGTCCAAATGAGTCCAGAGTTTAAATTTTAAAATGCTATGGAAATGAAATAAAATACAAAAATGATGTTTGAATGGTGAAGGTGCGATCTTTGACGCTATGGCCCACCAGGTGCTCCGTTCAATCTCATTTTCTGGCTCAACGCCTAAAATGAGATGGTGAAAGGGATGGACGGCTTGGATTAGAGCAATACATCAGGGTGGGGCCTATGCAAGTGGGCCACCAAAGCCCTTTTTTCTTTCTTTCCCTTTTATTCTTTCCTTAGAAAACGTCCAGCGTCCCAGACGCTGGACGGTTATATTATTATTATTTTTTTTTTAAATGGTGGGCCCTGATGAAGTGGGCCACCACTGATGAGTGGCATGGGAATAACGTCTAAGGTGGGCCCCACTTGAATAAGATAAATACATCAAGGTGGGATCCATTCAAGTGGGCCACAATCCTATAGCATAAAAAAAATAAAATAAAATAAAATAAAATAAAATAAAAGCAATAAAAGAGAGAGAGAGAAACATGGAGAGTGGGACATGGCTTGTGATGGAGGGCTCCGCCACTATGAGCCCTCCCTTGAATGAAATCGTACAATAAATGGATCCCCTTGAACATGAGATCACCAAAAATGCAAATCAACGGTGGAGATCCATTCCCCACTGATATGGACGGTCTAGATGACCTTTCTAAATTAAATAAACATCATGATGGGGTCCATGGAGAATGGCCCCATCATGGAATGATCATGATGATCCATGTGGTCCATCGGCCACATATTAGGGTCCCAAGTGAGATCCACACCATTGATCGGTGGGCCTCACTTGGTCCACCATAAAAATAAGTAAATCTACCCTATAGAGGCACCCACCGTCCGATCTTCTCGCTCCTAGGGGTTCCTTGGCACCTTAGCTTCAACTTCAATGGTTAAGATGAAGAACGGAGGGTTGAGATGGGAGATGATGGGGTAGGAAGGTGGGCCACTTGGAGTTTAGAAATTCTTGAAAATTTCCATACGTGGGGGCTCTTGGAAATTTTTGTTGCTTGGAAATTTTGAAATGAGAAAGAGAGAAAGAGAGAGAGTGATGTAAAGGGAGAGAGAAAGAGTGATGGATGGATGTGGTGAGTGATGGGGGTGTAAGAAATCTTTGACTTTTGAGGCTTTTGTGTAAGAGAGGTATGGGTGGTGAAGACTTTGGTGGCTTTTTGTGTAAGAGAGGTATGAGTTTGGGAGACTTTTGTGGTTGCTTGGGAAAAGGGATGGAGGTGATGTGTACTTGACATGTGATGGCTTGATGGATTGATTGATTGATGGGATTGATGTGATTGATGTGACACATCGTAGAGATTCCCTTGGTTTTCGCAATGCGCGGCGTTTTCTCGCATCGAACGTTGGCCCACATCTCTTGATCAGAGTATCGCCTGGGCGCGCGAGTCGCGGCATCAGAACCGCAACGACGGCGCGGTCGCTATGGTATTAGTCTCGGGTTGAGTCGACTCGAGTTGTGGGCACATGAATCAGGGTCGTGCGTCGATATCGTTTAAGGGTCGAAGGTTGCCAGAATTCGACCGGTAAGACCGAGAAAGTCTACGGAAAGGTATGGACCAAGATACGGGTCTTACATGTAGCCCCATCGATTAGAACGGTCTACATAAACCCGCCTAAGAACTCCATGTAAGAGAACGCTTTCTCGTCGTCGTAGGCATCGCCATCACCTGCAGCTAAGACAGGGTCTGGTTGGTGTTTAAAACACCATCCCGGAACATGGGAGTGAGTGATCAACTCAGTGGGGCAAAGGTTAACATGTTATCAATCCAATCAAGCAATAATGATAAAGTAATACAATTAAGCATTCCTAAGTACTCTGGTTAATGCAAGGATGATATGTATTAATGATGTATGTCATCGCCTCCACTCCCTCTGCGAACTTCATCTCATGATTGCAGCATGCAATCACTTCCTCAGTGCTCAACTCCAATGCCAAAGGCACATGCAATGCGGTGCATGAGCGTGATTACCAAGTTCTTATTAATCCTTTTCATACAACAAGATTGGAAAACTAAGGTACCTCCCTTATATCATTTCTCAAATAATGATCCATTATAGGGTTGTTAGTCCTATCAAATCTCATACGATGTTGCGGTTCCAGGTCGTTGTAAGGGCTCGTCACCTCGTTGTAGGCCTAGCTTATAATCTAGTTGCTACGGAAAGGCTCGTCACCTCAGCGCAGACTCAGAGTATGCTCGAGGTCACTACGAATGTCTCGTCACTTAGTTGTAGGCCGACAGCTTGAATACAGTGTCTCATACCATCGTATTCGGCTCACGAGCTTGGGTCGCTCACTGGTCACTACGGGTGGGCTTGTCACTCCAACGTAAGCTGACAGCTCAACCATAGTGTCCCATACTACCATGTCCAGCTCATGAGTCTTAGCTGATTGAGGTACCAAGGTTAACGAGGTTTTCATTGGTTAGTTTGGTACATTAGGTTCAAGTAGTAATATCCATACATGGTGAACATATATCTAGTCAATTGGGTTACTTGACGAGCTCGATTGGTACAAGCTGATTGACATGAAATGTGTAAGCACTCCATATGCCCTAACCACTGTCGACAACCCAAGTATGGCTCGAATTCATCGAACACGTCCTGTGTGGTGAGATAACCTTAGCCACCTAATTAGAATTTGTTACCAATTGCCTGGACTATATCATAGTCCTAACCACATTTAAACATAACAAGGAATCATATATGAATAGACACCTCAGCATTAAACTAATACTTCAAGCAATATCAACCATTTGTGCATTTCATGAAACATAACATAAACATGATTTTGCACATATGCACTTCATACGTAAAATGGACAATATAGTGTAAGTTGCATGGAGGGATTTATACACACAGTTAAGGTAGTTGAGAATCTTATCTCAACACATATAAAATATAATTTACCAAATACTTACTCATACAGACATTTTTATAAACACTTAGGCTACACACTTCGACATATATGACGTATGTCGACCACATCATGTATTAGGGTAATTCCTTTTACCAGGGAGTTGTCACACACACAACCACCATGTATCCATGACAGATAATTATGGCAAGCATGAATACAAATTCCATACTCATTCAGACATTTCTACAAACACTTAGACTACACACTATAACATACATGATGTATGTTAGCCATAACATGTATTAGGGCAAATCCTTTCACCAAGGAGTTGTCACATATACAACAATCCTATATCCACGATGGATAATCATGTCAAACACGAATCCAAATTCTACACGCATTCAATCATTTTGACAAACATATGGAGTACACTATACTCAATATAGTTCATATATATATATCTGTAAAGCGAAACAAGCATCGCATTTAGCATGTGAAATGACACCCACGTCAGTTATAAAACATTAACCAGCATCGAAAGCCTTGAAAACCATAACCTAAATGTTTATAGTCTTTCCCTTTCGCCAGTAAACGCATAACGAATTCATTTTAGACACTAAGTCTTTGTTAACGATAGAATAACAACCTATAGCATGAATTAGGTTAACTATTTCATCACTTACACTATCTGAAACCTAAAATAGATTAAGGTTAGGTTTTCTTACCTAAGAGCGGGATCGGAATCGCTCGAATAGCGATACAGGAATGGTGGATAAGCACGTGGAATGACGAGATTGAGTCCCGAGAACAATCACCCACACTCTCTCTTTCTCTCTCTTTCCTTCTCTTTTCTCTCTCTTCTCTCTCTAGGGTTTGTAAATTCGTATGTGAAGGGAGAGAGAGGGTTTAAGATCCTTATATAAGCTCAGACGTGAGCTCAATGGCCCCAGGGCCATGATATACTTAGATTATAGCTAAAACTCATCTGTTTCGGCTCAACGAAGCACTTCTGGATGTTCCTTTTCTGCATGCGATTGGACTTAAGCTCCCTGACATTGGATCTAGGTCAAGCTAAGTTTTCAGTCTGATTGGATTTATAAATCGATCGTGGCGGACCAGTTTCAGTTTGACGGTCACCGGTACTCGATCAGAGCAACAAGTACACTGACATGTGTTGGAATTTTTCCTGATCCGAGGGTGTAATTGGGTCAGATTCTTACAGTTTGAATCCTTATACTTGGCCTATCAGCGAACTGACTTAATTCACTTAAGTTTCAGTTCATTTTCTAAAGATATTGACGTTTCTCACACACTTTGCTCCGGGCTCAAGTTATGCATTCCGGATACTGTTACGACTTGATTTTTGAGATGGTTGTCAAGCCCAGTAAGACGGTCCTAATCGTATAGTTCCATAGTTATCGGACTTTCGACACGCGGTTCAGGTCTGTTACGGAGTTTCAGTGTGCTCCTGAGAGCAACTGGGTTTAGGGATTAATCCTAGGTTTTAGGGTAATATAGTGTTAACGATTTTACAAGTTTTGAGTCTTGCAGATTGTATTTAAAGTGATTAGAACTAATTTCACTGGTAATCTAGTTTATTAATTAGTTAATTCTCGTCTAATTTCTAAGCGATTTGGTCCTGAGTGATTTCTGCCTGAGGTAGTACTCGGGCCTTTGTACGGATTTTTCTGAGATGTTACATATCGAACCAAGACCCAAAAACTAAGCTTCGAGGAGTGACCCATCTGCTAAGCTGAACTGTTTAAAGACAGAGAGCTCGATGATCGGACTTACAACCCCGACCTGAGAAGAGGGATGTTCAAAGAGAATCCCACATCGTACCAAGAAAGGATAAATATGGTGAGATTTAAATTGAAGATTATGCAACCAAGGTGGACTCGACAATATTTTTGGAAGTAGATCCCAATTCAAATTATGACCCTTTGGTATATCTAATAGATCCTATCAAAATACACGAGTCCGGGAGCTACCCAAGCATCCTATAAAATAACAACTACACCACTCAAGAGGGTAAGCACAGAAAACTCTAATTCAAGTTTTATTTATACTATAAATCTACCCACATAACTTAGGCATTGAATGTCCTCGACCACCAACACTGATGCCATTGTTATCTTTCGTATTCTCTAGGTGTAAGCACTCACACCAATTAACAGGGCCTTCTGCCCCTTCAAATTCAAGAAACAATAACCCACCAAGGGTTGAATCATTATGATTTTTTAGATCTGAGGCCTAAATATGGGTGGATTACGTGGTGGACGGTGTGGATTTTATGCACATTAACTTGTTTAACCCACCTGCCAATTGGTGCTAATTGGGTACTCCCCCGCCTGTCCTGAGTTGGGGACAGGCTGGGCTCGGAGGGCCCACCGTGATGCATGGATTTGATGTACACCGTCCACCCATTTTAACGTGTCATTTTAGGTAATGAGTCCAGAAATGAGACAAATAAACTGTTCGAGTGGGCCACACCACTGGAAATAATGTTTATTTGACATTCAACCTGTTTATAGGGTCATAAAGACTTGGATGAGTGGAAAAAATAAAATAAAATCAAGTTGATATGAAACTTCAGTGGCTCCAATAAGATAAGTTTTTAATTGTAAGTATTTAATTCCCATTTTGTGGTCCATTTAAGCCTGGGATCTGACTCATTTTTAGGCCCGTTTGCTAATATAACATGGAAAAACGAATGGACAGTGGATAATACCCATACATCACGGTGGCCCATATCCCAGCTTGTCTCGAGCTCGGGATAGGAGGAGAAAGTACTCAATCCGGACGCAACCGCAACAGGTACCCAACGCTGAGGTACAAGGGAGTGCATTAGGTAAGACCCAAGCCTCACTCAAGACGGTGTGGCCCTGACGGTGGAGCCTACCTGGATATATGTATTTTATATCTTCACCTTCCATCCATTTTTTCAAATCATTTTATGTCATTATCCTAAACATAAATATTATTCAATTATTAAGTGAACAATACCATGAGAAAAAAGTAGCGATTGACCATTAATGGAGTAAACAAGTTTTTGATTAAGCTGATATTTATTTTTCTACCTTTATTTAGGTTCACGTGACCTAATCAACAATTGGATAACAAATAAACACTATATAAATATTAATTTCCACTCTAGGAAGTTTTTAATGGTTTCTTAGAGCATGGTACGCTTGAGATTTGAATTTCTCAATTTTTTTTATCATGCATTAAAATGATATGAAAAAAGATAAACGGTGTGGATATAGAATATATACATGAAAGTGGACCCCGCAGTAAGGGCCGCACCGTCCTTCTACTCAGTTTGGGAGGTGGGATTAGAAGGGATTAGGTGGGATAGGATTCATGAGTCGTGTGCCAATTCCAATTCATGTTAGGGAAGAATAGAAAAGCTTGGAATTACATGAAATGGAATTGCATTGAGTCCCGTGTTAATTTCACTTAATGTTTGGAAAGTTGTGTAGGTTCCAACATTTGTTTGGGCTATATCCACACTGTCCACTCATTTATCGAGATTATTTTAAGGCATTGGTCAAAAAATAAGGTAAATCTAAAGCTAAAGTGGACTCTACCATAAAAAGCAATAAAGATTGAATACTTACCATTGAAAGCTTCTTTGGAGCTACATAAGTTTTGAATCTATCTCATTTTTAGGACCATGCCATAAAATGAGGTTGCAAAACAAATGAACGGTTTATATATATCACATGTGTGTTATTCTCATAATTTTAAATAATGGTAGGTATATCCATTCAATATACCACCGTATTATCAACAAAGTATATTATTAATTTAATCCCATGGCAACGGGCGACGATCCCTGCCATGGATAATAATTATGTTTTTTCAATCACATCCCACGCAATCCATTCTAATCCCACCGCAACTGACCCTTTGGTGACGCCGGGGTCTTCATCTAATCCGCTCCCGAGGTACAAGTGGATTTCATAAGCTTAAACTCGGTTTCCCTCTTCTGCTAAGCGCCCCTAACGTTTGTATCTGCAGTCATCATCAACTGTCATTATTAGTGAGAGAGATGTGTTGAAATGGTCGTTCTGCGGCAGAAGCAGCTGCTGTTACTTTCTGTCCTTCCCCTTCTTGAGAATGGCCGAGATGTATGATAAAAGCTGCCCATCTTCTAAAGAAAACAACGAAGACGACATGTCGGTCTTCCTTCACCATCTCCTCTCTTCTTCCACGTCATCAACAGCCGTGGCAGCAGACAAAGGACCCAAGGAAGAAATCCTCCTCCCATACTCTTCTTCACTTTCTTCTTCTGATGCTGCTCTTGCCCTGGCTGCCAAGAGAGCCGCTGTTCTGGTTCCTCACTCCTCCTCGTGGGATTTCTTCTCCCCCATCAAGACTCCTCCTCACTATCTCGTCCGTCCATCGCTCCATCCCCCTTCCGATAAGGACAGGGAACGGACTTCCACTGCCGAGTCATCTGCCGTCCTCGACACCACGTCTCAAATTCTTCTCTCTTCTGCAGCTCATGCTCAACCTTGGCCTGAGAAGAAAGAAGCAGATGGTTCTGGGGACTGTGATGCTGCGCCCACGAGAAGGCAGAAGCTCCCGTCCGATGCTGATTTCGATGATTACGATTGCGAGAGCGAGGTACGCGCTGCTAATAATCCCCTCTTCTCCTCCCCATACATAATGCACTAGGGCGTGTTTTCCACCAAAGAGCGGCATTTTTCAGTTAAACTAGGCTGAAATTTTTGGCTTGCTTAGCAATCGCCAATTTGGGCAGACGTGGGAATTTTGAAGGAAAAGCCTATACTTTTTCTAATCTTTTTTTGGGTGTTGGAACATGTTATCATTGGTGTAGGAAGGGGCGACGGAAGCATCGGAGGAGCCATCAAAGCCGTTTCCTCCTAGGACCGGCCTAAAGAGAAGCAGAGCAGCTGAAGTTCATAACTTATCTGAAAAGGTATTTGGTTTTTAGACTGCGGTTTCAAGTGCATGCAAAGAGTGCCATCTTTGATGAAGTGGGGAATACATTCCTCATTCAACTGTTAAAGCAGCTCTATGTAGAATTATTCAGTTCATTGTGTAGTTAACGATCCATGGTTTGTTGCCTCTCTGCAGTACATGTGGCTGTACAGTAGGCCAATCTGAAACGTCCTACTATTGGGCTCTACTATGGACCGCCCATGGTATGAAAACTGCTCCCTTGAAATATTTACTAACACCCATTTAATAGATTTTTCCCTTTTGTACATGGGTTGTTGGTACATTTTGCTAGAATTGCGCATCTCGTGTTCCCTTTCTTTGTGGTTCATCTACTGTGGGGCCCGTGTCCGCCATGTTTTCTTTATCCGAGGTTCATCCCTCATGTGGCCTACCAGATGGACGGTCCATATCGCCAAATGTAGAACCATATGTTTCTTGGAGCAGCAACTGACTATGATTGATTCCTTGTGGGATGTGTTAGAATCGGCCTGGAGTATCAGTTTATGTGGTTTCCTGTGGAAATCAATTCCAATTGAAAATGATTTTGAGATACACAAGCACACCCTTATATATTTATTTATTTATTTATGATAGGAAAGATGGCCTTGAACTCGAGACCTCAACGTTGAAACACACACCATGTCCACCATTAAGCTATGGGCTTGAACCCAGCACGCCATTATTTATGTCGATGATGATTTCCTGTTTTCCTTTTTTTTTTTCCTACACTGAACAACTGTAGCTAGTGATTGTGTACTTTGATGGACAGAGGAGGCGGAGCCGGATCAATGAGAAAATGAAAGCCTTGCAGAATCTCATTCCCAATTCTAATAAGGTATCTTCTCACTGCTTTAGCTTTGTTGTGCGCCTGAGTTTGGTTGTGAGTTTTGATTTTTCTCTTTGTGCAGACGGATAAGGCTTCGATGCTCGACGAAGCCATTGAATATCTCAAGCAACTTCAGCTCCAAGTACAAGTGAGTTATTTCTCTACTGTATTCCCTCTATGATTAAATGTCTAGAACCACGTCAAATTCTTCTGCTTAAGGGCACAGCAAGGAATTCTTGTATTCTTATTGGGCATATTGCATTTCAGCTTCTGATTGTTCTGCAAAAGATGAGTATAATGGAAATTTGGCACCAGTTTGATCCAGAAACCCATACGGCCAATGCCCAATGTGCTTTCCATGTTTTTCAAATGGCTTTTAGGGGGCTATCGGAACTGTGTGGAAACACCATTTCAGTGCTCTTCGGTGCACCCCCAAAAAGTTGAAGGTGATCATGCATTTTTTATCTGTTGATGATCATTTCATTAGGATGGTGTTTTTGAAGGACTTGCAATCCATCTTTTCCCTTCTATGGAAAATTTTGCAAGGTTGGTAGCCTGCCTTTACTTCCTATTAGAATATGAACAATCTTACTAACTTCGGTTTCTAGTTGTAATTGTCTTCCTTAGAATCACATGGATATTGTTAGTTCTTGCTCCCCACATAAAAAGTTAATGTACCAAAATGTGCAAAAAATGAAGCTACATGTCTTGAAATACCATAATGTACTTTGTAAGATATTCCTGATTGCACTTATGGGCATTTGGGGCTTTGCTAGCCATTTTTCTATGTGAAATATGATGTTGGACATCATTTGACACCAGCATTGCATTGTGTAGCATATGTAATTGGCTCAAATTTCAAGACATTGGCAATTTATTTTTTGTGATGTCACCTAAATCTTAGTGTCTTCTTCAAGGACACTTCTAACTTTTCTTTCTTAGCTTTCCAAGTTTGAAGTCATTGTGGGTGTGTGAGATTGCATTTTGATGCCAGGTGCAGTTTGGTTCAGATCATCGTCATTAGGAGTTTCCACTAGCTCTTACAAGTGGATGTATGTAGAGAGCTAGAACTATACAGAAGTTGAATGAATATGACTCCACTTTCAACTGATTTAACCTGAGATCTAAGGGATCTAGTTACAAGAGGACAAGGGATTAGGCACCTCCCCTTGCCTGTTTTTACTCTCCTTTACCAAGAAAATATAACGAAAAGAAGAGAATTCAGCAAATTTCAATGCATTAAGCTATAATGAATACAATCGATGATACAAATGTGAAAGTGGAAGCAAAATGACAATGGACTTTGATTCTCTAATGTCTTCTTAGCCTCGATCTTCTTCACTAATCAACAACTTGACTTCAATTACCAATAAATTTTAATACCAAAAAAGGAAAAAAAAAAAAAGAAGAAAAAGAAAACAACTTGACTTCAATTGCCAGTTTTAGGCTTATCAAGATGAAAACTCAAGTTGGAATAATCCTTTTTGAGCTTCTCTCCCTTTAAAAAAACTAGTTCTTCCTCTCGCTTTTTTTGATCTTGTTCTTTGTAACTCTCTTTTCTCTCTTCCTTAGGTAGGTTCTCAGCACATTTGAAGATCCAAAGGGCTTTTCTTTGTAGAGAAATATCATACTTACATGCTTCTTGGATGGAAAATATGCAAATTGAGAGAAGAGAGAACATGAGTGGCATTTAAAAGGATATGTTAAAAATTGAGAGGCTTAGGGCTTGTTTGTTAACTTTGAATTTTTGCACTTAATGGGGAATTTGGAAAATGTTCCATGTTTAGTTGTGTTTGTTAACGTAGAAGAAGGAAAGCGCTCTACCATTTTATTCCGAAAATTTTCTGTGATATGAGTCTAACTTAATGGGGAATTAAGAATGCGCTCCGTAATTATTTTTAAATCCAAAATTGTCCTTTGCGACAAAGATTTTCTGCCTTGCGTTATACACATCCCAACTTTTAACATGGGGCACTTCTCTGAGCCCATCATGATTTATGTATTAGATCCACACCGTATATCAACTTTTCTATATCATTCTAAAGCATGATGCGAAAAAAGATGCACATCCAAAGCTCAAGTTAACCTCACCACATAAAGTAGTGGGATAGGAACGACTACCGTTAAAACCTTCCTGTTGTCCACTGTGAAACTTATTTGCCATCAAATCTCTTTATAAGGTCACACAGACCTGGATGAAGGAAAAACACAAAAATCAGCTTGATCAGAGCCTTATGTGGCCCCAAGAAGTTTTCAATGATAGGCACCCAATTCCTACAGTTTCTTATAGTGTGGCCCACTTAAGCCTTATTTTTGCCTCGTTTTTTGTCTTAATTTCTAAAATAATATGAAAAAAAATGAATGGACGGTATGGATAAAACATATATATCATGGTAGGCCCTATAAAGCCCTTAATTGTCCGTATTTAGGTAGATCTTGGTGGGGTAATACGCAATCCCCTCCCAGATTTGGGGTGCGAATTATATGCAAATGCTTTCATAGGAAGTTCCTGCGCTGGAATCTTAAGTGGAGCCCACCTTATGTTTGCGATAAATCTAATCTGTCCATCCGTGTTTTGAGATCATTTTAGGACTCAAGACAAAAAATGAGAAGGATGCAAGACTTAAGTGGGCCGCGCTAAAGGAAAAGGTGGGTAGGAAAATTCCTATCATTGGAACCTCCACGGGGTCGACAGTGATGTTTACATGCCATCAATACTGTTCATACTATCATTCCTAGTGAGATGAACTCAAACCACAAATATTAGTATGATTGGAAACTTTTGTGGCCCCATGACTTTTAATTATGGACGTCCAATCCTCACATTTTCTGCTCATTTGAGTATTCGACATGGCTCATTTTTAGCACTATGTCCTAAAATGATCTTACAAAACGGATGGACAGGGTGGATTTCACACAAACATAACGGTGGGCCCCACCAAGATTTCCGGTGGTGGACTTTCTGGGAAAGGCTTTCCGATGAAATCCGGCTCACACTTGGGGCCTATTGTGATATATGTGATTATATCCATTCCGTCCATCTATATTGAAAGCTTATTTTAGGGTATGATCCAAAAAATAAATTAGCTTCAAATCTTAGATGGACCTTTGTATAGGAAACAGTGGTGATTGACCATTTAAAAATTCTTTGGGCTACAAAAGCTTTAGATCATGTTGATATTATCTCTTTATCTAGTTGTTTGTGACCTTTTCAATAGGTTGGATGACAAATAAACATTTCAGTGAAATTCATGGAGTTTTTAAAGGTAGGGATTCAATCACAATTGTTTCATATGGGTAAATGTGTCATATTAATATATTTCAAACATTTTAGACGTTAGTTAACAAACAAGTTATTCTAGATTCACTATTAGTTTTCCGACTTCAGATTCAGACTTCAAATTCGGATTTCAGATTTAGACTTCAGATTTAGACTTCAGATTTAGACTTCAGATTCAGACTTCGGATTTTAGATTTAACCAACAGGCCCTTATTCTCACCCATTAGATGCAAGGACAGGATTGTCATTTCTTCTTTTAGATGGAATAGGTAGTTAGAAAAGAATCTACCTAGAAATTGATAAATTAGGTATTTTTGGGATTTACTTAGTTTAGGCACTTTTTATAGAGATTCTTTGGTTTATCTTTGAGTTTAAGGAATTAAGAAGGGGCTTTTATTCTCTAATTAAAACTGAGTAAAAGGACCTTGAATTAAGCTTAGAATCCTCTAAAAGTGGTTGGCCTTTTGATTGCCATTGATTGTTGCAAACCATGGATCTTTTGATCCTCGGGTCCATTTTCCATGATCTATATACCATTGGAAAGTTCTTTTGATGCTTGCTATGATGTTAAGGAAGATCAAGAGTAATTGTGACTAATGATCCAGTATAATCGAGATTTTTGTGATCACGGCCCGTCTTGCTTTGGCCCAGCAAGACTCATTTCTTTTGGGACTTGATATTTGAGATCCATGTCTATTCGACAAAAGCTTCCTTGGGGCTTATAGAACTTTCCAAACACTTCATGATGAACTCCAAGATCATCTTCTTGATTGGACAAAACACGAGGGACATGGACCACCCTTGATTGTTGTTGGTTCTGCATGTTCACAGGGGGCGAGTAAAAATTACTCACCAGGGAGGCGAGTAAAATTACTCACCCACCTGACTGTTCTTTTATTTTATTTTATGCTGTGAGGTTTATTGGTTGTTATCTCCTGATTCTTAAGTTGACACACCTAAGGTGGGGTGTTTATAGTCATTCCTTTAAAGAGAAACTTTGTGAATCTCTCTTCACCAGCTGTTGCCTTAGCCCCTACTGGCTTTTATGCACTCCCACAGTGTCTTTCACAAACACCTAGAAATTATATATTTTCAATGTGCATCCAAGGTTTAAAGTATCACCCGAAACCGGTGCATGTAGGATGATATGTACTGGTTTCATCCATGAAAGATCTGGTATGGGCCCCCCTTTAAGGAAGTACAGGGAAACACAGGCCAAATTGCTGTTGAGTTTTAAGAGTCGCCCCCTGTACGATCCATTTTTTGGCTTGTTTTCTCGTTCTGACTACCATTCTGCATGGGTAATGGTAGTCCGAGACGAGTTTGCGAATTATTCAGTTCCATTTTCAATACTCGTGTTTTTGTTGCGTTATTGAATCCAAACTTCACTGGGGAAAAGTCCAAAGGCTCAACACAATTTTTTTGTACTTCTATTCTGATTCCATGGACTACTAAAACGAAGCCTTTTTTGGAGACAGTACTTAACAACACCGTGTTCTTCAACTCTAGCCTAGCTTGTTTTCTAACCTCCAAGACCAAAATGCTTTCTCAAGGAATTGATCACATTATATAATAATTTATTGGATTCTCTCTCTCTCGAGATTATATGAAAACTAACTGTACCTCTTTCCTTCTTTTATGGTTCCCAATACTTCCTGTCTAATATCTCACAACAGAACTATCTTGGGTAGATCAAGTGATTCTCAAAATATACCCCTCTCCTTAGGTGTACACAATGTTTGCGATATTGATAATGATGGCCGATATATCCACCGATATTTTTGATATCTCACCTCAGCGATATGAAACCTACAACAAGAAGTTGCCGGACTTTTGGATATCGATGATATTATCGCAATGCATTGCATTGTATCGCAATTTATCACATTGTATTGACTCTAGTATCATCAGTCTATTTCTTATATTTATAAATGATATGAATTGATTTTGAATAGAATTGCATCACTTCTGTCTGACATCACATAGTTTGGGACCTTATACAAAGGAAATTTATAATATGCATTTTGTGTGTGTGTGTGAGATATTTTGATTTCTAAGTGTGTAATGAATCTGATGATGCCTTTTTTTAACATCTCCTGAAGTTTCATTGAAATTCCAATGGTTCCCAATTTTTCCCAAAAAAGAGTGAAGCATTACACGATACATCTGATAACCGATATGTTTCCATCTCCCATGGGTGTGGTACATCCGTCGATACCAATATTGAAAACATTGGCCGTGCATACTTTTCCCTTTCAACAACATGGGATTTATGCTTCTTATTGATACTTCTCGAAAGAAACTGTCTTTGAATTCTTTCCAATCTGTATAAAATGCTAGCGGGACAATGGAACATAAAATTCGGCCCCAAAGAGATAAGTACTAATCTCCCATCCTGAAAGCTTCCTCTTAACCCATTCGATTATTGCCTTGCGGGAATGTTTGGCCTCTTTACCAACACAAAGAGGAAGTCCTAAATATATGGAGGGGAATTTTCTATTATGAGGGTGTTTGCGAAGATCATCCCCACACTGCTTACTACCTAATGATTTGCATTTTGAATATTTTTCTTCGCACCCGATACTCTTGAAACATCAAAGGATCTTTTGGGGATCATCAACCTGAGAGCTGTCAGCATCAAAAAATAAAATTGTACCATCTGTATGTTGAAGGTGAGAGATATGGGACTTTGCATTTCTGAAAACAAATCCCTTAGTCAATCCATCCTTTCTAGCATGATCAAACTTTCTGCTAAGAACCTCAACCACCACCATGAAGAGGAACAAGGAAAGCCGGTCTCCCTATTGCAAGCCCTTGAGCCCTAGAAAAAACCTTGTGGAGAACCATTTTCTAATATGAGAAGTGCACAAATTCACATTCTAACATCTAGTTTCTCCACCTCACCTGAAAGCCAACCTTAGTATCTAAAAATCAGCAAAATTGCAACCAAGATAGCCATATGTCTTTTCCATGCTAAGTTTTCAGGTAATTCCTAATAGACTAGCCCTATGCTTGGAATTGACGCACCCATGCACGAAATGAGCCTCATCCAAGATCTAACAGCCAGATGATGAGTGCAATTTGAGCCTTTGATATCACCCGTCTCTGCAACTTACGAAGTATGGTCACCACGATGCTTGCTGGAATTTTGTATAGGCTTCTAATTAAGTTGTTGGGTTTAAAATCATTCAGACACAACTGGATCTTTTTCAAGAATCACAGCAATGAATGATATGCCCATGTCCTTTGAGATATTCCTTCTCTCATGGAACTTGGACAAGAAAGGAGACAAATCCCCTTTTACCTCCCCAAAAAACTTGGAGGAACATAACTGGTTACACATCTGGCCTCAGATCTTACTCTTTTCATAAACTTTTGATTGCTTCCAGCATCTCAAACTTCTTTGACAGGTCTTTACTCATTACAACCAAGATGCCTACTCTTATGCTCCTAGTTTAAGGGTAACTTATCCATCCTTGGTTCCTACCCCCTTCCTGAATGCAAATCAGAGTAGAATGTCACAATAGTCTCATAGATAGCATGCTTCTATTTGACTCTCTCCCCATTCTCTGAAAGGCTGATAATCCAATTGCTTTGTCTCCTTGTGTTTGCAACGAACTGAAAGGACAATATTTTTGTCTCCTTTTAGCCAAACCTCCTTGGATCTTTGTCTCCACTCGCTCTATTCCTTGACTTTATTCTTAAATTTGAGTTTTGAGTTGATTATGAACCTATCCAGAATATCTTCCTCTCTTTCTCGTCAAGGCTTGAATAACTTCGAAGACACTGGTCTTTGCTTCCTCCATTGCAACAAAATGCCCTTCATGGCTCCACCACTTTTTCATTTTCAGCATATTGAGCTTCATCATCAGCTTATGGCCCACCTGCTACTGTTCCTTTACCTTAGTGACAAAATAAGTTTATTCCAAACACATAAGTTCGGAATAGAATGGGACCCAAGACTCTACACATAAAGAAAAATAGAGTAATGATCTGAAACCAGACATGGCAACTCTTGCTGGATATCACGTCAAAAATTCTCCTTCCATTAAGTGACAATGAAAATCTGTCAATCCACGCCATCACCACCAGTCCTGATTGGAACATTTAATTCATAGCTCCACTGGGTAATCAATCAATTCACGTTTAGCCACCCAATTTGCAAAATCTCTTATACTACGAGTGACACGGGTTCCATTGAGGTTTTAATTGCCAGTTTGCAACAAGTTTCATGCGTTCAAGAATTGTAAATTTTGCTGGAAATGTCCTGAACTATTTTGATATGGCGTGAAGTTTGGCAGACTGAGGAAAACTTTAGGAGATGTTAAAAGACACATGATTATACACTTGGAACTCAAAACTGTCAAAAAAAAAAAAAAACACTATGCTAGTTTCCATTGTTTAGGGGAAAAAACTATGCATGTCAGCCATAAATGATGCAATACTATCCTCTGTCATCCATAAATGATGCAATCATATTATTCAAATGTCATACAATACTAGTGCAAGCAATAAAATAATTCATGCATGGATATGTAAGACTCTGGCCAATTTATACATGGCCTGAGCTCATCAACACATTATTTCTACCTTCATATAACAATTTAAAGGACAACCTTAAAGAAAAAGTTAAATGGTAGAAACCAAAGAAATTTCTTCTGTTTTTCACCTTGGCATACAAATTTCTTAGTTGAAATCTATTTCAATGCATCAAGTCATGCATGGCCATGGATTTCAACTTAATTCATTGCTGATCAGTTTGAATATGCTGAATTAAAATTATTATTATTATTATTATTATTATTTACCTTAGAAATTCCTGCCTGAGGTCCCTCTGCTATTGTTTTCTTGACCAAATCTATGTTTTGATGCGAAACAACTCAATTGGAGTTGCTAAACTCACGTATAGAGGGAGAGTAAACAGAAAATTTGGGCACAAAACACTGTTTTTTTTTTTTTGGTTTCATCTTTTCTGATTTTGTGGTAGTTTTGGTTAAACTTTGAGAAATATTGCAAGTTCCAATTAAAGCAATGCAATCTTATATTTAGATGCATGCCGATATATCATGATATTTTCGATATCGTGATATATATTGGCATATTTCGACAATATTTTTGTCCAAAAATATGTAATACAGTGTGGTTTCATTTCCCCAAGGTGCAAAATCTGATAGTCAGCCTATATCATCGAAACTTAAAATCTTGATTCCATTTATCTTTTTGTAACAAAACTGGATGATGTTAGAGTCACCCCTCGTGCACTGGGCACCCCCATCAATTTCTCACTGCATCAAGTTCTGAACCAAAATTGGACCTTATACTTTGATCCTTTGGCCATACATGTGCTGACATTCTTGAAGAGCACCAAAGCTAAAAACAGACAAGCATGCTTGTCCTCCTTGGTTAAAACATCAGTGTCCCTAATGATCACAGTGCCTTCCGATGTGCCAACAACATCCAAGGATACTCATTCACAAAGAGCTAACAATTCAGTTATCAATTACCTAAATCTGTCTCTTGGAAAGTAGCCAACTAAACTTTTTGAAGCTTACTAAAATTAATTTGACTTCTCTTTTAGAGAATAATCGAAGATGGTTTCCCTTCAAAAATTCTGTTGTCCTCCTATCAATCCCAAATAATTCTGTACAAGAGTATGACCACTGTAAGGACCACCCTGTCATTCAATGAAATTATTGCCAATGTCAAGCGATGTTTTGGAGGCAAAAGTCATGGTGCAAGTGGTTAGCAGAAGGTGATTGAAATACAAAGTTCTTCCTTGTCTCTAGCAAAGTTTGAAGGAAATTTACTTTGATTGACAAAATGAAAGACTCAAATGGAGTTTGGTTAGAAAATAAGGATGATTTTAATTAGGAAGTTCTATATTTTTTAAGCCTCCTCCAAGCTTCGAGTTCATCTATCTTATTTAGGAAATCTTTCAATGCATTCTGTTGATGCATTACGACCACACACATCTAGGCCACCCTGGCCACATGTGTGGTTCAATGATCACTCATGTGGTCTTCATATGTTTGTGCTAGTCTTTAGGCCCATAAGTCATTGTTTAATTTTCTTTTAGTCAGAGGGTTATAAATGTAATTTTCTTGTATCAAGTGATTGCCCTAATTATAATCAAAGAGATGTGTGCGCATGTGCAGTATTCTAAGCTTTCTCCTCTTTTTCTCCCTTTCCTCTCACTTTTCGTCTTCTTTTCTTCTCTTTTCTCATCATTATGACATGGTATTAGAGTGCAAGTGATCCGATATTTGCTCCTCTCTCTCTCTCTGTCATTCTTTTTCTACAGTTTTCTCCTCCTTTTTATCTATCTTGCTTCTTTGCGGGGAAATGCTAATGTGCTTGGGGCTGACTTAACCTAATCCCCTTCCCTTGTTGTACCACCGGTTGGTGGGTGGTGTAATCATGTTCAACAAAGGGATGTAAGGCCCACTGTTATGTTTTACCCATGTGATGGGTCAAAGTGGGCCATCTCTCATCTATAGTTGGATCTACGGTCGGATTTGAAGTGTAAAGTCAGATTTAAAGACAGAAATTATGCATGAAGGTTGTTAATGGTACATATAAAAAAAAAAAGGGGTATACGGGTGAAAGTTAGAAAGCAAGTAATGATCTAGTTGATTATGTTCATGGATATATATACTCTTCTATTTGTGTGATGTCCAGTTCAGTTGAAAGCTTTCTCCAGTGTATATTCAAAATTCTTCCCTTTATTAAGATGAATACCTAGAATGAATCAAAGAATAACATTATTATCTCCATCTGAATTGATGTCATTATTGTTTCCATCTAAATTGATGTCTCTCCAACTCACATCTACTAATTTGATTGGAACAAACTATCTAAAGTGGGCTACATTTGTAGAGATTCTTATGACATGAAAAAGAAAGGTGAAATATCTAACTTTGTCCAAACATTCTGAGACCGCGACGAACTATGATGATTGGGTAACAGAAGATGGTCAAATTAGGGCATTGTTGTAGAATAGTATCGAGCCACATATTAGTGCGAATGTTATCTTCTTCAAGTCTGCAAAAGAAGCCTATGATAACTTAAAAGGATTTGTATTCAGGTGCAAAAAACCTAACTCGTATTTATGAGCTTCTACATAACATATCTTCTTTCTAGTAGGGAGATAAGAGTGTGGATGCATGTGAGAAGAATTGAATGTGTATTAGTCGATGCCAGTAGGCATTGAGACTATGCAAAGGTAGAGGGAAGAATCCCATGTAATCAAATTCCATTTTTGGCTCCCGACCTGAGTTCAAACCCGTGAGAGCTCAAATTCTTGAAGGAAGTGAGATCCATTCAGTCATAGAGGCTTTCATCAGTGTTCAACGTACAACTAGTATGACCACATGAGGTTCCTCATCATCTGATCGATCTACATTTATCTCTGCACCTGGCAGAGGTTATGAGGGGTGTTGAGTTGGTCGTGGTCGCAGTGGTCGGTTGGAAGGTGGAGATTTAGGGGGAGGTACCACAACCACAACCAACACTTTGGCCAAGTTACTTCAATCAATCTACTGGCCCCTTGCTTAACTCGCTTTATGAACCGGTCGCTACTTGGTCTGATCGGACCCCGGACTTGCGGGAGCCCAGCTCGGGAGGAATAAATGGTTCCCTCCTAGTGCTTCATGGGATGGATGTTCGCCATTCCCCTCCCTTTAATCCAACCCATGTAGGAATACTTGGGGTGCTCATGGTGTAGATTCTGCTGACAATTATGGTTGTGTCTGTAGCAATTGACATTGCACACCTTGTGGCATCAACAATCATATAATCGATGCATGTTAGGACCTACTAGAAAAACCAACTTAGCCCAATCAAGTTTGTCATTGGATGATAGTTTTGAGAGGTATGTGTCCAAGTCTGCCACTCGTGCTGAGCCGAGTACTTCAGGTGATACAATTATTATGTCGAAGAATATGCCAAGCTTTTGAGAGATAACTCTACCCATGCTTCTACAACTATTTTTGCTCAGTCAGGCACAATTTGTTTTAGTTCTTCAGAGAGTGTCCCTTGGATTTTAGGAGCGTAATGGCTGTTATGTGTGATAATATTGGTGGGGACCGTTATGCCTACTGATACCGTTACAAAACAACTTGCTCCTAGAGTGTGGTTTGAGAAGTTCAATAGGCAGTTTCTCAAATTGGTTTCTATAGCTCCTGAGATCATTCTTGGCTCATGAAGTGTCATGGTTCATCCATGACTATCCTAATCACCTATGTTGATGATATTGTCAACATTGGTAATAGTTATGGGGAGAGCCATTGTTAAATCATTTTTGGATAGTATCTTCAACATGAAGGTCTGTGGCCTATTGAAATGTTTCCATAGCATTGAAATTAATGAATAAAGGGGATATTTGATCCCTTAGCAGAAATATGTAATTGATATCCTTATAAAATTGGGGATGTTAGGTGCTTATCCATTAGAACCTCTTATAGAAGTGAATCACTGCCTTCAGAATATGGAGTTAAAGGTACATGGCTGTCACAACACATATTGGCATTTGGTGGGAGAGCTCATTTATCTAATGATAACTTGCCCGGCATCACCATGCAGTGATTCTCATCAGTCACTTATGCAATCCCTTTGTTCTCATCATTTCAAAGTTCTCCGCTGTATTTTTTGTGATTTGACTGCTGTACAAGGTAAGGGCTTATTGTAATCCATTCATGGTTACCTTAATATGGGTGGGTACTGCAATGTAGATTGGCTAGGGTCTTCTAGTGACAATAATTCCACAAGCGGTTATTGTACATCTGTGGGAGGCAACCTTGTCACTGGGAAGGGTAAGAAATGGATTTTGGTAGCTTGCTTCTCTACTGAAGCTGGTATCAATCAGTGCCTCATGCTATTTGTGAAGAATTATTTAGCTCCAATCTCTTTTGTAGGAAATGGGTTTTGTGGTAGTGACTTTGGTTCCTTTATATTTTGAGAATCAAACTGCCATCAACCACACTTCTAACCCAGTATTTCAGAAGTTGACCAAGCATATTGAAGGTGATTGCTATTTTTGTAAGGGAGAAGATCTCAAAGAAGTTGTTGTACACCTCATAGTTTGGTCCAAAGATCAGTTAGCTGACAGTCTCACCAAACTCAACAGTTCCTGTCATCTCCAAGGGATTTTGTGCAAGCTGGGCATGCACGATATCTATGCTCCAACTTGATGGAGAGTGTAGGAGATTGAGTGTGCATGTGAATATAAGTGGGTGTGCATTGGAGTGAATTATGCCAAGTTATGTTGGTGTGGGGGTTACTGTGTTAGGTGCTCCTACAAGACACCATAGTATGTCCTTATATTTTTATTTACAATAAAATGTGTGTTTGGGGGGGGGGGGGGGGGGGGGGGTGGTCACCATGCCTTTTGACAATAATCACCCTAGATGAGATAATTTCATGGCCTGATTCAGACAAGTACTGGCTCTTTCCCATCAGAAACATTCCCCATGACTAGATGGATTCCTTGGGATTTGTTCTTACTTGGCCACATCACATGATGGAACTTGTTGACATGGACAATACACACATTGCTATTATCTTTATCAGTTGCATTCCAGTGTGACTTGTTTGTATCAGCCAAATCACACGAGAATCATGTACATGGCTATGAAGTGATTTGTGTGAGTTGCATTAGTATTGGTGATGTGAGTTGGGATTCTGCACCAGCCAAATCGAGTGCCAAAACTATTTTATTCCATGCATGCAACAGCTTTGGGAATGACATTTCTTAGACGAAACAGAATCCTGGCTATATATATATTTTTTTCTTGAAATGGGCCTTGAAAACTCACCGGAAAAATACAATTGCTAGTTGTATTCTTTAGCAATAGGGAAATGAATTAAAAATTTGGAACTAAACTACTGGATTTGTCTGAATATTGTTTGCATAAACTCAACTTTGGCATATGGAGCAGGAGACGCCTAGGTAATGCTGGTTTGAGAGTCCTAGAGGTGATGTTTTTCTTCAGGCTTGATTCTACTTGAAGATATAAATGCTTCTATTGTAGTGGTTTGGCCTCTCTTCTCTTCATTGTTTGGGTAATTGAGACATTTCTCCCCTTAAGCTTTGGGTCAAAAGCAACACAGCAGATGTTACAAGTTGCATTACCAAGAACCAAGCCTTTCAATTCTTTAGATTTTGCTTGGAATAGTGAATATCTTACACAAATCATAATATTTTGCTCCCATCTAACACTCATCATGAAGTCACTTTCCTGTTAGGTTGGTTTTCAATTTTGCAGCTGATGAAATTTGACTATCACCCTATTTTCTTGATAGTTGTATTTGTAGTAGAAGATTACTCATTCCCTCTACTTTGTCTTTTTAGTTTTTCTTCATTTGAAATCTCAATTATAATATAGGTTAGGGCTTGTTTGTGTGCAACTCCAAAAATCAATTTAATTCATTTTCTTGCTGACGGGCGATCCTGTAGCTGTCAGCGCCTGTCAGCAAGGTAGCAAATGTCAATATGTGCACTGCCCATATATATCCCTGATGGAGTTGATACTTAGGCCATTACGCTTCTACTGCAAGAACGGTTTGGATTCTGCACATGCGTATCCAGTTGACAAGTGTTTATTTATTTATTTATGAATATCTGAATTTTATTAAAAGAGAAAGATGATAGTAGCCATTAAGGTAATTGATAAATGTCACCAATATACAAGGAACTGCGGCCTGCTTTTAAGCCAAACGTTCAGCCAAAAGAATTAGTCTGTCTAGGAATAAGACTCAAAGAAACCGCATGCACGAAGAGCAGCTCATTAATTCCGTTTACAGTTAATAACTGGTATCAGGGAATTGGCCTAGAACTGGAAACCCAAGTCCTGCATGCTATATGTTTAAACATATAGCTGCTTAATAGAAAACAAGTTCTGCATGCTGTAGTTTTTCACTTCATAAGGCTGTGTTTGCAAGTTACCATATTTGCATCAAGCTGAAATGGTCATTGTGCTCAATTTGTATATTTGCTTCATTGAGTGAGCTTACCACTCTTAGATGTTTGGAGGACTTCTTGTTATGCTTGATTTTCTTACTTCAGAAACAGACGTAGGAAGCTGATGTCCATTTTAAAGTTCCACTTTAAATTATGGTGTGCTGTAAAGGCCATTATGGGTCTGTAAAGGCTGTTACATAATGATGTAGAGTGGGTCGTGGACACTTTCATGTCCAAGATGGACTAGAGAAGGGCCGATCGGAGGCGGAAGTGATCAGAACTATCATAACCCTAAAACATGCATAACTCGCAAACCGTCATGAGCTATTTGAGGTACCATATATGATTTTGGGGTAGGAGAAACTACTTTAGCCAAGAATTTGTGAGATTCTATCAGATCAATGGTTGAAAGTCCATTTTAATTTCATTTTTACTATTTATAGTAAGTTTTAGTTCAATCATTACTCTTGATCCTTTGAGCTTTAGGAGTCGTGCCCAACATGAAAAGGGCTTAGAAAAATTAGGAGAATAACGTGGTTAGGCCAAATTGGACACTTAATATTTTTAGCCGAAAACCATGAAGTCTAGTAGAAATCATGACTGTCTATAAATAGTAAGTTTACTATTTATAGCAAGTCATGTTTTTAGGGAGTTTGAGTTGGAGTTTGATTATGAAACTTTTTTATAGCTTTGAGATTACTATTTAAAGGGTTGTAATTTTGTTTCTATCATCAATCAATTTATTTTCGAATTTATTAGAATTTATTTCTAGTTTCTATTTTTCCTCACCGATTTGAGAAATCTCTGTGAGGAGTCCAGAGAAGCTCCGGGGATTCAGAGTAATTATGCCCTGAAGAGGACGGTGATTGACCTCATCACGTTCATCCCTGCATTAATTGGTATCAGATTGAGGACTCCCCTCGGATTGATGGCAAATAACGAAGGAATGGACTAAAATCCCATGGACGGTGATCTAAGGATTCGTTATCTTTTGGAAAGAATGAGAGCTTTCCATTGGGAGAGTTAGTTGACCATGCAAGGGCTGCAGATAACCTTCGACCATCTTGTGGATATGCTAATTCTGCCCTGAGCCCAAGGTGATGGCTTAACTGGCCGTGGTTGCTGTACAACACAACCCAGATTTTCGTAGGGTAGTACCGGAGTTGAATTGTAGGGCTACCCTAGATGAGTCGAGCTTCAGCGACGAGGACATCGATGGTGGCTTTGCCCGATGACCAGTCCATGAAGGCGATCGACAAGATCGTGCTGAAAGAGACTATTGAGGTAAGACTGAACTTCCTAGTTTTAATGGCTTATTACATAGAAAAGATTTTCTCGACTGGTTACCTGAAGTAGAACGATATTTTGATTACATGAACGTGCTAGAACATAAAAAGGTAAAATTAGTAGCATTCAAATGAAAATCCGGTGCTTCTGCATGGTGGGAGCAATTACAACTCTCATGTGCTCGATAGAACAAGGCGCCCATCCGATCATGGCCACGGATGAGACGCCTTCTTCGATCACGATTCCTCCCTAGTGATTATAATCAAGTATTGTTCTAGTAATACCAAAATTGCCTATAGGAGAATCGAACCGTCACGTATTACACCAAAGAATTCCAGCGGTTGGCAACGCGGAATAAACTGTCAAAACCGAATCGCATAAGGTAACACGATTTATGGGTGAGTTACGATCAACAATTTAGGATTGAGTTCAGATGCATCCCTTTAGGACAATGGATGAAGCAGTTTAGTTGGTAGGTAGGATGGAAACAAAGCTTGCAAGAGTACCTAATCGGCCTTATCCTTCAACTCAGCCCCCTCTAACGGGTCCCACGCAGGATTCAGTGTCGGTCGAGGAAAAGAACCAGTAGGAGGACGTCCTCAACCTCCTGCAACCGCAAACCATGGCACGAGGAGAGGCCCATCTTAGCCTTAACGTGTAACACCCACAACAACGGGTTTGAGTAAGATTTCAAACCATGTTACCGCTGTAGTCAACTGGGTTACTTATCAAACACCTGCCCTCAACACCTCGCAACCCGCTTGACCATTAACGAAAGGGGCACTGAAGGTGATGCAGCAGAAGAAGACCTTGGATTTGATGAAGATGAACAAACCACTGAGGAAGGAGTTGGTGATGAAGAATGGTTGGCCGAGGATCATGGAGAATCCTAGGTCGTGAGGCGATTATTGTACACCCCACGCAAGGAGTTGCATCCACAATGACACAATATATTCCATATGCTATGTACCATTAACGGCAAGGTCCGTGATGTAATCATAGGCAGTGACAATAGCAAGAACATCGTTTCGAAGGTGATGGTGGACAAGTTGTGGCTACCTACGACAAAACATCATTTTCCTTGATTGGCTGGATAAAAAAGGTGAATGAGACCAAGGTAACTGAACAATGTTCTGTCTCGTTTTCAATTGGTAAAAATTATGAGAATCAAGTACTTTGTGACGTTGTTGACATAGAAGCTTGTCATATGTTACTCGGTTGACCATGGCAATCGAACTGTGATGCGACCCACCGAGGACGAGACAATGTTTACAACTTCGTCAATGATGATCGAAAAATGGTCCTTGCCCCTATGACACCAGAGAACCACCCTAAAGCTTCTAAAGTGGAGGGGAGTTTTCTCTTGACCATTCAAGATTTTATGGAGGAATCCAAGGAAATCGGTGAGGTATACACCGTGGTGGTAAAGGGCGAGGAATCGAAGCCCTTAAACATTCCTTCAAGTTTAAGGCCATTACTGAATGAATTTAAAGAATTTTGGCCTGATGACCTTTTTCGATGGATTGCCTTTGATGCGAGATATTCAGCACCATATTGGCCTTGTCCTCGTTGTCCTCACTATAGGATGTGTCCAAATGAGTGCGATATTCTGCCAGGGCAAGTGGAAGAATTGATCCGTAAGGGTCTAATTTGAGAAAGCATGAGCCCATGCGCCATACCAGCCCTATTAACTCCAAAGAAGGATGAGAGTTGGCACATGTGTGTCAATAGCCAGGCGATCAACAAGATAAACCATAAAATACAGATTTTCCATACCACGGCCGGACGATATGTTGGACATGCTTGAGGGTACGAAATTATTTTCTAAATTGGATCTAAGGAGCGGCTACCATCAGATTCGAATACGGCCGGGTGATGAGTGAAAGACAACTTCTAAGACCAAGGGTTGTATGAATGGTTGGTCATGCTCTTCGATTTTTCGAATGCACCTAGTACATTCATGAGGTTAATGAGCCAAGTTTTAAAACCATTCATTGGGCATTTCGTAGTAATCTAGTTTGATGACACTTTGATATATAGTCAGGACGAAGCAAGTCATACGGAACATCTCAAATATGTCCTTCAAGTGCTGACTGAAAACAAGTTGTATCTTAATCTAAAAAAATGTAGCTTTTTGACTAATAGTGATGCGCGGGGACATGTGATGGCCTAACCATAAATGCAAGTATAATTAGGTTGAGGAGATTCAAATAATAAAATTAATCAACTAACTTTATCAATTACCTCGATTAAGCAAATCTCAACACAGAGATGAGATCACTCCGTTAGGATCGTGCCCCTCAATATAAAATCACATAAACAGTAAAAAAAAGGACATAGGGATATGAGGATACCCTAGATATAGCATAAGCCATTCCACAGTCAAGTTTGGATCCGATTCTCTTGACTAGCCATCCATTTTTTCTGTTCAAACCAAAAGAGAATATCCAGAGAGGAACGAAAGATATGAAGAAGAGATGGGTTCGAGATTAAAGAAAATATGGATTCTAAGGCATCAAAGAAAAGAAGATGGCCAATTCTTACCTATTCCTGCACCTCGAAGATCTAAAAAGAAAGAAACTTGAAACCGAGGTGGAATCCTCAACACTCAAGAGTCAATCCTGAAACCTTAATCTCTTTTGTAAAAAGAGGAAGAAAGCATACGAATTCTCATTCATTCAATAATTAGAATAGAGTTTCTCACAGTGTATATATAAGCCATTGAAAAAAAATAAAAGTGCACTATAGCCCCTGAAAGCAAGGAAAATAACAAAAAGATGAAAAAAAGAAAAAAAAAGTGCACTAAAGCCCCTGAAAATGAGGAAAAGAACAAAAAACGCATGAAACTAAAACAATCGCGCGACAGGGTGTGAAATCAGCCCCATGGGCTTGCGGTCACGGTGCGGTCATGCCGCTCCTGCACTCGTAGAGCATTAGAAAATGGGTCCGATGGACCCAACATCCATCCACATCAACTCCTCTGCTCTGATAATCTGTCGGCAATGCCTCATCTAGTACACTCTAAATGGTGCACCATTGATGTTCGCATTAATTCTCCTTAGGTAGGAAGAATTTGCCACTCTTCTATACTTGATGCAGGTGGAAGAGAATAAGATGGGTACAGGAAGGTTAGGATGTGGCCAAGGTCCATATATAAGGGGGGTCTGGGAAGAAACAGGAGAACCAGCAGATAGAGGTGATGGCTCGTGATATGGAACTAGATCTTCCACATTAAATGTGAAACTGATGCCCATGGTAGTAGGGATATCCACAACATAAGCATTATACCCCAACCTTTTCACAATTTTATGTGGGCCTATGCTACGGGCATGAAGCTTCTTCATAGATCCTGGTGGAAACCAAACAGACCTAATACAAACCATGACGTCATCTCCAGGTTGAAATTCCTTAAATCTCCTGTGATTGTCAGCAAAAAGTTTATAATATTCATTACATGAATTTATCTTCTTCTTGATCTCATTATGCAATGCATGTATATGCTGGGCGAAGGACTCCTAATTCTGAAGGACGTTGTGGGGTAGCCGGGATCAAATCTATGGGGGCTCGGGGTCTAAGGCTAAAACAATTTCGAACGGGTTCATTCTTGTGGACCCGTTCATTGAAGAATTATACGCAAACTCTACTGTGTGAAGAACAGTGTCCCAGGTCCTATGGTGGTTTCCAACCAGACATTTCAATAAATTCCTTAGGCTACGGTTCACTACCTCTGTTTGACCATCCGACTGGGGATGATATGTTGAAGAAAACTGGAGCCTCGTACCCAAAAGATGCTAGAGTGTCTTCTAAAAGTATTAGTGAACCTAGTATATCTGTCAAACATGATGGATCTAGGTACTACATGAAGTCGCACCACCTCCTGAAAGAGTAACTTTGCAACGTGGGAGGCATCCGAGGTCTCTTAACACGGTAGGAAATGGGTCATTTTAGAAAATCGATCAACAACCACGAATATCGAATCATACTTACGAATAGTCTTGAGAAGTCTAAGCACGAAGTCCATACTGACATCTTGCCACGGGTCATGAGAACTGATAAAGGAGTATATAAACCTGTATTTTGTTTCCTCTACTTCGCCGGTTGACTTGTCCTACACCGCCCTACAATCTTAGCCACATCTCGCTAGAGATTGGGCTAGTAGAAACTATTAGACACAGGGGCAACTGTTTTATCTTGACCAAAGTGACTTGTCATCCTTCCAGCATGCAACTCCCAAACCAGAAAATCACGGAGGAATGTGTGTGGGATACAGAGCTTGTCTCCTGTAAAAAGATATCCATCTATAAGGACGAACTCCGCACTCCTCAAGGGCAGTTCACTAGATGATGACGCATAAATGATTCCAAAATCAGGACAATTTTGAGTACTCACCATTGAGTTGCTCAAAGCCTATAACTTCAATGCTCATGGACCGTAGTGTCAAAACGTGATGGCTAAGTGCGTCAGCAACCTTATTCTCTTTTCCGGCCTTGTGCTTAAGCACAAATATGTATTCTTAAAGAAAATGTGCCCACTTGGCATGCCTAGGGCTCAACTTCTTTTGAGAGTTCAAATATTTCAAGGCCTCATGATTAAAGAACAGGGTGAATTCTTGCGATAATAAATAATGCCGCCAATGATGCAATGATTGCACAATCGCATAGAACTCCTTGTCATTAGTGGAGTAGCATTGTTTCGTCTCGTTCAATTTCTCACTGAAAAAGGGCATAGGATGTCCCTTTTGGCTTAACACTCCGCCTATGACAATTCTTGACACGTCACATGCTACCTCAAAGACTTTGGTAAAGTCAGGTAGACACATGACTGACGCTTCTGTCATTTTCTTAATTTTTGAGAAAGCCCGCACCGCGACTTTAGTCAATTGAAACTCTCATTTTTGTATGCAATATATGATGGGAGCCATAATTGAACTAAATCCATGGATGAATTGCCAATAGAATGTAGTTAGGCCGCGAAAGCTTCACATTTCGTGTATGGTACGCGGCTCAGGCCAATTGACAATGGCCTTGATTTTCTCAGGGTTTGCAGACATACCCTTTGATGACATAACGAACCTCAGGAAGATAACTCGAGAGGTTAAGAAGGAACACTTCTGGAGGTTCACATAGAGCTTCTCTGCGCGCAAGGTGTTGCAGATCTGCCTCAAGTGCTCGATGTGCTTGCTATGGAACATACTATAGATGATAATATTATCGAAGTACACCACTAAAAACTTGCCCAACCCGCCTTTCGTTTTGAAGGTAGTCTTCCATTCATCTCTCGGGCGAACATGAATTTGGTGATAACCACTCTTGAGGTCAATTTTTGAAAAGATAGTAGATGTGGTCACCATGTCAACCATGTCATCAAGCCTCGAGATGGAAAACCAATACTTGACCGTGATCTTGTTTATGTCTTTACTATTGACACACATGCGCCACGTGTCGTCTTTGTTGTGCATAAGAAGCGCGGGCATGAGGCATGGGCTCATTCTCACGAATAAATCCCTTTTTATGCAATTCATCCACCTGCCTCTTCAACTCGGCATGCTCAGTGGGGTTCATTCTGTAGTGAGGGAGGTTTGGTAGGGTCGCCCTTGGGACGAGATCTATTGCATGCTGAATATCTCGTATCGGTGGAAGCTTGTTTGAAAGGTCCTTAGGAAAGACATCCCGAAACTCCTTTAGGACCGGACAAACTTCCTGAGATATCCATATAGCAATCTCAGGTATACTCTCCCTATCCAGTAGGTTGTACACCAAGGTCCCCCGCCTTGGTCTCTCTCTTAAACTCCTTAACATCTATGATGTGGAGAGACTTCGACTGAGGCACCTTTTGACTCTTAGGACCGCTTGGGGATGTGACATCTTTTGCTCTTATGGATGATTTGAGAGGGAGCGGGCTCATGACAAGCTTCTTTCCTTCATGCTTAAACACAATTATTCATACACCCGAATATTATGACATCTTTGTCATAGATAGAGTTGTACACGAGTCGAACTGAGTCGAGCTTGACACATCTCGGCTCAACTCGGCCAGTAGCTAACTTCAGCTCGGGTCAGTCCTCGAGCCTGACTGGCCAGTTCGGCTCGATTTGGTCAATAGCTCGGGCCAATTTGAGCCTCTGTGACATTTTTTCAAACACATAGTGCATCTTCAATTTCTCACATAATGCAAAACAGTAACAACACTTTAAAGGTATTTCATCAAACACTCGGCGAGCAGCATTAAAATCAAGATAAGAGGGTAGTCTTATAATGTAAAAAAAAATTGTAGTGATTTGTTTTGTATCCATTACTTCCTCGCCACCAACCGATCCCGCGGAGAATGTACGCACCTGAAACAACACGTCGTTGAGTCATTTCATCAAACACTCGACGAGCAACATCAATATCAAAAAATTATAGTGATTTGTTTTGTATCCATTCCTTCCTTGCCACCGGTCGATCCTGCAGAGAATGTACGCACCTGAAACAACACGTTGTTGAGTCATTTCATCAAACATTCGACGAGCAACATCAATATGAAAATAACCAGTCATCGAGCCAATTTGATTCGAGTTGATTCGAGTTGAGGTTCAATCTGAGTTGAGTCGAGTTTGAGCAAGCTCGAACTCGACTCGAAATTTTTTCGAGCTCTAAAAATCAGCTCGACTCGGTCTGAATCCAATTTTGAGCTGAGGCGAGTCAAGCTTTTCCAAGTCGAGTTGAGCGAGCTAACTGAAATAACTCGACTTGTGTACAACTTTAGCCATAGAGCCATGGCCTTCCCAAGATGATATGACCAACGTCCATCGTAGCCACATCACGCCACAAGTTTTCCTTATATGGTCCAAACTCAATTGGAACAAGGCACTGCCAGGTCACAGGGAGGGATGTCGCATCCACCTAAAAAACTCTGTATGGGTTAGGGTGAGGGATTGGCTTCAACCCCAAGTGACTCAAAATAACTGGGGAAACTATATTCTCACTATTTCCGCTGTCTATGATCGCTTTGCAACTATTTTCTCCACACTTGGCATAAGTATGGAAAATGGTGGTTCTGCTCCAATCTTCGTTTTCCTTCACCTGGGTCAAGGCGCACCTCACCACCGCAAGCGGGGTAGTCTCCGTAGTATCATTTTCGGCATCACTAGCCGGCTCAAGGGATAGGATAATGATCTCCTCATCATCTTGGTCACCATCAACTCTATCTGTCACTTCTACTATGGGGTGTTCAGAAACAAAGGCAATGTGCCCACCCTTATTTGAACACTCTGTGGCGATGTGACCCATGCCACCATAGCAATAGCACTGCCCTAGCATCGTGGGCCTAGTACTTAGTCCAGCTGCGTTGTTACCTCGATTTATGTTGACTGGCTGGGTACTAGGTTGAGCTCTGGGTTGATTTCTGACCTGGGGTCTCGCTCCCTGCGGAGCTACTCTAGGCACAGTAGGTCGAAGATCAAACCGCCTTACATTGGACTGGCGCACATATTGCTCCAGTTCCTGCACCACTTGGTAAGCATGTTCTAGACTGGTGACCATGTGAAGCGTGAGCTCCCGCTGAAGCTCAGGCCTGAGGCCCATACAGAAACGGGAGAACCATAACAGGGTCCTCATCCACATTGCACCTGATCATGAATTCATTGAACTTGGCGATGTATTCCGTCACCGTCATGGATCCTTGGCACAAAGTGTGCCATTAATTCAACGACGTCTACCTGTATGAAAGGGGAATATACTTATCTCATAATAACTCTTTCATCTCAATCCAAACGAGAACTAGCCCTTCTCTAGATCGCTCGCGGTGACACTCCACATTTCCCAATATAGTTTTGCTCGACCCACCAATTTCATCTTAGCGAACCTGACTCGTCATGGGTCTAGTAGATCGTGCCACTCAAAGAAGTAGTCCATGTTTGTTAACTAGTCGAAAAAAAACTCTGGGGTCCAATCTCCCATCAAAATTGGGGGCATCAACCTTGATGCCCCTTCATGACCCTAGTAACAGGGTCCTAGTGCTCATGGTATCTCCGAGGTTGCTGACGACGCACCCTACCATGGCCCTCCCATTGTGCGGGAAGAACAGGATCACGATTGTGTGCGAGTGGTAATGGATATACCTCATCATGTCCCAAACCATCCCTAGGCGAATCAGGGCCCACAACTTGGGACTGATCGACAACCCTAATGTCGAGGGTCGCCTGGGAACCACCTAAAGTGGCGGTTGGAGTACCAACATCTAAGCACGTGACTCTCCTTTAGATGCGTGAACCTACCATCCTGATATGCAAACTATTGCGCAATCTCATCCCTCAAGGTTTGAAACTGTTGATCTATTTTCTTAGTTAGGCCCTCCATAGCCTTGGCAAATTGATTAGAGTCTTTGGTGTAATAAAGAGCAAATCCACGATCAGTGCACGTGGGCATATACCAGGAATGAAAAGTGAAGGGTCCTAGATCTAATGTGTGAAATGGGTAAAAAAATGATGATACCAATGCAACACAACTATCCTATACGACATAGATCTATACGAGGATTCAACAAAATGTAGGAAAAGAGCTAACTAAACTCAACAAAATTTGTCATTTCCGCAGAGTCGGTGCGCAGTTAAGGATTTCTTTAGTAAATTTTCACCACAAAGAGGGATTGTCTATAAATTGACCTATGCTAAAATCCAGGCTCTGATACTAAAAAATGATGCAGGGACATGTGATGGCCTAACCATAGATACATGTATAATCAGGTTGAGGAAATTCAAATAATAAAATTAATCAACCATTCAAATAATAAAATTAATCAGCTAACTTTTATCAATCACGTCAATTAAGCAAATCTCAACACAGATGAAATCATTCCATCAGGATCATGCCCCTTGGCATAAAATCACTTAAACAGTAAAAAAGGGAGAACCTAGGGATATGAGGATACCCCAAATCTAGCATAAGCTAGCCCACAGTCAAGTTTGGATACAATTCTCCTGACTAGCTATTCCTCTTTTCCATTTAAACCAAAAGGGAATATTCAGAGAGGAACGAAAGATATGAAGAAGAGATAGGTTCGAGATAAAAGGAAGTATGGATTTTAGGGCATTAAAGAAAAGAAGATGGTTGATTCTTACTTTTTCCTGCACCTCGAAGACCTAGAAAGAAACTTAAAACCAATGTAGAATCCTCAACACCCAAGGGTCATCCTGAAACCCTAATATCTTTAGTATAAAGAGGAAGAAAGCATACGAATTCTCATTCATTCAATAATTAAAATAAGGTTTCTTAAAGTGTATATATAAGCCATGAAAAAAGTAAAACTGCACTAAAGCCCATGAAAACGAGGAAAATAACAAAAAGACAAAAAAAAAAGGAGTGCACTAAAGCCCCTGAAAATAAGGAAAAGAACAAAACATGCCTAAAAGTAAAACACAGGCGCGAAAGGGTGCGAAATCCTCCCCATGGGCTTGCGGTTAGGGTGCGGTCATGCCGCTCCTGCACTCGTAGCGCGTTAGAAAATGGGTCCGATAGATCCAGTGTCCATCCACATCAACTCCTTCGCTACGGTACTCTGTCGATGACGTCTCTTCTTCTGATACAGTCTAAAGGGTGCACCACTGATGTTCGTATCAGATAGCCTGTTGTCTTTGGGCTTTGTCGTGACCTCCACGGGCATCCAGGTGGACGAAGAAAAGGTGAAAGCCGTCGGGGAATAGCCAGTTCCAACAAACATCCACGAAGTATGGAGTTTTCACGGATTGACGACATCCTATCGTTGGTTTGTGAAAATTTTTAGCACCATTGTGTCACTAATTATAAATTGCATGAAGAAGGGGCTATTTCAGTGGATTGACGCAGTTGATAAGAGCTTTGCTGAAATCAAGCGTAGATTGTACACAACCCCGATTTTTGTACTTCGCAGCTTCGACAAACTATTTGAGGTCGAATGTGATATTTCATATGTCGGAATTGGAGGATTTTTATCTCAAGAAGGCAGGCCGATAGTCTTATACAGTGAAAAGCTTAGCGATGCACGCAAAAAGTGGTCAACATATGAGTTCGAATGGTACGCAGAAGTCCAAGCATTGTGACATTAGCAACATTACTTAATTCAGATGGAGTTCATTCTTTACATAGATCATCAAGCTCTCAAATTCATTAATAGTCAAGCTAATATGAATCGTGTGCATGCTAGATGGCTTGTGTTTTTGCAGGAATTCACGTTTCTTCTGAAGCACAAGTCAGGGTAGCAGAACAAGGTGGCTGATGCACTTAGCTACCATGCTTCACTACTTATTACAATGAGCAGTGAGGTAGTCGGCTTTAACTGTCTAAAAGAGCTGTATGCCGAAGACGAGGACTTCAAATATGCATGGGTGAGATGCTAAGAGGGTCATTCAAGTGGCCTACATATGCAAGACAGTTTCCTTTTTAAAGGGAATCTACTTTGCATCCCCCGAAGTTGTTTGAGAGAGAAGATTATTCAAGAGCTACATGGAGGTGGCCTTGGTAATCACCTTGGGTGAGATAAGACGTGAGCTTTTGTGGAGGAACGGTATTATTGGCTGCAATTGGTATGTGACGTGGGTAAAACAGTGTAGTGTTGTCATGTTTGTCGGACGTCCAATGGGCAGTCTCAGAATACAGCCCTTTACACCCCGTTACCTGTGCCTGACGGCTCTTAAAAGGACTTATTTATGGACTTTATCATATGTAAGAAGACCCTCGATATAACACATGTGGCCAACCTATTCTTTAGAGATGTCGTGCAGCTACATAAGGTTCCCAAGACTATTACTTCTGACTATAACACGAAGTTCATTAGTCACTTTTGACGGACTTTGTGGAGTCAGTTTGGTACACAACTTCAGTTCAGCAGTGCCTACCACCCACAAATTGATGGGCAGATTGAAGTTGTGAATCCCACGTTGAGAAACCTCCTTCGATGTATTTCAGATGACAAACTGAAGCAGTGAGATTTGGCCTTGTCCCAAGCAGAATTTACATTCAATAACATGGTGAACCGCTTGACAGGGAAGTCCCCATTCTAGATTGTTTATGGTCAAGTGCCTTACCACACACTTGACTTGGTCCCTTTGCCCAAGCTCCTGGGCATGAGTATTGCAGCAAAACATATGGCGGACTGAATTGTAGGCATTCATGTGGATGTGCAAGCCAAATTGCATGCCTCGAAGGACGAGTACAAGGAGCAAGACGACAAGTATCAGTGACAGAATGTGTTCGAGGTGGGCGACCATGTTATGGTCCATCTACGCAAAGAGAGATTTCTGATCGGGAATTATAACAAGCTGAAGAATAAGAAGATTGGACCAATATCGATCCTCCAAAAGATCAATGACAATACTTACGTTGTTGATCTTCTGAATGACATGGAGATCTCATGTACTTTCAACGTCGCAGACTTGACCGAGTGTCATGAACTGAAGCGGGACGAAAACTCGAGGACGAGTTCTTTTGAAGTGGAGGGGACTGACGTAGAGCAGGTCGCGGACACTTTCATGTCCAGGATGGACCAAAGAAGGCCCGATCAGAGGCGTAAGTGATCGAAACTGTCAGAACCCTAAAACAGGCATATCTCTCAAACCAGAATGAGTTATTTGATGTACCTTATATGATTTTGGGGTAGGAGAAGCTACTTTAGCCAACCAACCCTGCTATGTCAGGTTACCTACACCGAATTTGCGAGATTCCATCAGATCGATGGTCGAAACTCTATTTTAATTTCATTTTTACTATTTATAGTAAGTTTTAATTTGATCATGACTCTTGATCCTTTGAGCTTTAGGAGTCGTGCCCAACATGAAAAAGGCTTAGAAAAATTAGGAGGATAATGTGGTTAGGCCAAATTGGACACTTACTATTTTTGGCCGAAAACCATGAAGTCTAGTAGAAATCATGGCCGTCTATAGATAGTAAGTTTAGTATTTATAGTAAGTCACTTTTTTAGGGAGTTTGAATTGGAGTTTGATTATGAAACTTCTTCCTAGGTTTGAGATTACTATTTAAAGGGTTGTAATTTCCTTTTTATCATCAATCAATTTATTTTTGAATTTATTAGAATTTATTTCTAGTTTCTATTTTTCCTCGTGGATTCAAGGAATCTCTGTGAGGAGTCCAGAGAAGCTCCGTGGATTCGGACTAATTATGCCTTGAGGAAGAAGGTGATCGATCTCATCACGTCCATCCTTACGTCACATAAAGGTAACGGTGGCAACCGCTACACGTTACGGGGTCTAAAGGTGATAACGGCTGCTATGGAAAAATGACCCGTAAAGGCTGTTACAACCCTCTTAACTGCTCGTTACAACCCTGTAACAGTCCATTTTGGGGCTGATACAGGTTTTTGGGTTTTTTTTTTCAATAAAAAAAGGGACCCTAACAGTCGTTACAATCTCTGTAACGGCTGTTACAACCCGAATCGTAAGGGTAATGGTGGTGGCCATTACAGCCACCATTACTGTTATGAAATACCTTGGTTTAAATACAGTGCTATGGTAGTATGTCCCATTATAAATGATTATTATTCAACAATAGTTATTGCGTTTTATTATTTACTAGTAGCAGTGTAAAATACAGCGTCATTCTAATATAGATGTTATATTTCATTGCTTATTATCATTATTTTTTATTGATTTACACTTGGTTATTTATGGGATAACTTCATGTGTTGGTGTCTAACTACATTTTATTGTTTTATCTACCTTCCAGATGTTGTCAATGAGAAATGGGCTGAACTTGCATCCCATGTATCTGCCGGGACCTTTGCAGCCTTTGCAAGTGCCCCAGATGCATGTTGGCTTTGGTGTGGGAAGCAGCTCCCTACATGTTAACATGGGAGTAGGCATGCTTCCCATGAACCAGGAGTCCACAACAAGAAGTTCGTTTGGTCCACCAAATCAATGCAACCCCTCGCAACATCAGCCCATGGTCATACCCAGCTTAACGAATATCACCAATGCAGAGTCATCATTCGATTTGGACATAACACGGGCCCACCATGGACCCTTTCAGTTTCCCTCAGCTATCGAGGTAAGTCAAATACAACCCCTTGAATGCATGTTAGGCTGAAGATTTGTCATACGTCCTTATGCATTGGGCCATGAATGGGGTTGCAATTCGTGCATTTGTATAAGTGGGGCCCATGCTCTGGTTATCCAAAGAATCAGTGGGATGGACCCCTTTGTGGATGGGAGGATGCCACAAAATTTTGGCAAATTGGAACATCCTAGCCCTGCAAGCAGTGGCATACAAACAGATGCTTGAGAAAAAAAGATACAGTTATGGTCCAGAAAATGCCAAAGATTAAATTGCTAGGATCTCCCAGTCTTAAATATTTTTATGCTCATCTCCATCCACAGCAGGCGAATCGATTGAACAGTTGGGATTTCCAGACCATGGGTCCCACTACTATGGACTATGGCATATCAGGGACTTGTTTTTCTCCTGATGCGTATAATTCGTCTAGTATGAGTTACCTGAGTAAACAACCACCTATTTCTCTTGCATTGTGAAGGAAATGTACAGTGAAGACATCACCCGACAACAACATTTAGATGCAAGTCACTCTACTGCAAACCCATCAGGCGGATCCTCTTAGCCAGCAACAACTATCCATTTACTGAAATCAGGAGGACGACCTTCAAAGCCACTTCCTGTTTTATTTAACTTTCTGAACTGAACTTTTCTGAAAGAAAAATAAAATGAAACCCATGGTCTGATCTCTACATTTGGGCTGACAAGCAACTGTTGTGGAGGAGACTACTAACTGTCTGGAAACATGCACATCATGTGGTGAAAAGATCACCCATGTTCTCTTCTAGAAGGTGTCGATGGGTACTCTTTTTTTTTTTGTCAGTTTAGAGACGGGAAGATGCATGCCCAATGACGACAACAACGTGAAGATAAGCATTAGGTCTTTGAACACTTGCCGCTGTCCTTGAACGCTTTTTGGTTGGGTGTGTGCTCTGGTCAAGCTGTAACATCATGAAATGCTGACCATCTGACCTTCAGCCTCTGCTGATAATCTCACCATGTTTTACTTGTAAGAGCTATGCTCATGGAGTTTGAACATTCTGGATTCAAATGCCTCAAAAGTAGAGGTTTCAATGTGATGATTATTGTTCCTGTCGTAAATTGCACCACTTGTAAAAATATGTGAAAGATGGGAATTTGGGGCATTGTAGTATTCTCTTGTTAATTTATGAGCTGCATGATGCGAACTGAAGCTCTCAACTGGGTAAGCAGGTTTGTAATTCTGACAAGTGGGTCCTTATGCTTCGCTACTTCAGACTGTTGTTCTGTTGCATCCCACCGTTGATTATCTTAGCCACCAATTGCTGGACCTATTGCTTTATTTCTCTTTGTAAACTCTATTTGCAAACCACGGAAGAACGGGAATGGTCCATGTACAACGGAGCATGATGGATTAGTAGTCTTATGTTTCTGAATCAAGGCACCACTGGTGAGATTGAAGATGAGTATGAACTGTGCATAGACTCGGACCATTTGTGAGTATAATTTCAATTTATTTATTGTTTGTGGTCCAGCGTTCTGGTATTGGCAACTTCCCTAGACGTTGGATGCTATAATTTATGTTTTCCTGATAAAGTGATGTGGGTTTGTTTTATGGATATGAAAACATAGCAGGTTTATACATGCAGCATCACCAGTGGACTAATTTTAGCTTCTTTTCTGAGTGATGCTATTGGGGTTTATATATGCAGCATCTGCATTAGTGTAGTTTTAGTTCTTACTGAAGTGGGGAATTCTCAGTCTGGTTAGATGGGGATTTGTTCTTGCCGTCTTTTTTGTTCTGAAGGTCATTGTAGCAGGAAAAGGGAATTTAGGACTCCGATACATGATAAGTCAATTCGTGAATATTAGATTTACCTGGGTGCTTTTGAACTGTAGACCTCCTGGTACTACTGTTAGGAAATTGTTTAACACTAAGTCATACACCACCCATTTGTGCATAGATCTATAAAAATCTGATGATTTAGACCAAGGTTTTAAAGTATCATACAAAACTGGCACTAATAGCTCGAATAGCTTGATATGTAGTGATATTGTCCATGAACAATACGGCTGTATAAGCCTGTGTCGGCAGTGATATTGTCCATGAACAATACAGCCGTTTGAGCCCGTCTCAGCCCAAAACAGCCCGGTGTGGGGGCAATTCGGGTGTGATAACATAGTTCAAAAATCTGAAAACTTGACTGAGTCTTTATTTGACTGATCGACTGGATATATTTTAATAATTAAAATATAAACAGCCGTTTGATGGTGAATATTGAACTTCTAGAAAGAGAAATAAATAAAAATTACAAGGGCAAACACACAGGTATTGCTTGGTGTGATGATGGTAGCAGGATCTTACTCTGAAAAATGAACACGAAAGTGCAAATAGAAAGACTAAATGAACAATAGAATTTCATTATGTTTTCAGAAGTGTAAGTTCTATAAATAACAAAGTTTCTAAATTCCCACAAATACAAAGATTGAAAAAGTTTTTCCAACAGATGAGACTGATTTCTTCAACAAGTTGATTCACCACCTTCTGCTTATAATCTCACATTCTCCATTAGAAGGCATTATATTGGGATGAAAAAAATAAAAAAATAAATTCTCCTCTTCTCTTGCTGTGGACAAAATCAAGTGTCTATTACAGATTTATCATTACTTAGAGCCAATAGTAGTATTAGCTCATATTGTAGGCTTGTTTATGTAAGGGCTTGCTTGCTCTGCTGAGTAGGGGTGGTTGGGCTATATGCCAGAATAGGACTAGGCACGACTGGACACTTGAAGACCCATGACCCAAGCCTAACATGGGCTTGACATAGCAGGCCTAAACCCAATTAATTGATTGAGCCTGAGCTCCACTGGGTCCGTTCCAGGCCGACTCAAAAATTGATAAATCCCTATTTCCTCTTAAAATTTCCTAATCTATCTGATTGTCAAGTGGGCCACATATGGTCAAAGAAATAAATGTTTTAAAGTAATAAAACCAATGTCTCTTTATTCAAGATTGATGTTTGCCTATTTGTAGGATATAACACAAGTACATACAAAGTCAGGCTGGCCCAGCTGGGTTGGGTTGGGCTAAAATGACTTGAGGCCAGGTTCAACTTGCAAATTGATCAGGCCACATGGTCCAACCCCAGTCCAGGGATTAAGCTGGTAGGTCCAAGCCCAACCTAAAGACATATTGTGGTGTACAAGGGGGAGATTGGAAAGCAGCCGGTCATGGACAAAATAGACCACGTATTCCACACAAAATTCTCCCCATTCAACATTCATGGTACAACTCTACTCATGTAGTAGATGCAAACCAGCGGTTGGTGTGAGCTTGTTTATATTTTGGACCTCTTTATTACAGGGCTCAGATTCGCACCTTAGCTCACCTCGTCGGTGTGTGCACGTGCCATAGTTCACCTGTTTAAAATATATATGCTCCTGCGGACTAGCCTCAAGAGAAGGACTTGAAAGGTGTGTGTGTATACATACACAAAATCTCAACATCGGTAAACCCCGTGTCCATGCATCGAAGATCATACCCAAGATTTAAATAATGGCAATGGACATGATCATCGTCGCAAGTGAGCTGCTTTCCATGCATGTTGTAGCTCAAGTTACGGACAAAAATGGGACTTTTATCCATCTCTGGAAAGCTTTGAACTGTTAATCTATTCGAAAAGCATCTAAAGGCAAAAGCAATGTGTATAAAATCCCCACCTGACACGCATGGAACAACATATGGCAATGGAATAGAGGAAATCTTAAATCTTATAACTCTAGTCGAGTTTATGATGGAGTTTTCCTCCTTAGTTTAGAGGAGAGATAGTGCAGCTAGTTGAAAATATGAGTATTTCACCGTGCTGCTCGACCAGTCAAGTGAATAGTGCTCGACCAGTCGAGGGTCACTCGACTCAAAGTCCAGCGAGCTTAGTGAACAGTGCTCGACCAGTCGAAAACCTGTCTCGACCGGTCGAGTGAACAGTCTCGACCAGTCGAGGACTCTACTCGACTAGTCGAGGCTACGCAGATTGAGTCCAGATTTTGTATGGATTGCGGAAATCGGAGGCGGTTTCGCAGAGGTGCGAAAGGGAAGTTGCCTAAACTATAAATAGGAAGTACCTAGGGCTTTTTAGGTAATGCAAGAGGATTTTCTAAAGCTTTGCAAGAATTTGTTAAAGGGTTTAGGGCTATCAAAGGCGTGAGAGAGAGAGAGAAAGCTTGTGGAAGGGAGGTTCTGCTCATAGATGTGATCTACTGTGCACTTAACATCTCAACACTTCTATGTCCTCGTAATCTATTCGAAAAGCATCTAAAGGCAAAAGCTCTGATTGTTTATCCACTCCTGCGTGAGTGAAGAAGGTTTGATCTAAACGGTGTGTGCCTGTGATCAGTTGTAACGTTTTACTTCATAGTGGATTGTTGATCTGGATGAGGTCCCATGGTTTTTACTTCTTTGAGGGTTTTTCATGTAAAAATCTCTTGTTTTGTGTGGTTTGTGCTTTGATTTATTTCATTGCTTTATTATTCCATTATTCTGGTATTTTTGGGAGGCTAGATTATAAGGTTTTGGACAACGGCCCCCAATAAAGTGGTATCAGAGCTAAGTTCATTGAACGAAGTGGGATCGGTTCTGAATTATAGAAGGTGGCTCATCAATGATGATAAGTCTCAATGGTTCTAACTGGACCATATGAAAGGCTAAGATGGAGGACTTGTATTCTCCAATTCAAGGCATATCAGCAAAGTCAAAGGATATGATAAATGATGATTAGAAGAAATTGGATCGGAAGGCGGTGGAGTTTATTAGACAATGGTTGAACAATTCCATATTCCACCATGTGTCTATGGAGACCTTAGCCGCTAGCCTATGGCTGAAATTGTAAGGGCTGTATAAGAGGAAGACAACCTACAATTAGATTTTCCTGATACGACAACTTGTGAATCTTAAGTTCAAAGATTGTGTTTCTGTGGCTGAGCACATGAATAAGGTCAGTAATATATTGAACCAGCTCTCCGCTATGAAGATGGTCCTGAATGATGAATTATAGGCTCTACTATTGCTTAGTTCATTGCTTGATAGTTGAGAGACATTGGTGGTGTCTCTAAGTAACTTTGCGTCAGATAGAAAGGTATCCATAAAACAAGTAACTAATTGTCTCTTCAATGAGGAGAAAAGGAGGAAGTGTTAGGGGTCTACTCAGCAAGAGACCCTTATGAACAATAAGGGGAGAGAGGAAAGAACAGAAAATGTGGGAAGGCCTGAGATAAATCAAGAGGTAAGTTGAGTACCAGGAAGGATGTTGAATGTTGAAATTATGGCAAGGACCACTATAAACATGAATGTCATAAGAATAAAAACGATAAGAAAGAAAAAAGAAAGGAGAAGGAAGATGAATTAGATTCCACTGCGGTCGCTTTAGATGGCGATGTTGTAGTTATTCTTTCTCCAGATCATAATGTTTGTCTCATGGCTACGAGTCAGGACACCGACTGGGTGATTAACTCGAGAGCCTCATTTCATGTGACTCCACATAGGAATTTCTTCATAAGCTATAAGTCAGGTGACTATGGGACCGTGAAGATGAGAAATTCTGGCATATCGAATATTGTAGGGGTCGATGATATTTGTGTGAAGACCGATGTGGGCTATACATTGGTTCTCAGGGTGTGAGGCATATTGCAGACCTTCGCCTCGACTTAATGTTTACAGGAAGATTGGATGATGATGGCTATGAAAATCGATTTGTTGGTGGGCGCTGGAAGTTTATCAAGGGTTTATTGATCGCGGCCTGAGAAATGAAGTGTTGCACCCTTTACAAGGCAAGTGTCAATGTGTGCAAGGGTGGGTTGAATGAAGTAAAAGATTCAGCTATTGACATGTGACACATGCGTCTAAGCCATATAAGTGAGAAAGGGCTTCACGTATTAACAAGGAAGCGGCTCCTTCCAAATATGACAGGTACACTTCTCAAAACTTGTATTGATTGTTTATCAGGAAAATAACATAGATTTTCAATTATAAAATCTGCTTCTCATCTTAATAAAATGCATGCATTATATTTGGTTTATTCTGATGTTTGTGATTTTATGAGGACAAAAACCTTGGGTGGGGCATTGTATTTTATCACTTTTATAGATGATGCATCTAGGAGGGTTTAGGTTTATGCTTTGAAATCCAAGGACGAGATCTTTGGTGTGTTTAAATTGTTTCATGCTATAGTCGAGAGAGAGACTGTAATAGCCCAAATTTTCATGGCCAGAGTTTGTACTCGTGCCCGAGGAAACTGGGTGTTAATGATGTATAAATTGGATGCTTTAGAAAATCGTACCTCATTTTTTTTCGTTTGACGTACATCCAGATACATTCATGAAGGTAATGATCGCAAGAATAAAATTAACTACATTGATTATATCTCATAAGAATAAAAGAATAATCAAATGGCCTCATAAAGGGAGTTTTATTACAACATCAGAGTTCACAGCGGAAGTATAAAACTAAATACTGAAACTGTCTTCTTAGTCTTTTAAGATAATCTTCTATAGGGAAGTAGTCCTTTAAGTCTTCAATCTGTACGTCGCCTGCATCAACTGTATGGTTGGGAGAGGGTCAATGCCCTACTCATAGTGAAGGTTATCCTTTAAGATTAACAACAATTCAAGAGATACATAACAAGTAAAATAAGGGTTTAATATGTCTCGTGCTCCACTAACCCGAGGGTATCAGCATGCACAAACAACCTTCATGAGATGCATGCCTAGCAAAGTATGTGGGGCTCATCATACGTAGTGATCATCACAATGTGGAGTACGATTTATAAAAAATTGACTCGACCTGCATCCCATAACTACGGATATTCGCCGGCATGACCAACGCTACCGTGGATTTATGAGGGGACCTCAGACCGCATAACAACATAAGCTAGGTGAATTACGTGCAACGATTTGTTCATAGAGCGACTATTTGCGACATCCAATCCCGAGGTGATGTGACACTATAATAGAGAATTACACACATCGATTTGTGCACCACTACCCGAAGGCCCAAGGACTTACGTGCCCCAAGAGGGTCTCTACCCAAGCGCATTATGTCCATGATAGAATATTTGAATCACTAATTATAATACATCTTACACATCACTTACACTTATAGAGAATATAGATGAATCATCAAGAATATAAACTGAATCATGGAGGTTCTGGAATAATAAGACACATGCCCATGCCTTGAAAGATAAACGGCACAAGGACAATATAATAAAGAGAAGAGTAACAATGGTCAACTCAGCAAAAGTGGCAATGGCCAACATAAAAAGAGAAGAGTGACAATGGTCAACTCAATAAAAGGAGAATGACAGAGCCAACTCAAATATAAAGACGAGTGGGAGATCCAACTCACATATAGAGATGAGTGACAGGGCCAACTCAAATAAAAAGATGAGGCAGGGGCAAGGCTTGTACCCATAGCCTCACATAAATTCAGAGAAATTCTCTTGTATTTGACATCATGTCATAATTCCAAAAGGGTCAATAAATTAATTGATAGAAAATTTTTTAAAGAACATGTAAACATAGAATACATGATAAGTCATAGCGTAAGAGGCACGAAAAGGCCATAGTTGATGGTGAAGCATATAATAACATAGAAGATTGAAATTGATATATAAAAGAAATACATGTAAAGTCAATATTATATTCATGAAAGCATGAATAGAAACCAAGATAACTAGCGGATAAAATACAGGATGACATGTAAAAGCAAGATAAATATATAACTTAAATTACTGTGAGCTTAAAGGATAAAACCCTCACCTTTCAATCACAATTTCTTTCTAATGTGGCTAGTTTTGTGTCGTAGTATTCAAATTCTAACATATCTAATACAATGCATCAAGTTAGGCCACGAGAATTCACAAGCTAATATGATCAGGATTCATTCCTAACCCACGGTTCAGGCTAGAACTGTTTGGAAGGAAGGTAAATGAAAGAGTTAGGAAAAGGCAGAGAATTTGTCGTGGAACCTACCTCGTGTTTTGGGTAGACCGGGTGAGCCAGCGGGTCGTTGATCCAAAGGCGCCCAGAATTGCAGGCCTCCCTCTACTTCTCTTTCTTTTCTTCTTCTTTTCTTTCTTTCTTTCTTTCTTTCTTTCTTTCTTTCCTTATTGTTGTATTTCCAAGGCGATGGAGTAGGTGTTTTTATAGGGCGTGGAAGCCACTCGGCCGGCTGCAACTCTTGCACCGACTTGTTTACGCAGCAAGGGATAATTGGGAAACTACCTTACGCATCCCGCTGTTTACGTGCCAGAGAAACAGGTGCTAGAGTTCCCGATTTTCCCATATTTCTCCATTGTTCTGTTGTAAGCCTGATCGGTTAACGGCATGAACGTCTTGGATCGGTTTGCTATCGTCGATTGGCCCACCAGATCAAAGATCTGGCCGTCCGATCTTATTATTGCGAACCCTGCTTCTATACGTAATGTTTCTATCATTTGCGGGATCGGCGAATACCGATTGTTTTTCTAGATTGTTTCCTTGTTTCCGACGTCGTGGAGAGATCCGAAATCCTCTCCTCTCTATTCTTGAATGGTTCAGATCAGGCCCATAAGATTGGATGTGAATTTCCTACGCAGAAAAGACTCGACAACGCCCGTCTTTCCTGGTGTTGTTGCGTCGGTTTTGCAACAGAATCCATTCGACTGAAGAATTTTGAAAGGATTGGTCGGTTTCCTCATTCAGACCAGATGGATGGTCTAGATCTGCCTTGGCCAAGCTTCCTGGACGAAGGGGAGTTTTCCCCCGTGCGGATTCCTTCCAGGCGCTGTAACAGCGTCCGTTCTCCTTTTGGTTTGGGAGTGGGTGGGGCCCACTCGTGGTGGTCTTTCGGGACGTCAACTCCGATCATCTGTTTTACATGGTGATGTTAGGTTGCGATTCCAAATATAGAGTGAATCCGAGTTTTGGATGGACCACACCAGCAGCCAACGTTCACCGTTGAAGAGGCTTCTGTGAAAACTCAGTTACGTGTTTGCACGTTAGATTCTCAGTTTCGTGAAGGACTTGGGCGAAGGTGGGGGCCAACATGATGTTTCCTAGGGAAATCCACTCCGTTGATTTGTTTTGTGGGGAGATGTTAGGCAACGAGCCAAAATATGAAGTACATCTGATCCTTGGATGGGCCACACAACTAATCAACGTGTAAATAATGCTTACCCTGAGAACCTCACGTAACTGATGGCAGGACGGTGATATACAAAATTATCTTATAATTACAGTTATGCCCTTCTCCCTTATTACAACTTCTGAAGTCCATATCTCCTATCTGCACCGTGAAAAAGTGATGAAATTTCACTAACGTTTGTTATTTTTCGCGCTCTTTCTAATGCTTGAGTTTGGGACTTCATCGCTTATGGATGACTAAGATACCACTTCAATGGACTATACTATTTCGGGTTTCAATGTGACATTTATATATGTTTAGTTGTAGTATTATTCGGTAGTTTGGACCTATGTTTTAAGATCTTCAAAATGACCGATTCATCCTAGTATTCGGATGGCCCATTTGGCAGATCCAAACATGATGGGTGGTCAGATGACCTTCTAAAAATAAAAGGACTTGATGGTTAGAACTTTATCCATGTATGTAGGTGAATGTATGGTCAGTTTAGTAAATGGATGGACATAATATGGGTTTCTGGAGTGATTAGGGGTAAAGCATGTGTACCGTTAGATTAAATTATTTTGTTCACATGTATAAGTCTCTCAGATCATAGTTCTGATGGTGGTTTAAGCATATTTATAGGTGATGAACACGATGAACGAATTTGAATTTTGATCTGATAAATGTACGAACGGATATGGAAGTCAAGTAGTTGATTTACTACGATCTAAGGGCTGAAATTCGACATGTACAGTTAAATTAGGCTTGGTATAAAATTTTGCATGAAACAAATGATGAGAACCATGTGAATTAGAATTTAGGGGTATAGGTCGATGACATTTTCGTAATTATTGTTGATATATGAGTTTTGGAAAATGTAATGGCTCCACGTAGTTATAGACACCTTTCTAAGTAATTCTTACAAATGAACGTATACCCAAATCATTATGGATAGGGAGTTATTCGTCGATTCATTTAAGGAAAAACATATATATTAAATCACATGATGGAGAGCCTTACCTTGAAATTGATGATCGGATGACTTGATCTATAAATAGAGATCATTCCTGACGGTTAGGTTTGTGTTAGGACGAGGATGTAAGTCTAAGATAGTTGGATTGGCATCATACACATGACCTGTTAAGTAAATTTCTTGGTAACGCTCAAGAACTTCCAATACTCGAGTATTGAAAAGTTCAGGGCGTTATAGAGACAGGTAGATCATTGAAGTGCATCCGCACTGATAATTGTAGTGAATACATTAGTGACTACCATGAGTATTGTAAGTCCCTAGGTATATGACATGAACAGACGGTTCCCAAGACCCCCCAACATAATGGTGTGGCTGAGAGAATGAATCGCACCATTGTATAGATAATTATATGCATATTATCCCATGAAAAGTTGCTCAAGACGTTCTGGGGAGAAGTAATGCACACGGAAGTGTATTTGACAAATAGGTCTCTATCAGCCCCGTTGAATGGAGAAGTACCTGAGAAGGTGTGGACTAGACAAGATCTATCTTATAGTCATCTCAGGGTGTTTGGATGAAGGGCATCTGTTCACGTACCAAAGGATGAGGGTCCAAGCTTGATATGAAGATCAGACAGTGTGTGTTCTTGGGGTACGGTGATAAAAAGTTTGGTTACAGACTGTGGGATCCGACTGAGAAGAAGCTCGTCATGAGCAGAGATATGGTATTATTTGAAGATCAGTGTATAGAAGAAATTTGTAAGCCAGAGAAGAGCCAGCCTAGTTCAAGTCAGCTAGAGGACATGGATCCGGTTATTCCTCCTATGGTGCCTGATGACGGGAAAGTATAACAAGGTGCAGAGGACGAGAGAGTTTTTACAGAAGATGGATCGGGAGAGCAACCCCCATCTGATCCACTTGTTGAGCCACATCTAAGGACAAACAGCCGTCTAAGAGGTACTCACCATATGAGTACATTATGCTCACTGATGGGGGAGAGACAAGGTTATTCTGAGGCCTTTGTCGACGAGCATGAGGGGGAGTGGTTGAAAGCTATGCAAGAGAAGATGAAATCCTTACATAAAAACTAAATCTATGATATAGTGAAACTGCCTAAGGGCAAGAAAGCTCTGAGCAACAAGTGGGTATTCAAAAAAAAGGTTGAGCAGAAGAATTCACAGACGAGGTTCAAGGCCAGACTTATAGTAAAAGGGTTCAGTCAGAGGAAAGGTATAGACTTTAAGGAGATATTCTCACTAGTGGTGAAGATGACATCTATACGGGTGTTACTTGGGTTAGCGGCTAGCATGGATCTGGAGATAAGAGTGGTTAGATGTTAAAACTGCCTTTCTTCTTGGTGACCTGGAAGAAGAGATCTATATGCATCAACCAGAGGGATTCAAAGTCAGGGGTAAGGAGCATATGGTGCGTAGGCTAAGAAAGAGTTTGTATGGGCTGAAACAAGCTCCACGGTAATGGTACAAGAAGTTCGACTCGTTCATGTTACAACATGGGTATGATAAAATGAAGTCAGACCACTGTGTATTCATGTGCAAGTTCTCAGATGGTGATTTCTTAGTTCTGCTGTTATACGTTGATGACATGCTCATCATGAAAAAATATATCAAAAAGATAGACAGGTTGAAACAGGAGTTAGGCAAGTCATTTGTGATGAAAGACTTGGGCTCGGCTAAACAGATCTTAAGAATAGAGATAACCTGTGACAGAAGCAGCAGGAAGCTTTGACTGTCACAAAAGCGGTATATCGAGAAAGTCCTAAATCGGTTCAATATGAATGTAGCGAAGCCGGTCAGTACTCCACTGAATGGTCACTTTAGATTGAGCGATAGGCAGTGTCACAAGACGAAGACAGGTAGATGAGATGCAGAAGATACCCTACGCATCAGTAGTATAAAGTTTAATGTATGCTATGATGTGTACGTGCCCAGTCATAGCATATGCAGTTTGTGTTGTGAGCCGATATCTTGCAAACTTGGCAAATAACATTGGACAGCGGTGAAATGGATACTGCGGTATCAAAGAGGCTCATCCAGGTTGAGCCCATGCTACGGTGACGAAAAAATTGTGTTAGAGGGCTACAAAAATGTAAATATGACAGGTGACATAGACTCCAGGAAGTCTACATCGGGGTTCATGTTCACGTTTACAGGGGGAGCGGTCTCTTGGCAGAATAAGTTAAAGAATGTTGTAGCATTGTCGACGACAGAGGCCGAGTACATTTCGGTCATAGAGGCATGTAAAGAGATGCTTTGGATGAAGAGGTTCCTACAGGAACTTAGCCTGAAGCAGAAGGAGCATATGGTCTATTGCGATAGTCAAAGTGCTATACACTTAAGCAAGAATCCAAGTCAGAACTCCAAGTCGAAGCACATAGAGATTCGGTATCACTAGATCAGGGATACTTTAGAGCAGAAGGTGTTACAACTTGAAAAGGTCCACATGGACGATAATGGGTCAAACATGATGATCAAGGCTTTGCTCAAGGGCAAGTTTGAGATTTGTAGAAATCGGGCTGGCTTGAAGAAGGTGGATTCCTCTTGAGTTGGAAAGGGAGAGATTTGATGGGATTTTTCTACTCAGTTAAGAGGAAAGATAGTGCAGCCGGTTGAAAATAGAAATGTTTCACCGTGCTGCTTGACTAGTCGAGTGAACTGCTTGACTAGTCGAGTGAACAGTGTTCGATCGGTCGAGGGTCACTCGACTCAAAGTCCAGTGAGCTCGTGAATAGTGCTCGACCAGTTGAGGGCCTGGCTCTACCAATAGAGTGAACAGTCTCGACCAATCGAGGACTCTACTTGACTAGTCGAGGCTATGCAGATTCAGTCCAGATTTTGTACGGACTGCGGAAATTAGAGGTGGTTTCACAGAGGTGCGAAAGGGAAGTTGCCAAAACTATAAATATGATGTACCTAGGGCTTTCTAGGTAATGCAAGAGGATTTTCTAAAGCTTTTTAAGGATTTGCTAAAGAGTTTAGGGCTATTAAAGGTGAGAGAGAGAGAGAGAGGGGAAGCTTAAGGAAGGGAGGTTCTGCTCGTAGAGGTGATCTACGGTGCACTTGACATCTCAGCACTTCTACGTCCTCGTAATCGATGAGATCTCTCCATTTTTCTTTTATTCACTTATTGTTTATCCGCTCCTGCGTGAGTGAAGAAGGTTTTATCTAGGAGGTGTGTGCTTGTGATCAGTTGTAATGTTCTACTTCATAGTGGATTATTGATTTGGATGAGGTCCCATGGTTTTTATCTCTTTGAGGGTTTTTCACATGAAAATCTCTTGTGTCGTGTGGTTTGTGCTTTGATTTATTTCATTGCTTTATTATCCCATAATCTGGTGTTTTTGGGAGGCTAGATTCTAAGATTTTGTGTAACGACCCCCAATAGTTTATATATAAGTTGGTTTAAGTTCATCCTAAAATACCCTAAACCAGCCTTATCGAATATGACCAGTTGAGCAGTTGAAGGCCATTTGATGCATTTGAGAGTTGACATTTGGTGCTGTAGTGAACTGTAATAAAGCATCAAATATTTGTGCCTTATGATTCGTGTTAAAACTAGGTAGAGGAAATTCACCCAGTTGCCTCCCCCAATTTATAGTCAAATGACTTGGTGAAATTCAATTCAGACTACTTCGATGGCCTTGAAATTTCAAATGGTCCAATTAGTTAAATGATAAGATTCGAGAGATCCCTATTATTGTAAATTAAATTTCTTCCAGTGGTGATTCACTTATTTGAGTCGATAATTTTCCCCCAGCCTTCACCTAAATTATCATTATTATCAATTAATAGGAGAATGCCAATGTATTAAAGACTTTTAAGAGCCAATCATATTACGCTATATAGTATTTTTGTCTCCATTTAATCACTTATTATCACCGTGTCATTGGCCTCACCTCACCTATATGAAACCCCTCCACCTTCATTCTTAAAAACTAACAAATTCTAGTAAGAAGGAAGGAAGAGAGTTAAGAGTCCTAGCTTTTTCCCTTTCACTTAGTCATCTTAGCCATCCTAGCCCTAATCCTAGTTATCTTAATTACCCAACCAAGTCACGTAACCCATCCAATTCCTCCTAGACATTCATCTAATCCATGCAATACACAACCAAAACACCTTGGTCATATGCTACAACTGTATTATTAAAAAAAAAAAAAAAAAACCTTCATACTATATGTAACAGCCCACGCCCACACTGTATGATATTGTCCGCTCTGGGCACAGCCCGCACGGTTTTGTTCTCGGGATTGCCCCCAAAAGGCCTCATGTGGGGGAAGGCATACTGGTAGCTCGCACATAGACCCGGTGCTCCCGTGGTCCCGCCCACATAACACCTATCCCACAAGATATTGTCCACACCTATACTGTACAGGCCAGCGGTGAGTTTTGTTCCCCTCGGGGAGGCCTCATATAGTATAGGGTGACACTCCACATATAACCACCATTACTTCAGACAACTCTTTCGATGTGGGACAAGTTACGCTACAGTCAACTGCAATAGTAGCTCGCCCAGCACAGTAGCCTACCAGCCACACAGTAGCCTTCCAGCCAACTTTGGGGCCCGCCCACATGTGCGCCCGCCCACATGTGTCTGCCCACATGAAGTAGTGACAGGGGCGTCACACTATATTTGACTGATTAGGGTTGGGGATTTAAGAGCTTTATTCATCTTTTTTTAAAATAAAAATAAAAATAAAATAAAATGGAAGAATGTCCATGTTCTTCTCCACTCGCACCTCTAATCTCCACAGTTAATCAGTGTGGTTCTTTTACTGGTTTTGCTTTATTTACATTTGTTATGCTGATACATCCCCCTCATACACACCTTGTTGTATATTTGTTTTATTTATTTAATTTATTGTCAAGAAATAACTTTAGAGCTTGAATTCTTAAAATTCTAAATCCCACAAAATAAAGACCATACATTTGTATAGGTAAAGAAGCGTTCCTAACCCATTCTCATCACTTAGGCCGCCCTTACTCAGAATCTACAAGCATATACATATGCAGGAGTCATACAAATCTAAGATGCTTTTTTTTTTTTTTAAATTTTTTTTCTTAACCTCTAGCTCATTGTGATCCTATGAAATCTAGTCAATTGTAGATTCTGAGAATCGGCTAGTGATGAAGACTAAAAGACATATCACCTCATCATCCACAAATCATCCGCAGCCTTACTAAAACCCCCGTATATCCACATATTGGTGACTCCTTTGGAGAGAAGCCACTATCTATGCTTGACTTTAAAATGATTTTTTTAATTTTTGGAATTGTTTTGTTCTAATTCATTAACTTTTCTGCACTTTCTTTTCTTTCTTGTACATTTTATCTTTGTAAACCGAGCAACAATCACCATTGGCAATCCTGCATACCGTGAGCACTCAGCTGCATAGGAATATATCGGACCCTTAGGGAGCACCTCTTGGATCTTTACATCGAGAAGACAATTTAACAAGTACTACGCAAGCACCTACAAAAAATCAGTCCATTTGGAACAAAGGTATATTGCTTAGGGAACTTGTTTAAGTTAGGACCCTTTGTTGTAAGCAAACACAGGCACGCTTATGGCATTTTCTATTGTAAGAAAAAAATAAAAAATAAAAAAAAATAATAATTAAAAAAATAATAATAAAAAAATAATAATAAATATATATATATATATATATATATATATATATATATATATATATATATATATATATATATATATATATATATATAAAATATCAAAATCCAAAGAACATATAATATACTAAAAAGTGAAAAAAGAGTAAAAAGCATACATCGCTATCATTGGGTCTAAAAGCAACCTCCCACTCATTCGAAAAATCTGTTGCAAGTTCGACCAGCCTAAAGGAATTTTTTTATTAAGTTTCTAGTAATGGAGTTCTTCAAAATTCAGTGGGATTGGGCCAGCTAAACCCTGTATTCGGCCAACCGAATTTTGGCTTGGGCTAGCCAAATTTTTTATTTATTCTATCCCGCACAATCTGATGGCTGTTAAAATAGAGTCGTTGGAATTCAGCCAGCCGAACCAATTTTCAGGCTGACCAAATTTTCAAATATTTTAGCTATAAATAGGGTCATTCTCTCATTCATTTTAACAACGAAAATTAAAGAAAATCATTCTCAAAGTCAGAGAGAAATTTAGGCACTAGTCAAGCTTTTTGGGTGATATTTCTAATTCTTGTTTATCTTATTCTATTCTCTTTTTCAAGTTAACTTTAAACATATTTAAGAAAGTAATCTAAACTCTACCAGAGATTTAGAGAAATGAATATACCACAATTAGGGTTTCTTTTATTCCTTGAAAATACATTAGATCCCTATACTATTTCTGGTTGAACATATATTGTTTCATCAAATCCCAAGAAAGAAGATCGATGCATTAAGATTTGGTTACATTTTTGAATCGACATTTGAAGATAAGTACCGTGTGTTTAGTATTGTTTCATTTGGATTTTTCAGAGATAGCCCAGAAATCTCTATGGGTTATTTTGTGATAAGCCCATGAAAATCACAAAGGGAGTTAAAATCACAAAAATCGTATAAGGTTGTTAAGGTAAACCTTTGAAAACCTTTAAATTGCGAAATTCAAAATTACGAGGGCAGTAATTTTGGGAGTGGAGTAGGTGTGGGTTTAAGCATTAAACCATTATAACCCCTTGTGCATTGGTTGTGATTGTTTTATTTGATTATTTGTCTCTTCCTTATTTGAAAGTTTGATTTCAAAGACGTGAAATAAGATTGTCCTGCCTAAAATTCTACGTGAAGATTGTCCTACGAATTATTTGTAATCAAGGTTTCAAGTCTTTGTATAATTGAGATTATTTATTTATTTATTATGCATTATCTCGAATAATTGGGGATTTTCCTATTTACCCTCCCTCTAGGACATCAATAGCTCATCTTTTAAGTGGTATCAGAGCCTAGTTGCTCTTTTTGGGATTTACCTCATATGGCTAGATCCAGAGTTATAAGATGTCAAATTTTGAAAGTTTATTCATTTTCAGGCCACCTCCCTTTAATGACTCAAATTATTCATATTGGAAATCCAGGATGAGGATCTTCCTCAAATCCATTGATGAAAGTGTGTGGCAAGCCACTGCGACTCAATGAATCCTTCCTATGATGGAAGTAGTACTAGCTAAGAATGGAACCATGTCCATAAAAGAAATTGCTTATATTTTTTGGACGGCTGTTCAGAAAAATGAAAGTAGTGCTAATGCGAAAGCCTTAAATGTTATAACTTGCACTCTATCACTAAATGAATTCAGAAGAATAATTTCATATAATATAACTAAACAAGCATTGAATATTCTTGAAATGACACATGAAGGAACTAACATTGTAAAAAAAAATAAAAAATCTAAAATCCAAATTCTTACAACCAAATTTGAAGAAATTCGTATGGAAGAAAATGAGTCTTTTATGGACTTCTATACGAAACTGAATGACATAATTAATTCTATATGAGGTCTTGAAGATAGATCCCAAAAAGTAAGGTTTGTGCAAAAATACTGCGATCACTTCTTGATAGGTTTAATTTGAAAGTTACTACTATATAGGAATTAAAAAATACCGATATAATGAAAGTTGAGGAGTTAATTGGATCTCTTCAAACCTATAAGCTGAATTTCAAATCTCCTAAGAACAAGTCCATTGCTCTCAAATCATCTAAATCTAAATCCAAAGATATAAACGTAAATTCTGATATTGATGAAAATGAGGATGATATGGCTATGTTGGCGAAGAAATTTTATAGAATTGTCAATAATAAAAATAAAACAGATTTTCAAAAACCATTTGACAAAAGAAAAGAAATCTCAAAATTTTAGAAATCAAAATATAAAGATACTCAATACTTCAATTGTTCTGAATTTGGGCATCTTCCTTCAAAATGTCCTAAAAAGGATAAATCTAAAAGAAAAAGGCATGATTGCTAGTTGGAATGAATCATAAGAATTTGAATCTAATTTAGAAAATGACGAATTAGACCAGGAAACTGTAAAAGATCTGAAAGCCTTTATAACTATTACCAGAATCACTTCTTCACTTAATTGTGAAACCTCTGATTATGAAACTCCAAAAAGTGATTCTGAAAATAAAGATGATCTTCAAAATGCATATGATGCCCTATATAGAGTAAGTTGTAAGATTGCAACGAAATTGAAAACTCAAAAAGAAAATTGTGACAAACTTCATTCAGAACTTGAAAAGGACGTTTTGGAAAAATCTCATTTTTCTGATTGTTCTGAGAAAACAAAATTGGATATCAGTCTGAAAATTTCAAAATTACAAAATCTTAAATTTGAAAATGAGAAATTAAAAATTGAAGTTTCATTCCTTGAGAGCTTAAAGGATACTTGGAAATATACCCAAGGAGATTGAAAACTTGAAAAACTATTAACCTCATCTTGCTGATGTGATGGCAAATCTGGCTTGGGTTATAATAAAAATAAGACCATAAAATTTAAGGATTCTACTCCTACATTTATAAAAGGAGAATCCTCAAACTCTAAAGCAGAAACTCTAAATGAGTTAAATAAAAACAAGAATAACTTCAAAAATGTGAAACCCTTTCAAGAAGCCTCTAATGTAAAAACTTGTGCCAATTACCACAAATATCAAAGGAAAGATAATAAAAATCATCTTCTAGCTGATAAAATAATAGACATGCCCAAAGAGTTGTTGAAATCCAATTCTAGTAAAAACAGAGTAAACAAAAACAGGAGAAATACTAACTCCCAAACACAACAAAAGGTAAAGATCCTCTTAAACCGAGAACCGTAATAAAATGGGTTCTAAAGGTTAAGTATTTTTTTATCCACACAACTTTCAAAGAAAGTAGTCATTCAAGATGGTACCTAAATAGTGGATGTTCTAGACATATGACAAGTGATAAGGCCATTCTATCAAACAACAATCAAATCGATGGCGGCTCAGTTACATTTGAAAACGGTAGCAATTGCAAAATTATCGGCAAAGGTAATGTACAACTTCCTAATATACCTATCTTCAAGAATGTTTTATATATTGAAGGCTTAAAACATAATTTACTGAGCATATCTCAAATCTATGATAATAATCATAGTGTAAAATTTTCAGATCACAGATATGAGATAATTAATAATAAAGGACATGTGATATTAAATGGTGGCAAAACATTTGAAAATTACTATATAATTGATGATTCTTGCTCAATTAATCATTCATACTACATAGTCCAAACAAACGAGATTGAACTATGACATCAATATCTTGGACATGTAAACAATAGGGATCTATATAAATTGAGCAAAAGAGATCACTTGCATGACTTACCTAAATTAAAAAGCATAGAAAACAAAATATGTGGTGTCTATCAAATAGGCAAGAAAATTAAGAGTAGTTACAAGAAAGTGAACTCCTTAGCCACTACAAAACCTCTTGAACTACTCTACATGGATTTAGTTAGACCAAATAAAATGAAGAGTAGAGGTGGGAAGAAATTTTTTTAATCATAGTTGATAACTACACTAGATATTCGTGGATAACCTTCTTAAGAGAAAAGTTGGATGCTTTTGATGAAGTCAAAAAGCTAATTAAATGCATTTGGACTGAAAAAGAATTATCAATGATCAGAATCATGGAACTAAATTTGAAAATAACAATTTTGAGAAATATTGTAATGATCATGGTATATTACATAAATTTTCTGCTCCAAAAATATCTCAGCAAAATGGAGTTGCTAAAAGAAAAAAAAGACTTCTACAAGAAATTGCTAGTGTGATGTTAAATAGTATGAAATTGCCTAAAAATTTATGTGTTGAATCGGTGAGTACTGCAAGCTATATAATTAACCGTGTTTACATTAGAACAACTAAAAATATAACTACTTATGAATTATGGTTTGATAAAAAGCCTACTGTTAAATATTTCCAAACTTTTGAAAATAAATGCTTCATTTTACGTGACCGATAAAATTTGGACAAATTTGAAGCTAAAAGCGATGATGGAATATTTTTTGGATATGCTTTAAATGGATATGTTTACATTAGAACAATTAAAAATTTGGACAAATCGAGAATATTTTGTTTTAAATATTAAAAAAATTGGAGATATATAAGAATCTATAAACGTTGTTATTGATGATCAACTAATTACACCTAGACTTGACTAAGATGATGATGATAATGATATCACTGTAATTAATCAATCTAAACCATTATCTAAATCAGATTCTACCAAGTTAAGGTTAGTTAAAGACCATCCGACTGTTTAAATACTTGGTAACCCTCATACTCGTGTTCAAACAAGAAAACAGCTTGATGTAAATGAGGCATTAGCTGATAAAAGTTGGATCTTGGTCATGAAAGATTAATTGAACTAATTTGTAAGAAATGACGTATGGTATCTTTTTCCTAAACCTTTTGATAAACATATGATTGGAACAAAATGTATTTTTAAAAATAAATTTGATGAATGGGGTAATGTTATTAGAAATAAGGCATGACTGGTGGTGCAGGGTTATACACAAATTAAAGCTACCGATTATGATGAAACCTCTGCACTAGTTGCGGGACTTAAATTTATCAAATTATTTATTTCTATTGATTGCTATAAAATTTTTAAAATATATCAAATGGATGTTAAAAGTGCATTTCTACATGGTGATTTAAACGAGGAAGTTTACATTGAACAACTAAAGGATTTTGAAGATCCCAAACTTCCTAATAACATTTACCATCCTAAAAAATGCACTATATGGTTTAAAGCAAGCCCCTGGAGCATGGTATAAAAAATTAAATAAAATTTTACTTTCATAATTTTCTGATGGGTAGTGTTGACAAAACCTTGTTTGTTAAAAAAAATATAATGATGATATATTAATCGTTTAGATATATATTGATGATATTATGTATGGATCTACTTGCACTAATCATTTTTCTAAGTTTGTAGACCTAATGAAATCAGAGTTTAAAATGAGTATGGTCAGTGAGCTAAATTACTTTCTTGGACTTTAAGTCAAATAACTCAAAGACAGAATATTCATCTCTCAGTCCAAATATGCACTGAACTTAGTAAAGATGTTTGGATTTGAAAAAAATAGAAATTTTAATACTCCTATGAGTACAACACTCATATTATCAAAAGGTGAATTGGGTAAAAGTATTGACTCTTGACTTTATCGCAGCATGATTGATAGTCTACTTTACTTAACTGCCAGTAGACCTGCTATTTCTTTTAGTGTCGACATTTGTGCTAGATATCAATCTAACTGTAAAGAATCTCATTTATTTGCTATTAAATGAATAATCAGATATGTTATAAGTACTGTTAACTTAGGTTTGTAGTGTCCACATAATATGTCTGTACAAATAGCAGAATACATTGATGCAGACTGAGCAGGTAAAGTTGATAATAAAAAATCTACAAGTGGTTGATGTTTCTATATTGGAAACTGTCTTGTATCATGGATGAACAAGAAACAAAATTCTGTATCATTATCCAATGTAGAGGTAGAATATATTGTTGTAGGGAATGCTTACACTCAACTTATGTGGATGAAATGCATGTTAGATGATTAAGGAATTGTTCAAAATATGATGAATTTATGTTATGATAACACAAGTGCTATAAATATATCAAAAAAATCATATTCAACATTCTCATACAAAATATATTGACATATAATATCATTATATATGAGAATTAGTTGAAAAAAAGACTATCATACTAAATACATTCAAACAGAGAAGTAGATTGAAAATATCCTGATGAAGCTACTTAATAGTGTTAGATTCTCTAATTTAAAGCACGATATTGGATTATGTGTTATTAAATGATGATAATTTTATTTTTATTTTCTTTTTATATTTATTTTATTGTTGCATAAGAATAAATTGTGAATGAAAAGAAAAGAAAAATAAAATAAAAATATATTTTTTTTTGGCTAGCCGAGTATATACTTAGGCTAGCCGACACTACACCAAAATCTCTGGACAGGAACGGCTGGGATTTTGGTTTGAAAACGGTTCAAAGCCGTGTTTAATTTGAAACGGTTTTAAACCGTGTTCAGATTTGTACCTGTTTTAACAATAAATGCCGTTATTTCTGATATTTTGTTGGTGTATCTTCCTTGCGTTTTGGATATTACTAATTTTTAGGATTATGTTCTGTTATTATATTTTAAAACAGATGGACGGATAGGATTTGTTTTGAAGACCTCGCTGGACCCCACACAGCCCTATAGGCACAGTAGTTTTTATTTGCCGTAGATTACCGAATCAATTTCTCCTTTTTTTTGGACGGAAACCCTCATTCGCATTTTCACGCGACCTCCCTCTCCCTCACCCTCTCCCGATCCCCTCTCTCTCTCTCTCTCTCTCTCTCTCGATCTCCCTCTTCCTCTGCCGATCTCATTACCGATTTCCTCTCCCGCCTGCCCATTTATTAACTGTTATCCGTTAGAGAGAGAGAGCTGCAGAAACCCTAGGTGTGGTTGTTGGAGAGCTTTAATGGCGATTTCCTGGCTGTCTGCTGCCATTTCCATGCTCTCCTGCTTAGAAATGGCAGAAATGCCGATCTTCTCCGCTTTTCGCTCTCTCCTCGCATGCAAAATGTCCCTATTTCTGCAGAGAACTGCTTTTCTTTTCCGTCATATTGTGGAATGATATGATTATTCAATTTCACTGCATCGGATGCTGTTTTCGCAAGCAAAAACCAGTCAGAGAAGTCATTTCTTTTTCCTGTTTATGAGGAGAGTCATTCCTACAAAGTAGAAGCAAACTCATCCTTTTCTTTTCTTTTCTTTTCTTTCAAGCTCTTGGAAACCGCTCGGAAATGCTGGATTTTGGTGTATTTTTCTCTAGAAGTTTCAAAACTGTTTCGGGATTTGGAATTCCTGTTTCATTTTCTGCTCTTAGATGCTTAGATCTCGATTTTTGACAATGGCTTGTGGTAAAGCACTCGATCTTCGACGAAAATCGAAGCACACTGCTTTGTCTTTGACTAGATCTACAAAAGCAAGCCTGTTTTTCAGTTCTTACTGAATCGCTTGGTTTCGACGATCTGTAAAAGGTAAAAGGAAAAGGCAAATTAAAGCAATGCTCTTCTTTTGACTGAAACAGCCGATTTAAAGCCTGCCAGCGTCTTTGAGAGAAGTCTCTCTGGAACGGCTTGTCTTTTCATGAAAATGCCCCGAAATCTGTAGTGAGCTCAGTTGCCCTTTTATAATCCATATGATGCTATTATTTCTTTTGATGAATTCTCATACTTGTATTTTGTAACGGGTAGATGGAATGGATTCTCTTGCCGTGAAGCAAGTATGCAAATTTGCTAAGGAACATGCTTTAAAAAATGGACCTATTGTGAGTATATTTAATAGGTTCTATATTTTTATGAATTTTCTCTGTTGAAGTCCTTATTGTGATCGTTGCTGCCGATTTCAAATCATTTGCTATTGTAGTTCCATTGTTTATGGGTTCCTGTTGTTTGGAAATCATTTTGCTGATTTGCTTTCTTGATTTTTAAATTGGTGGTGCCTTGCTTTGCCATAGGCAGAAGGCTAGGCATCCAAACTGAACCTCCGTACTGACACAGTTAAGGGGAAAAAATTAGAATGTGATTATTAAAGAAATCCCTCCACCTCATGAGAAACGATCACTAAACCTCCCATTCAGATGTTGTAGTAGCACAGGCCTAGTCTAATCATGGGCATAAAGAAGCCAAGAAATGGACTATCTCCAGTGAAGGTCTATCTTATTATGTAATCAATTTGATAGCTTCACGATTTCAAGTATTAATCTACTATTGTCAATGTCCATAAAATGGTAAAATAAATATTTGGTTAAAGTTGTTGGTTACATTGTGGGGAAAGCACAAATTGTTTAAAAAAATTCCTGAATAAAAGAAGTATGGTCTAAGAGTCGAATATCTATCAAGCTTGATGAATGCTGTTGGTTAAGCATCTAGTAAATTAACATTACAAATTAGTGGCTTATTCCTGATATGGAATATTATTTCAAAGAATGAATCATTTTGGATCTGTGTTGATTGAAATGTGAGATCTGATCTTTCATCTTTCTCTATCTAGTTTTTTATCTGAGAATTTTTTACCGCATTGTAGACGATAGATCTTGATCTTGATGTTAATTGTTGGATCTTTTGATATGTGGATTTTATTGAAATGCAGGGAGTGGTGTTTGCTTTTGTTATTGTGGAATGTACGTTGAATTGTGCAGGGTTTTGGATATTTTTAGAGATGAATTTGTCTGGATCTGTGATTTTGATTGAAATGTGAGATCTGCAGGGTTTTCTTTTTCTGTTAATTTTTTAAATTATTGTTTGGAATTACCAACTGCAAGGTATGGATCTTGATCTTGACTTTGACCATTGGATCTTCTGATCTGTTAATTTTTGTTGAAATTCTGGGATTTTGAACATTGGAACTTCAAATCTATGAATTTTTCCAAACTTTTGATGTTTAAGTGAATTTTTTTAGTACATTCAAGATTCTATATTGAAATTTGCAGATTTTGGATTCTATTGTACTCTAACATGTGGAAGTTGAATTATTTTAGACCCATTATTTTGCTTTGAATGCAGATCTTTAGATCCATTATTTTGCTTTGAATGCAGATCTATTGTTATATCTTACTTTCATTAATGTGGAGCATGTATGTGCTTACAAATTTTTTATTTTTTTATTTTTTTTGGCAATACTTGTATGCTTTGATGAAGTACCCAACCAAATCTCTATCTTTTCTGTTGATGCAAATCAGGGTGGAATTGGTCTAGCTGGCTTGTCTGCTGAGGATCTAATTGTCTGGCTATCTTGGAAAACGGTAGGATCTAATTCATGCAAATCTTTTCTGTTATGATCATATTGGAAAATGATCCTGCAAATATTTGGAAGTATCCAATATGCAAATATTTTCTCTTATGATCATATCCAAGGGAGCTGCTCTCATGTCTGGCTGTTTGCTTGTTTCTTTTTGCCAATTGTGTTTATTTGATGGAAGTGGTGTTCATGCAAGTAAGGTAGTTGTGCTACACCAAAAATCAGACCTTTCAAACTCTCAAGTGGGCTCCACCTGTTAGATGGGCTACAAGTTGTCACTGGTCCAGGTTCAGTATACACTCATGGCGCATGCGATGAGTGGTCTGGTAAGAGATTACACAAAGCCGCAGGGGCAACAACCTGATTTTGCAGATCCTGTAGTGCTTTCCACGATAGGTTGCACATTCTTCTTGAAGAAATATACAATGTTTCATGAACATTTGCTTGGCCTGACAAACTGTATGTACGGGGAGCACTTTTGGTGATCCAAATGATTTTGTGGTGGGCCCATGGTGGATGGAAGATCTATAGCTACGGATTTTGCTCCTTTTTTGGTAGTGTAAATATAGTCACTATTCTCCATAAACTGTGTAGTCCTAATTTGCTTATGGCCTATGAATTTTGTAGGTATATTGAATCAGTTTTACAGACATTGCTGATCCTCATCAAATGACTTCCGCCAAAGGTTGCTACTCGCATTTTTTAGCAGTTACAGAGGCATAAACTGTGTGCATAGATTTTTATGTGGGTTAGGGATGGATTGGTTTGTTACAATGCAAATGCTATTTGTAGTTCCAATGTTTGCAGGCATGTCAGCAAAACCAAGGATTATATTGAGGATGCTTATCTGAATCCATGCTCAGCACCTAATTCTCTGTATGAAGTATGCTTTTCTAGGACCAAGGCTTCATGACACCCACAACCAATCAACTAAAGTTCATTATTTTTTTTTAACATATGTTACATCTTTTAGCAATTGACTGCATCTTTTAGCAGTTCTATTTTTCTATTGAGGAACCTCACGGATTGTGTGCTAGTCTATTTGTCAAGGGCAATTCTTGCAAACTGGTTAGGTGTCAGTTTGTTATACTTTTCCCTAGTGTTCTTTCCAGATAAGTTCAAAAGGTAATTGTTGTTATAATTTTTGTCATCATCATCTTCGTTGTTTGTTATTAATTTATATTTTATTTTTATTATTATTGTTGGAGTTTGAGTACTCTTTTAGCAAGGAATTGAGAACTTAACTATTTCATAAAGAGTTTGTGCATGTGGTGACCATGATTCAGTGCTCCATATCATTGATCTGATGGGCCCTCATGAAGGGACCATGCAGTAAGAATCTCCCAATTTTGAAGATCCTAGCTATTGAATGTTTGATCCTTCTATTGAATCTCAACTTTTGGTGTATTTCTTAACCAGCTATTTTCAGGCCAACAGTTGAAAAGGTTAAGATTATAAACTGCACCAAATCTGGAACTCTCTCTTTTTTGAATGGGTAGTAGTACTCTATCAATGTGGAACATCTAGATTGCTCTTATTAATGTTACCAGTTTGAAAGGACTTTCAGGGTTTGTTGGGACAGTAGTAAAAATGCAGTTTAATTGTGGTTCTTTAGTTTTACAAATTTCAAATTTAGGATTGGGCAAAAGGCTGTTCGGACACAACAAAATTACGATTTAATTGATGTTTTGTAATTTTACAATTTTCAGGTCGGACGTCGGTCCCCAAATTGGACCCAATAACCCAAAGTTTGCATTGCTATGTGTTCAAGAAGATGTGATTAATAGGCCCACCATGCCTCTGATTGGTCTGTGCTCCCTGTTGCTAGCACATTACTTTCAACTTTCAAGTTGGGAGTTGAATGATACACTTCTTCAATTCGAGTAGTTCTTTGTTATGAATTCATGGATATGTCGATAATGTTTCTCATTTTCTTTTGATTGAGCTGAATGTTTTGCATCAAAATATAATGTTGCATTGAGAGTATATCAACAAATTGACTTCTTTTTTTTTTTCATTTTTTATTGATATATTTGGTCTCTCACCATTGATATATCAACAAATTGCTTCTTATGGCAACATCTATTTTTGTAGGTTGATAGAGTGACAAGCATGCTCAATTACTTCTTGTGGATGATTTGGAGGTCGCGTGGATCGACGGGGAAGTGACAAAAATCCATGGCCAAGATGCCACGATCATTACAACTAATAAGAAAACAGTAAGAGCTATTGTTTTTTAACTGATGATCATTTTGGTTTTATTTGATGTATTATCTTGAAGGATTGATTCATTCGGATCTTTAACGGAAGGGTTAGAATCTGATCATATTGATTTTCTTATTAAAAATTCTGTTAGAAACAAAGACAACTATTTATAGTTTTCTATGAGATAAATACGAGTGATGAGATATTGATGTGTTATATATATATTTTTTGCTACTAATCTTCTAAACTTCAATATAATAAGTTGCTTATGTTTGATTTGCAGCTATTGTAAGTGATGTGGTAAGACTCGGATGCTGTTAACTCTGGTACAAGTATTGTAGGACCTGACCTGAACCCAATATGTTGACATCCAATGCTTTATCCTATCGTAGATTGTTCGCTTTAGAATGCATGTGTGAGGAAGATGGTATTTGATTTTTTGGAGTCTTTGTTGTTATATACATACACAGAAACTATCAGTTTTAAACCAAGTTCATTTAACAGTTTGCCTTTCTATTTCCAGCAGTAATCCGTTTCCTTTCTTTTCTTTCTTTCTTCCTTTGGCCAAAGATGTCAGAACTATACTAATATTACTACCATACCACACGCTATTTTTTATTTACATCTTTTTTCCTTTTCCAGGAAATAAAAACTGTGGAAGTCGTGAAGCCAGTTAGGTGGGTTTATATATCCTTATCTGGAACTGATCCTCGGTAAGTCATATATCCTCATGGATTTTACATACAAAGATCCCTTTCCAAGTATTCAGATATTCACATTATGTGGTCATATTAATATATGCCTGTTTTATTATTTTGGTTTGATCATTCTATCTCCTTATCTTCTAGATCTGCAAATCCAAATCATTGTGTAGTTTTTTGAGGTTTTTATGTCTAATACCATCCCTTGCACTTGCATTAAGCACTTGTGTGGGCATTTTTGAGTTTTGTATCTTTTACAACATACATGGTTGACTCCAATTGTGATGGTTATAGCAGAACTGAAGATGTTAATGCTTTTGGAACATGGCATTATGATTACAAATCTGATATGGCTGACTCCAACACTTAGGATCTTGCAATTTATGATTACAGATCTCATATGGGTTTTAGAACATTGCATCTGACTAATCGCTTGATATTTCCCTAAACCTTCACAAGAAGTGAAACCTCACACCTAGGTGCCACAAGGGCACCAAGAACAATGTGAAAGAGAAGTTTCCAAAGAAGAACGTTTCCACACCTGAGTATTTGCTTCCAATGTTTCAGAAAATCTTCAGCATGAGTCTTTAACAAGTTTTAATCTGTTTTGTCATCTTTAAGTTTCCTGTAATATTTGACAGTGTTGGATTTAAAAAACTGATACATATTACTCTAGGAAACCTAGTATGATCTGTTTTATTATAACTATATTTCTATACACTTGCTCTCAACAATATTGTTTTACCTGTTTTTTTACATGTACATTGTTGAATTGTTGAGTAAGATACAAATGTTGGTAATGGATGATGTAATGACACAGGTACAATAATGTCTTTCTTTCTTATTTGCATTTTTTGGGAAAAACTTATCTAAACTATTTTTTGATGGACTAGATAATCTATCCGTTCCACCACTCATGTCCCATCTTGAATGGACGAAGTAATGGATGTGAGGCTTGGTAATAAAATTCAACTTTTTAAATTTCTTCTTGTGATTAGTATCATTCTTTGTGAAAAACTTATTTAAACTATTTTTCCATTACAAGGGCCATGGTGAAACTAGCACCAGGATTGCAATACACCAGTAAGCTGATGTAGGTGTAGAAGGTATATATTTTTTCTTTCTTTTTTTCTGATATTTTTCCTTAAATATTTGGCTTAAAGAAAAATTTTGACTGATGCGGGCCAATACAGGCTGATGTGGTGCCCATATCGTATCATTTTTAGCCAGGCTGATGCATCCCTTATACCTATATTTGGAACCATGGACAGTAACCTCACTTGTCATACATCCTAATTCAATTGTGATTCAAATGAATCGCCCAAAGTGGAATAACTGTGTACAGTATTTCTAAAGTTTTGTTTATGTTGTGAGTGGAGTTATCGGGTACGTTTTTTTATTTTTTTTTTCTTAATTTTTTATGGATGATTTTTCTATGTTGTTCGAATATCTGTGAAATTAGGGGTTTCCACTTTAAATCAGAATTTTCTTTTTGTCATTTTCTCTGAATTTTTATTTTCAAAATTCCTATTTGGTTTTGTTGTTCCGTACGTGTTTTCATAGAATTTTGTGGGTGATTTTCATGTTCAAATGAAAATTTTTGTATTCTTTAATTCAAGAAAATTAGGCAATTCTAGCCACTGAATCCGTTCATTCTCTATTGATTTGTACAAAAATTTCACACATTTTTGTTGCATTAATTTCCTACGATTTTGAACTTCTTTTGAAATTGCCACAAAAATTTCCAAATGAAGCTCTCTGTCCACGTCAAGGAGAAGGCGAAATCTGCTCCATCGGATCAGGCCCCTGTGATCGATCTCACGCAGTTTGGGTATGTCAAGCTCCTCGGCAAGGGGATGCTACCGGAGGGGTAGCCTGTCATCGTGAAGGCGACGCTAATGTCAAAGACCGTGGATAAGAAGATCAAGGAGGCTGCCAGGGCTGTCATGCTCACCGCCTGATCTGTGGGGACCAGTCGATGAATTGTAGGTTTTGATTTCAGATCCTTTTTTTTTTTTTAATAACAGGATATGGATACTTTGGGATATTTTGAGTTTCGTGAAAGTACCATTTTACACTTAGTAGGCTTTTTGTTCTTTGGTGCAATATTCATTATATATCGTCTTTGGTATTTGATCTGCTTAAATTCATTTATTTAGTGAATGATTTGTTGGTTTGGACCTGAGATTTTTATTTTTTTATTTTTTTTTTTAACATGCATAAAGTCTCTCACAAAGTCTGACCATTCCAATTGCAGATATACATGTATATGTCATACATAAGCACATAGGCTGCCCACTCTAATAACATAAATGCATAAAGTGTCTCTTACTCCGAGCATTTCAAATAATATATATATGCATGCATGTATGTACGCATGCATGCATATGTATATAAGCATAAGAAAGGATTAGCAAGCTAGATGAGGTTAGTTTGGCATGGAAGGACGAAAATGACATTATTACTCCCATCAGACCTCAAAAGCTTCACAAGATGAGGATCCACATTGAAAGCTGCTTCCAGAAGTGATGGTGATAGAGCTCTGAACAGTGATGTCTTCCCACCAAAATGACTGAACACAGGCAGTGGACTAGAGATGACAGAAAACCATTCCAATCCTTCACCATCTGCAATTGAATATGAAGGGTACAGTTCTGCTATATGCTGTAGTATTAAAGATTTATTTAAAGATTCATACATGTAGTAGCCAGATCTATTGGTGATTTCAGATTTACATCTGTTGACTGTTTCATATCTACATCTTCTCTTTGTAGGTTGATGATTTTTTACTGATCGATCTGGTAAAATGGCTTATTCATTTGGTAGCCTCTTTATCATGTCTTAATGTTCTCTTTCTTTCTTTATTATTATTATTATTTTTTTGTCTTAACTCTCCCTTAGCATTGGAAATGTAAGTGGGTGTTTCAATTGTTGCAAGTTGGTCCTGTGAAGAGCTGTTCTAAGTACTTGGCAACATATTAATGGATGGTGAAAGTTTTGCAAGATTGAGGTTAGATTCGGCCATTCAACAAAGAACTGGTCTTTGGTAAATTCAATACATATCTTGCATAATTTATTTATTTTTTCCTGCATCGATTTTCTCATAAGATGTTGCTTCCTGTGCAACAGATTTTGTACTTGCATGTTTCCATTTTCACCAAGACACTAAGAATAAAAGACAAACAACAGATGACTGTGACTCTGTAACAGCCAAAAAGTTAAAGAGTGCCACCAAATTTATAGTTAGTAGTAGCAAAGGAGGAAATGGAGGGCAGAGACGTGGATAGAAATTCAAAATAAACATGTTACTTACAAGGAGAAAGAAATCATACCTTACCAAGTTGGCTAGTTGTGGCCAGTAGTACATTACATTTATGTTTATTTTGGATTACAAAGAAATCATACCTATGTACTCTTATTGAGGTCAATGCATTACAAATTTCGGAGTAACCATTGACATAAAAAGGGTAATTAACCAATTCAAGGGAACCGTAGATGTGGATAGAAATCCAAAATAAACATGTATGTTGCAAGGAGAAAGAAATCATACCTTACCAAATTGGCTAGTTGTGGGTAGTAGCACATTACTTTTCAAATTTTCTATTAACAATGCTAGTCGGGAATACCAAGGTTTAGCTCACTACAAGAGATGATCCTATAAAAACCATTTCGAAAACATAATGGGCAGGTCATGTAGACCATGGGGACCAGTTGATGCATAGGGAGCAGGGAGGAATATTAGTTGATTCAGATAGGTGATATGAATGCCAACAAAATTACACAGCCATGTCTTAAAGAAAAAATATTTTCAAACTCTTACCAGGGCACTTTGTGCTATCTTTCACAGTTTGTTTTATTTCAGATCTAGTCAATAGGCATGTCTACATGCCTATTGTGACTTTTTAAAAAAAAATTTAAAACAAAAGAAAAAAAAAGAGTCAATAGGCATGTCTGCAAGTAACAAAGGAAGCAGAGAAAGAATATAAGAAATGATCAGACTAGATTAGTGGAAATATGGAAGTAATGAAGGTGCTCTCATCTTCTCTATAAGCATTAACTATGGGTTCTCTTTGAAGGTCCTTGCTGGAAGGAGTATAATCTGGTTATTTGTTGGTCAGGCTTCATATTCAGAATTCATAACAGAAGCACAAACTTCTGCATCCCATGGTATATAATATTTCCTTGGTGTATTTTTCTTCCCTTTCTTCCTTTTAGGAAAAGATTGGGAAGTTATGTACGCGTATGTCTCTGTTTCTTGATTTGTCTTCTGTTGGGTGTTTTCTGGTTTGAGTGCGAATTTCAATTTCTTGTTTTTAGTTTAGGGTTCGTTGTGACTATGCAGAACTATGCAGAGTTTCGGTGATAGACATGGACATCGGGTGTAGGATGTGACAAAGGTATGTGGTTGTTTTTTTTTTTTTTTAAATTACTATAAATTTTTTATTACAATTATCTGTCACATGCAATTTGCACAACATTTTTTGCTGAAATACATTCACCTAATCTTTACTACTCATTGATCATCACAAATCCTGCACATGTTTTGTATGTCCGCACATGTAAGGAATCACCATTCTTGTATAGACCCACTGATTTGATAAATACGCCCCCATCCCTTCTGCTTTTAGTCAGATAATAATACTAAATTAGAAAGTAGACATGATGGGTGCATTTTTATCAGGGTTGCAACAGACACAGGGTACTTTCTCATATTGATCTCAACTGTTCATGTTTGCTACTTTCTTGTAATCATGCATCATTGATGATCCTATAACCTTTGAATCTTGGATTTGAACATGACTCATTAAAAAATTTACTTTTCAATATTCCATGTTCCTATTCATGCACAATCATCTGAAACCAATTTTCTTCAAATGGCACTAGTACCATATAATCCACAGCATGATTTGGTTCAGATCATCATCTAAGATACAATTCAATGGTGGATAACACCCGCAATGGATATATTAATTTTCAAATTATATTTTCAACAGTAACAGGTTGGACGATATTTCATTTCTTTTATGGTGGTTGGCATGCAGAGCTACTGGAACCAGAATAGGATACTATCTGCCACAGAGCAGTCTTGAATGAGCAGCTAAGCCGTCAAACAGAAGGTCGAGGGATTGATTGGCAGCATTTTGTATCAGGAAAAAGAAAAAAGCTACTTGCAACTGGAAAGGTGGGAGATGTGCAGGGCACAGAGAGTGATTTTCTTATTAGGAAGGCCATTCATTTTCTTCCTTCTGAACTCAAAATTAATATTCTGCTTAGGTTTTGTAAGACAGAAAGCTATGTGGCTGTTACTTTTAGGCTGAAGCTAATTTTGCCCAACCTTAAAATGCTCAGCATATGCATATCATATCTATTCTTCATTTCATCTAGGTGTATTTTTATTTTTATTTTAAAATATTCTCTCTCATGATGATTTCATTCACTGCAATCAGGATCATTATTATCATCCCTTCTAATTTGAATTTTCTTGCAAATTATTACATGTCCTAGGTTGAAGAACAGAAGGTTAATGGTGATGAGTACCAGATGTTCAATGAAATGCCAAAGGGAGATATGTATACCAAATGTTTGATATAATAACTAATAGAAACTTGGTTTTTTCTTGTTGTTTGTGCTCCATGTGATTCCAACTCCATACCAAAGAAAGAACAATTAGCATGTTCTTTTTTAGCAGTATTGGACATTTTAGTTGCGACCTTGCTTTGCATCCTCTAATGCTTTTATTTACTGTTTAGTGCAAGGATATGTGCTCTCAACGTGGCAAAGTAGGCATCTTCAAGAATGATGAGAAAAACTGATGCAGGCTAATGCAAGGGGTTCTGGCATAGTTGATGTAAGCTGAAGCAGGGGGTTCTGGCATAGGATGAGAATTAGATGGTAGGAAATTCGCTTCTATTTTTTTCCTCTTAAAAATCTGTGTGAATTTTCTGCTCATGGGATTTTTTCTACTTGAAAGAAAGGGAGTTTGGAATTTAAGTTCCCAGAAGTGCCCTTATGAAGGGTTTAATGCCTTTTCAGTAACTGTTTAATGTCCGTCTCACTTAAATGATATTGAATAAAGAAAATCAGAGATACTTTCTTAGGCATTCCACAAGGACCTATCGTGCATATTGGAGCCACTGTGCAGTATTTTGCTCCTTTGCTTACTCAACAAGCCTGTTAGATCATGAGGGGCCTTTTTTCTTTCACTATGCAGTATTCTGCTTATTCAAGGTCGATTCAGGTGTATTGGAAAGTGGAATATTTATATTCATTGGTTTTGGATGCTTTGGAGTTCATTTCTCAAAAGAGGTTTGAATTCTGACTGTCGTTCTGCTTCCTTTGTCATATTCAATTAGGTGCAAATTTATAGAAGGATTTCAAACATTTATTTTAATAATTCCTCGGATATTGTTTAGTGGAATTCATCCTTTTATTTGTTATTTCTGGTGCAAGGTGTCGACCCAAGAATCAAGGTGGAGGTTTGGCCAAGAGTAAGATTTTCACTTGGGGCATCTTTAGTGTAACCCAACTGTTCAGTTCTTGCAATTTTTAGAAATGAAATCTTGTTTATAGCCTTTTCTAATACTCTAGTCATAGGCAGATCGGATAAATCTAGGAGAATAGGACACCTGGTATTGTTTGCTTCCCTTATAATATTATTCATTAACAGCTGTACTTGCTGTGTGCTACAAATTCTCTCTTTGGAAAATTCTGTCAGCATCTTTGATCTAATTCACATTTTTCCATTAAGAAAAATGATTTTGACGAGTTGAATTGTGCTGAACTTTCTTTGATTAGAAAAATTAGACACGTTCCATGATGCAATGTGATCTAGGCTGTGACTGTTTTGCATTGCCTGCACCAATCATCTACTGTTGTTTTTTGACAACTTTTAATTCTCATTTTGCGTCCTAGGTAAGATATGATGATGATAGTGAGATCCTTTTCTATTAGCTGAGGTGGGTGGTGCTATGAATATTGCTATAGAGGTAGGGAAGTCTTTGAGTTTGATTATTCTTCCATGGTAGGAGTAACTACTTTTTTTTTTTTCTTTTTTTCTTTTTAATGAAATCTTGTTTATAGCCTTTTCTAATATCTTCAGTAAATGCCTCATCTTATATATTTTTTGTTTACACTATTTGGATTGTAAAAGAGTTTATGTGTAGGTGTGATTGTGATGTTCTCTGTCAAGTAGCATAATTTTGATATTTACAACCAATGTGGATGTTTCCAACACAATGATGTTGCTGTAGCTGTGGTGCTCAAAGGTTCTAGCCATTCAACCTTGGCATAATAGTTAAGTTCTTTTTTTCTTTTTTTTTTTAAAATAATAATTCTGCTCTGTATTTGATTTTCCAGATCTGCTATTACCATCTGCTTGTTTTGCTTCGATCCATCTCGTTTCATTTAGAAAAAATAGATTTTTTCCATTATTTTGATAGATTCATGTGAATTTCACTTCCGTTAATTTTCACCATACAACCTTTTTACTATTGATACATTTTCTGATTTGGTGTTTTGTTTTTTTTGTATTATTTTTTTTTTAAAAATAGTTTTTAGCTCATTGTTTTGTTTTCGAAGCTAATATTCTTACTCACGGTTGTCTGTTGGACCGACTTAAATCCCTAACTATATGCATCTTGATGTTTTTTCCTCTATTAATGCATTTTGTACTTGGTTTTTTAGCTCACGGTCTGTTCTCAATGGTAATTTCATGTTCTTTGTCATATTTTGGATTTCTATAAATCCCTAATTCTATGCAATTTGATGGTTTTTTTTTTCTTTTTAATTATATTGATGTACTATATGATTTGGGTTTTCCATTTTATGTTCTTTACCTGACGAGTTTGTTTTGAAGTGAATTTCATGTTCATGGTTGTTCGTCAAATCACTGAAGTTCCCTAGTTTTATGCATCCTAATGATTTTTTTTTTTTAATTTTTTAATTTTTATAGAATTAATGCATATGTGATGTTTTTTAGCTTGCCGATTGGTTTCTAGTGCTAACTTCATGTTCAAAGTTGTCAATTGAGCTACTAGACTCTCCTATTTCATGCATTTAGGAGTTGAGGAAGAAACTGAAATGAAGGTAAAAAATCAAAGTTAACTAATGTTATTAGCTATGCCTTCTGGAAAAACTGAAAGAAGTTAAAATTTTAAGAGATGCCTGGTTTAGGTTCAGTTTTCTCAGAAAAGTCACCGCCAACCTATTACGTATGAGTCAATATGAGTGATACTAGTTGTTGATGAGTTCTTTCAGAATTTTCTTTTGGTCTCCTGATCCTAGTTGATTTGGTCAGTTGTGAGCGATGCCTATGAGTTTTGAGCTTTAATTTGGAGCAGTTATTGACGTTGCATTTATAGGACTCACCATATAGGTTAATCTAGTGGCAATTTCTATTTTTAGGTATTAAGTGAACAGGTAGCAGATATAAGTATCTAACAATTTTTTGAAGTTCACCTTGTTGCTTATGTGTTATACCATGTTGTTGCTCATTAGTAGTTTTGATGAAATAAACAAAACATTTGCGCTTAATTTCTTTACTTCAGAATTTGATTGTCCTAATTTTGATATTATGTATTCTTTATATATCTAACTTGTTGATTGTAATCAGCCTACATCAATAGACTATTAGATAGTGCTTGATTGAGAAAGTAAGGCGTAAGTCCCAGTTCAGCATCTCAGGGAAAAAAAAAAGGAAGAAGAAGAAGAAGAAAAAGGTTGGAGTCGTGATTTTTTAAAACCTTGGCTATGAGTATAGGTAGGGATGCAACTGGATGGGTAGCCCTAATGGGTTTTTAAGGTCCATCCATGTGAGGCCCTGCCTTGGGTTTCAAAGGTGAGGCCAAATGAGTCTTTAGAACTTTGATTTGTTCTTTTGTGTCTGGAAAACAGTTATCTTCATGTAGTCCCAGAAATAGCTGTAATCTACAAATATTTATTATGAAACTCAAAATATTCAGTTTTTCTCTTTTACCTCCCTACAATGATTGAGAGTGAACATACAAGTCAGGATATCATCTGGAGCAGCAGATGCTACTGTAATTAAGATTGCAAAGAGGCCAAAAAAGGTTGGAAAGCTCATTGTTGTAAGTTCTATTCTCTTGTTTCTTCCATTATATATTATTTACTTCTATTGTGCTTTTCATGTCCTTGTCTTGTCCTTCAGAAATTTCACTTTAGACTTTCCAGGAAGACATTAATTCAAATAAGAATATTCTTCTTTTCCAATATTCTTCATTGGTAACTAATTCCCTTGCAAGTGGGAACCGAATTGTCCTCCCTGTTTTAGATGTTAATTATTTCAAAATAGTTTCCTATTTCTAAACGGTTTGGATCACCAGAAGGTCTGTTGTCTATGTAACTCTGTGTAACTCATTTCTAAACATTGTAGCCCCTCTTAGTTTAGAACGAGCTGATTACGTCTCCCTTACCATTCGTAGCCCCGTTTGGTCTAGAACGAGCTCCCCTGGGTCAGGAGTACATCGAGCATATCCAAAAACCAGGTGAGTCAACTAACAACAATCCCCCATATGTATGTTCAGTTGTCACAATTTTTTTCACACTGTTTTGATAATTGATTGTTCTTTCAATCTATTCACATGTTTTTGTTCTTATTTTTTACTTGTTGCTTGTAATTAGGTACATAAAAGGCCATCACATTGTGGAGCTCTTCATCTGTTTGACGGACTTTCATTGAATTCTCTTTATTTTGAAGTCTTCCATTGTAGATTTTAGTTTTTACTGTCAGGTTTGCAAGTCAGATAAATAATGTTTCAAATTACATCGTGGTTGTTTTTACAATCTTTTGATTCTTAAATGAATATGATTTAAATATATTTTATTTTATTTTATACAGCAGGTTTTTTTTTTAAAAATCGTTCCGAAATAAGAAACAAATATGGTTGTCAAATATGACCGTTGGCACCAGAACGGTTTAAAACCGTTCCTAAAATTTCGTTTTCAAACGGTACCCAAAACGGTTCTGAACCGTTCCTGATTTTCTGTGACGCCTCATTTAGGAACGGTATTAAACCATTCCTGAAGCATTTAGGAACGGTTTAAAACCGTTCCTAAATGACGATTTTGGTGTAGTGCGAATTGGGTGTGGAGTGATTCAAAAAAGGGAAAAAAAACCTTATTTTTTCATTTTTTACTTCTTCTTCTTTAGTCTGTCGGTGCTCCATTCGGCTAACTTATCTCCCTCAATTCCTTGTAAGTGATTTTTGAGCATTTATTTTCTAGATTTAAGTTTTATTTACATCTTAATCTAGATTTTATCATTTATTTTAAATATAGAAACCCTATTTTAGTGGGTTTTCACCAAAACCTGACCTTCACTATTCTACCTCCCCATTTTGTGATACCTTATTGTTCTCTATCATGAAACCGAGATTTAAACGCATAATTTACAAATATCGTGTTAGTTCCTCATTCTACTCTATTCCTCAAATTATGCGGACCCTATGTGCACCTGAGGATAACCCGAAAAATGTTCAGGATTTCATAATTAGGCGCATTATCATAAAACGTTCGGTTAATGTTGAACACATTGCTCAATATGGGCTAGTTGAACTCCTTTTTGAGGTAGGATGGGAGAAAATTTTATAATGGGGTGGGACGGCTTACTGGTCCATTGTATAAGGCATGTATGCAACTGTCACTAAGGTTTCTTTGGATGATTTATTTTTCAAAGTTCAACTTTTAGAAGAAATCATCACCATAACACCTTTCACCATCTCTTCTTTAATGGATATAGAAATGGCAGAAGACATAATTCTAATTTCAAATCTTTCTGATAAAGTGAATAATTCAGAAAGAGAATCAATTACCTATGTGTCATATGGATTTAATGCTGAATAGAGGTCCAGTAACGCCTTATCCACTAGTAAGTTATTTTCCAAATACCACGTCCTTTATCACATCTTCATTTCAAACATTTATCCAAGAGCAGGGAATAAGACTGATCTTACTCCCTTCATGATTAAAGTTATTCATGCTGTTGTCATTAGTATTTATATCTATCTACCTTCCTTAATTTGTTTTGTTATCGTTCAGTATCGATTGCATCCTTGACATGGTTCATTTCCATTTTCACATCTTATGACTAGGGGCGCACATTTAACTGGTAGAATCGTGGAACCGGAACCGGAACCGTTGGATCAGTTCGATTTGGTTCGGTTCTAGACAGCACCAGTTCCGGTTCTGGTTCCAAAATTGCAAGAACCGTTTGGTTCTAGTTTAGGGGCATGTAGAATTGAACTGAATCGTTAACCGAACCGTGGACCAAATCGTGGAACCGATCCATTGAACCGTGGCCCAGAATCGTGGATCCGAACCTTGGATTCGAACCATTGATCCCAACATAAATGGTTAAAACAAAAAAAAAAAACCTTATCTCTTTCTCATTCTCTCACCGTCTCCCTCTCTCTCGCCATCTCTCACCATGCATTTTCCCTTCTTCGATATAGTTTCACGTTTTCCCTTCTCCAATGGTGATTTTGTAATTTCTTTCCTCTCTCGAAACGTCACCGATTCTTGCCTTTTGACGCCTCCACCTCATCTAACAGTCTTCCTGTAATGTCTTGAAAAAATTCGTATAAAGACCCAAGTACCACCTCAAACAAAAATCACTAAGGACCAAATCCTTTAGAAATTAGATGTGGATTAACTAAGTGCTAAACTAGATTATCTATGAAATCACCACTAATCACTTTAAATATAATCTATAAGACCCAAAATGAGTAGAACCATTAACGCTACATTACCTAAAAACTTAGGATCCATCTCAAAACCCAGTTGCTCTCGAGAGCATCATGAAACTGCGTATCGGACCTGGACAGCGCGTTGAAATTCTGATTATCCCAAAGCTATACGGTTATGACTGCCTTGCTAGACTTGACAATTATCTCGAAAATCAAGTCCTAAAGGTATCCAGAAATGCACAACTTGAGCCCGGAGCGAAGTGTGTGAGAAACGCGAATATCTTTAGAAAATGAACTGAAACTTAAGTGAATTGAGTCATTCGCTTACAGGCAAAATCTAAGGATTTAGACCATCAGAATCTAACCCAATTACACCCTCGGATTAGGAAAAATTTCCAACACAGGTCAGTGCACTTGTGACCCTGATCGAGTATCAGTGACTGTTGAACTAAAACTGGTCCCCTGCGACCGATTCACTGATCTGATCGGGCCAAGATCTTAACCTGACCTAGATCCAATGTCAGGAAGCTTAAGTTTGACTACATGTAGAAAAGGAGCCTTCAGATCAGCCCCGTTGGACCGAAACAACCAATCTTTAGCTATAACCAAAGTATACCATGGCCCTAGGGCCATTCCCATCAGTTTTGAGCCTATATAAGGGCCTTAAACTCTCTCTCTCCCTTCACATACAAATTTATAAAACCCTAGGAGATAGAAGAGAGCAAAGATAAAAGGAAAGAGAGAGAAAGTGAGGGAGAAAGTGGGAGAGTTCCTGGGATTCAATCCCATCACTCCACATGCCGAATCAGTCTGTCTTTATCGCTATCCCGGTGGTTCTGACTCTATTCTTGGATAAAAAATCCAAACCCTAATCTGTTTTAGGGATTCAAATAGAGTAAGTGTTGAATTAGCTAACCTATTTCATACTATAGGTTGTCGTCGTGCTGTAGACAAAGACTTAGTGTTTAAACTGAATTTGTTACGCGTCTACCAGTGAAAGGTGCGGACTATAAATGTTTAGGTTATGGTTTTTGAGGCTTTCAATGTTAGTAATGATTTATGACTGACTTGAATGTTGTCATATCTACGCAGATACAATGTTTTCCATATATTACATATACATGTAGACTATGTTGATTTTAATGCATTCCATATGTTTGTTGAAATGTTTGAATGAGTATAGAATTATGATTTATGCTTGCCATGTTTATTGATTTAGAATACATGATTGTTGTATGTATGGTGAACCCTTTTGTAAAGGGATTTGCTATAATACATATTATAGCTACTTTATTACATGTATATGATATGTGTAGTCTAAGTATTTGATAAAATGCCTGAATGAGAAGATGCTTGATTAGATGTATGTAATGAGGGTGTTGAGATAGGATTCTTAATCCCCCTATCTATGGTTACAGTTTTCTTCATGTAACCTATCTTACTATTATATGATTTATGGATAAAATGCCTATGTATGGTAACATGTATAGTGTGTGTTTTGTTGAAATGCTCAATTGAGATTTATATTTAGATTTGGTTGTCACATGCTGTCTTTGGCTATCACTCGTGAAATTCTATTATTTGGAGTGTGAATGGGGCTATGATGTAGTCTAGACAATCGGTAATGGTTTGTGATCGGTGACTGAACTGTTTAGCCACGACAGACACGCCTGATGAATCTGAGTCGTACACTGCTTGTTGGCAGTGGTTAGGCCACGCAGAGTGCTTACACTCTTCATGTTGATCAGCTCGACGCACACTCGTACCAATCGAGCTTGTCAAACAACCCAATTGGCTTAATGTATGTTCACCATGTATAGACGCTACTGTTTGAATCTAAGGTACCAACTTACCAGTGCAAAGCCTGTTTAACCTTGGTATGATGATCTGCTAAGACTCATGAGCGGGGCATAGTGGTATGAGACACCGTGGTCGAGCTGTCGGCCTATGCTAGGGTGACGAGCCTTCCCTTAGTGTTTAGTGAGCAACTCAGACTCATGAGCCGAATACGGTGGTATGGGACACTGTATTCGAGCTGTCGACATACGATCAAATGACGAGCCCGTAGTGACCTCGAGTATATACTAGGTCTACGTAAGGTGACGATCCTTTCCGTAGTGAACTACAGTATAAACCAGGTCTGCGCTGAGGTGACGAGCCTCTCCGTAGCGACTTGGAAACTGCCTATCGTATGTGACTACTAGGATTGACGACTCTATATGGATCAATGTTGAGAAAATGATATAAAGGGAGGTACCTTAGCTTCCCAATCCTGCTATATGAATATATTTAAATAAGAACTTGGCTAACACGACCATGCATCGCATTGTATGGTGTTTTGGCGAGGAAGTGCACAGAGGAATGGGTGCATGCCGCGATCGTAAGATGATGTCGCAGAGGGAGTGTAGGTGAGGGCATGCATCATTATCACATACCATCCTTGCATTAATAAGAGTACTTAGGACCTGATTGTTGTATTGCTTTATCATTATTGCTTGATTGAATTGATAATATGTTAACCTTTGCCTTATAACTCCACCAAGTTAATCACTCACTCCCACGTTCTGAGATGGTGATTTAAACACCAACCAGACTCTGTTTTAGCTGCAGATGAGGGCGATGCTTATGAAGCAGAGCCAAATTTTTATGATATTGAGGAGGAGTTCTCCTACACGTAACTCTCTGACGGATCTATGTAGATCTGGAGTTGCACCACCAGGGCTACAGGGATATAATTAGATGACATTGCACTCTACCATTTTGTATATTTTAAAATTTTACATGTAAATATTTAACCTGACAACATTCATACTTTGGTGACTTACAATCACTCATATGCTTTATATATTTATCACAGTCTTCCACGTGCATAATTTAATTATCTTTGGAGTATGATATACTGATTTAGTATAATTCCATTCATGTTTAATGTGTTAATACAGACAACATTTAATCATCATTAGCGATGTTGCATAAGTGATGCATTGGAACTCGGGAGTTGAGCTCCTGCTTGACCCCCAAATTCAGGGTGTTATAAGTTCGCATTAGAGCATGATTTGGATTAAACTGGACTTGGGTTATGGTAACACAATGCACGCTGACGTATTTTGACTTAGGTGGGGGCGATAAAATGTAGAAACATTCATAGGATGCCCAGTAAGCCTCGATGATCATGTGAGATGGCCTCAAATCCTTCCCCAGACCGTCAATCAACAAGTTCAGATGAGGATTGGTGCATTTTGCACTCAAAGAAGCGGAAAAGTGTGAATATACACATGATAGGACCCGAAAATGCTTCAAACATACTCGGGGGCCTAAACGACTAAAATCGGAGGGATCCGAGGTGGGTCCTACGCACATCCGCTATCCCCAAGGGGGGGGGGGGGGGGGGGGGGGGCAAGTGTAGATGGCTGTGGGGCCCACGAAATCATGTGGGACCCCTTCCATTAACCCTTTATGCTTCATTTCCCTCCCTCCTACCACTCCAAGCTTTCTAAATCCCTCAAAACCTTATCTTTCTCTCTCAAATACCCCTCCATTCTACCATCTTCTTCATTTTCCTTCACCACCTACTCCTTTTCCTTCATCCTCTTCAAAAGAAAATGAAAACCTATCTTCTGCTACTCCCATTTTCCCTATTCCTTACACATTTGGGCACAAACTTCATAGCTTTGTGTCTCATCTTCCAAAAACCTCCAAATCTACCTTTATCATAAGGTTATTTGGTTCCCATGGCTCTTTTTGAGTTTGTATCTGCCATTTTTTCTCTCTCACGTTTCTTCCCCTTATGAGAAAGAAGAGAGCTCCTACGGATGAAGCTGGGCCTAGCTACCTAACCCGTCCAAGGAAGAGGTTGGGTGTAGAGCCAAGTATGAGTGCCGCACAAGAGCTGAGGACAAAGCAAGAGCTTGATCCTCAGGTTCCCATTGAGAGAGCTCTACAGCCTGGCATTGCACATGATAGATATCAGGGCCATAGGGTTCTCTTCGAAGCGCATGTGAATGAGAAGCTGTTTGGGCTTTATCTGCTGATGGATTGCCTGTCAGACTCAGGATGGGGGCCCGTATTTGAAGGCAAGTCACGTGTGACTATGGACATTATCCGAGCCTTCTACGCCCATATACGGGACCCATCACTGGAGCCTCTGTAGTTCAAGATTCCTGTGGTAAGGCGGGAAGCAGTAGTAGATGTTGGTTTGATAGCTCGGGTCATGGGGATACTGCATGATGAGGTGCTTGCTGATGAGAAGTATTTCAGGAGTGTGCATGAAAGGGATCACCGCACACGATTTCTCTATGGCCGATTGGTCCATTGGAACCGCGGTAGCTGCCTCCTAGCAATTAAGATGAGCCCTGATTTTCTCCTACTCCACCATATATTCACATATAATGTGTATCTCTGGTGGAGCAATCGCACTGAGTGCACGCAGTTGATGGTAGACTTCTTGTAATGTGTTGGGTAGGGAGACAACATGTTCCTGCATACCTTCGTCCTACGTGAGATAGTCCTGACTGCCCATTCTACTAAGACGACTACTACACTTCCGTTTAGCAGACTCATATGCAAGCTGGCTCACAAGTTTGGTTACAGACTTTGCCCCGATGCGTTGGTGCCTATTCACTTTATAAATGACATCACACTCGCCAATATGAAGATTGGGCCGTTACAACGATGTGTTGGGTCTGAGTAAGAGGAAAGTAGCGACGGGGCTGAGGGGAGTGAAAAAGAAGAGGAGGAAGGAGATGAGATAGAGGAAGAAGGAGAGCAGGAAGAGGAAGAGGAGGCCCAGCACATTGATGAGGGCTCTCCTCCTGCTAAGCAGGTGCGTGACAGTGGCCGGGAAACTATAGAATCCCTCTTGGCTCAATTTGAGGAGGGTCAGGCTGCCCTGCGACAGGGTCTTGAAGAGAACAAGGCCTTCGTAAATCGAAAGTTTTGCAAAGTGTCTCATACCTTGAAGGCTATCCTGTGTTGTCTGCAGGACAAGGGTGCACCTCTACCATCGTCAGATTCTGACAACTATTCACTCATGTAATCGTCTTTTTGGTCTGCTTTGTACGTGCTTCTTTCTTATTTCTATGTATAGCCTTGATAGGCACAGTAGTGTGGTGGAGTGGTTAGTATGTTTTAGTGTTTGGAACTTTACTTAGGTTAGCTCACATGCATCTTCTGTCATGATCCGTATAATACTGCATCTCATGTATTGTGACAATTTTGGTAAATGAAATGCCAGAAGTTTCTTTAAGCTGTATGTGAATGTTGTGTAGTTGAGTTTGTGAGTATACTAAATCTGACCTGGGTTACACCCTATGTTGTATATAGGGAATGCCACCTAAGGCCACACGGAGTACGACACGTCTCACTCTTGGCGATTCGATTGACGGGGCACCTCCCCTGAGTGATAGCCATATGGACCCTAGATCGGGCCTGACTCATGATACTATGCTAGATTCTCAGCTGACCACTAACCACATTAATGGGCCGACACCTGTTGTACTAGCAGTTCCTGAGCAGAACCGTGTGTCTACTTCGACGCCGCACGTGCCTTAGTCGGCTCCCCTACTGATAGGTTGGAGAAGATGATGCTCTTGACGCAGCAACAACAACCGCAGTAGCAACAGTTTTTGGCCACCATTGTAGGGGTCTTTGCCCAGAGCATGGGTGTGGTTCCATCTACGCCTCTTGTGAAGCATGCGGGCAATATGAGCATTAGCGACCTCTTTAAGCTATTCTAGCGCTTCCAACCTCCTACCTTTGCGGGTACTTACAGACCCGAGGAGGCCGAGTATTGGCTTAATTGCATCTCTATGATGCTGAAGCCGCTACACTGCACTGAGGCAGAGCAGACAGAGTTGGTCACCTACATGTTCAAGAAGGAGGCTAGCCTCTGGTGGGACAGCGTCCTCCGAACTATTGCTGTCGGATATGTATGGTCGTGGGAGGCCTTCGAGACGCGCTTCCATGAGAAGTACTTTCCCCTCACGTATCGGCATGAGATGGAGAGTGAGTTTCTTTGCCTCCGTCAGGGAGGGTTGACAGTGGTGGATTATGAGAACAGATTCAAGGAGCTGGCTAGGTATGCTCCGTTGATATTAACTGATTAGCCGATGCGGATGCAATAATTTTCTGAGAGCCTGCGGCCCGAGATACGCTCGAAGATGTGTTGCACTAGCATTTTCACCTATGCTGAGCTAGTAAGCATGTCTCTGCGAGTTGAGCAGGATGGGGATAGATTATCCCACACCCTATGCCTATGGCTCCTAGGCCGCGATTTGATTTACCGAGCAGGCCGTTCCTCTACAAGAGGCCCCGTGCAGACTCACCTCCCAGACTTATGGTGCACTTACTGCAGGAGATCAGGCCACGTCGATACGTATTATTTTTCCAAGATGAGGGACAACAGCTTCTCTCCGCTTTAGAGGATCAACCGCCCGCTTCCTTGGATGATTACAGCTCCACCTTTACTGTCAGCACCAGCACATCCCTCATTTCAACCGCTTGCACCTCGATTTAGGCCGCCTTAACGGCCTATGGTACCGTAGCTGAATCGTTCTCATCAGGCTTGCATGCACTCACTTGTAGCGGAGGCATCCGAGACAGCAGTTGCAGCACCGTTGGCTTTTGAAGTCACGACACATGTTCAAGGTATACCAGTCTTTTTATTGGTGGACACCGGGTCCACTATCTCTATTATATCATGTGTAGCAGTCAAGCGACTGGGGTTGGAAACTAGTCCTATGTTGAGACTCCTTACCGCCACAGAGACTTTCTCAGACTCTACCAAGATGTGTAGGGGTTGTTCAATAGACCTGGGGAGCAAGGTAGTGCTTGTTGACCTACTGGTCCCCCCATTAGATCACTATGACGTTATTCTTAGTATGGATTGGCTCATGGAGATGAGGGCAGAGATTGATTGCAATGCTAGAGTGGTGACAGCCCAGGGATCTGAGGGCACGACCTTTACATTCCTAGTGCAGGTCAGTTGACCCTATCGCATTAGTTGTTATACTTCCTTACTAGAGGATGTTGATGGTCCGATACTTGGGGATACGCGTCCAGGACTTTTGGGAAGTGTTCAAGAAGATCCCGAGACTACCTCCGATCGACTTTACTATCGACCTAGTGCCTGGTGCGACACCCATTTCACTACTGACTTATCGCAGGCTTCCATGTGAGGTAGAGGAGCTAAGGAAACAGATCGATGATCTGTTGGATGCTGGCTTCATACGACTGAGTGTGTCTCCTTGGGGAGCATTCATGTTGTTTGTGAAGAAGAAGGACGGGTCGCTGCGATTGTGTATCAATTATAGCAGGTTGAACCAAGCGATGGTGAAGAATAAGTATCATTTGCCCAGGATAGATGATCTCTTCGATAAGTTGAAAGGGGCACAGTATTTTTCAAAGATCGATTTATAGTCAGGGTATCATCAGTTACACGTCAGAGATGAGGACGTGCAAAAGACAGCGTTTAGGACCAACTTTGGGCATTACGAGTTCCTAGTGATGTCGTTTGGACTCACAAACGCACTGGCCGTGTTCATGGACTTGATGAAACGGGTGTTCCGACCATACTTGTACCGATTCGTCATTGTATTTATAGATGACATTCTGATATACTTCAAGAGTCGGGAGGAGCACGAGGAGCACCTGCGAGCAGTCTTCAATACTTTCAGGGAGAACCAATTATTCGCACAGTATAAGAAGTGCGACTTCTAGAAAGAAGAAGTCAAGTTCCTGGGATATGTGGTGTCTAAGGGAGGGATAGCTGTGGACCTTTTTAAGGTAGCTGCAGTTCAGGACTGAGTGGTCTTAACAGATCAATGGTCAAAATGAAGTGAATTCATTTTTTTTTTTTTGGGCTAAAAATGAATTCATCTCATTTTAGTAGGGGTGTGAATGGCTGATCAGTGTCCCCGGCAGGCTACCTGAACCTGTACCGACACGGGCAAGCAAGAATGTAGCAAAACAGGTGTGGTTTTGGGTTTAGGCATTTGTTTTAACCCATTTTGTAACTGGGCTAGGTGTGGTATACTCAACTCGTATCCGGGCCCCACTAAACCCATTTATTTATGTATTACATGTATGCATACATACTAAAATACAAGTAATCACAACCACATTTATTATTAATGTTGATTATGCAATCACATGCATTCACCATGAATTACTTTGTGAAATTTTAGGTAAAAAAAAAAAAAAAAAAAAAAAAAAAAAACTACTCTAATACTACTTGTGAGATATGTTGGCTTGATCTTGTAAAGAAAAAATATGTCTCATGTGTGTTATGGGGAGCATTATAGATGGAGGCATTTTTAATAATTATAAATTAAAAATACTAGGATTATATGTTGAGATTTAGATGAGGTAAGACTAGTATAAGTGTAAAAAAAGAAAAAAGAAAAAAACACTGGATTTTTAATACCCAACACAAGTCATGTTTAAGTCGATTAGACCAGTCTTCCTGAGTTAAGGTCGAGTCACAGCTAGGACTAAGGCCGTGTTTGTTAACGCTTAATTTTTACACTTAATGCGGAATTGAGAAAATTTTCCATGTTTAGTGGTGTTTGTTAATGCGTTGTTAATGCATAAGATGGAAAGCACTAAGTGATTTTTCACTGAATTCTTTTCATGATAGGAGTTTGGCTTAATGGTGAACGCGGAATGCACTATGTGATTTTTCATTAAACAAAAATTTTTCTTCCAAAAATACCCTTTTTTTAAATTACTACGACAATTTTTTCTTTTAAAAAATCAACTTTTAACCTGTGAAACTTCTTTATGCCCCCACCATAATATATATGTTTGATCCACACTGTCCATCAACTTTTTCAGATCATTTAAGATGTGAGCTAATAGAAGAAGCATGTCCAATGATTAATTGGACCACAAGGTGTGTTCCATCCATTCCGTTCCATTCATCCAATTTTAAAGAACATTTTAGGGCATGATCTACATAATTAGAGGTATATAAATCTCACGTGGTCCACACCACAAGAAAACAATAGCGATTGGATATCCACCGTTAAAATCCTCCTAAGGCCCACTACTATTTATTTGATATCCAATCTCTCCTTCTTTGACCCAAAGTCAAAAACTCGAACGAGTGCTTGGGAAATAAAGGTTGAAGAATTATAGTTGCTTGAGGATTACTAATGGTTGTATGACCAAATAAAGAATTTCAAATCGAATATAACTTCTAATTCTTCCATCTATGATGGCAAGCCCAAGATATGAAGGCACGTACCAACTCCACCATCATATACATGGCCCACATCTTTCAACGTTGTACATGGGTTTTCAGTTCTAGAAAGCAGGGCCTATGTTTTGGTAATCTTAACCGTTGGTTTGTTGTTTCTCAATATGAATTGACTATGCCTAAAAAATAGGTTCAATAGGATTATTTTAATCTTCATTTCCCTCGGCCATAGATGGATGGATGGTTATGAAAAAGTTGCACATCAACTAAAGCATGTAATCTGAGAGAATTTTGGGAATCTTACATCCATGGCCGGATAAAGAAGATCAATGGTCTGGATTAGAGAACCATGCTCTGTGGGCCCTACCATGATGTATGTGTTTCATCCCTTCCGTTCATCCAATTTTAAAGATCATTTTAGGGAATTATGTTAAAAATTAGAGGTATATAAATCTCACGTGGTCCACACCACATGAAAACAATAGCAATTGGATATCCACTATTAAAATCCTCCTAAGGCCACTGTATTGTTTATTTGATATCCAATCTGTTGATTAGGTCATACAGTCCAAGATGAAGGGAAAAAACAAAAATCAGCTTGATCCAAAGCTTTTATGGACACCAAAAAGTTTTTAATGGTTGAAACTCATTCAACACTGTTTCCTGTAATGTGGTCCACTTGAGATTGTGATATACCTCATTTTTGGTCTCATACGGTCAAATGATCAATAAAAATAGATGAACAGCATGGATGAAACACATACATCATGGTAGGGCCCACAAAGTACTGACCATCAGCCATTGGCTCGTGTCAGGGGAGTAGCCAATCTGTTTCCGCTAGTCTCGGATGCAAATTTCCTGCAAAAGCTTGCACAGGAAGTTCCTGTGCTGGGAACGCTGGTGGGGCTCACTGGGATGTTAGTGAGAAATCCTCACTATCCATCCATTTTTTAAGTTCATTTTAGGATATGAGGCCAAAGATGAACCGTAACCAATGCTCAAGTGGGTCAAAAATATGATAATTAAATTTCCACAGTTGAAATATTCATAGGGCTTTGGAATCATGCTAATATTTGTGTTTTCAATTCATCTCGTTAGGAATGACATTATTAACATTATTAACGGTATGGATGGCATGTAAACATCACGGTAGAATCAGGGAGGTTTCAATGGTAGGAATTTCCCTAAATACCTTTTCCTTTGGTACGGCCCAATATGCGAGAAGAAAATGCCCCCACACTCATATATGTAAACCATTAATTTTTTATTTATTTTTATGAATAATGATATTTTAATTTTCTATTAAGTACTTTATAATTTATTTGAATTAAATACAATAATTTTATTTTTATTTAATAAAAAGTAATTTATTTATAATGTAAAACATTTCCAAACAAGAGATAAATAGGGACAAATGTGTTAAATTAACGTATTTCAAGCATTTCATATGTTTGTTAACATACAAATTATTTCAAATTCAGTACTTAATTTTCGGACTTCAGCCATAATTACCAAACATTTTTTTTACTTTAGTTTCCAGATTTAAGCTTTAGACTACAGATTTAACAAACGGGCCTATGTTTCCAGTGACTCAGCTTGAAATTTCACCAAGTCTAAACTCGGCCAAATCAGTGAGTTCCATATCTATGATCATGAGGCATGTATTTATAATATTTTTGACATGATTGGCACACGTGTGATAAATGTAAGCCACTCATTAAGTGGGTCAAATGTTTTTTTTTTCCCTTCAAATTTCAAATCTGAACTGACCCATTGACTCATTAACTATTTCTAGATAATCAAGCACGGTGTGCCATTTAATAACAAAATAAGCTAGTATTTTTGCGTTCTTTGTAAAATAATAATTTAAAAAAATCAAACAATATAATACTCATTTTTCTGTAAAAAATAAATAAAAATAATAAAATAATGTAGAGGAAGCGGATTGCCTTTTACCGCAACCATAAAGATAAGTGTACTCGGAGCTGTGTGGGGTCCACAGAGAAGTCTGTGAAAAATCTACTCCGTCCATCAGTTTTGAAAGACCACGATAGGACATGACTCTAAAATTCAGGTAGATCCAAAATTCAGGTTAGCCACACCAAACAAAACAATGGGAACGGTTACGTCCACTTTTGAAACCTTCCTGAAGCTGACCATGATATTTATATGCCATCTAAACCGTTAATAGGGTTATTACCACTCAGATAAATTGTAGGCATAAATATCATCCTGCTACAAAACTTCTGTCATCCCCAGGCGTTCAATCCCTACTGTTTCGTGTGGTATGGCACACATGAATTTTGGATCTGCCTGAATCTTAGATTCATGTCCCATTGTGGTCTTTCAAAACATATGGATGGAATGGATTTTTCACGAACATACCTGTGGGCCCCACGCAACCCCGGGCACAGGAATATCTCTGTGCCCGGGGTCATAGGCAATCCGCTTCGCTACAACCACGATGGTTTGGTGGTCTTTTTACCTAGCGGATGACCAAGCATGTCACGCCAACTCTGGTCTAGATACAAGTTTGATCGGGAGCAATCTGAACTGTTGGATTGTTTAAATGGGCTCGGGTTGATTCTAGCCATTGGATCAATCGGTGTATGCTACAACTTCTCTCTCGTTTGTATCAACCATTGGATCGAGTCATTCGCCGCTTAAATCTTAACATTTTCATTTTCTATGTATGATGTGGCCCACAGATGATTATATGGTGCTGGGTCTTAGATAAAAAAATGTTTATTTTTATTTTTTAGTTTACACGTTCCTTAGCCATCAAAAGACAGGTGATGCATCAGATGGATGAGAGAGTTATGAACTGCCAATCGCCACAACTTTCCAACTGGGGCTCATCCAGGAGGTGGTCCACTAACGGGACGGTCCAGATTCCTCTCCATATAAAGCATAACCGTTGTGAAACCACTTAAAAAGAAGCCATTTCTCTTGCAAACATGCGTGTACGGCGCATCTCTCCCAAAAGTCACCACATGTGCCACAGGGGCACACAAGCATCGATCCAAACCGTCCGTATAGGTAGTCACATTTAATTGATTATCCATCATAAAAATAGGGCTGGTCAGATGGGCCACAAGTTTTATATATATAAAGAGGAGTTTTATATATAGAGAGAGGCATGCTTACCTACGCACATTTGCACATGTGTCATGAGGCATCTAATCCGAACAGCCCCTATAATGCTGCATCCAATGAAACCTCAGAGAAACCAATTTTCACCTTGATATAAAACTTTGATGAGCCACGATAAAGAGATATACAAATCAAAGGAGCAAACAATTTTCCTTTTACATGGCCCGACAAAATTTTTTATCAAAGTAAAAGTTGGGTGCTAGGGTTTCACATGCTGCTGCATCAAGTGACCATTCAGATTTTGGACTTACATAACTTATTGCATGATTTCCGTGTGAACTAGTGCAGTCGAGTAGAAATCGTACCAACTTTTTGAGAACACATAATACCTAGTGTGTGATTTCATGAATCTGAACGGTCCACATCGTGCACACCTTGTGAAACCGGAGTTCAACTTTTACTTTGATCCAAAACTTTGATAGGCTAAGAATAATGAAAGTTGTTGCCTCGCTTGATTTGCATCACCCTTTGTTATTAACTATCAGAGTTTTAAATCAAGGTGAAAAGTGGTCCCTTCGAGTTGCATTTGATTCTGCATCACATGGATTATTTAGATTAGATACCCATGATGTGTGTGCACGCAGGTGAGCATGCCTATATATGGGTTTGTGCGAGAAATGGTTATACGCAGCGAACCTCATGGGAACTTCCCATGAGATTGAACTGTGTGAGCCCCACTATGATGTGAGTCAAACATCAACACCATGAATTTGATGGTCCCCTTTAAATTATGGGATATCCTAAAAATTAACTGTATACTGAACTCAGATGAGCCATACCATCTAAAGTGACGTGAAGATATGCTTAAAACAAATAAAAGCACTTGGTGGGGCCCAACTGAAATTTAGATGTGACTGAAACTTAGTCTGATCCCTTATCCAAGTGGGATACACATAATGGATGGGCTGGATTTGTGAACCACATCTCGGTGGGCTCAACAAATGATTATGAATGTTTTAATTGGAAGGTAACCCTGTCAACTTTTGTGTGTGGTGTGGCCCACACAAGTCATGGATTGACTTGATTTTTAAGTCTGAGACCCACCATGGAATGGCCCATCTAACTGATGGGATAGATGTTCAACACACAATGGGCCTACACAGCTCAAACTCACGGGAAGTTACGGACGTAAGAAATTATGGGGCTATCACATTCCAGTATTCCCACCTGAGTTCGTGGATTGCATAAACCGTGGGCCACCGTGATTTATGTGTCTTAACCACGTCATCCATCCAATTTTCCAGCTTATTTTAAGATATTATCCGAAATTGAAGCAGATGAAAGCTCACGTGGACCACACCACAAGACTCGGTAGAGGTAATAACGTCCTCCATTGAAACCTTCCTGGGCCCACGTTAATGTTCATTTATCATCTAACCTGTTGAAGAGGTAACACAGACGATGAACGGAAAATATAAATTCCAGCTTCATGCGGAGCTTCTTCAGCCCCTTTAGAATTTTTCACTCGTAGGCATTCAATTCTCATTTTTTCCGATCGTGTGATCTATTCGAGCTTTATATATGCTTTAATTTTCGGCTCATTTACTAAAAAACAAATGAGCGGCGTGAATAAGACATACATAACAATGAGCCCTATGGAATTTACGCGGCATCTTATAGCGTGCTGTGTTACCAAGTAGGCAATTGGTGTCCACGTGAAAACTAATAAATAAATAAATCATTCGGTGCATCTGGAGGTGAGAATTTTCTTTCCTCAACATCTAACACCGTTCGTTCCAAAATGTCGGTAGAATATCAGCCGTTGGATGGAGCTGATGAGAACCGTTTCTTTGACTTTTGACTTCAACACTAGAAGCGCGCGTCTGGTAACTGGATGGTAACCGATGAGCCATATATTTTTGGGGCCCATTTTGTTATGTATGTGAGATCTACTCCGTACATTAGTCAGCCCATCTTTGTTAGGCCGTCGGGAAAGGAGTTTTACCAATCAAAATATATCTATGGTGGGCCATGCCACAAAGAACAATAGGCAAAAAGGATGGTGAACATAAAATTGTGTGGACCCCACCTGAATTTTTGGAGTTGATTGTTTCTCTGTGTAGTGCGTATGGTGTGCCCACGTGATGCATGGAGTGGATTTCACATTCATCACGGAGGGGCCCACTTCACTCGAGTGCTGCACACGGACAAAAGGTGTGCTACAAACAGGAAAGCATACGTCAGCATACAACAGTAATTTTGAAAAAAAAAAAATACGAATATACCCATATAAGGTTTTCAAAGGTATATATATTCAAAAGTTCACTTATACTTTTATTTTCAAGTGTATTTTCTTAACGGAAATGGTACTATGAGGCCGAACTTTGTGGGCCCCACCATAATGTGTGATGGATATTCACACCATGCATTTTATAGATCCCTACTTAAGTTATTAGTTATCTAAAAAATCAGCCATACTCAGAACACAAGTGAACAATGCCATCTAAAACTATTTGAAATCATGCTTAAAACGTCTAAAAGTACTTGGCGGGGGGCGCTCCTATGTTTTGGATATGGCTGAAGTTTGGTGTGACCTCTCATCCAAGTGGGACACACATAATGAATGTGTTGAGATGTGGAGCCACATTTGGACGGCCGATCGACCAGTCGAGTGACTTGCTCAACTGGTTAAGTGACCCACTCAACCAGTCGTAGACTGGCTCGACTCGAAGTCCAGCGATCATCATTTTTTTGGTTCTGCGGTACTCGACCGGTCGAGGTTACGCAGATTCGTTTCCGGATTTGATGCGGACTGTGAATTTTTTTAATCGGTTTTTGAAGAGGTGCGAAAGGGGAGTTGCTTAAAATATAAATAGGGATCCTTATGGCTTTTTTAGGTATTATGAAAGTTATTCCAATGTGTGGGCAAAGAGTTTTCTCTGTACTTCTAAGGGAGAGGTTATTATATTGCCTTATAATCTTCGTTTTTCTTCGTAGTGGAAGTTTGCATCCGTAGTTTTTTTTTATCCTTGTTGAGATTTTTCCACGTATATCTTGTCTTGTGGTTTGTTTGGAATGTTTTGATTCTTCTTCTAGTTTACATTTCTTCTTGTTTATCGTTTGTGGGTGAGATTGGAGATTGGATCTCTGTTCACTGCGTTGTTAGCGTGCTGTGCAACAATTGGTATTAAAGATATTGGTTTAGTTCTATTGGAAGCGATGACGGAAGAATGGAAGACTAGAATTGAGAAGTTTGATGGTTTAAACTTTGCCTTCTGGAAGATGCAGAATGTATCTTCGGCTTAATTCAGATTGATATAAATTTAATAAATAAAGCATACCCTATGTCCTTGGTCGAACACATAAAATGTATAATCCTTTAAAGAATATGGATCACATCTTTCCATCCATGGTCAGGCATGGAGAGATATAAATCCTGTTTCTTCTTTATAGGAGACCTGTTCATGGTCAGACAAAAGCACCTAGAATATTATTCCAAACAACATCCATATCTAGACTTTGGTCGAGCTCATAAAATAGAGAAGTACGAAAATCTCAGGAAAGCACACTAGAAAAAGAAACAAATTAATCAAATCAACATAAATTCAACAAGAAACAAGAGTCAATCAAATTAGGGGCTTCATCTCAGCCCTAGCTGAGAGGATTAGCTATTCATGAAATTAATTAGGAAAGAAGTAATAAATATGAACAATATGAACATCTTCTTTCCTCTCTCTCTCTCTCTCTCTCTCTCTCTCTCCTCTTTCTTCTCTTTCTTCTCTTCCCCGCTCTGGATCTTCCCCCACAGGTCTGAATCCCTTCTCCCTACGTCCAAAACCTCCTTATATAGCTGCTGGAGTGGTGAAAATCGGATTTGGAAAGCTATCGCATGCCCAACGAAAGCCTTTTCGCAGCCAAGTTCGAGGCTTCAAAAATCGCCACTTTCCTTGCTCAAATTCTAAAGAAACACCATCTCCTAGGACTTTCTTGGGTCCTCTACATGATAGACGGTTCCGATCTTCCATATGATCAAAGATGGTGGGCCACAACCGCCTCTAAAAGTCAATTTTCACAGATGTGCGAAACCTTTCACACTCTTTCGCTGTCATGATCCGTAGGCCCCACAGAAGCATTTTCTGGAAACTCAACCCCGTCCATTAGATTCAGGATGAAATTTCAGTTAAGAACGAGTGGTTTTGAACGTCCATTGACTTGTCCAGGAGAAGAAATCACTAAAAGATCAGATTTGAATGTTGCAGGGTAGCCCTTTTGTGGCCCCTGTATCGTGCACGTGTGCTTGCATGGCTGAAAACTATCAACTAGGTGTTGTAGTGTTTGCAGCTCTCTACAAGATAGTCGGATCGGATGAGTTATACAGACAATGGGTGGGGCCCACTATCTTCCGCAAAATGGACGCAGGCCGTCCGTTCGCTGACGCTAAAATGGAAGTTTCCTCTTCTTTTTTCTTTTTCGGTCAGAGACGGTCAACCGTCTCTGCCGTTTGCCATGCACGCCTAGTGCACTTGTGCACTATGCACACTCTATTCATGTGGGGTCCACTATGACGTTTTTTATAAAATCCACTCTAGTCATTCAATTAGTCTCCCTACTTAAAGCGTTGAGACCAAATTTAAAGCAGTTATGGATATCAGGTGGGCCCAGAATCAATGGTTTATAGGCTGATCTGTCAGTTGGGACACTTCCATAGTGATCCAATGGCTGAAATTTTACGTGTATGGTTAATTTATGACCCTCATCCTATATATGAAGTTTCAGGACAATCGGATGGCGGGAACCCTGTGATCTTACATTTTGGACTAATTTCAAGCCTCTTTAACGTGAACAACTTAACTTCCTCAGATCCCTGGCGTGTAAATTCATTGATATCGGTCCTTTAGAGTCCGTTCCTTGCTCTGATGACTTCGGAGCGTTAAATCCATTCTTTTAATACACTTTTTCAATCAACGCTCTTTATTTCATCCTGCAACAAAACACAATTAAACTATGGCATTAAGCATTATCATGTTGGTAAAATCTGGTAATAGTTGGGGTCTAATATGCAATATTTAACCCTCATCACAACCCCCAACCAGCATTTTGCTAGTCCCGAGCAAAACATGCGAAAAATAATTTCAAAAATAAAAGAACAATTCCTTTAGACCCAAGTGACTTGTGAACAGATAATCGAGATGTGAGAATTCTAAGATTCATGAATGAAGTGTAGAATTTTCTCCAGGAATCAAGCTCATGGTAAACTTCATAATCAAATTCAAAATATTAATCCATTAATTAGAACATTCCAAACATTGAGTTCCATGAGTGTATAGTGTAATCTCGTCTTACATTCATTAAGAGATCTAATTGTCAAATTTATGATATCATTGGTGATTAACAACGGAATGCATGACAACTGAAACTAACACTTGCCTGACAGGTTAACTTTTCATTATACCAGCCTTTGATTTTGTTCATAAACAGTAACGCCAAAGAGGGGAATCAAATCCTCACCTATAGGAAGCAAACCTATGGTGAAAACTTGTCACCTAAATTTTTTTTCTAACTATCAACTATGGGGGATCGAATCTACACCTATAGGAAGCAAACCTATGGTAAAGATTATGCGACTTACCCTTTTAATTCTTCTTTTACTGAACATGAAATTTTTTCCAAGCTGATTCCATTCATGCTTAGAGATTACCAAGTTAATCATTTAATGTGTAAGCGAGATGTGTCTTATGAAATCATGACTCAATTAATGTTTACAACTTCTAATCATGGATTAAGAACTCAAACTTAACTGTGAAATCTAACATATACTGAATACAGAGTTATAAATTACCACATTTTATGTCTTTTAATTGTAAAATCATAACTATCCTTCAAAATCACTTCAAATTTTTTCACAATTTTGCTCAAGACCAAGAAAATACTGATTAGGTAACCTAATCTCCAACCCCCAACCTAAAATCTACATTGTCCTCAATGCAAAAGAAATAAGCATGCAATGCACATGGGACAACGAAAATAAAAGAGGAGTGATGGAAAGATAGTATGTGAACAAAAGAATTAAGAGGTTTTCCAAAGATATCAACGTAAAATCGAGTTAGCTGGAGAGAATTCAACAAAAGCAAGAAGAGAGCAAAAATAAAGCTAAAATAAAATAAAATCCTACTTATATCACTTTCGCAGGTGCTCTCGATTGCATTTAGCGTATGCAACAAGCTGTTAAACCCCTAGGTTGCCCCTAGTGGACGAGTTGTAGTCTCGTGAGGGTTTGCAGCAATGATACCCACAAACATTGAACTAATAAACTAAGAAAAAAAATAAATAAAAAGAAAAGCTGTGTTGCCTCCCAAGAGTGTTAAGTTTAATGTCTTCAGCCAGACAAGCAATGAAAGCAATCATGGACCACGACCAGTATCTTGGTAAATTTCTCAGAAGGTTTTTCAACAAGATCATCCAAAAGCCTGTTTTGCAGTAGGCTTGGATGTCCTGGAGTGTTAATAACCAGAGAAATTGAGGGACCTCAACATAAAGTGTTCTTTTTATCGTCTGAAGTGTCCAAAGTATATTTGATTCACCTGTGGAAGAAATTTTTTTGAAGTTAGTACACCAGATGAATCAGAGACTACAAGTAGATGAAATTCAGAAAAATTTGTAGTAAGTGATGTAGTCTCAACAAATGCCGATGTTTCACTCTGTATTTCAATTTTCAACTCTTCCTCACTTAATGGTAAACATTCAGGATCTGGGGAAGGAGGTACTTCAGAATACGGGTTCTCTTGATTCATGACAACTGCTGAGGTATTATTTTGCAAGGCATTCACTATTTCTTGTAACAGGGGATCGTTTGAATCTGCAAAATACGCTAAGCAATCATCTAAAGAGTTGAGACGTTCAGCTGAGCATGATTTATTTTCCCTATTGATGATCAACTGGGTGGTTTCCACTTCCTGAGTCATATCAAGCGGGTCGTTCATTTCCCGAATCATATCATCATCCAATTCAGGTGAATGGCCCAAACATGTTTCACAGAGTTAGAAGGGTCGGTTATAATGGGCTCATCCTCCTCTTTTAAATCAGACATGTTAGATGAGAGGAGTAGTTCATTTTGATTGACTACTTCGTGTACTTCTCGATCACTGAATTGGACCATACTTGAGATTAATTTCAGGAAAATTTAGGCTGAACATCCATGATCATTATCCCAATACATATCATCGTCTAATTCCCTGTCATGCACACTTGGGATGGGATTGCGTTCCTCACATTCTATTCCTAAATTGGGTGGAGGTTCAAATAAGTTGACATCTTCATCATCATTAAACTCGAGTGTCTCATGTGAGTGAAGTGTGTTATCATCATTGTAATTGAAAGACACCCATGTCTCTTCACCATTCCTTTGAACCGTCATCGAGATCGATTCATCTGAAAATTGAACCATATGCTCATTAACATAATTCAACTCTTCATCCCAAATTTCAGAGTGTTTTAAAAGTGAGTGAGGATTACATTCCTCGCATTGTATTTCTGGATTGGATTGTGGCTGAGATGAACTAGCTTCCATCAGCGCATCATAAGTAGGGAATCCAAAAGAATAATCAATGGGTTGTGGTCGGGACGAATTAGTCTCCATTAGCCTATTAATGCGTGATTCAAGTGCACCTAATAATTTCATCAAGTCATAGGCTGTGTAACTTGGAGATGACTTCTCTTGGATCGGTTCTGGTGGATATTCAGAAGTAGGGAACCCAAGAGAATAACCATTATAACATGTTGTTGGTTTATTTTTCCAAGTTTGATGTTTCCACTGATTATAGTCATACGGATCATAGGTGGGAGAATCTAATGGTTGATAATAGTCTTCACGCCTATAGTTATGATAATCTCAACTCTCACGTACTGTCTTATTAATTCGTGGGGTGTAATTATTCTCCCGCATTTGATCGAGTAAGGACTTCTTAACTGGTGGATCATTAGATTCTAGTTGGTTCTTGATGATAGTTTCAGAAAAGTTTTGAGACATTGGTGGATTTCTATCGTAATCATCATCCCAATACATGGTATGCTTCTCAGCATACTGACATTCCCACCCGTGCATATACATGGTGAAACTCTTAACTCTGAATCTAATTTTAAAGAAAAAATCCTACACCAATCTAGAAATAGGAAAAGAGATAATTAGAAAGAAGTTATCAATTTGAAAGTCTATGTTAGAATCCTGCAAAAGAAAACAAAACAAGTTAGCTTCTAAAAACAGAAAATCTAAAATTAAAATTTTTCTAAAGAACAACAAAGAAGAGTTAGTTTCTAAAAAGGAAGAAAATCCTAAAATTAGAAAGTTACTAAAAATAAAAATAGAAAGTTAGTTTCTAAAAAAAAGAAAGTTTCTAATCTTAGAAATAAAAAGCTAAGTTAGTTTGTAAAAAAGGAAAAATTTCTAAAAAGAAATCCTAGACTTAGAAAATTTCTAAAAAATAAAATTCTAAAAATAAAAATAAAAATTAGAAAAAATAGAGAATTTAGAAAGAGATTACCAAATTAGAAGTTCAAATCAACACCCTACAAAAAAGGAAATATGTTAGTTTCTAAAATAAAATAAAATAAAATAAAAAAAACTTTAACCTAAATTTAGTAAAATTCTAAGACTATGAATTATGATAAGAGAGAATCTTAAATCCAATTGGACCGAAACAGTCCCCGGCAACGGCGCCAAAAACTTGATGTTTTAATTTAAACCAATCTGATTTAAATGATTTTAACTCGCAAGTATACGAATCAGATGTAGATATGGTACGTATTACGAGATCGTTCCCACGAGGACTAGTTGTCACAACTCGAAATTTAAGGCTCTTCTTAACTAATCCAACGAATGGTTTAACAAATTATTAAGTAAACTAGCATAAATCTATGGAAAATAACTACGAACAATAATGAGGAAGATCCAATCAAGGAGGAGACTAGGACTTTCGAATCCACCCCTAATTATCCTAACCCTTATTTTACATGTTGATTCACCCTAATTCAGATTGATATAAATTTAATAAATAAAGCACACCCTATGTCCTTAGTCGGGCACACAGAATGTATAATCATTTAAAGAATATGGATCATATCTTTCCATCCATGGTCAGGCATGGAGAGATGTAAATCCTATTTCTTCCTCTATAGGAGACCTGTTCATGGTCAGACACAAGCACCTAGAATATTATTCCAAACAACATTCATATCTAGACTTTGGTCAAGCTCATAGAATAGAGAAGTACGAAAATCTCAGGAAAGCACACTAGAAAAAGAAACAAATTAATCAAATCAACATGAATTTAACAAGAAACAAGAGTCAATCAAATTAGGGGCTTCATCTCACCCCTAGCTGAGAAGATTAACTATTCATGAAATTAATTAGGAAAGAAGTAATAAATATGAACAATATGAACATCTTCCTTCCTCTCTCTCTCTCTCTCTTTCTCTCTCTCTCCTCTTTCTTCTCTTTCTTCTCTTCCCCGCTCTGGATCTTCCCCCACAGGTCTGAATCCCTTCTCCTCACGTCCAAAACCTCCTTATATAGCTGATGGAGTGGTGAAAATCAGATTTGGAAAGCTATCGCATGCCCAGCGAAAGCCTTTTCGCAGCCAAGTTTGAGGCTTCAAAAATCGCCACTTTCCTCGCTCAAATTCCAAAGAAACAACATCCCTTAGGACTTTCTTGGGTCCTCTACATGATAGACGGTTCAGATCTGCCATATGATCAAAGATGGTGGGCCACAACTGCCTGAAAAAGTCAATTTTCGCGGATATGCGAAACCTTTCACACTCTTACGCTGTCGTGATCCGTAGGCCCCACAGAAGCATTTTCTGGAAAATTCACTCCGTCCATTGGATTCAGGATGAAATTTCAGTTAAGAACGAGTGGTTTTGAATGTCCATTGACTTGTCCCGGAGAAGAAATCACTAAAATATCATATTTGAACATTTTAGGGTAGCCCTTTTGTGGCCCCTGTATCGTACACGTGTGCTTGCATGGCTGAAAACTATCAACTAGGTTTTGTAGTGTTTGCAGCTCTCTACAGGATGGTCGGATCGGATGAGTTATACGAACAATGGGTGAGGCCCACTATCTTCCGCAAAACGGACGCAAGTCGTCCGTTCGCTGACGCTAAAATGGAAGTTTCCTTTTCTTTTTTCTTTTTCGGTCAGAGACGGTCAACCATCTTTGCCGTTTTCCATGCACGCCTAGTGCCCTTGTGCACTATGCACACTCTATTCATGTGGGGTCCACTATGACGTTTTTTACAAAATCCACTCCAGTCATTCAATTAGTCTCCCTACTTAAAACGTTGAGACCAAATTTAAAGCAGTTCTGGATATCAGGTGGGCCCAGAATCAATGGTTTATAGGCTGATCTGTCAGTTGGGGTACTTCCATAGTGATCCAATGGCTGAAATTTTACGTGTACGATTAATTTATGACCCTCATCCCATATATGAAGTTTCAGGACAATCGGATGGCGGGAACCTTGTGATCTTGCAGTTTGGACCAATTTCAAGCCTCTTTAACGTGAACATCTTAACTTCCTCAGATCCCTGGCGTGTAAATTCATTGATATCGGTCCTTTAGAGTCCGTTCCTTGCTCTGATGACTTCGGAGCGTTAAATCCATTCTTTTAATGCACTTTTTCAATCAACGCTCTTTATTTCATTCTGCAACAAAACACAATTAAACTATGTCATTAAGCATTATCATGTTGGTAAAATCTGGTAATAGTTGGGGTCTAATATACAATATTTAACCCTCATCAATGACTTCAGGAGAGTCTACTTAGGTGATGATGAGTCGTGTAGTATTGTTAGAAATGGAGACATTCATGTCAATCAGAAAGACATGACGACTTTGAAATTAAAGGATGTTAGACATGTACTGAGTTGGAAATGAAATTTGATCTTAGTGGGGCAGTTGGCCGATACCGGTTATATGACAATATTCATCAATGATTCCTATAAGATCACAAAAGGTACCTTGGTGATATCTCAAGGCAAAAAGGAAGATACTTTGTATGTGACTTTAGGATAGTATAATTTACTTATAGTCGCATCAACTAGAGTGAATGGACATGACATTAGAGGTTGGGACATATGAGTGAGAAAGGGTTGAAAGTTCTATTGCCAAAAGGGAAGCTACCAGGGCTGAAGTCTATTGACTTGAAATTCTGCGATGACTACGTGTATGGCAAGCAGAAGATGGTAAGTTTCAAGAAGACAGGAAGCACTATAAAGACGCATCTGTTGGAGATTATACATATTGATGTATGGGGACCGACAAAAGTATCATCTCTTGGTGGTTCATGTTATTTTGTTTCTTTTATTGATGATGTTAGTAGAAAACTGTGGATTTATTTCTTAAAACACAAATCTGATATGTTTGATGCATTTAAAAAGTGAAAAGTAACGGTAGAAAATGAGACAAAAAAATAGTAAAATGTCTCAGATCTAATAATAGGAAAAAATACTGTGATAAGAGATTTGAGGAGTATTGTGCAACAAATGGAATCAAACATCATAAAACGATTCCAGGGACACCACAATAGAATGGTATGGTTGAGCGCATTAACAAGACCATCCTTGAGTGCACTATGAGCATGAGGTTACATGTAGAGTTGCCCAAGACCTTTTGGGCAGATGTTGTGAATACTGCCACATATCTCATCAATAGAAGTCCCTTAGCACCATTGGATGGTGGTTTATCAGAAGAAACGTGGACTGGAAAAGAAGTGAACCTTGCACATCTCAGAGTATTCGGTTACACTTCATATGTTCACATTGATGCAGAGCACAAAAATAAGCTGGATGCGAAGTCTAGGAGGTGAACATTTATAGGTTACGGGAAACATGATTTTAGCTACAGGTTTTAAAAGGAAGAAAATAGGAAAATTGTCATGCCCCAAACTCGGAAAGTGGGTTCATAAAAATTTTTGATTGCCGAATCCGGTACTAACAGCCTCCGTAGTACCCCATTCTCGGCTCCTAGCGTCCATACGCCAGATTCCGATCCTAGGATCCTATAAGGAGGATTTTTTTTTCTTTCAACGTATATTTAACTCGTAATAAACATAACCACAAGTATACCCAAATCACAAAAGCAACATCATTATCACATATCCACTAATATAAATTTTGAATACAATGTTGAAAGAAAAATACATATGTTAAAATAAAATTAAAGCTCCATAAGACAACTGTATGTTACATGCTCAACATTGATGCAACCTAACATCACCTGCATGCACTTATCATGCATAAGCTTATAGAAAGTTTAAAGGGTGGTGTAAGTGTGTGCACAAGGTAAGTACTAAGTATTCAATATAATGCTATAATCATATAATACCAGAAATATTGGTAATCCATAAATCGCACAATATCGGAATAAGCAGAAATACTGACAAGATCATGAATTATCAGTGTAAGAAGAAATACTGACAAGATCGTAAATCATATGATAACAAAGTAAGTGGAAATATGGACAAGTCCATGAGTCATATAATATTAGAGTACACAATACAGATCAACTAGGCAAATGAGGAGTCATAGAGAGACACATATCGGATGCCGAAGATGCAATACAATGTGTAAATCCTGCTAAGTCTGTTTAGGCCATATAAGTGTAGAAACATAGCAATCCAAAATGCCATATGCATGCATATATAATGCAATATGTGATGCGGATGAAATGACCAAGCTGGAGTGTGAAGTCGGAATGATAGTACGTAGTATCGCAGGCTATGAGGTTTATCACAGAGGACTTCTACCCAAACTAGTCTCATACCTAAATTTGGATAGTCAGACTCAATGTGAGAAACTCCTGTTCTCAAGTTAGTCACGCACCCCAACCGAAATCCTGGCCATTGCGAAGGTACAAGTAACAAATAGTTACACACTTTCATCCTGAGTGGATAGTGTATGAGTGAATGAATAAGTATGCAACTCCTGCTCAATAAGTTCATATATCAGTACAGTTCATCTCTGAGATCATCATCAGGGTCTAGTACACTCTAAATGGCACTGCTTCTCACCCAGCAGCACAGTCCAAGTGAGCGTAAGAAACCTCACTATCCGCCTAGTCAATAGCTTGTCAATATCTATTCGGCACGTTGATAGCAGATATCATGCCCCAAACTCAAAAAATGGGCTCACAAAATTTTTGATCGTCGAATCCGGTGTCGATATCTTTCGTTGTGCCCTATTCTCAGATCCCGACACTCACATGCTAAATTTTGATCCTGGGATCCTACAAGAAGGATTTTTAGTATATTTTTTTTTTATGGAGCATAACCACAAGCATAACCTAGTCACAAAACAACATCACCATATATCCACTATATCAAAAACTTTAAGTACAACACGAAAAGAGAAATACAAGGTGATCAAAAACTCCAAAATAATTCGACACGCGCTCTTACCTCAGTGTTGCTGCGATCCAATGCCACCTGCACGCAATGGTCGTGCATAAGCTTACAAAAGTTTAGAGAGTGGTGTAAGTGTATGGGCAAGGCAAGCGCCAAGTGTACAATATTAGAGTAATGCAGAAATATGCAGTAAGTCCATGAATGCTATCAGCTGTACTAAAGCTATGTGATGCAAGACATGAATGCTATCAGTCATACCAAGACCATGCGATGCGAGGCCTATGTACCCAAATGTTATATGCAAGATGTAAAGCAAGCATACCAGTACTCATCAAGTACATATTTCAATATAATTCCTCTCTGAAAAATCACCGGGGTCTAATATACTTCACACTGATTGCCTCCTCCCTAGCTGTACAGCCAAGAAAGTGGAATAGACGTCACTATCCGCCTGACCTGTAGTCTGCCAATACCTACCCGGCTCATCGATAGTGGACTCATTTACGATCTGGTCAAACTCAACCTAGCTTATAGCCCCCTCACTCGGGTGGATAAGGCCACACCCCCTCGCAATCAACCACGACACAGTGGGAGACGCGGCTTACTGGTATTCGGCACTCAGGCCAATCAGTCTAAATATTGGAGCAACTCCTGGTACCAAAAAAGTTTTAGGACTTTCACCCAAGGATATCCTAAGTGCCCATAGTGTTAGAACCAAGTATTTTTGATATTTGATACGGCTATCCACAATATACCTGTGGAGTCATGGCCTTGATGTCATTAGGGCGTATAATGATCCAGTCACACATATGCGAGATGCATGAATCACACCGTTAAATCATGAAGCAATCCAGCGTGCACCGCGCGATCATGTGAGACACTCCATCTCATAAGGAGTCCCGTAAATGTCTCAGCCCAACTGGCTTATGCTATAATCAAACATTCCTCATATTAAGCATACATATGATGCATTTGGGCATGAATAATGAAATTATACTAAGCATGTTATAAAGTAATGAACTACCCTTACAACGCCGATGGGCTTAGACGGCCTACACACAACAAGTATGGACCTATCAGCGGGCCTTGGGGAGAGTTATAATGCGGACATTCAACCAAAAATAATCTTACAATGTGGACATCAAACCAGCATTGCTCCCAAGGCATAGCCTGCCATAAACATCATTACCTAAACAATATTGGGATCACACATTGCAATGGACCTTAGGTACATCTCATTGGGCCTTAAATACATCAAGTGGGCCTTATATTCATCAAGTGGGCCACATCAATGGGCCGCACCAATGGGCCTTATGTATATTACAATGGGTCATAACCCATGGGCCTTAGAATGCATCAAAATGGGACTAATCACATGGGCCATATCTAAATCAAATGGGCTACACCAATTGGGCCTTATGTATATTAAATGGGTCATACCCAAAGATAAGTGGAGATAGTGATTTTCCACCATTAAGATTCCCAAGGCCCACCATAACATTTATTTTCTACCCAATCTGGTCATAAGGTCACACAGACCTGGATTAAGAGGAAACAAATTTCTTAATGATCCAAACTGTTGCGACAACAAAAGAATTTCAATGGCAGGAACTCAATCCCCACTACTTTTGCTATGTGGTCCACTTGATCCTAGACCTGCCTTATTCTTTAGCTCATGCCATGAATGAACTTTAAAATGGTTGGATGACTTGGATGCAACACATGCATCATGGAGTGGGTCCCATATAGATGGACAACATAGATGATATTGGTGGGACCCATGGAACTTGGTGACGCCACTCCAGTAGAGGTACACCAGCCGTGCACTCCCATATGTATGGGGACGACGTGGGTGAAACGTAACATCAGTGGGGCCCACCATAATGTAAATTTTCCATCCAACCGTTGATAAGGTCCCACAGACCGGGAGGCAGAGGAAAAACAAATTTCATATTGACTCAAAACTCAAAAAGATCTCAATGGTAGCCATGCAATCACCACTGTTTCCTATGATGGGGCCACTTGAGCCATTTATATGGCTGATTTTTGGAGGGGGCCTACTTCAAGAAGGGGCCCACCTAATGAACGGTTTGGATGACAAACACACACCATGGTGGGGCTCACAGTTGGGACCGTGGGTCCCTGCCGTCCACTCGCTAAACGCCGCAGGCGCTGCCTGCGCGCCTCTGGCAACAATAGTGTCTTCTGCAGATGTTTTGTTTTTTTTTTTTTTAAATTGGTTTTTTATGGTTTGGCAGGCATGGGGCCCGCAAAGGAAGAATCCACCACGTCCACTGCTTCTCATAACTCAAGATAAGCTAAACAAGCCCAATATTCAGTATATTTTGGGGTGTCGAAACATCATGTGAATTTTTAATGGTGACAGCCACTGTTTTCTAAACTATGGCTCACCAGAAAGTCGGATTGGCCCCATTTTTTGGCTCAACGCCTAAAATGGTCTGGGGAAAGGGATGGACGGTGTGGATTGGGTTCATACATCAAGGTGGGACCTACACAAGTGGCCCACCCAAATAGCCTTGAACCAAGGCTAATATATTTGTTTCCATTTTAAGTCCAATGTCCCTGGACGTTGGACGATTTGGGCTTCTACTCAATTCAATTAAGGTGGGCCCCACCTAGGGATGTGGGCCACCAAAAGACAGGGTTGGATGGTGTGGGTAATATATACATCAAAGTGGGGTCCATCCAAGTGGGCCACACAACTACAACATCACACAAAAAAGGGAAAGAGAGAGAGAGAGAGGGAGAGAGACATACGTGCATGGAGGGACTCCGACACTATAGGCCCTCCTTTCAAGCATTCAATCATACATCAAGTGGGTCCTATTACACGTGGGCCCATCAATTCAAAAATCAACGGTGGAGATCCTCTCGCCACCAAAATGTAAGGTCTAGATGACCCTATTCATGCAAGGAGAATAAACCTCATTATAGGTTGCATGGAGAATGGCCCCATCATGGAATGATCATGAGGATCAAGGTTGGCCATCGGCCACACCTAGGGTCCAAAGTGAGATCCATAACATCAATCGGTAGGCCTCACTTGGCCCTTCATCAAAAAAGGAATTCTAGGCCTAATAGAAGCACCCGCCATCCGATCTTCTCAGTCCGTTGGAACGCCGGTCTCCTTGTGCTTCACTTTGATGGAAGGTGAGGTTTGAATGGCTAGGATGATAGATTTGGGATGGGAAAGTAGGCCATACACAACCTCACTTTTCTCTCTCACATGAAATGCTTGAACATGTGGTTTTCGGTTGTTTGGAATGGCTTGGAAAATGTGAAGAGAGAGAGAGAGAGAGAGAGAGAGAGAGAGAGAGAGAGAGAGAGAGAGAGAGAGAGGTGGTTATAAGAGAGGTGATGGATGTGAGTGATGTGTGTGAGGTGATATTATACTTGACATGTATGGGTGTGTAAGAGAGAGGGTGAGAAAGAGTTGACTTGGTGGTTGCTTGACTTGTGGAGAAAGAAAGCATGGGTATTTTTTACTTGACATGAGATGATTGATTGATTGATTGATGGGACATATTGTAGAGATAAGTGCGGTGTTTTCTTGAAATAAACGTCGGCTCACATCTCTTAATCAGCGTATTGGATCGGTATGTGAGTCGCGACGTTGGAATCGCGGCGACTGTGCGGTCGCAATGGTATAAGTCTCGGATTAAGCTGACTCAAATCTACAGGATACGACTTAGGGTCATGCGCAAATGTTGATTACAAGTTACGGATTGCTGGAATTAGATAGGAAGGATCACGGGAGCCGAATGAACAGTATAGGCTAGGATACGGGTCTTACAGCTCTCCCCACCTAATAAAAATTTTATCCTCGAAATTTACACTACCATGGCAGCTAAGACATAACTCATGAGCGAATAGAAAACATAACATCATATATAATCAAAACACCATACATCATACAATCAAACATCGAAAAGATGGGAATAGTGCTCTCGAATCTCTACCTTGCGCTCCCAAGATGCCTCATCCATACTATGATGGCCCCACTCCACCTTCACCAAGGGAATGACCTTAGTTTGCAGGACCTGCTCCTTCCGATCGAGAATACAAACTAGCTGTTCAATGTAAGAAGCGTCATCACGAATCTCCAACGGCTGCTAATTAATAACAGGCACAATGTCTGACCCACACTTCCTCAACATAGAGACATGAAAAACGTTGTGGACGCTAGAAAACTAAGATGACAAGGCAAGCTGATAGGCCACGGTGCCAACGCTCCTGTTGATCTCGAAAGGTCCTATGAATCTCGGGGCAAGCTTCCCCTTCGCTCCAAAATGAACCACACCCTTCATGGGTGAGACCTTGAGATATATATGATCCCCAATGGTGAACTCCAAGGGACGACGCCGACGATCTGTAAAACTCTTCTGCCGGCTCTGAACTGTGCACATTCTCTGCGTGATGATGTCGATAATCTCTAACGTCTGCTGCACAAGCTCAGGACCTAAGAGACATCGCTCTCTAACCTCGGTCCAACAACTCAGAGATCTGCACGGTCTGTCATATAATGCCTCAAAAGGATTCATGTTAATGGTTGCCTGATAACTGTTGTTGTATACGAATTCAACCAATCGCCGGTGCTTGTCCCGGCTACTCGAGAAATCAATCGTGTAGGCCCGAAGCATATCGTCAAGGATCTGCTTGACACTTTTGGTCTGACCATCAATCTGTGAATGATACACGGTGCTGAGCTACAAATCAGACCCCGCGCCGTCTGGAAGCTCCTTCAAAACTGAGACGTGAATCTTGGGTCTTAGTCAGAAATGATCGAGACTGAAACATCATGCAATCTCACAAACTCATCGATGAATAACCTCATAAGCTGGTCCAAATTCCAGGTCACACAAATCGTAAGAAAATGCACCGACTTCGTCAGACGAATGACGACAACCCAGATGGCATTATGACCGCGCTGAGTCCTCGATAAACCCATGATAAAATTGGTGGATATGTGCTCCCACTTCCACATCGGGACACTCAACGGCTGCAATAGACCAAGGGGTCTCTAATGATTGGCCTTGACACACTGGCACGTGTCACACTCAGCCACAAAACTTGTTATCTGGTGCTTCATTTCTTTCCAAAAATACTTACACCTCATATCGTGATACATCTTCGTCAAGCCAGGGTGGATAGAGAACTACGATCGATATACCTCAGTCATAAGATCTCGGTACAACTCAGGAATATCCGGGATACATAATCTGTCTCTAAAGCGAAGTCGACCATCAGAACCAATCTGTCAGTCTGTCTGACTCTCAGATGCTACCTCTGTTCAGTAATCCTATAACAACTCGTCTGTTTGCTGAGCCTCGATCACCCTTGCGACAAGAGAGGGTTGAATCGACAGGCTCAATAGTTGAATGATAGATGACTATAGACCAAACTCAAAGTCATACTCTGCTATATCCTCGAGCATCCTCCACTCCTGAACCATCATCTGTGCCACCAGGCCTCGTGGTTGATGGCTGAGGGCATCTACTACCACGTTTGCCTTGCCCGGGTGGTATTGGAGGTCAAAATTATAGTCCTTCAGGAGCTTCATTCAACACCTCTGCCTCATGTTCAGCTCGGACTGAGAGAACAGGTACTTTAAGCTCTTGTAGTCGGAGAAGAGCTCGAACCTCACCCCATAGAGATAATGCTTCCATACTTTCAAGGCAAAGACAACTGCTGCCAGCTCCAAATTATGCGTGGGGTAGTTCAGCTCATGGACCTTGAGCTGACGAGACGCATAAGCCACCGTCTTCCCATGTTGTATCAGGACAACACCCAAGCAAACTTGCGAGGCATCGGTAAATACAACAAATCCATCAGTCCCAGAGGGAAGAGTGAGGATAGGAGCGGACGTGAGGCAGTCCTTCAGCTCCATAAATGCCTGCTCACAAGTGTCACTCCAAAAAAACTTAGTACCCTTCCGGGTCAACCTGGTCAACGGGGCTGCAATACGAGAGAATCCCTCAATGAAACGTCGGTAGTAGCCCGCCAAACCAAGAAAACTGTGGATCTCGGATGCGTTCGTGGGCTGGCCCCATTGACGCATGACATCAATCTTCAAGGGGTATACTACAACACCCTGCCTCGTCACTACATGACCGAGGAACTTCACCTTCTCCTATCAGAATTCGCACTTCTCCAGCTTCATGTAAAGTTGGTGTGCACGGAGGGTCTGCAAGGTAATCTCTAGATGCCGCTCATGCTCCTCACGGGTCCTCAAATATATCAAAATGTCATCGATGAACACCACAACAAACTGGTTGAGATCCGAATGGAAGACCTCATTCATCAACCGTGTGAATATTGTAAGCGCATTGGTCAGTCCGAAGGACATGACCTGGAATTCAAAATAACCACAGCGCGTCCTGAAGGATATTTTCGGGATATCCTCATCTCGAACCCGAACCTGATGATAACCGGACCGCAAGTCTATCTTTGAAAAGAACTATGCCTCCTACAACTGATCAAACAAATCATTGATCCTCGGAAGCAGGTACCTGTTCTTAATCGTGACCTTGTTGAGCTTGCGGTAATCTATGTAAAGCCTCAACGAGCCATCCTTCTTCTTTACGAAGAGCACCGGCGCTCCCCAGGCAAAATGCTCGGACGGATAAAGCCTAACTAGCGTAACTCGTCCAACTACTTTTACAGTTCTCATAACTCTAATGGTACCATACGATATGGTGCTTTTGAAATAGGTGCGGTACCGAGCATGAGATCAATCTGGAACTCAGTGTGCTGACGAGGTGGTAGCCCTGGAATCTCCTGAAACACATTGGGAAAACCACAAATGACCGAAAACTGGTTGATACTCAAAGAAAATGACTCCTGCAGATGATAATAAGCAGGAAAGCTGCTCTCCTCTGCGCTGGACAACAAACTGAAACTCTAGCATACTGGGTATATAGAACGTGACTGTCCTCGTGGAACAGTCCAATATGGCATGGTACATGGCAAACCAATCTATGCCTAGAATGACATCAAATCAGACATCGGTAATACGAATAGGTCAGCAGGCAAGAAGATATCCCCAATCAGAATAGGGCAAGATGAACAAAATCGGTCTAATAATGCAGTCTTCCCCAAGGGTGTCGATACTGATAAACCATCATGGGCAGACTCCATCGGTAAACCAGTCGATCGGTAGAAATCATTGGCCACAAAAGAATACGATGCACTAGAGTCAAACAATACACGTGCAATGCATACAGAAATAGGGAGAGTACCCTTGACGATCCCTCCTGATGACTGAGGGTCCTGCTGGGTGGTATAAAATCTACTCTGAGCTTGTTGGGGAGGTACAGGTCCCCTCTGAGGTCTCTGCTGATGCTGTTGCCGTTATGGCGGCCTGATTTACTGCCTCTACTGCTGCGGGGGAGGCCCTAGAGGCTGGTACTGTGGTCGCTGTTGCTGCTGTGGTAGCTGTCCTCACTGCTGATGCGGTGTCCTCGGCTGCTGCCGTGGATGGGGACACTCGTGCATACGTGTCCTGTCCTACCGCACCCAAAGCAAGTACATGTAAATGGTCCCAGAGGTGGTGCGGGGGGTATTGCTGGTGCTCAGAATACTGGGTGGGTTGTGCGTCGTTGTTGTGAACTATGCTGCTGCTGCTGGGAACTACCAGAGGGCGCCTTCCTCTTCTGATCTCCCTTCTGGTTATAGGCTCTCTGCAAACTGACCCAATCTGACTCGTAAATCTAGGCCCTCTCTACGATTTATTCAAACATCAGAAGCATGTATCCAATCACACGACTCCTGAGGGCAAGACGCAAATCGTTCTCAAAACGGTGGGCCTTCCGCCCATCATCATCAACAAGATACGTCGCGAATCTTAATAGTGCAATGAAACGTGCCTCATATTAAGACACAGTCATGTCCCCCTGGACCAGAGTCTCAAACTTTAATGCGCGCTGCTGGCGCATATGCTCGGGAAAGAACTTTCGATCGGACCAGTCTATAAAGTTCTCTCAGGTCTATATGAAATTGGCCGCTACCGATCGGGTGACAAATGCCCACCAATGCTGAGCCTCACCCTAGAGAAGAAATATAGCTAATGGGACTTGCTACTAGGTCGTACATCTCATAGTGTCAAATATCTTCTCCACCTCGAGCACCATATCTCTGCTGCAGTAGGGTCTTGCTCGCCCTGGAAACGCAGGGGATCGTGCTATTGGAAGTCCTTAAGAAGGGCGCTCGCACGCTCCTGCTCTGCCTCGGCTGGCATAACAGTGGGACTCATGCTCTGCCCCTGAAGAATAGCGGTCATCGCCTGTACCATCTGCTGCAGCTGGGTGGCACTCACAGGTACGATCAGGTCTGCACCAGTGTCAGGTAGAGGAGTGGCATACTCAGGCTGAAAAGTAGGAATATCCGGTGATGGAGCGGGAGTAGCAAGTGGTAGAGCGGGAGTCGCAGGTGGTGGAGAGGGAGTCACAAGTGGTGGAGTGAGATTCGCTCGGGTCGATCTTCTAGGCATCACGTCCTACAGGAAGGAACAAGGGCCTATCATCCTTGAGAATTCTCGAAGGCATAAATGTTAAGGGTCTAGGTCGAAAAATCGCTAAGTTATTCAGACTTGGAACCTATTCATTCTCAATTCATAGTAGATATGTGATGTGATCCTCAGGTATTCCCAAGTTATGCTCTGATATCAACTTCTGTCATGCCCCAAACTCCAAAAACGGGCTCACAAAATTCTCAATCGCCGAATTCAGCGTCGACTACCTCTGTAGTGCCCCAATCTCGGATCTAGGCACTCACATGCCAGGTTCCGATCCTAGGATCGTACAAGGAGGATTTTTAGTATGATTTTTTTTTGATGGAGCATAACCACAAGCATAACCAAGTCACGAAACAACATCACCACATATCCACTATATCAAAAACTTTAAGTACAATACGGAAAGGAAAATACAATGTGATCAAAAACTCTAAAATAATCTGACATGGGCTCCTGCCTCAACGTTGCTGCGATCCAATACCACCTGTAGGCAACGGTCGTGTATAAGCTTATAAAAGCTTAGAGGGTAGTGTAAGTATGTGCGCAAGGCAAGCACCAAGTGTATAATATCAGAGTAATGTGAAAATATATGGTAAGTCCATGAATGCTATCAGCTGTACTAAAGCTATGTGATGTAAGGCATGAAAACTATTGGTCATACTAAGACCACGATGCGAGGCCTATGTAGCCAAATGTCATATGCAAGATGCGAAACAAGCATGCCAGTACTTATCAAGTACATATATCAATGCAGTTCCTCTCTGGGACATCACCAGGGTCTAATACACTTTACATTGACTGCCTCCTCCCTATCTGCACAGCCAAGCAAGTAAATAGACCTCAATATTTTCCTGATCAGTAGTCTGTCAATACCTACCCGGCTCATTGATAGCGGACTCATTTACGAGCCGGTCAAACTCAGCCTAGCTTATTGCCCCCTAAATTGGGCGGATAAGGCCACACCCCCTCCCAACTAACCACAACATAGTGGGAGACGCGGTCTACTAGTATTCGGCACTCGGGCGCTCGTGTATCTACTCGGTCTAAACATTGAAGCAACTCCTGGGGCCAAAAAGGTTTTGAAACTTTCACCTAAGGATATCCTAAGTACCCACAGTGCTAGAACCAAATATTTCTGCTATCTAATACGGCTATCCATGATGTACCTATGGAGCCATGGCCTTGATGTCGCTAGGGCATATAATGATCTAATCACATATATGCGAGATGTATGAATCACACCGTCAAATCGTGTAGCAATCCAACGTGTACCGTGCGATCATGTGGGGCACTCCATCTCATAAGGAGTCCCGTAAATGTCTCAGCCCAACTGGCTTATGCTATGATCAAACATTCCTCATATCAAGTATACATATGATGCGTATGGGCATGAATAATGAAATTATACTAAGCATGTTATAAAGTAATGAACTACCCTTACAACGTCGATGGGCCAAGACGGCCTACACATAACAAGTATGCCTATCAGCGTGCCCTAGGGAGAGTTATAATGCGGACATTCAACCAACATTAATCTTACAATGTGGACGTCAAACCAGCATTGCTCCTAAGGCATAGCCTGCCATAAACATCATTACCTAAACAATGTTAGGATCACACATTGCAATGAACCTTAAGTATGGGCCTTAAATACATCAAATGGGCCATATCACATGAGCCTTATATTCATCAAGTGAGCCACATCAATGGGCCGCACCAATGGACCTTATGTACATTACAATGGGCCATAACCCATGGGCCTTAGAATGCATCAAAATGGGCCTAATCGCATGGGCCTTATGTGTATCAAATGGGCCACAACAATTGGGCCCTATGTATATCAAATGGGCCATATCCAAAGATAAGTGGAAATAGTGATTTTTCACCATTAAGATTCCCAAGGCCCACCATAACATTTATTTTTTACCTCATTCTTTAGTTCAGGCCATGAATGAACTTCAAAATGGTTAGACGGCTTGGATGCAACACATGCATCATGGAGTGGTTCCCATATAGATGGACAACATAGATGATACCGGTGGGACCCATGGAACTTATTGACACCACTCCAGTAGAGGTACACTAGCCGTGCACTCCCATATGTATGGGGACGACGTGGGTGAAACGTAACATCAGTGGGGCCCACCATAATGTAAATTTTCCATCCAACTGTTGATAAGGTCCCACGGACCAGGAGGCAGAGGAAAAATAAATTTCATATTAACTCACAAGTCAAAAAGATCTCAATGGCAGCCATGCAATCACCACTGTTTCCTATGATGTGGGCCACCTGAGCCATTTATATGGCTGATTTTTGGAGGGGGCCTACTTTAAGAAGGGGCCCACCTAATGAACAGTTTGGATGATAAACACACATCATGGTTGGGCCTACGGCTGGGACCGTGGGTCCCTGCCGTCCGCCCGCTAAATGCCACAGCGCTGCCTGTGCACCTCTGGCAGCAGCAGCATCTGCTGCAAATGTTTTGTTTTTTTTTTAAATCAATTTTTTTGTGGTTTTTCAGGCGCGGGGCCCACATAGGAAGAATCCATCACGTCCACTACTTCCCATAGCTCAAGACAAGCCAAACAAGCCCAATATTCAATATATTTCGAGGTGTCGAAACATCATGTAGATTTTTAATGGTGACAACCACTATTTTCTATACTATGGCCCGCTAGAAAGTCAAATTGGCCCCATTTTTTTGGTTCAACGCCTAAAATGGTCTGGGGAAAGGGATGGACGGTGTGGATTGGGTTCATAAATCAATGTGGGGCTTACACAAGTGGCCCACCCAAATAACCTTAAACCAAGGCTAATATTTGTGTTTCCATTTTAAGTCCAGCGTCCCTAGACGCTGGACGGTTTGGGCTTCTACTCAATTCAATTAAGGTGGGCCCAACCTAGGGATGTGGGAGGGTTGGATGGCGTGGGTAATACATACATCAAAGTGGGGTAGTAGGCCACACATGTACATCATCACACAAGAAAGGGAAAAGAGAGAGAGAGAGAGAGAGAGAGAGAGAGAGAGAGAGAGAGAGAGACATATGTGCATGGAGGGACCCTGACACTATGGGCCCTCCTTTCAAGCATTCAATCATACATCAAGTGGGTCCTATTTTACTGGGCCCATCAATTCAAAAATCAACAGTGGAGATCCTCTCTCCACCAAAATATAAGGTCTAGATGACCTTATTTATGTAAGGAGAATAAACCTCATGATGGGGTCCATGGAGAATGACCCCATCATGGAATGATCATGAAGATCAAGGTGGGCCATTGGCCACACCTAGGCTCTAAAGTGAGATCCATACCATCAATCGGTAGGCCTGACTTGGCCCTTCATTAAAAAAGGAATTCTATACCTAATAGAAGCACCCACCATCCGATCTTCTGGTTCGTTGGAATGCCGGTCTCCTTGTGCTTCACTTTGATGGAGGGTGAGCTTTGAATGGCTAGGATGATGGATTTGGGATGGAAAAGTGGGCCATACACAACCGCTCTTTTCTCTCTCACATGAAATGCTTGGACGTGTGGTTTTTGGTTGCTTGGAATGACTTGGAAAATGTGAAGAGAGAGAGAGAAAGGTGGTTGTCAGAGAGGTGATGAATGTGAGTGATGGGTGTGACGTGATATTATACTTGACATGTATGGGTGTGTAAGAGAGAGGGTGAGAAAGAGTTGACTTGGTGGTTGCTTGACTTGTGGAGAAAGAAAGCATGGGTGCTTTGTACTTGACATGAGATGATTGATTGATTGATGGGACATGTTATATAGATTCTCTTAATATTGTAAAAACACGATGTTTTCTCAAAATAAATGCCAGCTCAAATCTCTTAGTTAGGGTATCAGATCAGTATGTGAGTCACGGCGTTGGAACCGCGGCGACTGTGCGGTCGCAATGGTACAAGTCTCAGATTAAGCCAACTCAAATCTATAGGATACGACTTAGGGTCGTGCGCAAATGTCGAATACAGTTCACGAATTGTCAAAATTCGACAGGAAAGATCACGAGAATTAACGGAACAGTACGGACTAGGATATGGATCTTACAGTGGACCCATTCATGAGCTGGTTAAACTCAGCCTAGTAATGTCCCCTACTCTAGGGTGGGTAAGGCCACACCTCCTCCCAACCAACTACGACATAATGGGAGACACGACCTCCTGGTATTCGGCACTCGTGCGCTCATGTATCCACTCAGTCTCGACGTTAGGACGTCCTTTGGTACCAAGAGGGTTTATGAATTTTCACCCAGGGTCATCTATGGCAGCTCGATGCTAGAATAAATTTTCGATATCCCGCTAGTCATCCACGACATGCCTGTGGAGGCTACGGCCCTGATGTCTTTAGGGCGTATAGTAATCACAACACAATTCAAGATGCATAAGTCATACAATTCAGTCATGCATCAATCCTGCACATGTCGTGCGCTCATGTAAGATAACCTCCTCATATCAGGGAGTCTCATATCATCCTGCCCAATAACATATGCAATGGTCAATCACATCTCATAACAAATATACAGATGATGCATATGGGTATGTATCATGATGTTATGTTGTCACATACTCATAATCGGTATCAACGATCGACCTCGATAATGTGGACATTTAACCAACATTACCCTCAAGGAATGGCCCACATAGAATCAAACATATAATGGGCTCATGGCCTCACACAAGGGCCTAATATACAACACAATGGGCCTCACTCAAGAGTTTAATATATATCATGATGGGCCTCTCACATGTGCCTAACATACATTACAATGGACTTCATTGCCTGAACATCAATGCATCACAATGGGCCTCAAATATGGGCCGCATATACATCATATTGGGCCTTGACAATTGACCTCGATATCTGACCTCGACAATTGGAATCAGCAATCGGTCATGATAATTAACCTCAATCGCTAATCGACGATTGGCCACGACAAGCAGAATCGATTGATAATCGACCTTGATAATCAGAATTGGCAATCGGCCACAAGAATTGGAATCGATCAATAATTAGCCTCAATGATCGGAATCGGCAATCGACATCGATGAGAATGGCCTAACAAGGCATAAGGGAAGGTCACAATGAGAACATCTAATCATCATTGCCCATCAATGTAGACATCTAACCAACATTACTCCCAACAAGTGGCCCACATAGGGCCAAACATATAGTGGGCCCATGGCCTCATACAATGGTTTCATAAATCAAGTGGATCGCATCACATGAGCCTAATGCACATCGCTATGGGCCACATCATATGGGTTAGAAATATATCTCTATAAGCCTCATCATATGAGCAGGAATATATCACAATGGGCCTCACTAAATAGGTCAAAAATACATCACAATGGGCCACGACATATGGGCCAAATATACATCTCAATGGGCCACGACCCATGGGCCCCAGTACATCATAATGGGCCGCAACCCGTGGGCCTCAAATATAATAAGTGGGCTGCATCAATGGGCCTTATACACCTTGGGTGGGCCCTGCTCATGGGCCTCAAATAAATAACATGTGGGCCCTACACATGGGCCTCAGATACATCATATAGGCCACAACCCATGGGCCTAATGCAAATCATAATGGACCTCATTAAATGGGCTGAAAAATAAATCACAATGGGCTAAATGGGCTAGAAATATGTCATAATGGGCCGCGACATATGGGCCGAGTATACATCTCATTGGGCATCGACCCATGGGCCGAGTATAAATTAGAAGGGCTATGCGTCATGAGCCTAATACATATCACAATGGGCCTTATCCATGGGCCTTAGATTCAAGTAGATGGGCCCCATCATATGGGCCGCACCAATGGGCCAATGTGCATCAAGTGGGCTACATCAATGGGCAACACAAGTGGGCCATATACATATTAAGTGGGCTGTACCAATGAGCCGCACAAGTGGGCCATATACACATCAAGCGGGCTATACCAATGGGCCACACAAGTGGGCCAAATACACATCAAGCGGGCTATACCAATGGGCTGCACAAGTGGGCCATATACACATCAAGTGGGCTACACCAATGGGCCGCACTACTTGGGCTGCACCATCTACACCATTCGTCTATTTTTAGAGATCATTATAGAGTATTAATAAAAAATGAATCATATCCAAAGATCATCTGAACCATACTACAGTTAACAATGGAGATAATGATTTGCACCGCTTAAAATTTCCAGGGCCCACCATAATGTTTACACCCAATCTATTTCATAAGGTCACAAGGACCTGGATTAAGAGGAAAATAAATTTCATAATGATCCAGAACTCTTGTGACCCAAATGGGTTTCAATGGTGGACGTTCAATCCTTCACTGATTTGCAGTGCGATCCACCTGATAGATGGCGCAGGTAAAATACTCATACTATGGTGGGGTCTAATGCACGGATGTATGACTTGGAATAAAACACATATATCATGGTAGGTTCCACATAGCACCATAGATGTACTGAGTGGATACAACATTACATCTAGGTGGGCTTCACGTGCCCTGTGTAGAAGGACAACATGGATACAAGACACATATATTAGAGGGGGTCCCACATGGACGGTGTGTATAAGACACATACATTGCAATGGAGTCCGCATAATGTTATATGGATGCTGTGGATATAAAATAAATGCATCAAGGTGGGTCCCACTGACCCACACGTGTCACACGTGTGGGGTAAGTCCCATGTCCACAATAGGTGTACGGGGTGGCTGTAAAACACATTCATTAAGGTGGATCCCACCCATTCAAAATGTTGGACAGTCTGGATCAGACCCATAAATCAAGTGTGTCCCACCATTGAATGAACAGTTGGGATATATACACATGCCTCATGCTGGGGCCCATAGAACTTGTTAACGTCAGTGGCAGCAGTGGGTCCCACCGTCTCCAAACGGACAGACGGTGTGGATGAAAATGGATGAACAATTGGATATCACGCATACCACATGTGGGTCCCACAGACCCTGTTAACTTCAATACAGGCGGGACCCACAGAACTTGCTGACGTTAAAACAACAACTATATTGCTGCTGTCTGCGCACACCAACCAACCCGTTTCTAAACAAGGTGGGGTCCCACGTGTGCACCACCTTATATATATAATATTATATTATTATAATAGATTATTATTATTATTATTATTATAATTATTATAATACTACATCCAGTTCAGCGTCCAGAAGCTGGACAATGGATGGACGACACTGATATAAACACATACATCATGGTAGGTTCCACATGGGTGGACGGTGTGGGAAAAACACTTACATTAGTGGGTCCCTGTAACACCCTGAAAATCGGGAGTCGTGTATAAACTCAACTCCCGAGTTACAGACCGTCACTTATGCAACAAAAATGATTATGATTCAATGTTGTCTGATTTAAAGCATTCACATGAGTAAAAGTATACCAAAACTGCAATTCATACTTCAGATCCAGTGATAAAAGCAAGCGGAAGACTAAACAATATATATATCATTGTATGAAAAAATAAAGTAAATCTCATCTATCTCCAAAGTATGACTACATCTCTGAGTCTCATATAATATACATGAACAAAATAAATATCCAAAATGGTCCCACTGAAATCCCATCGATCCAGGTCGCCTATGCAAAGCCGTCGTGATACTGCATGTACAAGAACTCGTCTTGGTCCTCGTCAAAGTCTGGCTCTGCCTCCTGGATCTCAGCCTCACCTGCATCTACAACAGGGTCTGGTGGGTGTTGCAAACACCATCCCGTAACGTGGGAGTGAGTGATCAACTCAGTGGAATCATAGAGCAAAGATTAACATGTTCACAATTCAATCATGCGATAATAGTAAAGCAGTAAATCAGACAATCCTAATACTGTTGTTAATGCAAGATGACATGACGTGATGTATGCCCTCACCGACGATCTCCCTCATACGGCAACATCTTACGACTGCGGCATGCCACACTCCCTAGAGTGCTCCACATCTTCCAAGCACATGCAATGCTATGGTGATATGATTTCCAAGTTGTTATTAGTCCATTCAAACAGCAGGATTGGGAAATTAAGGTACTTCCCTTGTATCAATCCCAACACAGATCCTGTCTAGGGTCGTCACTCCTAGTAATCTCATACGATGTATATTTCGTAGGTCACTGCAAGGGCTGCCAGGGCTATTGCTCGCACTCGTTGTACCGCTCCCCCATCACCTTATCAATACAGGCCTACCGTACTCTACTGCAACAGAAGGGTCGTCACCTCCCGTGGACTCAGAATACGCTCGCGGTCACTACAAAGGACTCGTCGCCTGATCAGTGTAGGCCGACAGCTAGAATATAGTGTCCCATACCACCATAATCTGCTCACGAGTCTATGTGCTCACTGGTCACTACGGGGAGGTTTGTGGCCCCAGCGTAGGCCGACAGCTCGACCACGGTGTCCCATACCACCATGCCCGACTCATGAGTCTTTGTGGATCAAGGTACCATGGTTAACAGGGTTTACAATGGTAAGTTCAGTACCCTAGGTTCAAGCAGTTATAACTCATACAAGGTGAACATACATCGGCCAGTCGGGTTGCTTGACGGGCTCGACTAGCGCGATCGCATCTCAAGTCGAACGACATGAAGTGTGTAAAACACTTCGCGTGGCCTAACCACTGCCGCCAACTCTAAACACGAATCGCGTTCATCGACGCGTCGTTCGTGGCTATGACCAGTCAGCCACGAATTCGCTCGGTTACCGACTGCCTGGACTAAGTCTAGTCCCAAACACTTATGGAATCACATCAGCAATATATGTAAAAGTATTGGAATTGAAATACAATCATATGAGCATGTTAACACATGTTATAACATTCAACTTAAGCAAATCTTCAAGCACATATATTCCATGCACGTAATGAAATCATGCATTTAGTCAACATGTAGAAAATCATTTAGGTCAGCATATTAATTGAGAAATCCATCTCAAACTAATTCATAACATCATTTAGTTCAATACATACTAATACAATCATTTATACAAACACATACACTACACACTTAAGTCTACATATAGCATGTCGACCCGAAGTATGAAATTAGGCAAATCTCTTCACCAAACTAATTATACACGTATTCCTAACTTCCTAATGCGACAACAAACCATGTCAATCACATCAGCAAAATATGAATGTAAACAGTACTTCCTACAAATGACTAAAATGCCCTAAATCTCATATTCTTCGTTAATTTACGAAACGGAAAACGGAGAGCATTTTGTGCATGTCAAACGACGATACCGTCAAGAATCTACTATTAAACGACATTGAAAGCATTGGGAACCGTCAATCAAAGTGTCTAAAATCCTCACCTTAAGTCTTGTAGACTCGTGAATTGAAACGGAGCGTATACGCTTCGTCTACGGCGAATAAGGAACCTAATACACGAGATCCATAAGATACATCGCTATGGAAACAAAGGAAACTCAAATCAGCAACTATTTAGGGTATTTTCTTACCTAGAATCGTGGTGAAATCGTCGGGAAAACGGTAGAGGTGTGTTGCTTGAGCACGTGCAACACGTAGCACAAGTGGCAGGAAGAACTCTCCCACTCTCTCACAATCTCTCACCTTTTTCTCTCTCCCAAGCTAGGGTTTCTCTCAAATTCGGATGGGAGAGAGGAGTGAGGGTTTCAACCCCTTTTATAGCCTAAAACATGCCCAAAATAGGCTTGGGAACAATATTTACTTGGTGCCTAACCAAATCGGGGCCGTTTCGGTCCAAAGGAGCATTTCTGATGGTCCCCTGGCCAAATGCGGTCGGACTTAAGCTCATGCATACTGGATCTAACACACATCCAGTTTTCAGACCGGTAGGGTTCGCAGATCGCACGTGGCGGACCAGTTTCAGTTTAACGGTCATCGCACCAAGATCAGGCCTATAAGTCTCGTGATATGTAATAGATATTTTTCCTGATCCAAGGGTGTAATTTGGCTGTATTCTGACGGTCAGAATGCTCAATACTGATGCATCAAATCGTGTGCCAGATTTGAATTTCAAATTCCAATTCTAACCCTATTCTCACTCTCTTCGGTCCGGGCTCAATGAAATAGCCTGTGATTATCGGTTCGACTTGATTTTCGGAATGAGTGTCAAGTCCAGCTAGGCGGTTCTAACGGTCTAAGATAGGAGGTATCGGACTTTCGACGTGCGGTCTAGATCCAATACAAAGATTCAAAGTGGTCTAGAGAACAAACCTGCTTAGAGTTTGGTCCGAGGTTTTAGAGCATTATAGCACCATTGGTTCCACTCGCTTTGGGCCTTGTAGAACGTATTTAAAGTGATCAGGGACCATTTTCCAGCTATTCTAACGTTGCACTAGCTAACCTAGTCATATTTTCTAAAGGAATGAATTCTACGCAAGTTCGGGTCTAGTTGGTACTCGAGCCCAAGTATGGATTTTTCACGGGCGTTACAGTCCCATGCGGGGCCCACCGTAATATTTACCTACCATCCAAACCATTAATAAGGTCACACAGACCCTGGATGAAGAGGAAAATAAATTTCATAATGATCCAAAACTTCTAGACGCCCAAAAGAGTTTCAATGGTAGACGTTCAGCCCCTATTGCTTTGAAGTGTGGACCACCTGAGTCCCGTAAATGGCTAATTTTTGGGGGATCCCAGTTCCTAAAGGGGACCTATCAAATGCATAGTGTTGATGTGCGGTACACATCATGGTGGGACCGTGGGTCCCTACCAGTCCGTCCACAGCAGCGTAGGATGCTGCCTATGCGTCCTTAGGTGGCAGCAGCGTCTTGCTGCACATAAGTGTTGTTTTTTTTTAAAGAATGTTTTCTTGAGGTTTTTCATAGGTGGGGCCCGAATTAGGAGAATCCGACCCATCCGTTGGATTTCATGGCTTAGGACAGACCCATTAAGACCAATATTGAGTATGTTTCGTTGTATAGAAACATCGGAGTGAATTTTATCGGTGAAAACCACTATTTTCTATGCAATGGCCCACCATATAATCGGATTAACCTAATTTTTTGGCTCAACGCCTAAAATGAAATGGGGAATGGAATGGACGGCGTGGATCAGATTTATACATTAAGGTGGGGCCTACATGAGTGGTCCACCCAAAGTTTCAAATGAAACTGATATATATATATTTTTTTGTGAACAGTTCACATCTAGCGTCCCTGGACGCTGGACGGTTTGGGCTTAATGCATACATGAGGTGGGCCTTACTCAGATGGGCCACTAAAATGGCTGAAGGGTGTGGATAAGACAGACACCAGGGTGGGGTCCATCCAAGCAAGCCACACAATCACATCATCACACATAAACAAATGAAAAGGAGGGAGAGGGAGAGAAAGAAGCACCCACCTCAAGATCTTGAACTCCTCCTTCCTCCAATAAGTCTTAGAGCTACAAGGAGGCTGATTTAACGGTCGAGATAGTGTTTGGTGGGTTGGATTAGTAGGGAGAATGGGTGAGAGATGGATTGATTTAGGGTGGCTTGGACATCCTAAGATTGCAACGATGGAGGTAAAATGAAAAAGAAAGAGGGAGGAGAGAGGGAGATAGGAGAGAGAGAGAGAGAGAGAGAGAGAGAGAGAGAGAGAGAGAGAGAGAGAGAGAGAGAGGTGATGGTTTCTAGGCAGTTAATGAGTTTGACTTATGGGGAAAAGGGAAGGGGTGATTGCTTGTAAGGAGTTATGTCTAGGGGTAGGGTAGGGTGATGTCACCCCTAGGGTGTCATCATCATAATTATGGCTTTCTAGGGAAGTACTACTACAGGGATAGGTGAGTCCTGTGATCAAGCGCTCAATGACCGGGACAATGCACAGGCTGGATCTCATAATCTGAGCATCACATTAATGCACGAGACATGGTGTAGGAACTGCAGCGATGGTCCGGTCGCAATAGTACAAGTCTAGGATTGAGTCGACTTAGATTTAAGGGATATGATTTAGGGTCATGCGCAAACGTCGATTATAGGTCACAGGTTACCGAAATTTGACCGGGAGGATCACAAGAGTCGACAAAACAGTACAGACTAGGATACGAGTCTTACAAAAATCATCAGAAGCAAGGACGTAATTTTCAATGAAAAAGTGATGCATAAGGACAATGTGCAAGAAAATAAGGCCGAGGAGACAGAATTCGTAAAGTTAGAAGAATTACTAGACATGGGTGTTACAATGCCACAAGATGATCATGCACAAGAGCATTATGAGGCAGAGCCACAAACACCAGTTGTGAGGAGGCCTACTCAGGAGAGGAGACCCACGGTTGGATACTCACCCTCCTTACATTATCTACTGCTGATAGATAATGGTGAACTAGAGTGTTTTAAAGAGGTATTACAGTCGGATACATGGGTTAAGTGGGAGCAGGCCATAAATGATGAGATGGACTCTCTTAAGTTTAATTGTATATGGGAGCTAGTCATTCTACCCAAGGGTAAGAAAATTTTTCATAACAAGTGGATTTACAGATTGAAGGAGGAGCATGATGGTTTGAAACGGTACAAGGCTAAATTGGTTGTGAAAGGGTTTCAACAAAAGGCAGGTATCGATTTCACTCAAATATTTTCACCGGTAGTAAAAATGTCTATGATTCACATGGTCTCAAGTATAGTGGCTACATAGGACTTACATCTAGAGCAACTAGATATTAAGGCAACCTTTCTTCATGGAGACCTTGAAGAAGAGATATATATACATTAGCCAATAGGATACGTGGTACCAGGAAAGGAGAATAAGATGTGTAGACTGAAGAAAAGTCTATATGGCCTGAAACAGGCCCCGAGGCAGTGGTACAAGAAGTTCGACAGTTTCATGTCGGGAAACAGTTATGGGAGATGTCATGCAGACTACTGTTGCTATTTGAAGAAGTTTGATACATCGTACATCGTCCTTCTTCTGTATGTTGATGATATGCTTGTTCTGGTTCAAGCATGAAGGACATCTCAGATCTTAAAAGATAACTGTCTAGAGAATTTTCCATGAAGGATTTAGGAGCTACAAAATAAATCCTAGACATGAGGATAAAGCGTGAAAGGAAAAATAAAAAACTGGTTTTGTCACAGGTAGAGTACATAGTCAAGGTACTTGATCAATTCAATATGTGAGGTGCTAAGCCGGTTAACACTCCATTAGCCAACCACTTCAAGCTATTTAAGGATCAAGGTGCAAAGACGCAGGTGGAACGGGACTACATGGCTAAGTCCGATACGCGTCGGTTATTGGGAGTCTCATGTATGCTATGGTGAGCACGAGGCCAGACATTACTCAAGCAGTTGAAGTTGTTAGTAGGTTCATGAACAACCCCGGGAAAGAACATTAGGAAGCTGTGAAGTGGATTCTTGGATACCTGGTAGGTACTAAGGATGTAGGGTTATCCTATAGTGGATCGAAAATCAAGCTATAATGCTACGTGGATTCAGATTTGGCAGGAGATATTGACAACAGAAGAAGCACTACAGGTTATGTATTTGCTCTTAGTAGTGTTGCAGTCAGTTGGGTCTCTCAGTTACAGAAGATAATATCTATCAGTACGACAGAAGTAGAATATGTTGCAGCTATAGAAGCGTGAAAGGAGATAGTGTGGATGCAAGGTTTCATAGAAGAGTTGGGTAAGAGGCAAGCATATTGCAAGCTGTATAGTAATAGTCAGAGTGCAATACACTTGACTAAGAATTCAGCCTTTCATTCAAGGACCAAGCATATTACCATCAGATATCACTTCATACGTTCGTTACTAGAAGATGGATCGATTACTCTGGAGAAGATTCATACAAGTGAGAATCCTGCGGATATGCTGACCAAAGCGGTCACACGGGAGAAGATGAAGCTTTGTTCAACTTTGATTGGTCTTCAAGCTTGAAGACGGGGAGGTGGTGCACTTTGGATGAAGAAGATAAATATTTATGGCGATGTGTCTCTTGGTGAAAGATTGTTGAGATGTGAAGGCACATCTAGACGGCCGCTCGACTAGTCGAGTGGCCTGCTCGATGGGTCGAGTGGCCCACTCGACCAGTCGAGAACTGGCTCAACTTAAAGTCCAGCGAGCATCGATTTTTTGGTTCTGTGGTACTCGAATGGTTGAGGCCCATGCTCGACCAATCGAGGGTTAACCAGTCGAGGTTACGGAGATTTATTTTTGGATTTGATGTGGACTGTGAATTTTTTGAGTCAGTTTTCGCAGATATACGAAAGGAGAGTTACATAAATTATAAATAGGGGTCCCTAGGGCTTTTCTAGGTATTATGAAAGTTATTCTAAGGTGTGGGCAAAGGGTTTTCTTTGTATTTTTAAGGGAGAGGTTAGTATATGGTCTTGTAATCTTTATTTTTCTTCATAGTAGAAGTTTGCATCCATGGTTTTTTACCCTTGTTGGGGTTTTTCCACGTATATCTTGTCTTGTGGTTTGTTTGGAATGTTTTGATTTTTCTTCTAGTTTATATTTCTTCTTATTTATCGTTTGTGGGTGAGACTGGAGATTGGATCTCGGTTCACTGCATTGTTGGTGTGCTGCGCAACAGAATGAACTGAATGTCTAAACTACATCTTAATGAGTCCTATAAATGATCATAAAGGTTTTTGCAGGTATTTATTCAAAAGTTCGATTTCTACTTTTATTTTCAGCATATTTTTTAAATAATTAGTGAAAATTTTAAATTAGAAAACTTACTAATAAAAAATATAACCTCAAATAGCTATTTCAATTATAAAGGTGTTGGTGTTTTTTTCCCTTCTTTTTTCTTCTTGACATTTCTTAATCACAATAAGATATATTTTGATACTTTGGCAGTAGCCACCTTAACAGTACTTGGGATGATTTTAGGTGCAACTTATTTCCCTATATGGTTTTTTAAAAATTTCAAACCTGATATTTTTTGTATAAGTTATTCTATCCAAATGGTTCAATATTTCTACCTTTTCTTATTAGAGGGGTAATACTGTGTTGAACTAGAAGAGAGATAAACAAATGTGATCATGACATTGTAGGTGTTTGTGATGGGACTAGATAAGATAATAGATGATGCGAAAATGAGATACCGAGAATGAACTTAGAATTTTTATATACGGCATGAATTAAATAGTCTAAATTATAACTCCCACTTTATATTTATAATGAATAAATACTTATGTTTATTAGACTATCTAATTATCGATTGCTGGACATTGATTATATAGTTAAGAAGAAAAATATTCAATTGTTTGAATTTAATAAATATTTGTCCATGACTTAGAGACTAGGATTGTAAAATCAAATTGATTTTGGGATTTTGGCTCAGCAATAGTGTGGTCCACAATTTAGTTAGAATAATTTGAGCTCATGTATAGCACATATAATAATTTATATGTGCATGTGTATCAAGTGTCACAGGCTACCTAAGTATTAATTTTCTCCCATAATATGATCCTTATCATGTGGATTTACATGGCATACTCGAGCACTTACTCGACAACAGTTCATTTTATGCTTGTCGGCAAAGCGAGAAAAACTTTGATACTCCGACATAGCATGATGGACAATATGCAGGCACTTATAATTGAATACGTGAAATTAAATAACTCAAATCAAAACATTCATTAGATATCATGAATAAAAAATTATATTTATTTGATTAGCTGACTCTCAGATTTGCGGATAATTATTAGACGGGTTAAAAGTGAAAATATCCAACAATGTTATTTTAACAAATATAATTGGTCACATTTACTGGATGGTTAAAAATGAAAATATCCAATAATCCTACTTCAACAAACAACTGCCAGCATTTATGGGACGGTTAAAAATGAAAATATCCAACAATCTTATTTCAACAAACAACTATCCATATTTATTAGACAATTAAAATTGAAAATATCGAACCATCCTACTTCAACAAACAATTGCCTACATTTATTGGATAGTTAAAACTGAAACTATTCAACAATATCATTTCAACAAACAACTAGAGACATTTATTGAACTATTAAGATGAAAACATTCAATAATCATATTTCAACAAACAAGTGGCCACAAATCAAGTAGTAGGATTACTTGACTAATTTAATTTTAAGGTTGTGACTTGAAAAATATATTTCACAATTTAATTGGTTTAATACAAGTTAATGTGTGCCTTGTATACAAATCTTTAATAAAGGAGCATCAAGAATCAGCTGCAGCCCGAGTTTCAAATAAGCACTCTTAATTTCAAAGTCTCATCATTCATTCTCTTTGCTCAATGAACTCTCTCTATAATTCTCCCACTTGAAATGGAAAAAGAACTCTCTTTTTTTGAAAGAAAAAAAAAAAAAGTTTTTCAACCTCTCTCTCATTGTAGAAGAAACACAACAAAGAAAATTCAAGAACAAGAAAAATTCACTTGTAAGGATTTAATTAGGCGAGCTTCATATGATTGATTGGTTTGGATCTAAAAATTCATTTGTAAGAATTTTATTAGGCAAGCTTCCCATAATTGATTGGTTTGGAGCTAACTATTTGATTTTTTAGAATAAGCATACTTGTGGTCCTTATAATTGTGATTTTTTTTAGATAGTCCGAGGTGATGAGCTTCAATTGTACTGTATGTGCATAATGTTTAAGAGATATATAGACTCTTGCTCGTATGGAGATTTCTCAATGAGAGTAGTTGTGATAGGTTGAACGGCTCGACTCTCATTCTTATCAATAACTTGTTGGTCCTTTTACCTATATAAATACAAAAAAAAAAAAGAAGGCAAAAGCTTAATTTTTTTTTTTTAAAGTTTAAGAAAGATATGAAGTAAAAGATCAAGTTCAATTCTTATCATCGGCATCACAAATGACTTTTCATTTATGCATGTAACTTATATAAAGTGTGATATATGAGATTATTGTAGTAGGGATTCTTGGCTTCGAATCTTAAATTGACCTAGAAATTCAACTTCTCTCTCTCTCGACCTAGAAATTCAACATCTCTCTCTCTCTCTCTCTCTCATTGCCATAGTTTTTTAGAGGTACAAATTGGGTCGGGCCATTGAATATGTGATCTAGGCCTTGAGTCCCATCTTAAATAGACATACACCTTAGTGAGCCAAATGGTCAATGTGGTTGGTTCTCGTGCTCATGGTTGTTGCCTATAAATTAATTATCTTATACATGTGGTTTGGACACTGATTGCATGTGATGCTCAACTGCAAGAAGTCTACCCTGGCCTCACCTAGCTCCCACTGTGATGCTTGTGAAAATTCCACCTTGTTTGTCCATTTTGTCAGCTCATGTTACTCATGGCTAAAAAAAAAAAAACAAAATCCAAAAAACTAAAAAGAGGTAGATCCTAAAATCGAGTGGGCCATATGACAAGAAAAAGTAGGGAGGAAAATGCTTACAGTCGAAACCTTCTCGAGGTCCACTATTTATATGCCATTCAGAAGATCATTTCCACTACAATGATCGCAAACAAATAATTTAAAAAAAAAAAAAAAAAACCCTAATTCAAAACTTCCATAGCCCCGTAAATATTTCAATGTTGGCCATTTTTATCTGTGGCTTTGATCCACTGGACAAAAGAAGAAGAAGGCAAAGTATGATACAAGCGGCAACGGGTTTTATCCACCTTCTATCCATTTTGCCTTTTAGGGCCCAAGCCAAAAAATGAGGCAGATCAAATGCTCAAGTGGACTGCACCATATGAACCAAAGTAGAAGTGATAATGACACTGCAACCGATTTGCTTTTTAGGGTACAAGCTCAAAATATGAGGCGGATCAGAGACTTAAGTGGACCACACCATGAAACCTTTTTAAGGTTCAATTAATTGCCATCCAAGCTGTTCATAAGGTCACACAGAGCAGGATGAAGGGAAAACACTAATATAAGCTTGATCCAAAACTTCTATGGTCCCTAAAAAGTTTTCAATGGTAACTGTTTAATCTATACTTTTTGGTCCACTTGAACATTCAAACTGCCTCATTTTTGGGCCTTTACTAAAATGATATGGCAAAATGGATGAATGGTACAGATAAAACCCATACGTCATGGTGGCCTTTCAGAGCTCCTGTCCATTCCTAGACAGGGAAGGCTAGGTGGTACCCCTTTGGCGTCCAACTCAAACCCTACAAATGGTGGGACCATGGTTCGATGTGTCAATAGATAAAGAATTAAGTGCTCTGGGCCAGCATAATGTCTGTGTTATATCTACTCCGTCCATTAATTCGGCCAGCCTGTTAGGATGTGGTCTCAAAAATTAGGTGGATTTAAAAATTCAAGTGGGCCAATTGAACGGCCACCGTTAAAAATTTATTGGGTTTACAGGAGTTTGGAGGCTGATATTTCATGTAAACATCACAATGGGCCCAGGAAGGTTCCAATGTGCGAGAAATCATTAACATGAAAACGAAAGGTCTCACCGTCGAGATCACCCTTCCCTATAATCATGCTGATGTGATGCCTAGGTGGGCCTTAACTGTACGTTAAGTAGTACAGAACGTCGGTTGTCCATTGATTCCAATGTTGTTTAGACCATTAGAATTGCCAGACATTTTGTGGATAGAACACAGAAGTAAAAAAATCTGAAATCATGAAGAAAAAATGGCCATGATTTTGAATTTTCAATGGTTATTTGGACCTCACATAGCTGTACATGAGTCAGCTTGGCATAACTCAGCTTGGCTCAGCCAGTGGATAACTCTAGCTTGAACTCGGCTCGGCTTGGTCCTCGAGCTTGATTGGCTAGCTTAGCTTGGCTTGGTCAACAGTTTAGGCCAGTTCAAACTGAGTTTGAGCCCGTGCGTCATTTTCTCAAACACACAAAGTACATCTTTAATTTCTTACATAATGCTAAACAATAGCAAGAGTTTACAATATTTCATCAAACACTAGGCGAGCAGCACCATAATCAAGATATGAAGGTAGTTTTAGAATTCAAAGTTATTTTTTTATTTTTTATTTTTATAGTGATTTGCTTCGTATCCATTCCTTCCTTGCCACCAACCGATCCTGCGGAAAATGTATGCATTTGAAACAATACATCATTGAGTCATTTCAACAAACACGTGGTGAGCGGCGTCAATATCAAAATAACCGAGTCACCGAACCGATTCGATTTGAGGTTCAATCTGAGTTGAGTCGAGCTCGGGTAAGCTCAAACTCAGCTTGAAATTTTTTTAAGCTCCAAAAACCAACTCGATTCAAATCCAATTTTGAGCCAAGGCAAGTTAAGCTTTTCAACGAGCTGACCGAGCTAACTCAACTTGTGTACAGCTCTAACCTCACTTATAGATGGCACAATGAGCAAAATACCCTTAGTTTAATGGCCGGGTTGGCCCACCTTGGGTTAGAGTTGAGCTAGGTGTCAAGCTCGAGGGTGACATTTGGTATGGACCCAATACAAGAGCCAGGCCCAACAACACACATTAGGGTTTAATTGCATGATAATGATTCTTAATCATAGCGGTGATACACAAATTGGGTGGGCCCATCATAATATTCATGTAAAATTTACCTAGACCACTAGGTGGGTTGCCTCATTTTAGATTCAAGGCTAAAAAGTTAGCTCCGTTAATGAATCAAATGGACACATAATTGAAAATAGTGTTTTGGGCAATGCTCACCATCCAAACTATTTTCATTGGTTTGGCAACCTAAATCACTAGGTTTATCTTTTGGCCCATTGCTAAATTATGGTGTGAAATCTAATGATTTAAGTAGATTTCATATAATCATCAAGATGTACTTTAAAAGTCTCTTTCTCAATTGTTTTCTTTGGTGTAACTGTTGAGACTCAAATATTACATAATTTTTTTCATTTATATCTTGATTTTATGAACATGAATTAGCTTAATGTTCTATTTTACTCATATTTGTGTTACATGGTGAATTTAAGAGCTTGGATTGAAAAGGGTGCTAAAAACATGGATTTGATGCTCAAGAGTCACCAAGGCAAGAGATGGATCTTAGGAGACCAAGATTGAAGAATTCATATGCCAAAGATCTAAGAAAATCAAGTGATGAATAAAGAGAATCAAAGATTTAAAGTGAAGAAAAAGAATTCTAAAATCGTCTTGAAAAAACATATTTTGAAACTCTGGATTATTTTGAAAAACTGCGCAGAGTGAAGTCTATTTTAGTAAACTATATAAATTTGAGGTGGTTTCTAGAGTTTTCCTACTAGGTGCAAAATTAAAGCTCCCCACATATAAATAGGACTTCCCAGGGTATTCCTAAGCATCATTTAAAGTATTCAAGAGTAAGATTTAAGGTTTTTAGAGAGTTTTTAATTTTATTAAAGTTTTATAAATTATTTTTTTTCTTTTAAATATTTTTTGTTTGCATTTATTTATTTCTTGTTGTTTTTCTAAGTTGTAATTTAATTATATTTTTCTAAGTTCCCTCTAGCCCAAGTTAGAAGAGAAGCACATTGGTTTAATGTTTTCATAGTTATGATGATTGATTGTTTTAACGATGAGCAGAATGGTGAATGCATGTTATCAGTTGTTTCAATTTAATTTTTGATCCTCATGTGAGATATATATGTTTCCATCGTATGAGATTCACATTGATGGATAGGTTTACCCTGAATCAATTAGATTTCCTAGATTTGAGAGGTTCTCAACCTGTTACATTTATTTGATATTCAGATATGATTTTTTAAAATCACTGGCGTTTAAGAATATATATTAATGGTGCAAATTCATGATTTTCTAATTTTTTATATCATTTATTTAAGATATTTAAATTATTTTATTTTCTGATTAGGCCGATTATAGTGCTCGGATCCTAGTTGTGTTATTTAAGTCATCATGATTTTATAACATTAACCTATGTGTGGAACTTTAAAGCTTAGGTGTTGTTTTAATTCAGTTGAATTACATCCATTCAAAACTCTCATAATGAAATCATCAGTTTAGTTTTTATTACTTAGTTTGTTTTATATTTGATTTTCTCCTTCTCACAATTCATTTCTGTAAGACCCGTATCCTAGTTCGTACTGTTCCATCGATTCCCGCGATCCTTTCGGTCGAATTCGACAATCCTCGACCACTTTCTGATGTTTGCGCGCGATCCTAAGCTGACCTGTATGCCAAAGTCAGCTAAAATTGAAACCTATACCTTAGCGACCGCACCGTTACCGCGGTTCTAACGCCGCGACTCGCGCACCGACCCGATACCCAGGCTAAAAAATGTCAGTCTGTGTTCAATTCAAAAAAAACACCGCACGTTGCGAATCACGAGAAAATCTCTACGAGTTGTCCCATCAATCAATCAATTACTCATGTCAAGTACAAGTCAAGTCACTCCATACCCAAGTACAGCTAACCCATGTCATGCCCATACCTTTCTCTTACACAAGCAACCCAAAGTCCACTCTCACATCACTTCATCCATCACCAAACCCATCACACATCACTCCATCACTTCTTATCAACCCATCACTTCTCTCTCTCCCTCATATCTCAAAAAAAAAAAAAAAACTCTCCCAAGCAAAAAATTCCACACGTCCAAGCATTCCCAAGCATTCCCAAAGGCCAAGTGTGGCCCACCCTCTCATCTCTCATCCACACCATCAAAGGTCCATCATCCACCGTCCAAGGCGAAGGCAAGGAGCATTGGAGGCCAAGGGAGCAAGGAGGAGGCTTAGAGGTGGGTGATCAACCGTTAAATTCTTTTTATGGACCACTTATTGGTGGGACCCATTTTTTATGTATGATTTGTATTATGTGGGGCCCATAGTGGCGGGGCCCTATCATCACTGTCTATTGTTCTCTCTCTCTCTCTCTCTCTCTCTCTCTCTCTCTCTCTCTCTTTCTCTCTCCTTATCCTTTTCCTAAAATGAAGTGGGCCCCACCAATTCATGATAAATCTACTCCATTCATCAAATGGTGTGGCCCACCACACTTTAGGTGATATGATACGTATATATACACATATATATTATATTATATTAATATTACACATATATATATATATGTATATGTATATGGTGGGCCACGTATATGTGGGACCCACCATGATGATGTATTTATCCATGCCGTCCAGCGTCCCTAGACGCTGGACGGGCGTGTTGGCCATCATGGAGTATGTGTACAGGCGGCATGGGCGTGTACTGACAAGAAAGAAAAAAAAAAGAAAAGAAAAGAAAAAGGGGTTGCTTTGGGGTGGACCTTGCATGCAGGCCCCACTTTGATGTATGTATGCAATCCACGCCGTCCATTCCATTTTTCATATCATTTTAGGCGTTGAGCCGAAAAATGAGACGGATCTAATCATCTGGCGAGCCGTGGTATTAAGAATGGTAGTATTTTCCGTTGAAAACTTGGAAGAATGATTTCTGAGGTCCACCAGAAGCTTGGACCCACCTGAAACTTGGTTTGGACCCTTAATTTTGTGAGACACATGCAATGGACGGGGTAGATCTGTTTAATATGGGTCCCACCTAGGAAAACAAAAATAAAGAAAATCCATGCATGCATTTGCCTACTTGACGTCCAGAGAAGTCTGGACGTCTAACCAAAAAAAAAAAAAAAAGGAAAGAAAGGAAAAGAAGGGAAATGGTGGGCCACTCTTGCAAGCCCCAACTTAATGCATGTATTTAATCCAAACCTTCCACCATCTTCCTCAGATTAATTTAGGCGTTGAGCCAAAATTTGGGACCAATTCGGAACTCAGGTGGGCCATACCATCTAAAATCATATGAAAACATGCCTGAAACATACAAAAGCATTTGGTGGGGCCTATCTGAAATTTGGACGTGGCTGAAACTTGGTTTGGATGCCTAATTTTGTGGAACACATGCAATGGATGGGTTAAATCTGGTTAATGTGGGTCCCACCTAGGATAAAAAAATAATTTTTTTTTTTTTAGCATGACTTTGTGCCACGACGTCCAGAGACGTCCACGTTAAAAAGGGTGGCTGCATTGGCCCACTTGTAGACTCCACTATGATATATGTTTTACATCTATACCGTTCATTTAATAGGTCCCCTTGAATGGTGCATTGACTCCAAAAATCATCCACAAACTGAACTCAGGTGGGCCATACCATCCAAATCATGTGAAGACATGCCTAAATCATATAAAAACACTTGGTGGGGCCTACCTGAATTTTGAATGTGGCTGAAACTTAGTGTGAACCCTCAAACAGGTGGGACACACGTAATGGACAGGTTGGATTGCAAATAAACACTTTGGTGGGCCCTACATGGGACCCACTGTGGTATGTGTGGCTTACCACACCGTACACAACAGTGGGTGGTGACACCCACTGTGATGCAAGTGTTTCACTCACACCGTCATGGACGGTGGCCCCCACTCAACTGTGATGCAAGTCTTTCACTCACGCCGTCCGTCCACGACAGTGGACGGTGGCCCCCACTCAGATGTATGTATTATGTCCACGCCGTCCATCACGTGGGCCCCTGGCCACGTGACGTTATGAACAGGTTTGGATGGCAATAAACATTACAGTGGCTCCTAGGCCATGTGATTCAATGAATAGTTTGGATGCAAATAAATAGTACAGTGGACCCAGGTTGGGTAGAAAATATACATTTCGGTGGGCCCTAGGTCTATATGACCTTATCAACATGTTTGAATGGAAAATAAACATTTTGGTGGCCCCCCCCTTGCCACATGGCCTTATCAACAGGTTGGATGTAAAGTAAACATTATAGTGGAGCCCTTGCTCACGTGGCCTTACTAACAGGTTGGGTGGCTAATAAGCATTTTAGTAGGCCTAGGACTGAATGGAAAATAAATGTTATAGTGGGCCCACATGGGAGTCTACCATGATGCATGAGTTTCATCCAAACCGTCCAACCATTTTGAGATCATTTTAAGGCCATTGTTGAGGCCCATCTTAATGTATTTGTGGCCCGCCCGCTAAGGCCCACTTTGTTATATATGGGCCCATGTGTGTAGGCCCATTTGATGTATTTGTGGCCCATTGTTGAGGCCCACCTTGGTATATATAAGGCCTATGTGATTAGGCCCATTTGATGTACATAAAGCTCATGTGATTAGGCTCATTTTAATGAATTCTAAGGCCCATGGGTTATAACCCATTGCAAAAGACCTAAGGCCCATTGGTGAGGCTCATTAAGGTGATCCATTTGATGAATGTAAGGCCCATATAATACGGCCCAATTGATGTACTTAAGGCCCAATTGAGTGCAACTAGGTCCATTGCAATGCGTGATCCCTCCATGGCAAATAACGATATTTATAGTAAGTAATGCCTTGGGAACAATGATGGTTAGATGTCCACATTGTAGGTACAATGTTGGTTAAATGTCCGCATTGTAACACTCCCTAAGGCCCACTAATAGGCCCATACTTGTAGTAAGTAGGCCGTCTAGGCCCATCTCAGTTATACACAGAGCCCATCTCTATATACATGTTTAGTATAGATCCATAATTCATTATCATACGCATCATATGTATGACTGATATGAGAAGTGACTGATCATAGCATATGCCTTCGGGCGAACTGTTTATGGGCTCCCTGGTAGGCGGAGTTTCCCTAGTGCATGGTACACGTAAGACTGTTGCATGACTGGCAGTGTGACTCATGCACTTGCATTTGTATGATTGTGATTATTGTATGCCCTAGCGACATTAGGGCCATAGCCTCCACAGATGCATCGTGGGTGGCTGGATTGGATACCAGAAATGTTTAGTTCTAGCATACGGGTGCCATAGATGTCCCTGGGTGAAAATCTCTAAACCCGATGGTACCAGAGGATGACTCCAATGTCGAGACTGAGTGGATACATGAGCGCGCGAGGGCCGTATACCAGTAGGCCGCGTCTCCCACTGTGTCGTGGTCAGTTGGAAATGGGTGTGACCTTACCAGCCTGAGTGAGGGGGCAACTTCTAGGTTGAGTTTGACCAGCTTGAGGAATCGGTCCCTATCGACGAGCCGGACCCGATATTGGCAGGCGGATAGTGAGGTGTAACACCCTGAAAATCGGGGGTCGTGTATAAACTCAACTCCCGAGTTCCAGACTGTCACTTATGCAACAAAAATAGTTATGATTCAATGTTGTCTGATTTAAAGCATTCACATGATTAAAAGTATACCAAAACTGCAATTCATACTTCAGATCCAGTGATAAAAGCAAGCGGAAGACTAAACAATGTATATATCACTGTATGGAAAAACAAAGTAACCTCATCTGTCTCCAAAGTATGACTTCATCACTGAGTCTCATGTACATATACATAACAAAAGAATAATGTTAAAAAAGGAAGTCCCACTGATGTCCCCTCGATCCAGGTCGCCTACGGGAAGCCGTCATGATACTGCATATACGAGAACTCATCCTGGTCCTCGTCAATCTCAGGCTCCACCTCCTGGATCTCGTCCTCACCTGCAACTACAACAGGGTCTGGTGGGTGTTGCAAACACCATCCCGTAACGTGGGAATGAGTGATCAACTCAGTGGAATCATAGAGCAAAGATTAGCATGTTCACAATTCAATCACGCGATAATAGTAAAGCAGTAAATCAGACAATCCTAATACTGTTATTAATGCAAGATGATATGACGTGATGTATGCCCTCACCGACGATCACCCTCATGCGGCAACATCTTACGACCGCGGCATGCCACACTCCCTAGAGTGCTCCACATCTTCCAGGCACATGCAATGCTATGGTGAAATGATTACCAAGTTGTTATTAGTCCATTCAAACAGCAGGATTGGGAAACTAAGGTACTTCCCTTGTATCAATCCCAACACGGATCCTGTCTAGGGTCGTCACTCCTAGTAATCTCATACGATGTATATTTCGTAGGTCACTGCAAGGGCTGTCAGGGCTGTTGCTCGCACTCGTTGCACCGCTCCCCCATCACCTTATCAATACAGGCCTACTGTACTCTACTGCACGGAAGGGTCGTCGCCTCCCGTGGACTCAGAATACGCTCGCGGTCACTACAAAGGGCTCGTCGCCTGATCAGTGTAGGCCGACAGCTAGAATATAGTGTCCCATACCACCATAATCTGCTCACGAGTCAAGGTGCTCATTGGTCACTACGGGGAGGTTTGTGGCCCCAGCGTAGGCCGACAGCTCGACCACGGTGTCCCATACCACCATGCCCAGCTCATGAGTCTTCGTGGATCAAGGTACCACGGTTAATAGGGTTTACAATGGTAAGTTCAGTACCCTAGGTTCAAGCAGTTATGATACATACAAGGTGAACAAACATCGGCCAGTCGGGTTACTTGACGGGCTCGACTAGCGCGATCGCATCTCAAGTTGAACGACATGAAGTGCGTAAAACACTTCGCGTGGCCTAACCACTGCCGCCAACTCTCAACCCGAATCACGTTCATCGACGCGTCGTTCGTGGCTATGACCAGTCAGCCACGAATTCGCTCGGTTACCGACTGCCTGGGCTAAGTCAAGTCCCACACATCTATGGAATTACATTAACACTATATACCAGGGTATTGGAATTGAAATACATCATGTGAGCATGTTAACACATGTTATAACATTCAACTTAAACAAATCTTCAAGGCATACCTTCCATGCATATTCAACTTAATCAAATCTTCAAGGCATACTTCCTATGCATGTAATGCAATCATGCATAAGGTTAACATGTAGGAAATCATTTAGGTCAGCATTTTAATCATGAAATCAATCTCAAACTACTACATAACATCATTCAATACAATACATACTAGTACAAGCATTTATACAAACACATACACTACACACTTAAGTCCACATATAGTATGTCGACCCAAAGTGCGCAACTAGGCGAATCTCTTCGCCAAACTAATTATACACGCTTTCCTAACTTCCTAATGCGACAACAAACCATGTCAATCACATCAGCAAAATATGAATGTAAACAGTACTTCCTACAAATGACTAAAATGCCCTAAATCTCATATTCTTCGTTAGCTTACGAAACGGGAAACGGAGAGCATTTTGTACATGTCAAACGGCGATGCCGTCAAGAATCTACTATTAAACGACATTGAAAGCGTTGGGAACCGTCAATCAAAGCGTCTAAAATCCTCACCTTATGTCTTGTAGACTCGGAAATTGAAACGGAGCGTATACGCTTCGTCTACGGCGAATAAGGAGCCTAATACACAAGATCCATAAGCTACATCGCTATGGAAACAAGGGAAACTCAAATCAACAACTATTTAGGGTATTTACTTACCTAAGATCGCGGTGGAATCGCCGGGAAGGTGGTAGAGGTGTGTTGCTTAAGCACGTGCAACACGTAGCACAAGTGGCAGGAAGAACTCCCCCACTCTCTCACAATCTCTCACTTTTTTTTTCTCTCCCAAGCTAGGGCTTCTCTCAAATTCGGATGGGAGAGAGGAGTGAGGGTTTCAACCCCTTTTATAGCCTACAACATGCCCAAAATAGGCCTGGGAACAATGTTTACTTGGTGCCTAACCAAATCGGGGCCGTTTCGGTCCAAAAGGGCATTTCTGAAGGTCCCCTGGCCAAATGCGGTCAGACTTAAGCTCATGCATACTGGATCTAGCACACATCCAGTTTTCAGACTGGTAGGATTCCCAGATCGCACGTGGCGGTCCAGTTTCAGTTTAACGGTCATCGCACCAAGATCAGGCCTATAAGTCTCGTGATATATAATAGGTATTTTTCCTGATCCAAGGGTGTAATTTGGCTGTATTCTGACGGTCAGAATGCTCAATACTGATGCGTCAAATTGTGTGCCAGATTTGAATTTCAAATTTCAATTCTAACCCTATTCTCACTCTCTTCGGTCCGGGCTCAATGAAATAGCCTGTGATTATCGGTTTGACTTGATTTTTGGAATGAGTGTCAAGTCCAGCTAGACGGTTCTAACGGTCTAAGATAGGAGGTATCGGACTTTCGACGTGCGGTCTAGATCCAATACAAAGATTCAAAGTGGTCCAGAGAACAAACCTGCTTAGAGTTTGGTCCGAGGTTTTAGAGCATTATAGCACCATTGGTTCCACTCGCTTTGGGCCTTATAGAACGTATTTAAAGTGATCAGGGACCATTTCTCAGCTATTCTAACGTTGCACTAGCTAACCTAGTCATATTTTCTAAAGGAATGAATTCTACGCAATATCGGGTCGAGTTGGTACTCGAACCCAAGTATGGATTTTTCACGGGCGTTACATGAGGTCTCTTCTGCTCTCCCAGTTGTGCTTTCGGATAGGGACGATAAGCTGGCGTAGAGTGTACTAGACTCCGGTGATTATCCAGAATGAGAACTGTACTGGTATATGATGAGGATTGACATGCTTGACTTGCATTCTGCATCACATGGTCTGGATGTATCCGATCGCATTCATATCTTGCACCGCATAGCCTTGGTACGACTGATTGTATTCATATACTCATCAGCACATTACAACATTATTCTGACCTTGCATTCTGAGCACGCTCGTATTGCGCACACATTTACACCGCCCTCTAAGCTTTTTATAAGATTATGCACGATTGATGCGTGCAGGTGACGTCAGGACGCAGTCGTAGCGTAGTAGCAGTAGGAGCGTGCAGTCGAGCTTTTGGAGTTTTGTTATTAGCAGTATCTTGTATTTCCCTTTATACACCTTGTACTCAAAGTTTTTGATCATAGTGGATTTTGTGATGGTGTTCTTGTGGTTATTGTTCGTAAGTTATGCTTATGGTTATGCTCATTACGAATTAAATGGATAGTAGAAATCCTCCTTGTAGCATCCCAGGATCGGAACCTGGTATATGGGTGCTGGGAGCCGAGAATGGGGTACTACGGAGGCTGTCAGCGCCAGATTCGGCGATCGAGAATTTTGTGAGCCCGGTTTCTGAGTTTGGGGCGTGACAATTTCCCTATGGGATCGACCCTGTATTCACGGTATATTACTTACAAACCTCTGCACTTAGAGGCAAGCAATTAAGCTTTTAACGTCATTGCCGGAGAGAGACTGAGATAGATTAGATTTATACAAGATAGCCAAGGTAAGTTCTTTCCTAAGGTAAGTTCTCTTCTAAACCCTCCAAAATTTCTGTAGATTTTTTATTTTTATTTTAAAGTAAATTCACTTATGTTTTTCAAGAACTAACTGTGACATAACGTTGCTCTGCTTGAGATTTTATCACCCCAGTGCTATAGTTATCATACAGTTACTGTTTGATTACAAAGATCATCTGTTAAATCTATTTTTCAAATTAACATAATTTAATTTCTGCATTAGTTTTATTTTTATTGATTTATTTTTTATTTTTATTTTGTGGTTTGAACTCTTATGGTTGGCCTTGTCGCTTGGGTTGTTGATTTATTTTTATTTTTGTTTTGCAGTTTGAACTCTTATAATTGGCCCTGCTATCTGGGTTGTTGATTTATTTTGCTTTGTAAATTGAACCCTTATGGTCGGCCCTACCGCTTAGGTTGTTGATTTATTTTGCTTTGTGAATTAAACCCTTATGGTCAGCCCTTCTGCCTACGTTGTTAATTTATTTTGCTTTATGGATTGAACCCTTATGATCAGCCCTGCCGCCTGGGTTGTTGATTTATTTTGCTTTGTAAATTGAACCCTTTTGGTCGGCTCTGCTGCCTGGGTTGTTAATTTATTTTGCTTTGTAGATTGAACCCTTATGTTTGGCCCTACTGCCTGAGTTGTTAGTTAAGTTTTTATTTTTATTTTAAGTATCATATTTGTTATTTTAATTAACAGTATTTTTGTGTGGTGTGGATGATTTATGTCCTGTTAGAGTATGGATCAAAACAATCGACTCTCCTTCGAAGGCGGACTAGTTCTAAGCCTTGATCATTCACTTAGAAGAGACACTCAACATTACTTGAATTTCATGGCAGATCCAGTTGATAATCCAAATCCAAATCTGTCACATCCAACTATAAATCAAAACAGAGAAAATCAACGTAATCCTCCTCTTGAGGATGAAAATAAAGTTTATAGGAATGTGTTAAACCAACCACGGACTTTAGGTGAACGTCTACACCCTGAGAGATCAACTTTACCATCTTGCATAGTGTTCCTTACTCACATAGAGAATATTGATTTTAAACCGGGTGTGATTCAATTGATACCTAAATTTCATGGCTTGGATTCTAAAAGTCCCTACTTGCACCTCAAGGACTTTAAGGATGTAATTGCAACATTACAAGTAAACAATAGCAATAGGCATGCACTTAAGCTTAGGTTATTCTCATTTTCTCTAAAGGATTCGGCTAAATTAAGCATGACTCAACTCTCTAAGACCTAATATCATTACTACATGGCAAGACTCAAGTAGAAAGTTTTTGAAAAAAATTCTTTCCCAAGCACAAAACAAATGCACTTAAACAGGAAATCATGTCGTTCTTGCAAAAGGAGAATGAACTATTTTTCCAAGCTTGAGAGCACTTCAACAACCTTCTACTTACTTGTCCACATCATGGTTATAAACCATGACATGTGATTGATGCGTTCTGAAAGGGGCTCACCATAGATACCTGTCAGTTCATAGAGATGATGTGCGGTGGAATCTTTCTTGACAAAGATCATAATGAGGCTTGAGATTTTCTAGATATGTCAGTAGAGAATATGCAGACATTAGATATCTCTACTAAATTAGACCAAACTAGACCCATTCCTAGAGAGAAAGCAGGGATGTATGTCATAAGAGAGGAAGATGACCTTAATGCAAAATTCGCTGCATTGGCTAGAAAGGTCGAAGCTTTGGAAATTAGCAAGGTTAATATGGTTAAAGAAAACACTTCCTTAGGTAATTTTTATAGCATTTATGGTGGTGTAGACCATGACACAAAGGATTGTCCAATAATCCCAGTTGTATAAAATATCACGCATGAGCATGAGCAAGCAAATGCTATAAATAACTACCAAAGGTCAGCTATGCAACCAATGGAAAACACGTACAATGTAAATTGGCGTAACCATCTCAATCTTAGTTGGAGGAATGGACCATAAATGCCCAATGTACCTCAAGGCCCTCCACAAAACTTCTTTGGGACACCTAACAATGCACCATATGTGCCCCCATTAAAGCGATCATCTGTGGAGGATGTAATGACAGCATTTATGAACTCTCAAGATCAAATGAATCAGTCTTTAATCCAATCAAATCAGGAATTAAAGACGGTCGTAGCTAGGATTGAGATTCAAGTAAATGCTAGGTAAAAACGCATCCTTCATTCTTAACCTGTGCCATACCCTATAAATACACATTTCATTGAAGACTCAAATCCAAACGAGTTACATCATGAATAAACTAAGACCATCATTACCTTGAGAAGTAGAAAAGAGGTCAATAACAAGATAATGCAACTTGTAGAATGACCGGAGGATAAGCCACTATCTCAAGAGAATGATGAACCGGCTATGGTTCTAGAGCCGCAAAAACAAAATGATAAAGAGACTAAGTCACATGAGCCTCCAATTCTGACTTTGGAACCCGACTGTCCCCATGAAATATCAAGAGGTGTCGGATGTACTCCAAAAGGTTATTGTTGATATTACTCTGCTTGATGCTATTAGACAAATTTCATTATATGCTAAATATTTTAAGGACTTGTGCATTGTAAAGAGAAAATTAAATGTACACAAAAATTTCTTTCTCACCGAGAAAGTAAGCACTATCATTCAATAAAGGGTCGTACCCAAATATAAAGACCTAGGAAGTCCCACTATTCCTTATATTATTGAGAATTTTCAAATTGAGCATGCTTTACTAGATTTGGGTGCAAGTGTCAACTTAGTACCTTATTCAGTTTACAAATAAATGGAGTTAGGTGAGCTTAAACCAATAACGATTACACTCCAACTTGCTGACCACTTCATTAAGGTACTAAGGAAAATTTTAAAGGACATGATAATCCAAGTAGAGAAGTTCTACTTTCTCATGAATTTTATTGTACTAGACACTAAACCATGTGTAAATGCTAGCACTCAAGTTTCCATCATTTTAGGCCGCCCATTCCTAGCAACTTCAAATGCAATTATAAATTGCAGGAATAGAATGATGAACTTGTCTTTTGGTAATATAACTTTAGAGCTAAGCATTTTTCAATCTATGTAAGTAGCCCATTGATAATAATGAGATCCATGAGCTGAATTTCATGGACTGCTTGATAAAAGAAGAAAAATTGAAACCTAATTTGACTAAGGAATTGATTTAAGTCTTTGGAAACTTGAAAAATTCTAATTTAGAAAAAGTGTTTATTAAAATTTATGATGATAATGAGAACACTACTGCCCAGGACATTGGACATTGGTATGTACCAATGGAGACCGCACACTTAAATCCTATCTATTGAGGACTTGCAACCTCTTCCATCACCAACCAATGTTCCAAAGCTTGATTTAAAACCACTACCAAATGAGCTTAAGTATGTATACTTAGGTAAAAATAAAACTTATCTTATGGTGATCTCTTCATTTTTAGACGAGGATCAAGAGATTGAATTATTGAATGTTCTAAGGGACCCCAAAGGAGCCTTGGGCTGGACCATTTCTGACATCAAGGGTATAAGCCCTTCCATATGCACCCATCGGATCCATCTCGATGAGGAAGCCAAACTAATTAGAAAACCTCAAATGAGTCTCAATCCAAACATGATGAAAATTGTAAAAAATGAGGTGATCAAATTATTGGATGTGGGAATCATCTATCCCATATCTGATAGTGTTTAGGTGAGTCCAACTCAAGTAGTTTCAAAGAAATCTGGAATAACTATTGTGCAAAATTTTAATAATGAACTCATACCAACACGTGTGTCACCACTAGTTGGTGTGTTTCCATCGACTATAAAAAATTGAATACGGTTATAAAGGTCATTTCCTTCTACCATTCATTGATTAAGTTTTAGAGATGGTAACAGGTTACTCCTTCTATAGTTTTCTTGATGGATATTCAAGATATAACCAAATACAAATAGCCCTGGAAGACTAAGAGAAAACCATGTTCACTTATCCATTTGGCACGTTTACTTTCAAACGGATGCCATTTGGATTGTGTAACACCCCAACAATTTCCAACGGTGTATATTAAGTATTTTTTCAAATATGATTGGGAACTTTCTTGAGGTTTTCATGAATAACTTCTTTGTATTTGGGAGTAGTTTTGATGAATACCTTAATAATTTATCTCTTGTCTTGTCTAGGTGTGAAGAGAAGCATATTGTCTTAAATTGGGAGAAATGTCAGTTCATAGTTTAAAAAAGAATTGTTTTGGGCCATGTTATATTCAAAAATGGAATTGAGGTAAATCGCTCAAAATTGGACATTATAGCTAATCTACCTATTCCCCAAACTGTTAGAGATATTAGATCACTTCTATGGCATGTTACTTTTTATATAAGATTCATCAAAGACTTTAGTGCCATTACTAGACCCTTGACTAATCTTCTCCAAAAGGATGTCCCATTTAAGTGGACAGATGAGTGTGCAAGTGCCTTTAATAAAATTAAATCATCCCTTACTACTACACTTATCGTGCGTTCGCCAGATTAGACACTTCCTTTTGAACTAATGTAGGATGCAAAAGATTATGCCATAGAGGTTGTTTTGAGCCAAAGGAAAGATAAATAGCCCTATGTTATTTACTATACGAGTAGGCCTAAGTGAAACTACTCAACAACTGAAAAAGAGTTACTTGCAGTAGTTTTTATTTTGGATAGGTTTAGGTCGTACTTGCTGGGATCCAAAGTGATCATTTCACGGACCACTCGGCTCTGAAATATTTACTATCTAAGAAGGATGCAAAGTCGAGACTTTTGAGATGGATCCTTTTACTTCAAGAATTTGACTTAAAGATAAAAGATAAGAAATGAGTAGAAAACGTAGTGGCCAATTACCTTTCCAGATTGGTGTTTGATAATTCCATTGAGGAGATGCATATCCAGGACACTTTTCTTAATGAACAATTATTTACGATCTCCAAATTACCTTGGTATGCAGATATAGTAAACTATCTTATAACGGAAAAAATGTTATATCATTGGGAAGTCATAAGATAGGAAGCTTTTTGAAACCGAGGTTAGGAACTTCTTCTATGATGACCCGTATTTATATAAATATGAGACTGATCAGATTTTTAAATGTTGTGTCATAGAGGATGAAGTTCAAAGTGTTATTTCCATTTACCACAGTGAAACATATGGTGGCCATTTTTCTGCTAAGAAAACCACTACAAAAATTCTTCAATGTGGTTTTTATTGGCCCACCATGTTTAAAGATGCCTATGCTTTTTGTGTTGCTTGTGATAGATTTCAAAGGTTGGGAAGAGTGTCCTGACGTAATATGATGCCTTTATTCCCAATTTTACCATTAGAGAATTTTGTTTGTTGGGTTATTGATTTTATGGGCCCATTTTCATCTTCTTTTGGATTTCTTTATATATTGGTTGGTATGGACTATGTTTCAAAGTAGATTAAGGCAGTTTCAAGTAGGACCAATGACAACAAAGTGGTCATACGATTCCTCAAGAAAAATATTTTTTCTAGATTTGGAACTCCAAACGCCATCATTAGTGATGACTGGTCTCACTTTTACAATAGGACATTTGAGGTTTTAATGAAGAAATATGACATCAAGCATAAAGTTAACACCCCATACCACCCATAAACAAGTGGGCAAGTTGAGATTTCTAATTGGAAAATCAAATATATTTTGGAGAAAACTATAAGGCCTGATAGGAAGGATTAGTCCCTCAAACTATCCGACGCTTTATGGGCTTATAAGACTGCTTATAAGACTCCAATTGGAATGTCCCCATACAGATTGGTGTATGGAAAGACTTACCACTTGCCTGTGAAATTGAAATATAAAGCATGCTGGGCAATAAAAAAAATTTAACTTTAATATGGACCAAGCAAGTGGACAAAGAAAATTAGAATTGAATGAATTAGAGGAGTTGATGAGAGACTCCTATGAAAATTTTAAAATATATAAAGAAAGGACCAAAGCTTTTCATGAAAAAAATATTTTGAGAAAAAATTTTGAATCTTAGCAAAAGATCCTATTGTAAAATTCTTGTCTCCAGTTCTTTCTGAAAAAATTAAGATCAAGATGAACAAGTCTTTTTATTGTGAAGAATGTTTATACTCATGTGGTTGTTGAAATTGAGAATCCATGTAATGACAATGTTTACAAGGTTAATGGTCAGAGATTGAAGCCTTATGTGGAAAGCTTTCATTTGAGAGAGGACTCCGTCCCTTTTCATGAACCAGAATATTCAAATTGATTCTCCTAATCTGACAGAGCATTTGTGTAGGATTTGTATAATATTCATTTTTTTTTTTTTTTTGTGTCACCAAGCAGGTGAGTTTTTCATGACAGGTTGGGGGGTGTGGATAGTCATCCATGTGAGTTTATATATATATAAGTTTAAGTTTATTTTTTAGATTTTTAAAGAATTGTTTTCAACATTTTAAAAAAAATATGTTTATATGCAAGAATGTGAATATGATATTATACGAATTCCAAAGACAAAGTTAATACTTAGTTTAGGTTGATAGTAGTTAGAATTCTGATAACAAAAAATTATAGACTTGAGTTTGATTATCTAATCACTAGTTTAAAGTGAGTTGTAATTTGATGTACTGAATTCATAATACACCCTAGCTAACTGAGGGATATGATATGTGAACTAGAATAATAAATTTGATTTAAACAAGGTTGAATGAATTAGTACCATTAATATATGCTTAAAAAACAGAATATTGAAGAAAAAAAAGTGATGAAAAAAGAAAAAATTATTATAGAGCATGAATGCAATGGTCATAATAATCGCGTTAGTAGTCCGGAGTAAAGAAACCTAAGTATCTATTACTGTTACCATTACAAGTACGATACCTTAGGTGATGAAGTAAAACCGGTGGGAATCTTCATATAAAGGTGGTATATAATAATGAGGATATGATGATAAAAGAAGAAATGACATGAAGAAAATGAAATAACTAGAGATTTCATATTCTTAGGATGATTGAAAGGAGTTATAATAGGGAACGTGCATATTTCTCAAAGTTAGACTAGTGTCACCGAACACCTAGGTATATTGGATTATAACTATTATAAATTTTAATTAGGTCTCTAAACTTAAGGATGTAATGGATTAAGAAATTAAGATTTTAACTAACTTCAGACTTATGGTAAGTATTGTTTTATTTTTAGATTCATATGATGAATGAAGGTATAATTGTATAAATTTCTAAGTGTTGAATTATTTTTCATATTTTCAATGTTTGTGGGTAACATTTCTAAAAACTCTCACGAGACTATAACTTATCCACTATGGGAAAGCTAGAGATTTAAAGCCTTGTTGCATATGCTAAATACAATTAAGATTATCTGCAAAAGTAGTATACTTAAAATTTTTATTTTCATTTTAATTTTGATTCTAAAATTAGTTTTTATTCTTATTTTTATTTTTCTTTGCTTATTTTGATCGGGACTAGTAAAATGTTACTTAGGGGGTGTGTTGAGATTTAAATATTACATAATTTTCCTCATTTATATCTTGGTTTTATGAACATGAATTAGCTTAATGTTTTATTTTACTCATGTTTGTATTGGAGGGTGAATTTAAGATCTTAGATCGAAAATGGAGCAAAAAGTATGAATTTGATGCTCAGGAATCACCAAAGTAAGGGATGGATCTTAAGAGACGAAGATTGAAGAATTCACATGCCAAATATCTAAGAAAATCAAGTGAGAAATAAAGAGAATCAAATATTTAAAGTAAAGAAAATGAATCCTGAAATCGTCCTGAAAAAGCATATTCTGAAATTCTGTTATTTTATAAAACCGTGTAGAGTGAAGTCTATTTTAGCAAACTACGTAAATTTGAGGCAGTTTCTATAGTTTTCCTACCAGGTGTGAAAGTTGGAGTTTCCCATTTATAAATAGGATTTTCTAGGGCATTCTTAAACATCATTCAAAACATTTAAGAGAAAGATTTAGGATTTTTAGAGAGTTTTTAATTTTATTAAAGTTTTATAATTTTTTTTTCTTTTAGATCTTTTCTATTTGCATTTATTTCTTTTTTATTGTTTTTCTATTTTGTAATTTAATTATGTTTTTCTAAATTCTCTCTAACTCAAAATAGAAGGGAAGCACATTGGTTTAATATTTTTATAGTTATGATGATTGATTGTTTTAATGATGAGAAGAATGATGAATGCATGTTATTAGTTGTTTAGGTTTAGTTTTTTTTATCCTCATGTGAGATTCATATTTTTCCATCATATGAGATTCACATTGATGGATAGGCTTACCCTGAATCAATTACATTTCCTAGATAGGAGATGTTCTCAACTTGTTACATTTCTTTGATATTAATTATCATATAGATATGAATTTTTAAAATCACTGACACTAGAGAATATATATTAATGGTGTAAATTCATGATTTTCTAATCTTTTATATCATTTATTGAAAATATTTAAATTGTTTTATTTTCTGATTAGGTCAACTATAGTGCTTGGATCCTAGTTGTGTTATCCAAATCATTATGATTTTGAAAAATTAACATATGTGTGAAACTTTGAAATTTGAATGTTGTTTTAATTCAGTTGAATTACATCCATTCAAAACTTCTAAAATTAAATCATTAGTTTAGTTTTTATTACTTAGTTTATTTTACATTTGATTTTCTCCTTATCACAATTTATCTCCTTATGAGATCGACATTTTATTCATGAGATATAACTTACGAGCCTTTGCAATTGGAGGAAAATAATTAGTAACCTGCATAAATCATGTGTTTAGCCGATTTTCTTGCCCAGACTTAGAGTGCGATTATGCCCAACTATTTTGAGAAATGAAAATTTATTGTATTCCACCCTTACTTTTGACCGGGCTTGTATTGTATACGTGAAACACCCACCCCCCCCCCCCCCCCCCCCCCCCCCCCCCTCTATAGCCATGCAAAATAATAATAATAATAATAATAATAATAAAGAAAAATGGATACATCTGCATTCAATTTTTACAAGACCTTCTGAGATGATTATATAAAATCCAGTCCAACCATTAAATGTTATGTCAAACTTTAGGCATGGGATCAAAATAAGGCCACATGGTAATTAAGGTTGGCCATATCAAGAAAAATAGTTTGGAAGGTAAGTGCTTTTTAATACTTTTTCAATCATACTGTCTATCTACATCGCGAATAAGACTAATTTTTGGATAATGAGCCTAAAATGGGGTGACGCATTGGGTGGACGGGGTAGATTTTAAATAAATGTTATGGTGGGTCCCACCCGAGCCCGAAACTCCTTTACTTTGTTATAGTTACGCCGCTCATCTTCTAACCCTCCATTCCACGCTCCTATCTTCTGACCTTTTAACCCACGCCCCCCGACTCTGTCTCTCTCTCATCTTCCAAGCTCTTGATGACCTACACCCCCACCTCTCTCTTTCTCATCTTCAATTCTCCCAAACCTTCATCCATTTCTATCTCATCTCTCAACCTCTGATTTCTTCCTACCTTTCTTCGATCATCGCCTCCAGTCAAACCACCGGATTTTCGCCAACCAGACAAGCAGGGAGCCTCAAACAGGTCCGCACCTCTCTCTCTCTCTCTCTCTCTCTCTCTCTCACTGACTGAGAAGCACTCGGTCTTGGGCTGGACTCGGGCCTATATTGAAAATGCAGCCCGGGCTTGACCTATGGTCATTAAAAAAACAAAAAAAAAAATTTATTCTGAAGTGGTGTGGTGGTGTATTGTGGGGCCCACGTGGTTTACGTACGTCCAACTAATCCAAACGGCCTAAAAAAATTAGGCGGATGGAATTGTGAGGTAGGCTACGTGTACGGTTGAAAATTCGCGTCTTATACGGTCTCTCGGAGCGTGGGGGGCATGGCCCACCTGATGATTGGATGGTAATCATAGTATCATTACTTTGAGAGGAACATCGGAACGGATTGGCTACTTCCCTCCGGTGCTATGTAGACCCTAGCATCATGTATGTGTCTCATCCATGCCGTCCATCCATTTTTTTCAGATAATTTTATTATATGAATTCAAAAATGAGGTAGATCAAAATCTCAAGTGGGCCACACAATATTGATTGAACTTTCACCGTTAAAAACTTCTTGGGCTACAAAAGTTATGGATTAAGCTGATATTTGATTTTTGCCTTCATTCGTCCAGGTACGTATGAGCTAATCCCCTGGTTGGATGTCAAATAAACATTACTGGCCGTAGGAAGTTTTTAATGGTAGACGATCAATCACACTAGACTCAAGAAGATTTCAATGACCGGCATTGTTTACCTACTTTTTCCTGTCACGCGGCCTACCTGAGCTTTGAATCTATCTTATTTTTTAAGCTTGTCTTAAAATGATCCAGAAAAACAGATGAACGGATTGGATTTCTTACAAATATCACGGCGGCCCCACCAAGCTTCCTATCCCAGGCAAGCCAATCCGCGTTGGTCAATCAACATACATTCCGTCCGCTTACTGTTGAAAATTCTGGACGCGGATTTCATGCGCAAGCAACTTAGGTGGAGCCTAACGTGATGTTCGTGATCAATCCACCCGTTCATCCATTTTTTGAACTCATTTTAGGACATTAGGCTAAAAATAAGTCAGATTCAAGACTCAAGTGAGGCTTAAAACGTGAGAAATTAACGTCCACAGTAGAAATATTCTTGGGACTGCAAAAGTTTTGAATCAGGCTAATATCTGTGTTTTTTGTTCTTCCCAGCAGGATGACGCTGTGAACGGTATGGATGGCATCTAAACATCACTTTAGAACCCAGGTAAGTTTCAACGGTAGAAATTTTCCTACCCACCTTTTCCCTTACTGTAGCCACCTGAGTCTTGAATACCGTTCGCTTTTGGTCTCATAACCTAAAATCATCTAAAAAAATGGATGGACGGGGTGAATTTATTACGAAAATCACGGTGGGCCGTTGCCAGCGCTGGAGCTTTCTGCGAAAGGCTTCGGCAGCAAATCCACGTCCGAAAATTCTGTAAATACGAAGACGGGATCTCACGACCAGTCGACACCACGTGGGATGCACGTTTGCCACGTACCAACATATGCTTACGGTGGTTTGGGTCCAGCTCTTGCCTAAATACGTAGCATCACGCTCGTGCGAGATCTGACCCATTGATTTAGGTAGGTAGCACCACCAACGAAAGTAAGGCCTGCTCTCTAATCAGTAGAGTTAAGAATCTAAGCATCAACATTAACGGCCAGGAGTTCGGTTCTAACACCATAGCCTGTTTGATAATCAGATCAGGTTGATTTTTGGGCAAGGACGCATACAAAGTGGGCCCCACCCAATAGATGTATTGGATCTCAGTTTCAAGTACCTCTTTGAGAGATAGAGAGAGGAGTAGAGGAAGGAGTCCAGGTACGTCTATGTTTTTTCACGTGTGTAGATCTGCGCACGTATGGTCTTCTTCTTCTTCGTTGGGTAGAGACGGGTATACGGCGAGCTTATGTTGTCTTCTCATGACTAGGTCGGGTCACCCGAACCCGACCGGGTCTGACGTTTTGGTTTTCCGGACCGGAAAATCCGTCTGATCCAGGAGGTCCATTCCCGGTTTCATAAAGAGCCGGCCTGTTTTAGTGTGCGGTTCGGGTAAAAACCGGTCCGGTTTTCATGAGGTTTTCGACTGTGTCTTCATCTTGAGTTTTTTGACCGCCGATTTTAATTTTAATTTTATTTGAGGAAAAAAAATAAAATCTTATTGCTTGAGGGGATAGCAGCAAATACCCCTAGCCAGATTGGAAGAGGACTCGCGTGTTACAAGATCCAAGTCGTTCATCAGGTGCGCCGCCTCGTATTTGGCCTTTATTTCAAAATTCAGCCCGACCCAAAGCTCAGGTGGGCGGCACAATAAGGAAGAGCACAAAAATCATGCTTAAAACCTTCAAATTCATGTGGTTTGCACCACCTGTAATAGTGTGATTTCTAGGGCAGCTCTTCATCTTAGTATTGGTGCGTCAGTTGAATGGATTGGATGGAATATAGAAGCTACAATGGTTCCCACGCAACAAATGGCTGGTGTCTCCATCCTACTTTTCCTGATGTTGTGGCCCACACTGCGATTTGGGTTGTCTTGATTTTTGGGTTTCAGGCGGCATCAAGCACTGCGCTGCTGGACGGGTTGGATCTCATGTGCATTCATCCTACACCGCTCTCAGTTAGCGGCAGGCATGCTCCTGTATACCTACGTGAGTTTTGCTGGGTTAGTTGCAAATGGAGGAGTCTTGCCTTTCAAAAATGGATTTCAGGGAACCACTCTTGGCGCCTGGTGACTCATTTCGTCTCAGGCTGAAACTGATGCGCCTAGAATGATTTTTAGAACCATTCTAAGAGATGCATATCCACTGTTCGATTTAATTCCAATAGATAATATGCCTTTATCTGCAAACCATTCTATGCTCATCGTTTAGAGTTTCACAAGTTACTGATGTATTTTCACTCTTCTCATGAAGTTGCAGCTCAAACAGTGGTTTAGGATTTTTTATGAATTGGGTTTTCTACTTTCAGGTCTTTCCATACTAGGATATGCATGCCCACTGTTTGATTTAATTCCAAGAGATAATATACCTTTAGCCGCAAGCCATTCTATGCTCATTGTATGATTTAGAGTTTCATATGTTACCAAAAGGGGTTTTTCACTTTTCTCATGAAGTTTACAGTTCAGTCTGGACAGGGTTTAGGAATTTTCATGAATTGGGTTTCTATTTTTACATCTTTTCGATATTAATGTGCTGAATTTGGCCTATCAAAAAACAAATTTTCTGACTTTTGCTTGTTTCATAGGGTGTTGGTCAATATGGACAACAGAAGCAGCAAGAGTGCTATATCTATGCTCTATGAGAGTATCTGTTGTTTCTTACGAAGGTGCCTTTTTCGTGTGCTGGCCTTTGGATCAATTCCCCAACACATTGCTTTTATCATGGATGGGAACCGAAGATTTTCTCGCAGCCGAAATTTGGAAGGGGGTGTGGGTCATAGAGTTGGGTTTCTGGCTCTCATGTCTGTCCTCCGGCATTGCTATGAGTTGGGTGTGAAGTATGTGACAGTCTATGCATTCAGCATCGACAACTTCAATCGAAGACCTGATGAAGTTCAGAGCATTATGGATCTAATGCAGGAAAAGATTGAAGAGTTGCTCAAGGAAGAGAGCATTGTAAACAAGTATGGAATCAAGATTAATTTCTTTGGGAATTTGAATCTATTAAATGAGCCTGTAAGGAGATCGGCTGAGAGGGCAATGGTGGTTACCGCCGGCAACACCAGAGCAGTGCTCTCAGTCTGTGTTGCCTACACTTGCACTGACGAAATTGTTCACGCAGTTCAAGAATCATGCCACAAAAAATGGGCCAGAATTCAGGAAGAGAAACCAAATGATCCTGACAATGATGACGACACGATTGAGTGTTTTGGAAAAAATGGTTTGGAAGAAAGTGAAATAACAGTGGTTGATTTGGAGAGGAACATGTATACAGCCGAATGCCCGGATCCTGACATCTTGGTCAGGACTTCTGGTGAGACCCGCCTAAGTAATTTTCTTCTTTGGCAGACTACGTGCTGCCAATTGCTTTCCCCCAGTGCTCTTTGGCCAGAGATTTCTCTTCGACATTTGTTATGGACGATCTTAGAATACCAACGTGTCCAACCTTATCTAGAAAAGAAGAAGCGATTATGAATTCTTGAATAGCTTGTAGATTACACGACAATTTTTCATGTTCTCCTCTCCTGCATTCCTAAGTATGCTGCCGTAGTTGTTACAATGTATGGAATGCAGTTACAATCTGTGGAATTAATACATGAAATACAATGTTACTTTACTGATATTGCTGTTAGAGTTCGTTTCTTAGAAGATGGTAGTTTTTGTGCTATCAAGGGAAGCGAATTTCCTCCAAGTTAATAGTACAATGAATTTGTATTCTCTGAGAAGATGAGTCTTGAATGATTTCTTCTCAGCTATGGAGATGAAAACCGACCTGCTACTTTTGGATGGATCTGTTCTTTATTACTGCAATCCTAAAAAAGTGGTACGCATTATCTCTTCGTGGGTTACTTTTTATTTGTACGCATTTTCCTTGCTAGGATTTAGAAGCAGCTTTATTGCATTATGTCAAGCCTGACTATTGTATTTCTTCTGAATAAGAAAAATGAATGAAGAGATCAGGTTAGATCATGACTTTGTTGAGTTCCATTTTGTTATTACCATCGCATTAAGATTTTGACCTTGCTTGGTCTAATCAAATCATGTAGTTTTGTAAATGAAGAAGGGTGAAAGTGAACTCTTATCGGTGGGCAATGTGGTAAAAAAAGAAAAAGAAAAAGAAAAATAACAATGTTTGTTGTTTGTTGTCATCTATTACTGTTGTCTACTCCACCACCTACATGTTGGGTGACCTGTTGCTGATGGAGCACCCTGATGACACAGTCCAAACGCTTACAAGTTGGTGGCCATCTAATGAATTGTTGATGTTAAAGATATCTTGTCTGGTTTCAAGCGATGCTCTATCCATAACGGAGCCTATGATTCGACATTCTTGATTGACAGGTAACCCTGCATGTAAGGTGTATAAGTTGTCACCATTAACAAATTGTGGCAAACACAATTATGGTCTAATATAGAAAGAACAAGGATGAAAGGTGTGGTAATTTCTCATGGTAAGACAATTCTCTTATAGGAGCTACCTTCTTTGGTCAGATTGCACTGGATATCTTAACAACAAAACTGAGGACTTGTTTTATTTATTTATTTATTGGGGAATGATAAACTTGGAACTTGTTTGGGTGGAGGGTCCTGCAAAATCAGGATTAAATCTTCTCTCGCGAACTTGCGATCTTGGTGGGACCCATTTTCTTGATTTCTGATTGGTATGTGCAGAGTGGCTATTTTCCCCACTTAATAACAATTATGTGAAGTTCTAAAATGACTTAAGAGATTGAATTGTGATCAAGTGGGGAAAAGCATTGCTCCTCCTGTACGAATCTGACATGGGGCCCACCAATATTGGGATTTATGTTTATTCCTGATTTGGTAGAATCCCCTACCCAAATGGACAGTTAGGAAACTGCAGAGAAATGTTCAATCACAGTAAATTAATTGCTACAAAAAAAATAAAAATAAAAATAATCCTAAAGAGATCGAATTTGTGATCAAGTGGGGAAAAGCATTTCTCCTCCCGTATGAATCTGACATGGGGGCATGGGGCCCGCCAAAATTGGGATTTAGGCTTATTCCTGATTTTGTGGAATCCCCTACCCAAACGGACTGTTAGGAAGCAGCAGAGAAATGCTCAATCACAGTAAATTAATTGTAAAAAAAAAAAAAAAAAAAAAACACTACTGTAGACTGATGCAACCACCCCCATCATCACATCTCAAATCAACAGTTTGGGCATTCACAAGGTTGTGTCTGAACTTTTAATACAGATCAGAAGTGTGTTGATAATGTGACAGAAGCAGCTGCTGCTTGGGATGATATTTGTGCTTACATCCCACTGGGTCTTTCAGTTATTTGCTTCCAGCCACAAGTAAGCCATGTGAAGATCTATGGCAGATTGTTTTCGTGTGCTTTCCACAACTATCTTCTCCTCTCAGAGGATTTAGGATGCAACGCACAATTTATAGGTAATAAAAGAGGCTGCAAAAAACATAAATTATTTGTCTGATCAGATTGGTGGGTGGCACATTTGATTCAACTAGATTGAAGGGTGTGGCATATGTTTTGATCGGGTTATGGACACCACTCCTGTGCATGGTGACCAGTGTATTGTTCATCTGCATATACAACGGATTGGGAAGTTTGGAAATGGTTGAAGAATCGTTAGCAACTCTTCAAAACTTTAATGAGGAGTTTACATCTTTGCGAATGCTCATGGGAAAATTGTATAAAGCGTGACTTCTATGCAAGCGTACCTGTATGCGGAACTGACATAGGTGGGTAGGTAGTGAATGCCTAGGGGGCTGAGAAAACTCTCCTAGGATCTCGGTAGAGTTTCTGCTGGGGCTTTCTTGTACAGACTGCTACAATCAATTCTCTTCTCATTATTGATCAGTCCCCATTTCCATAGACTCAGTTATTTTTTTGTTTCTTACTAGTCGCCAACCAGGCCCTAAAAACCTTCACTGAACTAATCCCCCAAATCAGTATCCCTTTTCTGTACCTAACTTGTCCCCAAACCAACCTGTAACCACTCCCATGCTCTCCTTAACCAGTCCTTTAAACAGTCCTCAACCAGTCCATAACCTAAAAGAGCCCACAAGGATATGCCCTGGATCAGCTCACATTCCTCTATTCTTGTCCAACAGCCTTTACCTTTAGCCTATACCATGACAAAGGTTTAGAGTACCATTCAAGGTGTCCCATATTGGTATCGGTTGGCGTAACGGTGACCTTCAAAATTGATATGGATACGGGGGCGTAACGGCGATATGGGGGCGTAATGGCCTGTAACGGCGTAAATTTTTGTTTTTTGTTTTTTTGCCAAAAAAATATGGATTAAATTCGGAATATTCTAAGCATTCCAAATATGCATTCATTTATAAATTGGAACATGTTTATGGTGGTGTAACAGTCCACTGTTTGGTGAGAAGTTGTATCGGATTGTCTGATGAATTTATGAACCAGATAACCTGAATTTGACTATAAAATTCATGTATTTAATTTTCTAACTATCTACTATCAATGATAGATATATTAGAATGAATGTAATATGAAAATATCTAACATTAGGTGTTTGCAATTATTTTTGAGAAATTTCTTGAACATACCTGTGCATGTGACTGTGATTCATGTCTATGACCTGTCATCCTCAAGTCAAGAATATTTTTTTTAAAAATGAGTAATGTTTGATATACTCCCCTGCAACTTGATTAAGGATTACTTGATTGGTTGTCAGAGGAGCTATTTTAAATATAAGTTCGGCAGTGTCAAGTGTGTGCATGATTGCATGGCTTCTTGCAATAATACTATTGTGAGCTGTCTGCTGCAAAATGCAAATACTTACCTTAATACAAATATATACTCATAATCACAAGTCACCACCAAAATGAAAATATATTTTTTTGTGGTTGTTCGACCTCCACATCATCATCATCGTTACCATCAGGCTGAGGCTGTCCAATAGGTGTAGGTGCTGCATATCCATAATATCCAGTGCCAAAAGGAAATACTATATCAACGAAACCAGAGGATGACTGATCCTGACTAGGTAACGATTCTGACCCTGAGTAAGGATATCCATCAGTGCCCGTCGAATAGCCATACTGGTGCCCATACTCAGGCTGTTAAGAATCTTGAGATTGAGAGTGCGTCTGCTCTGATGAGTAACTTGGATTTGAATATGGATATTTATAATCATATGGATATTGATCGGGAGGGCTACTCCAACATGAATGTGTTGGAATAGGCTCAGTATAACCATTATAATCATAATTCAATTGACCATAAGAATATCTATCATAATAACCAAGACCATGAGCCTGCTGATGTTCTGAACCTCCCGGACCCGGTACACCACTAGATGTACCCTCCTCCTGCTGGCTATATCGTGACTCGGTACACTCGCGGGTTCGACCTCGTGTACCACCTCATCGATGTTCATCAACATCGCGGGCATTGAGCAACACCAGAAGTGCCAGCACCAGGGGAAGGGGGGTCATCGTCACCATCATCTGACATGGTTAAGCTACCACTGCTCGTACTCTTTTGTTGATCTTGAGCTGTACCCGTACTTGGCATAAACGCTGCCCCTTTTACTGGGTCCAACACATCTGCACAACTCTCTTGTTACACTCTACGTATTTCTGGGTCATTAATTTTCAATTCTTCACTATCCTCTTCAATTTTCTTTTCTCTTGTTTTCAACCAAGGTAGAAGTGGGTCATCCTCATCATAAATATTATCCAAGTTTATTGGATAGTAGTCTCTGTCATCGACAGCTGTAATGCTTTTATGATGTCGTCGCATTCTTAGTTTTATATTGTAGTGCATGAAGACAAGTCTATCTAATGTTCTAGTCTGCAATTTATTCCTATTTTTGGAATGAATAAGTGCAAACCAACTCTAATTCCTTTCGCAGCTAGATGAAAATGTTGTCTGACTTAAAACTTTTATTGTAATTTTTTGGAGAGCCTTCGTACTCTCTTCGAAATTAATCCACCATTCGGCCGGTTGCAACTAGATACTGTATGCTGTGTAAGAGCATCTCCAAAGCTACCAAGGCGATTTTCAAATGTATCTAATTCATTCAACGCCTTTATCTGCATATATAAGTCAGGCTCTAATCTTTTTATCATATTTTTTAGCCCAACACGAACTTCATCATCCACAACAAATGATTGAGTATATCTATATCTATGATTTAGATAGTAACCTGCTGCATGAAGATCATGATGGAGTTGTCTTGTCCATCTTCTGTCGATCATCTTTCAATAAGACTCTCAGCTTCTACAATCACGTTGAATTGCCAACTTTGCCTTATCCATGATATCATATACGAAGCCCATGGTAGGTGTTTCGTCAGTTTTAACAAGACGAAGTACCCTCATTAGTGGCTCCATTACCTTTAGGATCGACTTGACTTTCTTTCAATATTTGTTGTCCCGTATGGTATTCACAACTTTAACCGGTGTCCCTGATGTCTTCTTCCCATGTTTTGTATTGAGCCATTCTTGAAAAGCGAATATCTCACTCAACTCTCCCCTATGCTGGAATAAACTCTCTAATGTTATAAATTTTGTTGCGAATTTAGTTGCCGCAGGCCTCAACAACTCTCGTCCTTTCGTGAACTTTCTCATTATTGTGATTTCTTGATTATGGTTGTAAATAAACGTCGTCACTTCTTTTGCCCTTTCGACAATTTCCTTAACATTCTTCTTCTTCCCAATATCTTTTAATACAAGATCAATACAATGGGCAGCACATGGTGACCAAAAAAGATATTTTCTCTTTTCCATCAACATATGTCCTGCAAGCTTATATGTTGCTTCATTCTCTATCACAATCTGTACTATATTCTCCTCTCCAATCTCGTCCACAACTTTATCCATCAGTCCATTAATATAAGTAGAATTTTTTGTTGCCTCTGAGGCATCAATTGACTTATGGTATATAGTTCTTAAGTGGCAAGATACCATGAAGTTGATCACGCTGCGTCTGGTTGGACCAGTCCAACCATCACACATGATTGTGCATCTTCTGGCTTGTCATATAGGTTTAAAGGTAGCTACGTATGCTTTAACATCCGCATACTTTGCATCTGTCCATTTCTCCTTAATCTCCTTAGTCGTGGGAGCTTTTATTCTTTCACCTGCTTCTGCTATTGCATTAATTACTACCTGCCAATATGGGAATTGGCCGCATTAGGAGGTATGTTGACATGTATAAATAACTTTGCTGCTGCTCTACCTAATTTTTCAACGGAAGTTCTACTCCACATGTGTCTTATCTTCTTTTGTTTAGTTGATTCTTTCCTAAACAGGATTGGATTAATAGAGAGTCTCCTAGGCTCATTTACTTATTCATCCAAACGTATAGGGGCATCACGTGAAGATGTCTGTCATCGGCTCCCAAACATAGTCGTAACCCACCAAACCTATCCTCCCCCCCCCCCCCACCCCCACCTGCAGAAGCAGTTGCACTCCCACTCCTATTCCCACTGCCCCCCCCCCCCTTCGTATCACGCACTGACCCATCCGTGCCAAACATGTTGCGACATTCTTCCTCTTTACGAGCTAGACACAAGCTCTCTCTTAACTATAGTTAATTCTCGATCTAAATCTTCGTCAGAATCAATAATATCTTCATCATGAACGCCCATATATTCATGACCAAACACCTTCTGTCGAGCTGAATCCAAAATATTATCTTTCTTCTTTTGTACAACAGCACATTTACCCTTCGACTCATCCAAACTAGCTTGCATTAAAAGCATTATCTCTCTCGGTACTCTACTACATGACGCAACTTAACCCTTTGGATGTGCCAAATATTGTTTGAGACGGGTAATTCCACCAGACACTAGCCTATCACAATACTTGCACTTCATTTGGTGCCTGCTACCACCAACCCTCTCACAATGCTACCATCCAATATCCTCACTTGTTGTTGGCTAGACCTAGACATTTCTTTAAGTTTAGGTAGATACTAGATAATTAGATATGAGTACTATGAGTGTATGTCTGTATGACCTATGCTAATAAAGATGATTTTATATTCTAATTAAACCCAAAAAAGCTCCAAGGCAAACCCTGTCCAATATAAGCAAATAAAAACATAACGTCACTAATTTGAAAATAAAATAAAAAATTATAAAATAACCCCACAAATCTGTAAAATACACATTAATATGTTTTATTATAATTAACACATCAAATTCTATAATTAAATCAGCAAATTATATATTAAAAAATAATTTTTTGAATTTTGAAAAAAATGACCAAAATTAATGCGTAAATAGAAAAAAATATAAAATGACACTCTAAATCTATGAAATGCACATTAAGATGTGTTACTATGATTAACACATCATATGACATGATTAAAACAGCAAAACAACCATTAAAATTTGATTTTTCAAAATTTTAAAAAAAAGGTAAAAATTCATGCATAAATAGAAAAAAATATAAAAAAAAATATAAAATGGCACCCCAAATCTGTAAAATGCACATTAACATGTGCTACTATAATTAACACATCATATGACATAATTAAAACAACAAAAAAACCATTAAAAAATAATTTTTCAAATTTTAAAAAAAGGACAAAAATTCATGCGTTAATAGAAAAAAATATAACAAAATATTAAATGGCACTCCAAATATGTAAAATACACATTAAGATGTGATACTATGATTAACACATCATATGGCATGATTAAAACAATAAAACAACCATTAAAAATTGATTTTTTGAATTAAAAAAAAAGGGCAAAAATTCATACGTAAATAGAAAAAAAAACAACAAAATAACCATTAAAAAAAATATAAAATGGCACCCCAAATATGTAAAATGCACATTAAGATGTGCTAATATGATTAACACATCATATGTCATGATTAAAACAGCAAAATAACCATTAAAAATTGATTTTTTGAATTTAAAAAAAGCACAAAAATTCATGTGTAAATAGAAAAAAATATAAAATGGCACCCCGAATCTGTAAAATGCATATTAAGATGTGCTACTACGATTAACACATCATATGACATGATTAAAACAGCAAAACAACCATTAAAAATTGATTTTTCAAAATTTAAAAAAAAGGGCAAAAATTCACGCATAAATAGAAAAAAATATTTAAAAAATATAAAATGGCACCCCGAATCTGTAAAATACACATTAAGATGTGCTACTATGATTAACACATCATATGGCATGATTAAAACAACAAAACAACCATTAAAAATTGATTTTTAAAATTTAAAAAAAAAAGGATAAAAATTCATACGTAAATAGAAAAAAATATAAAAAAAAATTAAATGGCACCCCAAATATGTAAAATGTACATTAACATATTCTATTATGATTAACACATCATATGACATGATTAAAATAGCAAAAAATATTAAAAAAGTATAAATACTTATTTTTAACGAATTTCAGAAAAATGACCACCGAGCTTTGATTCAACCAAATCCGTTTATTAATGTGTTTTTATCTCAAATACTCAGCTAAGGTTGGTCGAAATTAGTAGTAGAAGGAGTGAGAAATAGTTTGGAAGCAAAAAATTTCAAAAAAACATCAAAAATGGGGTTTAAAATGAAAAAAAAAAGACCGTTTTTTGACCGTTACGGGCGTAACGGGTACGAAAAAACGTATCAGCCGATACGGCCCCAAAACGTGTAATGGTCACCACCGTTACTGTTACGTTTTGACCATATCGGACGATACGTAATCGATTTGGCATTCCATGGTACTATATGAAACAGGTACATATTGCCTGTTATGTGCTTGAATTGGCCATGATCAATACTGGTATTAGCCTTTTACTAGGTTGAAACAAGTTGGTACACAATGGTATCGGTGATAAGTGATACGTTACATAATTCACTGATTTCAAACCTATTATGATTGTTGACTGCCCCATTCAAACCTTTCCCATCAACCCAAGGCGTTCAAAAACAGTAATGCAATGGTTGTAACAGCTGTTATATTATGGAAGCAACACCCATCTATTTTATTTTAGGAGTCATAATGCCTCAATCCAGAAAAATGGCCTGTATTACGGGACATGCTGTGACGATAAATGTGTAGTGGCCTAGGGCCTCTAAAAAGGGTTGTTTCATTTTTTATTTTTATTTTTCCCTATTCCTCCATCTTTTCCACATTTTACATTTGTGAGTGTTTTGAAATCTGTTTTTTTTTTTTTTTTTTTTTTTTTTAAATTTATTTTTTAATATACCAGATCTGCACGAGTTTTGAAGGGCAAAACTCGATATTTAAGTTTCATTAGGTGAATTGAATATTTGGAGCTGTAATTTTAGGAAAAATTGGAAAATAGGTATATAAAAAATCAATTGTTTTTCTTGTTATAAAAGTGTTGATTCAACATTATATGGCCAAATTGACCAAATCTTGCTATCGATCGTTCCAGCCCTCCAAATCGCATGGGAAAAATGAGTGGGAGAGAGACATATATGTGTGGAATATATCCTCCATATTAAATTGCAGATACATCAATGATAGAATCATTTTTTATTGGACCAAAGCCTGGTCACCTGATGAAGATGAAAGAAGATGGTAACAAATAGGAATATGAGTAGCTACTTTTTCATTATATGAATAAGTATATGTTTGTTTTGGCCGTATTTGTATATTTTACTGTATTTTATATAATTTTGAGTAGATTTTAATTTTTAATTTTTTATTGTTAGTAAAATGTTTAGAGTTTAGATTGATGAACTACATGTATGGATTTTATATCTGCATATGCATGCACTAAATTAATTGGTGTTTCTGAGCTCTTTTTTCTATTTTGTGTATTGTTTTACAAATTTGGACCATTTTTGGGATGAATAGTGACACACACACATATTAATTTCTTTGGGAAAATGGTAAAAAATGGTGAGCGAGATGCATTAGTGGTATGAATCTCACGGATTATATGAATTGCTGCAAGCCCTTGTAGGGCCATTGCCTTTTGAGTGGTACCCAAATCAATTAAACACTTTCTCTGAATTTTATATTATTTTTTCCTCAAATTTCTTGAGGGAAATGGTGATTTTTTTTATTTTTTATTTTTTATTTTTGAGGAATATGCATTAGTGGATGAATCCCACGGATTGTATATATATATATTTTTTCATGAATATGATTGATGGTCTATATATTACCATTATAGTTATGGACCCATGTTTATGGTTAGATAATTGTCTCATCATTCATTAACTCATCATTACTCACATAATCTTATTTACATTAACATTAGGTATTTAGGATACTAAATATAGGAGTTTTAGAATTAGTCTCGGTCTCTCAAGTTAATAATATCATCAGGTAGTTTGGGCAGCGTTCTTACTGAAGAATGACCCATTACACCATCATATATATACATGTTCAAAATCAGAAAGTAACACATATTTAGACTCCAATTTTATTTTATTTTTATTTTCTGAAATTTTTAGTATTTTTCACACACACACACACATGATCGTTATAAGGCTATAATGGCTATTACAGCCAGTATCGTAACGGTCTTGCAGCCAGCAATCACGCCGGCTGTTACGGTTATTGAATACCTTGTTGAGAGAAAAGTCTTCACCGCCTTCGACCGGTCATAAGGATTGCTCGACCGGTCGTAAGGACTGCTCGACCGGTCGTGGGAGCTGATCTACTGGTCGTGGCTTGCACGACTCGAAGTCCAGCAAGCTCAGTTTTTCATGTCCGGACCCTTCGACCAGTCGTATGGATTGTTCGACCAGTCGTAGTACGACCAGTCGTAGCTCTCCTTCGACCAGTTGTAGGTTACGCAGATTCATTCCGCGATTTTGCGAATTACGAAAATCTGGGTCCTTTAGCAACTGGGATGCGGAAGGGAAGTTGCCTAAACTATAAATAGGTGTTCCTAGGATTTTTTAGGGTATGAAAAAAGCTTTCTAAAGGGGTTCTAGGGAAATTAAAGGGTGTAGCAAGGGTGAGATTTGAGGTTGTTCGAATCGGGTAAGTCCTCTCTCTTTGTAATTTCTGTTTTCATAATGGAGATCTGTCACTTTGTGCCGTAGTTTTTTCCCGCAAGGGTTTTCCATGTTAAATCTGAGTTCTCTTGTGTGTGCTTGGTGCCATTGAATTGCTATCCTAGATCTAAATTTGTGTGACTCCGCAGGTCAAAATCCCTAACAAGTGGTATCAGAGCTATCGTTGGGGCACAGATCTGAATCTGAAGGATTAGTAATAATGACGACCGCTAAGTATGAGATTGAGAGATACTCACGGAAAAATAATTTTGAGTTATGAAAAATTAAGATGATGAGTTCCTTAATCAAGCAAGGCGAAGATGGTGCTCTTGAGGAGCGGAAGTCTACTATGACTGATGCTAATTGGAATACTCTTGATATGAAAGCTTTATCATCGATTCGTTTATGTCTCACGGATGAAGTTCTCTACAACGTCATGAGGGAGAAAACTGCGGCTAAGTTATGTGCGAAGTTAGATGATGTTTATGCGAAAAAATCCTCTGAAAATTGCCTGCACTTGAAGCAGCAGTGGTATAACTTCAAGATGGCAGAGGGTGGAGATCTGGAGGCTCACATCAGCAACTTGAATAAATTAGTTTATAAATTGCCGAATATGGAGGAAGTAATGAAAGATGAAGAACAAGCATGTTTGTTACTGAATTCTCTTCCGGCGTCTTATGAGTTATTCAAGGATACTATGTGCAGCATGAATAAAACCCTGAGTGTCGACATCGTTATCTTGGCCCTTCAAGGGAAGGCTATGAGACAGTTAAATAGCGACATGAGGATATCTTCTGATGCACTATTTACAGTGGGTAGGAATTCTGAATAAGGTACAGGTTCTTCAGGTTCTAAATTTAAATCCAAGGGCAAGGGCAAAGGAAAGGTAAAGTGCTGGAATTGTAGGAAGGAAGGACGTGTGAAGAAGGATTGTGAAAATCTTAAATTGAAGAGGGAAGATTCTGAGGCTTCATGCAGGGAGGCCAACGTTATTACTTCAGATAGATGTGATGATGATGTTTTATCTGTATCTTCGCTCAGGTGGTCATACGATGATCGTAAGGACGAGTGGATGCTAGACAGGGACATCTTTTCACATTACTCCTCATGGAGTTAGTTCACCAGCTACAAGGAGTACGATGGTGGATAGGTATTTATGGGCAATGACATTGCCTATAATGTTGTGGCTGTTGGTTTTGTGCGCATCAGGATGTTTGATGGGGCGGAGCGTACCTTGACAGATGTGAGACACGTTCTTGATTTGAAGCGAAATCTGATTTCTCTTGGTGTGCTTGAGGCAAAAGGATGCAAGTACATAGGTATTGATGGTGCTCTTAAAGTATCTAAGGGGGCACGGGTAATCTTGAAAGTGCAACGACTCCGTAACTTGTACAGGTTGATCGGGAACACTTAAAAAGGTGGAGCTGCAGTGGATGTAGTGGATTCCACCTCTGAATGTGTGTGGCATGTTGGGCATGACCACATGAGTGAACAGGGTAGGAAGGCTGAGACACGCGGACAGGGTCACAGAGCAGGTGGAACAGTCACCTGTGAGAAGAATTACACGGCATGATCGCAGGATATCGACGAGGTATATGGATGACTCCAATATCGCAGGGGATTCATCTTCCATTCAAATGGCTTTAAGTAAGCCTGGTGCTGAGAAGTGAAAGGTGACTATGGGCGATGTGATGGATTCATTATACCAGACTGACATATGGGAGCGGGTGGAGCTTCCAGTGGGTCGAAAAGTGCTTGGATGCAGGTGGATCTTCAGGAGGATACAACATAGATACATGGCGAGGTTGGTAGCGAAGGGTTATGCTCAGAGAAAAGAGATCGACTTATCAGAGATATTCACGCCGACGGTATAACAGGTATCTATTAGATTCATGATTGGCATTGGTTGGCCAATGTGATCTTGAGCTGAAAAGATGGATGTGGATTCTACACTTCTGTAAGGGAAAGTGAAGAGCAGATCTACATGAAATAACCAGAGCGATTCGAAATTAAAGGGGTTGAGAAAAGACTTTGCAGGAGGTCGTGGTTCGACCTGTCGCCTAGACAGTTATTTGATTCCTTTATGGTGAGTCAGAAATTGATGACATGTAGATCACCAATTACGAAATGTCTGAAATCAATGTACTGAAGACTCGGTTAAGTGGGACATTCAGGATGAAGGATCGGGGGCTGCAAAGATGGTTCTTGGCATTGAGACTGAAGGAGGAGTAGGTTTTGGTAATCACAGAAGGAATATCTTGTGTGTAGGTATTGATCAAGGATGTGATGGGCCGGGTAAAGTCGAAGAGCGTTCCCTATGTATCTCTCCTCAAGTTTTCCTCAGGATTTGTCCCAAAACAAATGAGAAAAAGCAGGATATCTCATGAGCCTTATTCGAATGCGGTTGACAGTGTATTCAATGGTCTGGATGAGACCGATTATTTCACAGGCTATCAGTGTTGTGAGCAAGTACCCCGACAAACAATATTGGGTAGTGGCGAGATGGTAAGAAGACTACGTCTTTTCTTTTAAGAAGATAAGAGCAAAGGTGGTTGAGCTTGTGGATTTTGATCCGGCAGACATGTTCACCTAGATTGTTCCTGTAGAGAAGTTCAAGTTCTGTGTAACTTCTCTGGACTTGGCGATGACGTTAAAGAAGGACGGAGTGTGCACAAGAAGCTATGATGTGATATAGAAATAAGAGAAGAGGTCAAGAAGCTACACAGTTGAAGGTTGAAGACTTGGTGGAGATTGTTGAGAGAAAAGTATTCACCGCCTTCGACCAGTCGTAAGGACTGCTCGACTGGTCGTAAGGATTGCTCAACCGGTCGTAGGGATTGCTCAATCGGTCGTGGGAGCTGCTCGACTGGTCATGACTTGCACTACTCGAAGTCCAGCGAGCTCAATTTTTCATGTCCGGACCCTTCAACCAGCCGTATGGATTGTTCGACCAGTCGTAGCTCTCCTTCGACTAGTCATACGTTACGCAGACTCGTTCCGTGATTTTGCGGATTATGGAAGTCTGGGTCCTTTCGCAACTGGGATGCGGAAGGGAAGTTGCCTAAACTATAAATAGGTGTTCCTAGGGTTTTTTAGGGTATGGGAAAAGCTTTATAAAGGGGTTCTAGGGAAATTAAAAGGTGTAGCAAGGGTGAAATTCGAGATTGTTTGAATTGGGTAAGTCCTCTCTCTTTGTAATTTCTGTTTTTATAGTGGAGATCTGTCGCTTTGTGCCGTGATTTTTTTCCCCAAGGGTTTTTCACGTTAAATCTGAGTTCTCTTGTATGTGCTTGGTGCCATTGAATTGCTATCCTAGATCTAGATCTGTGTGATTTCGCAGGTCAAAATCCCCAACATACCCTGTATCAACCCAAACCCTCACTTGATCCACTTCTTCTGCATATCATATTTCTAAAACTACTAATTTGACTTGAAACTTGGCAGAGTCAACTTTCTTGGTGAGATTCAAGCTGAGTCACCAGGAAACTTGATTGTGTGACTCGACCCTGACTGAGGAAGACTCTCCAAGTCGACTTGACTATTTGGTCAACTCGACACGCCTCACGGTGACTCGAGCCAAGCAACTTTGTGAGTTGCGCTGAGATTGTACAATTTAAAAGAAGAACGAGGGGATCAAACACACGACCCTTTCCAAAGTTAAGCCACATTTAAGCAGTGCATTAAGTAGTGCATTGCGGTTCGATTAGCTATTTTTTAATTTCTTATACTATTTCTAACTAATTTAGATATTAGCTACTATTCCTAGTGTTTTTAATTTACAATTATTAAATGTTGAGTCAAGTCCGGTCTAGTCTTTGAGTCAACCCAACCCAGCTGAACTTCGAGTCAAGTCGAGTTTTCAGTTTTTTGAACCATGCTGTTTATGCAACCTTTATTCTAACTAGACCTATTCAACCGCATTCAATCCATAACTACCATCCCAATTCTTCATCAGCATAATCCAACAATGGAGATAAATTTCGATGGCAGAAAACACTAGGTTTTGACTGGATGATTTATTTAGAACTATTTGTATGGTACATGGAAGGGTTGTTAAGATGGTGATTGATTGAAATAGTAGTGAGAATTCATGTCTGAGGAGGCGATAATGAAATTGTCAAAATTATGTTATTTTTCGAGTTTGGAGAACACCCAAATCAATGATGCCTTTAATCATATTCCTTCAGAGAATATTATCTGCATGCAGTCATTCTGATGGACCAATGTCCTATTTGAAGACTGGATACGTGACCAAAAGGGTCATCATGAATGCTCGCAAAGATGTGGACATCCGTGAAGCTTCAAGAGCGGTTGTAGGTATTTTCTGCATGTTTATGTGCTGGTATGGACTGCGGCTTGTGCATTGTCTGGATGTTTGCATGCTACAAGACCTATGTGCCCAATCACTTTTGGTGATGGTCCTCTCCATGTTTTGCAGAAGCTAGGAATTATATGGTGGATGCTATGCAGATTTATGTGGGACTCATCCCTGTTTAATTTTTGGGCTGATTATATGGAGCCACTGCTCGATTTCTCTTGCTTGGAGTTCAGGAGGACAACGTTCATTGGGAATGCTAGCTTGATCAATTAATTGTATGCTAGTGTTCGTTTGGAGTTCTGTGTATGATCAACTTTTTGCATTGCTTCTCTGGGTGATTTAGCTCTTTGGGACTCCATCGATGATAGTTTCAAGATCTTCAGCTTGGGTAGTAGGAATGTTAGGTCTTCAATGGTCTTGTGCTTGGTGTTTGAGCCTTCAGAATTCTGGGTATTTGTTGATGTTGTTTTCTATCTGAAGACATGCTGCCAGAAGGGTTCTTTAGTCTTATCTTTGAATGTGAATATTAGACATCCAAGTGCAGAATCACGTGTCTTCAGGCAAATATTTTGTGGAAGTCATTGGCATTTCAGATGGAAAGCTGTTGCAGGCATTCCTATATGCAACACTTGGTCATTGATTGTTGGGCCCTCTCATTCTGAGGCACCGGACAATAGCTTCATCCACTCAAGAGTCTCTTGGTGATCTTATTCTTACCAAAATCTCTTTTGAAGATGCTCAGAACTGGAAAGATAAGAAGAAGAACAGGAAGAGGAACGAGCAAGAACTTGCAAAATTTCAGGAACGTTAAGATCCAATACAAGCCTAGCTTCTACTTTATGAAGTCTGATCAAGCCCAGGCCTAATTTTTGAGTGGCTGCTGTTGGTGGCAGGAAGTGCCTCATCTCCTTCTCTTGTTTTATCACAGACTGGGTGTGTGATGTAGGCCGCTTGGGTTGACTAGCGACACGCAAATACTACTGACAGTGAAAGCAGCAATGTAGACAAAAGCCACCCAAAGATGAACTTACTTCCATGATCAGCTAGTAGCTCGCCGACAATTCATGGTGTTCGGGCCGGATTTTGGCAACCAGCGAGTGTCTCAGCATTGGGACACTGAAAACTATAGAAATTGGGATTTCTGCGAACAACTCAGATAGGAAATCACAATCTCAGATCCCATGTTGAGTGCAATACAGTTCCAAGCAAAATAAAAAAACCTCCTTTCTACTACAATCGACTACAATAACTCCAAAACCAAGTAAATAAATCTCTAAAACGCTTATCATTCAAATCATAATCTACTCAATGAACCAATCAAGAAAAAGAAAGGAAAGAACTTGAAAAGAAGAAGAAAGAAACATAAATAAGGAGATGTAGGAGTTAACATAAGAGATCCGTTGCATCTTCAGAAGAATTGCTGCACGTTGGGTCTGCAGTATCTTTCAACCATTTACATCTTAATTAATCATGATTAGGCGTAGCTAATATTGAAATTAGTTGCCAAGATTCCAGCTAGACATACTCATCTAACTACCTATCACCCGACATGAAAATGTCCAAAATACCTGTAAGATTCCCGCCAAATTTTGAATTCAAACAGTAGCATTTAGTGGTTGTTGGAGGGTCATCCTCTACCTGCCACTCTGGCCCTAGATACACGTGCGGTGTAAGACCCGTATCTTGGCCCGTACCTTTCCGTACACTTCCGCGGTCTTACTGGTCGAATTCCGGCAACTTTCGACCCTTAACCGATATCGACGCGCGACCTTGATTCTTGTACCGACAACCCGAGTCGACTCAACCCGAGACCAATACCATAGCGACCGCACCGTCGCCGCGGTTCCGATACCGCGACTCGCGCGCCAAGGCGATACCCTGATCAAGAGATATGAGCCAACGTTCGGTGCGAGAAAACGCCGCGCGTTGCGAAAACCAAGGGAATCTCAACGATGTGTCACATCAATCACATCAATCCCATCAATCAATCACCCATCAACCCATCACATGTCAAGTACACATCACTTCCATCCCTTTTCCCAAGCAACCACAAAAGTCTCCCAAACCCATACCTCTCTTACACAAAAAGCCACAAAAGTCTTCATTCCCCATACTTCTCTTACACAAAAGCCACAAAAGTCAAATTTCTCTTACACCACCATCACTCACCCATCCATCCATCACTCTCTCTCTCTCCCTTTACATCACTCTCTCTCTTTCTCTCTTTCTCATTCCAAAATTTCCAAGCAACAAGAGAAATCCAAGAGTTCCATACGTATGGAAATCTCCAACCTTCCTAAGCTCTAAGTGGCCCACCTTCCTACCCCAAAATCCCCCATCTCAACCCTCCATTCTTCATCTTAGCCATTGAAGTTGAAGATAAGGTGCCAAGGAACCCCTAGGAGCGAGAAGATCGGACGGTGGGTGCATCTATAGGATAGTTTTCCTTGTTTTTATGGTGGACCAAGTGAGGCCCACCGATCAATGGTGTGGATCTCACTTGGGACCCTTAATTGTGGCCGATGGACCACTTGGATCATCATGATCGTTCCATGATGGGTCCATTCTCCATGGACCCCATCATGATGGTTATTTCATTGCAAAAAGGTCATCTAGACCGTCCATAACGGTGGAGAATGGATCTCCACCGTTGATTTACAATTTTGATGGTCCCATGATCAAAGGGGTCCATTTATTGTATGTTTCATTGCAAGGGAGGGCCCATAATGACGGGGTCCCTCCATCACAAGCCGTGTCCCACTCTCCATGTCTCTCTCTTTTATTTCTTTTATTTTATTTTATTTTATTTCATTTTAGGCTATGGAATCGTGTGGCCCACTTGAATGGATCCCACCTTAATATAACCATTTTATTCAAGTGGGGCCCACCTTTGACATTGAAATAATAGCACCCATCAGTGGTGGCCCACTTCATCAGGGCCCACCGTTTTTCAAAAAAAAAAATAAAAAAATGTGAAAATCGTCCAGCGTCTGGGACGCTGGACGTTTCATGGAAAAAAAAAAAGAAAAGAAAAGAAAAGAAAAAGAAGACTTTTTGGTGGTCCCCTTGCATAGGCCCCACCCTGATGTTTATGTCCTATCCAAGCCGTTCATCCTCTTACCCACGGTATTTTAGCCGTTGGGTAGAAGTTTGGAGCTGATCCAATCACCTGGTGGGCCATAGCGCCTAATATTGCGCCATTACCATTCAAACATCCTTTTCTTAATTTATTTCACATCCAAGCATCAAAAAAATTCAAACTCTAGACTCATTTGGACGGCGTCGAGCCACTGATCGTCATAGCCGGGTTAGATTTTGGCGCAGCGGGCCCCATGCGTCAAAAACCCCAAAATTTTAGAATTTGCCCTTTTCCAAAAAAATCCATGACAGAGGCAAAGCCTCTGCCTCTGTGAGTGTCAGCGCCTGCACGGCCTGCGTGCAGCGCATGCAGGGGCATGGGCGGACGAACGTGGGGGCCCACGGCCGTACATGCGGGCCCCACCAAAGATGTTTATTTGTCATTCCATCTGTCCATGAGGTGGGTCCCAACCTCAGGTGGGCCCCCTCCAAATTTCGGGCCGAACAAAAACTCAGGTGGCCCACACCATAAGAAACAGTGTGAATTGAATTTTACCGTTGAAACCTGTTGCTGGGCCACAGAAGTGTTGGATCAAGCTGAAATTTTGTGTTTTCCCTTCATCCAGGATGAGTGACCTTATGAATGGGTTGGATGACAAAATTAACATTCAGAGTGGGCCCCGCATGGGACCCACATTGATGTATTTGTTGTAGCCCACCGTCCAGGCGGACGGTGGCACCCACCTGACGGATGGACTGCCTCCACCGTCCACGGACGGTGGGGCCCTGTGCGATGAATGTGTTATATCCGCACTGTCCACTGGACAGTGGGACCCACCATGATGTATGTGGTGCATCTAGACCGTCTATCCGCCTAGTGAGATCATTTTAAAATATAGGTTGTTGGTTGGGTGGACCACTCACTTATGGGCTAGGCCTATTTGATTTTAAAACAGGCCTATGGGCTAGGCCCATTTGATTTATGAAATGCTTATAGGATAGGCCCATTTGTGTTATTTAAGGCCTATGGGATTGGGCCCATTTGAATTTCAAAAGGGCTATGGGCTAGGCTCATTTGGCTTATGAAATGCTTATGGGCTAGGCCCATTGGATCCACTTAAGGCCTAGGATCCTAGGCCCATGTAATGTACTTCAAGGCCCATGTAATTGACCCTTTTTGTTGAAATTTTAAAGCCCATAGTAGTAGGCCATTTGATATATTATAAGGCCCATGGGACTAAACCCATTTAATTATAAAAGGGCCCATGGGATTAGGCCCATTAGATTTGTTTGAGGCTCATGGGTTAGACTCATTTGATTTGCTTAAGGCCTAGGAATTTAGGCCCATTTGACTCATGTTAGGTCTGTAGGTTGAGGCCCACTTGACCTGCATGTGGGATCCTAATTGGTATGGCCATTTGATGCATATTAGACTCATATGACTAGGTCCAATTGATGCAATCCAAGCCCATGGGTTTGACCCATTGCAATGCACTTAAGGCCCATTGGTTTGGCCCATTTATGTGGCCCATCTGATGAATGAGAGCCCATAGGATATGGCCCATTTGATATATATATAAGGTCCAACGGGGACAACCTACGGTCCATTGCAATGTGTAAATCCATTACAGACTAAGTGTTGATGTTTACAAAGATCGTGCCTTGGGAGCAATGTTGGTTTGACGTCCACATTGCGAGTGTAATGTTGGTTGGATGTCCACATTACGACTCTCCTTAGGGCCCATTACCGGCCGTACTTGCCGTGTATAGGCCATCCAGGTCCGTCTGCATTGTAAAATAGTTCATTTCATTATAACATGTTTAGTATAGTTTCATGACTCATGATCATATGCATCATATGTATGCTTGATATGAGGACTGACTGATCATAGCATATGCCTTCGGGCAGGTTGTTATGGGCTCCTGGTTAGGCAGTATTGCCTTACATGAGCGCACGATATGCGCATGGATTGTTGCATGACTGGACAGCGTGAATCATGCATTTCGTACTTGTGTGACATGGGTATTGTACGCCCTAGCAACATCAGGGCCGTAGCCTCCACAGACGCATCGTGGTTGGCAGGATTGGATCCCAAAAATCTTGTTCTACATGGGGTACTATAGATATCCCTGGGTGAAAGTCCCTAAACCCTTATGGTACCAAGAGGTTGCTCCAACGTCTAGACCGAGTGGGTAGATGAGTACTGAGTGCCGAATACCAGTTGGCTGTGCTCTCCACTGTGTCGTGGTCGGTTGGAAGGGGGTGCGGCCTTACCCGCCCGAGTGTAGGGGGCAATACTAGGCTGAGTTTGACCAGCTCGAGGAATGGGTCCGCTATCGACGAGTCGCGCCCGATATTGGCAAACGGATAGTGAGGTCTCTTCCACTTACCTTATTGCGCGCGATGTGGCGGCAATCTGGTTTAGAGTGTACTAGACCCCGGTGATGTTCCATACTTTGAGCTGTATTGACATGTGGACATTGATGAGTATCTGTATGCTTGAGTTGCATTGTACATTGCATGGCCTTGGGATGGCCGATACCATTCATGTCTGGCATTGCATAGCCTTGGTACGGCTCATGACGTTTTGGTTCCATCTGCATATTCCGCATTACTCTGACATTGCATTCATATTACTACCTTACGCACACACTTTCACCACCCTCTAAGCTTTCTGTAAGCTTATGCACGACCGTTGCGTGCAGGTGACGTTGGACTGCAGCAGCGCTGAGGCAGGAGCACGTTGCTGATCATTTTGGAGTTTTTGTTATTTGCCATTGTATTTCCCTTTATGCTCATTGTACTTGTAAAATTTTTGATCATAGTGGAAATGTAATGGAGTGCTTGGTTGTTGTTTGTGGGTTATGCCTTTGGTTATGCTTATTACGTATCAGACTGATGTTAAAAATCCTCCTCGTAGCATCCCAGGATCGGAACCTGGCGAATGGGAGCTAGGAGCCGAGAATGGGGTTCTACGAAGGCTGTCGGCGCCGGATTCGGCGATCGGGAATTTTGTGAGCCCGGTTTCCGAGTTTGGGGCGTGACAGAAGTTGGTATCAGAGCATAACTTGGGAATAACCGAGAACAACATTGCATGTTTGCTATGAGTGAAGAATGACCAAGTTCCGAAGTTCGGATAACTTCGCGACCTTCCAATACAGACCGTTAACGTGCGTACATTCGAGAATTTTGAAGTTGATAGGCGCTTTCGCTCTTTCCTGTAGGGTACGGCGCCTGTTACTCGATCGACTCCCGCACCACCACCTGAGGATTCTACTTCACCATCAGAGACTCCAGCTCTACCACCTGCGTCTCCCATTCCACCCTCAGAGTTTTCTGCTTCTTCCCATGAGGATGACATTCCTCCACCTGAGACCGATGAGGAGCCGACGGTGACTGTGAGTGCCTCTCAGTTACAGCAGATGTTACAGGCTGTGACCGCCGCACTCCAAGGACAGGGTAGACGCTCAGCTGTTTCACCAGCTCAGGCGGAGCAGGAGCGCGCGAGCGCCGTACTTCGTGAGTTTAGACGGCATGATCCCCCTCGTTTCCAGGGCGAGCCAGATCCGACTGCAGCCGAGAGATGGCGCTCCGATGTGGAGAAGATATTCGATACCATGTTATGCACGACCGAGCAGCGCGTCCGGTTAGCAGTATTTCTCTTCCACGGTGAGGCCGAGCATTGGTGGACCTCTGTCGCCCGTGTCGCCGGACCTGATTATGTCTGGACATGGGAGGACTTTGTGGACCGATTCGAGGAGCAGTACTTCCCTGACCACATCCGTCATTAACGAGCCTTAGAGTTCGAGACTCTGGTGCAGGGAGATATGACCGTGGCACAGTACGCGGCCCGTTTCATGGCACTATCGAGATTTGCGCCGTACATGGTTGATGATGAGGGGCGAAAGGCCCGCCGTTTCGAGCACGGCTTATGTTACGGCCTTCGAGGTCGTGTCATTGGGCATGAGCTTCCTACCTTCCAGGCAGTAGTGCGGAAGGCTCAGATATATGAGACTGAGTGGGCCGGTTCTCAGTCTGATCGTGGTCAGAGGGGAGACCGGAAGAGGCAGGCTTCTTCCAGTCATTCCCAGCAGGGTCGACCACAGCAGCAGAGGCGCACTGGTCGCCCAGCTTTCCGTACACCATCAGCACCATCAGCACCTCCACCACCACCTCAGAGATAGTTCACCGGCACTTGCTTCAGGTGCGGTGCGACGGGACACTGTTCATGGGAGTGTCCCAGTCCCCAGCAGCAGCAGAGAGGTCCACAGCAGCAGAGACCTCCACCGCAGCAGCAGAGACCCCCACAGCAGCAGCGACAGCAGCCTCTACCACCGAGGCCACCTCAGCAGCAGCATCAGCATCAGCACCAGCCTCAGAGGCCGCAGCAGCAGATGCAGCAGTTTCGACCGCCTCAGCGACCTCAGCAGCAGCAGCAGCACGTTCAGAGGGGACAGGCACCTCCCCAGCCAGCTCAGGCTAGGTTTTATGCGGCTCAGCAGGATCCGCAGTCATCCGGAGGAGTCGTTGAGGGTATACTGCCAGTTTCTGCATGCATTGCACGTGTACTGTTTGATTCTGGTGCGTCACATTCTTTTGTGGCCGAGAGCTTCTGTCGATCGGCTGGCTTACCGTTGGAGTCTGCTGGTGAGAGCCTATCAGTATCTACGCCCTTGGGGAGGACTGCAGCGTTAGGACGATTTTGCTCGTCATGCCCCGTTCTAGTTGGGGATACCTTCCTTCCTGCTGATTTATTTGTTTTGCCGATGTCCGAGTTCGACGTCATCTTGGGCATGGATTGGCTCGCCGAGTACTATGCCATTTTGGACTGCGCCGCGAGGACCGTCACGTTTTGTATACCCGGCGTGCCACAGTTCCAGTTCGTTGCAGAGGCCAGAGGAGAGCAGTTGTCTTGTTTGATGTCGTGCGCCATAGAGGAGCATGTCGCCGTTGGCATCGACCATTTGCTGATAGTTTGCGATTTTCTCGATGTATTCCAGGAGATTCCGGGATTACCGCCTCGTCGACTCACCGAGTTCCAGATCGATCTCGTGCCTGGTACCGCGCCTATTTCGAAGGCCCCGTATCGTATGGCACCGTTAGAGTTACGGAAACTGTAGAAGCAGTTGGACGAGTTACGTGAGTTGGGTTTTATTCGTCCGAGCAGTTCGCCGTGGGGAGCGCCGGTACTCTTCGTGAAGAAGAAGGATGGCTCGTTGAGGCTCTGCGTTGACTATCGCGAGCTCAACAAAGTCACGATCAAGAACAAGTACCCGCTCCCTAGGATTGATGATTTGTTCGACCAGCTGCAGGGTGCACAGTTCTTTTCGAAGATTGACCTGCATTCCGGTTATCATCAGATTCGGGTCCGAGATGAGAACATTCCGAAGACAGCATTCAGGACGCGTTACGGTCATTTTGAGTTTCAGGTCATGTCCTTCGGACTGACCAATGTACCAGCGGTCTTCATGCAGTTGATGAACGAGGTTTTTCGCCCATATCTGGATCAGTTTGTCGTGGTCTTCATCGATGACATTCTGATCTACTCGAGGACCCGTGAGGAGCATGAGCAGCACTTGGAGATTACTTTACAGACCCTCCGCGCACACCAGTTGTATGCGAAGCTGGAGAAGTGCGAGTTCTGGCAGGAGGAGGTGAAGTTCCTCGGTCACGTGGTAACGAGGGAGGGCGTCACAGTGGATCCCTCGAAGGTCGAGGCAGTGCGTCAGTGGGGCCAGCCCACGACTGCGACAGAGATCCGTAGTTTCCTTGGCTTGGCGGGCTATTATCGACGTTTCATTGAGGGCTTCTCTCGTATTGCAGCCCCGCTGACCAGGTTGACTCGGAAGGGCGCAGAGTTTATTTGGAGTGACGCCTGCGAGCGAGCATTTATGGAGTTGAAGGACCGTCTGACGTCCGCTCCTGTCCTCACTCTTCCCTCTGGGAGCGACGGCTTTATTGTATTCACCGATGCCTCGCATATCGGTTTAGGTGCTGTCCTGATGCAGCACGGGAGACCAGTGGCCTTTGCGTCTCGTCAGCTCAAAGTCCATGAGCTGAACTATCCTACACATGATCTGGAGCTGGCTGCAGTTGTCTTCGCATTGAAGGTGTGGAGGCACTATCTTTACGGGATTAGGTTCGAGCTCTTCTCTGATCACAAGAGCTTGAAGTACCTCTTCTCGCAGTCTGAGTTGAATATGAGATAGAGGCGCTGGATGGAGCTCCTGAAGGACTATGATTTCGACCTTCAGTACCACCCGGGCAAGGCGAACGTGGTGGCAGATGCCCTCAGCCGTCAGCCACGAGGCCTAGTGGCGCACATGATGATTCAGGAGTGGCGGATGCTTGAGGATATTGCTGCGTATGACTTTGAGTTCGGCCTGCAGTCTTCCATAGTACAGTTATCGAGCCTGTCGATTCAACCCTCTCTTGTCGCTAGGGTGATCGAGGCTCAGCAGGCTGATCAGTCGTTGCAGAGTTATATGGCTGAGGCGGTATCTGAGGGTCAGGCAGATTGGCAGATTGGTACAGACGGTGGACTTCGCTTCAAAGGCCGATTATGTGTCCCGGATATTCCAGAGTTACGCAGAGATCTTATGACCGAGGCACATCGATCGCGGTTTTCTATCCACCCGGGCTCGACGAAGATGTACCGTGACATGAGGCGACAGTATTTTTGGGCGGGGATGAAGCGCCAGATCGCCAGTTTTGTGGCCGAGTGTGACACGTGCCAACGTGTCAAGGCCGATCATCAGAGACCTCCTGGTCTATTGCAGCCGTTGAGCGTCCCGATGTGAAAGTGGGAGCACGTGTCGACTGATTTCATTATGGGTTTACCAAGGACTCAGCGCGGTCATGACTCCATTTGAGTTGTTGTGGATCGTCTGACGAAGTCGGCACATTTCCTTACGATGCGTGCGACTTGGTCTATGGACCGGCTTGCGAGACTGTTTATTGAGGAGATTGTGAGACTGCATGGCGTTCCAGCCTCGATCGTTTCTGACCGGGACTCGAGGTTCACGTCTCAGTTTTGGGGGAGCTTCCAGCGTGCGATGGGGACTGATTTGCAGCTCAGCACCGCGTACCATCCGCAGACCGATGGCCAGACCGAGAGGGTCAATCAGATACTTGAGGATATGCTTCGGGCCTGCGCGATTGACTTCGGGGGTAGCTGGGACGAGCATCTGCGATTGGCTGAGTTTGCGTATAATAACAGCTATCAGGCGACCATCGCATGGCTCCTTTTGAGGCACTATATGGCAGACCATGTAGATCACAGAGTTGTTGGACCGAGGTTGGAGAGCGCCGTCTCCTAGGTCCCGAGCTTGTGCAGGAGACTTCAGAGGCTATTGACATCATCAGGCAGAGAATGCGCACAGCTCAGAGCCGACAGAAGAGTTCTGCTGATCGTCGGCGTCGTCCCTTGGAGTTTGATGTAGGGGACCACGTGTATCTCAAGGTCTCGCCTATGAAGGGCGTAGTTCGATTTGGAGCGAAGGGCAAGCTTGCCCCGAGATTTATAGGACCTTTTGAGATCACTGGGCACGTTGGCGCCGTGGCCTATCGACTTGCCTTACCATCACAGTTGTCTGGCGTCCACAACGTGTTTCACGTCTCCATGTTGAGGAAGTGTGGGTCAGACATAGTTCCCGTCATTGATTGACAGCCGTTGGAGGTTCGTGAGGACGCTTCTTACATTGAGCAGCCAGTTCGTATCCTTGATCGGAAGGAGCAGGTCCTTAGAACCAAGGTCATTCCGTTGGTGAAGGTTCAGTGGGGTCACCATTCTGTTGAGGAGGCTTCTTGGGAGCGTGAGGCTGAGATTCGAGAGTGATATCCTCATCTCTTTGATGGTTGATGATCATGTATTGTATTTTGTACGCTGTCCCCGATTCTATATGATGATATTATGTCATTTCTTTTTCATGAGTAATGCTTAGGTGTGATGATTGGATAAATTTCGAGGACGAAATTTTTATAAGGAGGGGAGAGCTGTAAGACCCGTATCTTGGCCCATACCTTTCCGTACACTTCCGCGGTCTTACTGGTCGAATTCCGGCAACTTTCGACCCTTAACCGATATCGACGCGCGACCTTGATTCTTGTACCGACAACCCGAGTCGACTCAACCCGAGACCAATACCATAGCGACCGCACCGTCGCCGCGGTTCCGATACCGAGACTCGCGCGCCAAGGCGATACCCTGATCAAGAGATATGAGCCAACGTTCGGTGCGAGAAAACGCCGCGCGTTGCGAAAACCAAGGGAATCTCAACGATGTGTCACATCAATCACATCAATCCCATCAATCAATCACCCATCAACCCATCACATGTCAAGTACACATCACTTCCATCCCTTTTCCCAAGCAACCACAAAAGTCTCCCAAACCCATACCTCTCTTACACAAAAAGCCACAAAAGTCTTCATTCCCCATACTTCTCTTACACAAAAGCCACAAAAGTCAAATTTCTCTTACACCACCATCACTCACCCATCCATCCATCACTCTCTCTCTCTCCCTTTACATCACTCTCTCTCTTTCTCTCTTTCTCATTCCAAAATTTCCAAGCAACAAGAGAAATCCAAGAGTTCCATACGTATGGAAATCTCCAACCTTCCTAAGCTCTAAGTGGCCCACCTTCCTACCCCAAAATCCCCCATCTCAACTCTCCATTCTTCATCTTAGCCATTGAAGTTGAAGATAAGGTGCCAAGGAACCCCTAGGAGCGAGAAGATCGGACGGTGGGTGCATCTATAGGATAGTTTTCCTTGTTTTTATGGTGGACCAAGTGAGGCCCACCGATCAATGGTGTGGATCTCACTTGGGACCCTTAATTGTGGCCGATGGACCACTTGGATCATCATGATCGTTCCATGATGGGGCCATTCTCCATGGACCCCATCATGATGGTTATTTCATTGCAAAAAGGTCATCTAGACCGTCCATAACGGTGGAGAATGGATCTCCACCGTTGATTTACAATTTTGATGGTCCCATGATCAAAGGGGTCCATTTATTGTATGTTTCATTGCAAGGGAGGGCCCATAATGACGGGGTCCCTCCATCACAAGCCGTGTCCCACTCTCCATGTCTCTCTCTTTTATTTCTTTTATTTTATTTTATTTTATTTCATTTTAGGCTATGGAATCGTGTGGCCCACTTGAATGGATCCCACCTTAATATAACCATTTTATTCAAGTGGGGCCCACCTTTGACATTGAAATAATAGTACCCATCAGTGGTGGCCCACTTCATCAGGGCCCACCGTTTTTCAAAATAAAAAATAAAAAAATGTGAAAACCGTCCAGCGTCTGGGACGCTGGACGTTTCAAGGAAAAAAAAAAGAAAAGAAAAGAAAAGAAAAAGAAGACTTTTTGGTGGTCCCCTTGCATAGGCCCCACCCTGATATTTATGTCCTATCCAAGCCGTCCATCCTCTTACCCATGGTATTTTAGCTGTTGGGTAGAAGTTTGGAGCTGATCCAATCACCTGGTGGGCCATAGCGCCTAATATTGCGCCATTACCATTCAAACATCCTTTTCTTAATTTATTTCACATCCAAGCATCAAAAAAATTCAAACTCTAGACTCATTTGGACGGCGTCGAGCCACTGATCGCCATAGCCGGGTCGGATTTTGGCGCAGCGGGCCCCATGCGTCAAAAACCCCAAAATTTTGGAATTTGCCCTTTTCCAAAAAAATCCATGACAGAGGCAAAGCCTCTGCCTCTGTGAGTGTCAGCGCCTGCACGGCCTGCGTGCAGCGCATGCAGGGGCATGGGCGAACGAACGTGGGGGCCCACGGCCGTACATGCGGGCCCCACCAAAGATGTTTATTTGTCATTCCATCTGTCCATGAGGTGGGTCCCAACCTCAGGTGGGCCCCCTCCAAATTTCGGGCCGAACAAAAACTCAGGTGGCCCACACCATAAGAAACAGTGTGAATTGAATTTTACCGTTGAAACCTGTTGCTGGGCCACAGAAGTGTTGGATCAAGCTGAAATTTTGTGTTTTCCGTTCATCCAGGATGAGTGACCTTATGAATGGGTTGGATGGCAAAATTAACATTCAGAGTGGGCCCCGCATGGGACCCACATTGATGTATTTGTTGTAGCCCACCGTCCAGGCGGACGGTGGCACCCACCTGACGGATGGACTGCCTCCACCGTCCACGGACGGTGGGGCCTTGTGCGATGAATGTGTTATATCCGCACTGTCCACTGGACAGTGGGACCCACCATGATGTATGTGGTGCATCTAGACCGTCTATCCGCCTAGTGAGATCATTTTAAAATATAGGTTGTTGGTTGGGTGGACCACTCACTTATGGGCTAGGCCTATTTGATTTTAAAACAGGCCTATGGGCTAGGCCCATTTGATTTATGAAATGCTTATAGGATAGACCCATTTGTGTTATTTAAGGCCTATGGGATTGGGCCCATTTGAATTTCAAAAGGGCTATGGGCTAGGCTCATTTGGCTTATGAAATGCTTATGGGCTAGGCCCATTGGATCCACTTAAGGCCTAGGATCCTAGGCCCATGTAATGTACTTCAAGGCCCATGTAATTGACCCTTTTTGTTGAAATTTTAAAGCCCATAGTAGTAGGCCATTTGATATATTATAAGGCCCATGGGACTAAACCCATTTAATTATAAAAGGGCCCATGGGATTAGGCCCATTAGATTTGTTTGAGGCTCATGGGTTAGACTCATTTGATTTTCTTAAGGCCTAGGAATTTAGGCCCATTTGACTCATGTTAGGTCTGTAGGTTGAGGCCCACTTGACCTGCATGTGGGATCCTAATTGGTATGGCCATTTGATGCATATTAGACTCATATGACTAGGTCCAATTGATGCAATCCAAGCCCATGGGTTTGACCCATTGCAATGCACTTAAGGCCCATTGGTTTGGCCCATTTATGTGGCCCATCTGATGAATGAGAGCCCATAGGATATGGCCCATTTGATATATATATAAGGTCCAATGGGGACAACCTACGGTCCATTGCAATGTGTAAATCCATTACAGACTAAGTGTTGATGTTTACAAAGATCGTGCCTTGGGAGCAATGTTGGTTTGACGTCCACATTGCGAGTGTAATGTTGGTTGGATGTCCACATTACGACTCTCCTTAGGGCCCATTACCGGCCGTACTTGCCGTGTATAGGCCATCCAGGTCCATCTGCATTGTAAAATAGTTCATTTCATTATAACATGTTTAGTATAGTTTCATGACTCATGATCATATGCATCATATGTATGCTTGATATGAGGACTGACTGATCATAGCATATGCCTTCGGGCAGGTTGTTATGGGCTCCTGGTTAGGCAGTATTGCCCTACATGAGCGCACGATATGCGCATGGATTGTTGCATGACTGGACAGCGTGAATCATGCATTTCGCACTTGTGTGACATGGGTATTGTACGCCCTAGCAACATCAGGGCCGTAGCCTCCACAGACGCATCGTGGTTGGCAGGATTGGATCCCAGAAATCTTGTTCTACATGGGGTACTATAGATATCCCTGGGTGAAAGTCCCTAAACCCTTATGGTACCAAGAGGTTGTTCCAACGTCTAGACCGAGTGGGTAGATGAGTACTGAGTGCCGAATACCAGTTGGCTGTGCTCTCCACTGTGTCGTGGTCGGTTGGAAGGGGGTGCGGCCTTACCCGCCCGAGTGTAGGGGGCAATACTAGGCTGAGTTTGATCAGCTCGAGGAATGGGTCCGCTATCGACGAGTCGCGCCCGATATTGGCAGACGGATAGTGAGGTCTCTTCCACTTACCTTATTGCGCGCGATGTGGCGGCAATCTGGTTTAGAGTGTACTAGACCCCGGTGATATTCCATACTTTGAGCTGTATTGACATGTGGACATTGATGAGTATCTGTATGCTTGAGTTGCATTGTACATTGCATGGCCTTGGGATGGCTGATACCATTCATGTCTGGCATTGCATAGCCTTGGTACGGCTCATGAAGTTTTAGTTCCATCTGCATATTCCGCATTACTCTGACATTGCATTCATATTACTACCTTGCGCACACACTTCCACCACCCTCTAAGCTTTCCGTAAGCTTATGCACGACCGTTGCGTGCAGGTGACGTTGGACTGCAGCAGCGCTGAGGTAGGAGCACGTTGCTGATCATTTTGGAGTTTTTGTTATTTGCCATTGTATTTCCCTTTATGCTCATTGTACTTGTAAAATTTTTGATCATAGTGGAAATGTAATGGAGTGCTTGGTTGTTGTTTGTGGGTTATGCCTTTGGTTATGTTTATTACGTATCAGACTGATGTTAAAAATCCTCCTCGTAGCATCCCAGGATCGGAACCTGGCGAATGGGAGCTAGGAGCCGAGAATGGGGTTCTACGGAGGCTGTCGGCGCCGGATTCGGCGATCGGGAATTTTGTGAGCCCGGTTTCCATGTTTGGGGCGTGACATGCGGTCTGCAGCATAAGCTGCTCTACTTGATCCTAGCCCTCCATATAGGTCTAGCCCAGCGGCACTACATCAACAAGCTATAAAATTTGTTTAGTGAAAAAAAAAAAACAAAAACAAAAAAACGGACGTCTATTATTGTTAGAGCTTTTACAGGTTTACTGTTAATTGCTAGCTTTCTGCGAAGGATGGATCCTTCTTAATTCTCAGTCACTCCGTGTTCCTTTGTTGATGATTTTTTTTTAGGTGTATCTTAAGCAACTGCTGCTGTGGCTTTTATAGTGGTCTCCGCTGCAATCTGAATAGGCTAACTGCAGCAGTGTTATGACCTATTTCTGGGCTGATCTATGTGGGGTGGCTGTATAAAGTCTACGGCAAGGAGTTTTGGTCCTCAGAGTTCTGGCACTGTAGTCTAGCAGACTGGACTAGTGTTATTGTGAGAATTTGTTGGTTATTATCTTATATTGCATCCATGCGACCAGATTTTTGTCAAAGATCTTGGGGCCCATAAGGTTTACCTTGCAAGATCCTATGGATGGTGCAATAAGTGTGATTGATCTCTCAGGGATCTCGAGATTTCCAAGTTACGAGTTGTCCCTTCAATTTTAGCCATTGAAGAACCACCTAATCAGTATTTCGTCGACAGTTTTCTTTTAGCAGATTGGTGTTGTGATAGTAGGGTCGATCGTCAGGCTTCTGCTACGGTAAGCTGCTGGTTGTTGTAACAGGAATCTCCTTAACTTTTCTTTTTCTTATGAATTAATTATTTTACCTAACAAAAGGGGGGGAAACTCCTGCTAAAAGACCCATTATTAAGGATACGTGCATTAGCAAAAGCTTGCTTGACAATTTTACAGGAAACGAAGCTTGAATCTGTTAAAAGTTATCTGATCAGATGGATTTGGGGTCAAAAGAGTGCTGATTGGTTGGTTCTAAACTCGGTCAGATCCTTGGGGGTGATTCTGATCATGTGATATGCTAATAGCTGGCACAAAGAAGAGAGCTGGTTGGGTTCCTTTTTTGTTAATACGGGTGTTGGCATTGTGGCAAGAATGGGCACATAAAACGTGATTGCAGGGCGCTCAAGAAACGAGAAGAAAGCTCCTAAGGCGGGAAGGATTCGGTGAATCTATCTGAGAAGAGTGATACAGAGGCATTGATCTTGTCTCTTGATGTGAGGAATGAGTCTTGGGTTATAGACTCGGGTGCTTCGTTTCATGCCACTTCATGTAAGGAAGTTCTGCATAACTATGTGTCAGGTGACTTCGGGAGTGTTTACTTGGTTGATGATGAGTCGTGCAGTATTGTTAGAAAGGGAAACGTTCATATAAATCAGAAAGACGGAACGACGTTGAAATTGAAGGATGTCAGACATGTACCGAGTTTAAGAAGGAATTTGATCTCAGTGGGGTAGTTGGCTGATACCAGTTATATGGCGACATTTACCAGTGATTCCTAGAAGATCACAAAAGATGCCTTAGTGATATCTCAAGGTAAAAAGGAAGGTACTTTGTACGTGACTTAAGGATCGTATAGTTCACTCGCAATCGCATCAACTAGAGTGAATGAGCAGTTATGATATCAGAGGTTGGGACATATGAGTGAGAAGGGAATGAAAGTGCTATTGTCAAAAGGGAAGCTACCAGGGTTAAAGTCTATTGACTTGGAATTCTGCGAGGACTACCTGTATGGCAAGCAGAAGAAGGTAAGCTTCAAGAAGACAGGACACGCTCCAAAGACACATCTGTTGGAGCTTATATACACTGATGTGTGGGGACCGGCACAGGTATTATCTCTTGGTGGCTCATGTTATTTTGTTTCTTTTATTGATGATGTTAGTAAAAAACTGTGGATTTATTTCTTAAAGCACAATCTAATGTATTTGATGTATTTAAGAAGTAAAAAGTTATGGTATAAAATAAGAGAGGTAAAACAGTAAAATGTCTTAGATCTGATAATGGGGGAGAGTACTGTGATAAGAAGTTTAAGGAGTATTATGCAGCAAATGGAATCAAACATCAGAAAACAATTCCAGAGACACGGCAACAGAATGGTGTGGTTGAGCGCATTAACAGGATCATCCTTGAGCGCACCAAGAGCATGAGGTTACATGCAAGGCTGTCCAAGATTTTTTGGGCAGATGCTGTGAATACTATCGCATATCTCATCAATAGAAGTCCCTCGGCACCATTGGATGCTAGGCTACCAGAAGAAACGTAGACTGAGAAAGAAGTGAACCTTACACATCTCAGAGTGTTTGATTACACTTCATATGTTCACATTGATGCAGAACACAAAAACAAGCTGGATGTGAAGTTTACGAGGTGCATGTTAATAGGCTACGAGCAGCATAATTTTGGATATAGGTTTTGGGATGTAGAAAATAGAAAAATCATCAGAAGCAAGGATGTAGTCTTCAATGAAAAAGTGATGCATAAGGACAGTGTGCAAGAAAATAAGACCGAGGAGAAAGAATTCGTAGAGTCGGAAGAGTTACCGGACATGGGTGTTATAGCGCCACAGGATGATCATGTACAGAAGCATTATGAAGCAGAGTCACAGAAATTGTTTATGAGGAGGTCAACTCGGGAGAGAAGACCTATGGTTTAATACTCACCCTCTTTAAATTATCTACTGCTGACAGATAATGGTGAGCCAGAGTGTTTTGAAGAGGCGTTACAGTCAGATACACGGGTTAAGTGGGAGCAGGCCATGGATGATGAGATGAACTCTCTTGAGTCTAATCGTACATGGGAGCTAGTCATTCTACTTAAGGGTAAGAAAGCTCTTCATAACAAGTGGATTTATAGACTGAAGGAGGAGCACGATGGTTCGAAACGATACAAGGTTAGATTAGTTATGAAAGGGTTTCAATAGAAGACAGGTATCGATTTCACTGAAATATTTTCACCTGTGGTGAAAATGTCTATGATTCACATGATCTTGAGTATAGTGGCTACAGAGGACTTACATCTAGAGCAGCTAGATGTTAAGACAACTTTTCTTCATGAGGACCTTAAAGAAGAGATATATATGTATTAGCCGACAGGATACGTGGCACCAGAAAAGGAGAATAAGGTGTGAAGACTGAAGAAGAGTCTATGTGGCTTGAAGCAGGCCCCGAGGCAGTGGTACAAGAAGTTCGACAGTTTTATATCAGAAAATGGTTACAGGAGATGTCATGCAAACCACTATTATTACTTGAAGAAGTTTGATACGTTGTACATCATCCTTCTTCTGTATGTTAATGATATACTTGTGGGCAGTTCAAGCATGAAGGACAGCTCAGATCTCAAAAGACAACTGTTTAGAAAATTTTTCATGAAGGATTTAAGAGCTGCAAAATAAATCCTAGGCATGAGGATAAAGCGTGACAGGGAAAACAAGAAACTGATTTTGTCATAGACAACTAAGGTACTTGATCGATTTAATATGAGAGGTGCTAAGCCGGTTAGCACTCCATTCGCCAACCACTTCAAGCTATCTAAGGAGTAAGGGACAAGGACGCAGGAGGAATGAGACTAAATGGCTAAAGTCTCATATGCGTCAGCTATTGGGAGTATCATGTATGCTATGGTAAGCACAAGGCTGGACATTGCTCAAGCAGTGGGAGTTGTTAGCAGGTTCATGAACAACCCCAGAAAGAAATATTGTGAAGTGGATTCTTAGATACCTGACAGGTGCTAAGGATGTAGGGCTGTGCTATGATAGATCTGTAAGACTCGTATCCTAGACCGTACCATTCCGTAAGCTTCCACGGTCCTCCCGATCGAATTCCGGTAACCTACGATACATAATCAACAGTTGCACACGACCCTGAGGCGTATCCCGTATTCTACAGTTGGCTCGACCCGAGACTTGTATCCCTGCGACCACGCTGTTGCCGCTGTTCCGATGTCGTGTCTCACGCGCTGAGGTGATACTCGGGCCAGGAGATATGACCCACGTTCAGTTAGAGAAAAACGCCGCGCGTTGCAAATCCTGAGAGAATCCATCACATCAATCTCATCAATCATTCAATTAAGTACACATCACTCCCATCACTCACACCCATCCCTAAGTACAACTACCTATCTCCAAAGTCAACCCTTACATCACTTCACCCATCCCTCTCTCCATCACTCCATCACTCACATCACCTCTCTTTCTCTCATTTCTCTCTCTCATTTTTTTCTCCCAAACTCCATGAGAGCAACCCACGTCTAAGGGAGAAGAGAAAGCCATGTGTGGCCCACCTTCCTACCAACTAATCCCACCCTCCAAGCCTCATCTCAGCCGTTCGATCACATTCTTTGGAGCTATGAAATGCGTTGGTGGAAGAAGGAATAAAAGATCAAAGGTGGGTATTTTTATAGGACTAGATTTCATTTTTGATGATAGGCCAAGTGAGGCCTACCAATTGTTAGTATGGATCTCACTTTGGACCCTAAATGTGGCCGATGACCCATATTGATTCTCATAATCATTCCATGATGGGGCGATTCTCCATAGACCCCATCATGATGTTTACTTTCCTTGCATGAATAGAGGTCATCTAGACCTTCCATTTTGGTGAAGAAAGAATCTCCACCATTGATCTTTGATTTGGTGGGCCCACATGTATTGAGACCCACTTGATGTATGATTGAATACAAGGGACGGCCCATAGTGTCGGGGTCCCTCCATCACACGTGTCTATTTCTCTCTCTCTCTCTCTCTCTCTCTCTCTCTCTCTCTCTCTCTCTCTCCCTCTCTTTCATATTTTTTTATGGTGTGATGATGCGGCCATGTGGCCCACCCAAATGTACCCCACTTGATGTATGTCTTATCCATACCAACTAGCCATTTGGTGGCCCACCTTAAATGTACGTGTTATGCCCAAACCGTCCAGCATATAGGGGACGCTAGACATGAACTGAAAATAAAAATATTAGCTTGATTCCAAACTTTTGGGGAGGACTGCTCATGTAGGCCCCACCTGGATGTATGAAGTTAATCCACACCATCCATTCCATTCTCCAACTCATTTTAGGCGTTGAGCTGAAAAATGAAGTTAATCCGATGTTCTGGCGGGCTATAGCACAAAAAATGGTGATTTTTACCATTAAAATTTGTTAAGGGTCACTTTAATTTTTCTACATGCTAAAACATACCGTATATTGGGCTTGTTTGGTCTGTCTTGAGCCATAGAATCCAATAGTTGGGTCAGATTCTCCTTATGCGGATCCCACATAGGAAAAACCGTAAAAAAAAAACTATTTTTCAAAAAAAAAACAAGCAACAGGTGTTGCTGCTGACATCCAGAGGACGCGCAACAGCGTCCTGCTGCGCTGGGGATGAGAAAGGTTAGGGACGTGGGTCCCATACATGGGCCCCACTATGATGTTTGTTGAACATCACACCGTGCATTTGGTGGGCCCTTTTTCGCTGTGAACCCCACTCCAAAGATCAGCTGTATGTGGTGCTCAGGTGGCCCACATCATAGGAGAGAGTGGGATTGAACGCTTGTCATTGAAACCCTTTTGGGTGTCACAGGAGTTTTGGATCCTTATGAAATTTGTTTTTCTTCCTCATTCGGGTCTGTGTGACCTTATTAACAGATTGGATGATAGATAAACGTTATGGTGAGCCCCACATGGGACCCACCTATGTTGAAATGGATTGGCTGGTGTCCGTTACACGGTTGTACAACCGTGGTATTGACGTCTGTAAGTTCTGTGGATCTGGCACTAGGTGTGGGCTATATCCTAACTATCCGTCCATTGAGGACGTGGACCCCACAACCTTGATGATATCCATATCTAGGCTGTCTATTGCACTGGACGCTTGAGTGTGTCATACTTATATATATATATATATATATATATATATATATATATATATATATATATATATATATAAAATATAATATAATATAATATGTTATATGTGGTGGCCCACGTGGGACCCACCTGGCATGGTAACAGATTGGCTAGAGTGCCATACACCAGCTATATAGCTGGTGTACATGACGTCAGCAAGTTCTGAGGGTCCCCTGTGGTACGTGTTTTCATCCCACCGTCCATCTGGATGGTGAGAAAACCGTGATGTGTATGTTTTAATCTCACTGTAATGTATATGTTAATCCACACCGTCCATCCTTAGACGGTGTGTTGTGGGACACACCATGATGTTTATACTTTGCAGCCATACCGTCCATCTGTTTTGTGCTGGATGGGCAACACGTGATGTATGGGTCTTATCACACCATCCAGATGGCTGGACGGTGGGACCCATCGCTGATGTATATGTTACATCCAAACCGTCCATTCTTTTGGTGAGTTTCTAATAAGGCTTGAGAACAAAAAACTGATGATGAAGCAGATCCATATATTAGGTGGACCACATTACAAAATCAGTGGGGATTGAACGGCTACCATTGAAACCCTCTTGGGAGTACAGAAGTTTTGGATCAGTATGATAATTGTTTTATCCTTGCCGTCCATCAGTTTTCAGGCCCACTAGAGGCATGTGTTTTATCAGGCCCACCTATTATGTAATTGAAGCCCATGAGATATATTTGAGGCTCATATGATGGGGCCCACCTGCTTGAATCTAAGGCCCATGGGCAAGGCCCTTTGAGGTGTATTCGAAGCCCATGGGCAAGGCCCATTATGATGTATCCGCAGCTTATGGGCAAGGCCCATTATGATACGTATTAGGCCTATTATAATGTCTTAGAAAAATTTGTACGAACACCCGAGTACCACCTCCGGCAGAAATCACTAAGGACCAAATCCTTTTAAAATTAGACGAGAATTAACTAAGTGCTAAACTAGATTATCTGTGAAATTACCTCAACCGCTTTAAATACGAACTGCAAGACCCAAAACTAGAAGAATCGCTAATGTTACATTACCTAAAAACCTAGGATCCATCTCAAAATCCAGTTGCTCTCGGGAGCATCATGAAACTCTGTATCGGACTTGGACCGCGCATCGAAAGTTTGATTATCCCAAAACTATACGGTTACGACTGCCTTACTGGGCTTGACAACCGTCTCAGAAATCAAGTCCAAATAGTACTAGAAACACACAACTTGAGGCTGGAGCAAAGTGTGTGAGAAACGCGAATATCTTTAGGAAATGAACAGAAACTTAAGTGAATTGAGCCGTTCTCTTGTAGGACAAATTTAATATTTTAGACTGTCAGAATCTGACCCAATTACACCCTCGGATCAGGAAAAATTTTCAACACATGTCAGTGCACTTATAGCCCCGATCGAGTACCAGTGACCGCTGAACTGAAACAGGTCCTCTGCGGTCAATCTCCAAATTTGATCGGACCAAAAACTTAACCTGACCTAGATCCAATGTCAGAGAACTTTTTCTGGACTGTATGCAGAAAAGGGGCCTCCAGATGAAATCTGTTGGCCCAAAACAGGCGATATTTAGCTATAATCTAAGTATACCATGGCCCTAGGGCCATTGAGATCAGTTCTGGGCCTATATAAGGGCCTAAACCCACCCCTCTCTCATTTCATACGAATTCCTAACCCTAGGAGAGAGAAGAGAGAGAAAAGAGAAGGAGAAAGTGAGGAGAAGTGAGAGAGAGTGGGATATAGTTGCCGGGATTCGTCCCTGCTGCTCCACGTGCTGAACCGCCTCTCCCGTATCGCTATTCGGGAAATTTCGATTCCATTCTTGGATAAGAAATCCTAACTCTAATATGTTTTAGGGATTCAAATATAGTAAATGGTGAAATATCTAACCTATTTCATACTATAGGTTGCTGTTGTGCCGTAGACGAAGAGCTAGTGTTCGAACTGAGTTTGTTACGAGTTTATCGGTGAAAGGTGTGGACTATAAATGTTTAGGTTATGATTTTCAAGGCTTTTAATGTCAGTTAATGATTTATGACTGACTTGATTGCTGTCACATGCGCTTAGATGCGATGATTTTCGTGTATTACACATATATATGAACTATGTTAAAAATAATGCATTATATGTGTTTGTTGAAATGTCTGAATGAATATGGAATTATGATTTGTGCCCGCCATGTGTATTGGTTGAGAATACATGATTGTTGTATGTTTGGCAACTCCTTTGTGAAAGGATTTGCTACAATATAGGTTATAACTAATTTATTTCATATATGATGAAATGTGTAGACTAAGTGTTTGATAAAATGTTTGAATGAGAAATTGTTTGAAGAATTGTATTTATTTAGGGCGTTAAGAAAGGATTCTTAACTACCTTATCTATCTAGATATATAATTTTCTCTATGTAGTCTTAATTTCAACTACGTGGTTTATGTATAAGATGCATATGTATAATGACATGTTTTATGTGGTTGATAAAATGTTTGAATGAGATATCGTTTGATGAACTGTATTTAACAAGGGTGTTGAGATAGAATTCTCAACTACCTTATTTATATGCATAGTTTCCTTCATGTAACCTAAATTCTGATTATGCAATTTATGGATGAAATGCAATATTTGACAATATGTGCAATGTGTTCGATGAAATGCTCGAATGAGATTCGTGATGAGAATGTTTGTTAAATGCCTATATGATTATCACATGTCTCCATATGCTGCATTTGAATATGATTGAGACTACTACATAGTCTAGGCAATCGGTAATAATTCCTGTTTGAGTGGCTGAAATAGTCTCGGTATAAATTGATGCGTTCGGTGAATTCGAGTCATACGATGATCGTTGACAATGGTACCTTATCAATTAATTCAGCGTACTTTCGTATCAGTCGAACTCGTCTAATAAACCTATTGGCCTATTATGTGTTTACCATGTATGGACACTACTGCTTGAATCTAAGGTACCCCTTACAAATGTAAAGACTCGGTTTAACCATGATACCACGATCCGCTAATACTCATGAGTCGGGCATGGTGGTATGAGATACCTAGTTGAGCTGTCGGCCTACACTAGGGCGACGAGCTTCCCCATAGTGACCAGTGAGCAACCTAGTCTCTTTAGCCGAATACGATGGTATGAGATAATGTATTCGAGCTGTCAGCCTACATTGGCGCAGCCTGGCTGTGGTCCCCAATCAAGTTGGTGACGAGCCTTCGAAAATAGACTGTTAGTTAGTAGGGCATTAGTGTTGTGACCTCGAGTACAAAATAGGTCTACCCCGGCGCAGCCTAGTTATGGTCCCTAGTCGGGTTAGTGATGAGCCTTCGAAAATAAAATGTTAGTTGGTAGGACATTGGTGGTAGCGACCTCGAGTATGAATTAAGCCTATATTGAGGTGACAAGCCTCCCGTAGTAACCTATAGTATAATCTCGCGAACTTGCCTATCGTATGTGATTAACTAGGATTGATGACCCTGGATGGATCATTGTTTGGGTTAATGATATAAAAGGGAGGTACCTTAGCTTCCTGAATCTGTTGTATGAATAAGTCTAATTAAGAACTTGGCTAATCACGTACATGCACCGCATGCATGTGCCTTTGGCATTAGAGTTAAACACAGAGGAAGGGATGCCTGACGTGATCGTGAGATGATGTCGCAGAGTGAGTGTAGTCGAGGGCATGCAACATTACAGCATACCATTCCTAAATTAACAATAGTACTTATAATATGATTGTTGTATTGCTTTATCATTACTGCTTGACTAAATTGATAACATGTTAACCTTTGCCTTATAGCTCTACTGAGTTGATCACTCACTCCCACATTCTGGGACGGTGTTTTAAACTACCAACCAGACCTTGTTGTAGTTGCAGATGATGGTGATACTTGCAAAGCAAAGCCGAACTTTTATAATAATGAGGAGTTCTCCTATATGTAGCTATCAGGCGGGTCTATGTAGACCATGTTCTGATCGACGGGGTTTACAGGGATGCTGACTAGATATCATTACACTCGTTATGTTGTATTTTGGAACTTGTTTGTATATTCATTTTATCCATTTTGGGAGTATACATGTATATATTTTACCTGGTACCATGTTCACAATCTGGAGACCTACATCAGTTTGTATATTTTATATACAATCACAGTCTTCCGCTTGCATAATTTAACTGTCTCTAGAGTATGATATGCTGATTTGGTATAATCCCACTCATGTTTAAGGTACTAATACAGACAACATTTAATCATCATTATCTATTTTGCATAAGTGATGTGTTGGAACTCGGGAGTTGGGCTCCTGTTCGAACTCCAATTTTCAGGGTGTTACACCTATAGGTAAGGCCCATTGTGATATGTATTAGGTCCATGGGTAAGGCCCATTGTGCTATGTATTAGGCCCATGATGCGTGACCCATTTGATATATTTGAGGCCCAGATATGTGGCCCATTTAATGCGTTCAAGACCTATGTGTAGGGCCCACACGTTATGTATTTGAGGCCCATGAGCAGGGCCCACCTGTGTGTATATGAGGTCCATTGGTGCGGTCCCATTTGATATATGTTGGCTCGTTGATGCGGCCCATGTAATGCGGCCCACTTGATGTATATGAGGCCCATGTTTAAGGCCCAATATGATGTATACCCAGCCCATGTGTTGGGGCTCAATGTGATGTATTTATGACCCATGTGCCGAGACCCATTGTAATGTATATGCAGTCCATGAGTGAGGCCCATAGTGATGTATATTAGGACTTTGTATGAGGTCATGAGCCCACTATATGTTTGGCCCTATGTGGGCCACTCCTTGTGAGCAATATTGGTTAAATGACCACATTGATGGGCAATGTTGGTTGAATGTCCATATTGTGACCTTTCCTTATGTCTCGATAGTCTCACTCTCATCATTCTCTTGTAGGTTAACCCTAATCAGTGGGCTCCATTTGTCATAGATGGATGGCTCCGTGCTATCGTATTTAATATGACCATGGTCGAGGGTCGATCTTCATATTATAGTTGATCGGCTATTCATCTATGGACCCCGCCTTGTTTATATACCGATTGACGAGACCGATTTATAAGCCGATTCCGATTGTCGAGGCCGAGTATCGAGGCAGATTCTGATTTTTGAGGCTGATTGTATAGGCCAATTCCGATTGCCGAGGCCGATTGTCGAGACCCATATGATGTATATGCGGCCCGTAGTTGAGGCCCATTGAGATGTGTATTCGACCTGTGTTTGAGACTGTCACGCCCCACACCCGAAAATTGGATTCACAGGAATTTCGATCGCCGAATTCGATGCCGACAGCCTCCGTAGTACCCCATTCTCGGCTCCTAGCATTCATATGTCAGAATCTGATCTTAGGATCTTATAAGGAGGATTTCTTTTTTTAAAAACATTTAACCAGTAATAAGCATAACCACAAGATTACCCAATTCACAAAGGTAACATCATCATCATATATCTACTAATATAATCATTTGAGTACAACACTGAAAGGGAAATACATAAATAGAAAATTAAGCTCCAGAAGACCACTGCACGCTCCAAGCTCAACACTGTTGCAACCTAACATCACCTGCACGCATCCATCGTGCATAAACTTATAGAAAGCTTAGAGGGTGGTGAAAGTGTGTGCACAAGGTAAGTGCCAAGTATTCAATATAATGCCATAATCATACAATACCGAAAAATCGGTAATCCATAAACCATACAATGTTTGAATAAGCAGAAACACTGATAAGATCATGAATTATCAGAGTAAACAGAAATACTTACCAGATCATAAATCATACGATGATAGAGTAAGCGGAAGTACGGACAAGTCCATAAGTCAATCAAGATCAGAATACGTAATATAGAACAGCTATGCAATAAGGAGTCATAAAGAGCCAAATATCAGATGCCGATGATGTAATGCAATATACAAATCCTGCTAAGTCTGTTTATGCCATATAAGTGCAGAAACATAGTAACCCAAAATGGCATATGCATGCAATATGCGATGCAAATGAAATGACCATGCTGGAGTGTGAAGTCGGGATGATAGTACGTAGTATCGCTGGCTACGGGGTCCACCACAAGAGACTTCTATCCAAACCAGTCCCATACCTAAATTTAGATAATCAAACTCAATGTGGTAAACTTCTGATCTCAGGTTAGTCGCGCGCCCAACCGAAATCCTTGCCATAATGAAGGTACACAATAATTAGTTGCGCACCACCAGCCCAAGTAAGATAGTGAATGAATGAATGAATAAGCATGCAACTCCTACTCAATAAGTCCACATATCAATACGGTTCCTCTCTGAGATCATCACTGAGTTTTAGTATACTCCAAATGGCACTGGCGCTCTCCCTAGTCGCACAGTCCAAGTGAGTGTAAGAAACCTCACTATCCACCTGGCTAATAATATGCCAATACCTATTCGGCACGTCGATAGCGGACCCATTCACGAGCTGGTCAAACTCAACCTAGCAATGCTCCCTGCGCTCGGACGAGTAAGGCCACACCCCCTCCCAACCGACCACGACATAGTGGGAGACACGGCCTCCTGGTATTCACCTAGGCCTCAATATGCATCACATTATGCCTTAGACACAGGCTGAATACAAATCACGTCGGGCCTTAAATACGGGTCACATGTTCATCACATTAGGCCCCGACAATCAGAATCAGCAATTGGCCATCAGAATCCGTAATCGGTCTCGATCGATAATCGGTAATCGGCCATGACATATCAGAATCGGTAATCAGCCTCGATCGATAATCGGTAATCAGCCATGACGAATCAGAATCGGTAATCGGCCACCTGAATCGGTAATTGACCTCGATCGATAATCGAAAATCGGTCACATCAAATCAGAATCAATAATCGGCCTCGATCGATAATCGGCAATCGGCCACAAAAAAAAAATCAGAATCGGTAATCGGCCTCAATCGATAATCGGCAATCGGCTATGACGAATCAGAATCGATAATCAGCCATCTGAATCGGTAATCAACCTCGATCAGTAATTGGAAATTGTTCACGTTAAATCAGAATCGGTAATCGGCCTCGATCGATAATCGGTAATCGGCCATGAAAAATCAGACTTGGTAATCGGCCTCAATCGATAATTGACAATCGGCCACGACGAATTAGAATCGGTAATCTACTAGCTGAATCGGTAATCGACCTCGATTGGTAATCGGCAATCGGTCATGTCAAATCAGAATCGGTAATTGGTCTCGATTATCAAAATCAGTAATCGGCAGTCGGAATCAACCTCGACCCCGATTATCGAAATCGGTAATCGGCAATCGGAATCGGCCTTGACACAGGGCGGGGTCCATAGATAGATGACCGATGATGGATCAAGAAATGTCAATGGGGCCCAAGCGTTTGGGTTAACCCACTAGAGAACGATGAGAATGGGCCTATCCAGGCCTAAGGGAAGGTCACAATGTAAACGTTTAACCATCATTGCCCATTAATGTAGACCTTTAACCAACATTGCTCCCAAGGAGTGGCCCACATAGGGCTGAACATATAGTGGGCCTATGGCCTCACACAAGAGCCTAACACACATCGTGATGGGTCACATTCATGGGCCCTTCATACATCAGGTGGGTCGCATCATATGAGCCGCATACACATCACAATGGGCCTCTAGCACGGGCCTATTATACATCATAGCCACATCCCATGATCTCAAATATATCATAATGGACTTCTACCCACGGGCTCCAAATACATCACAATGGTCCTTAACCCATAGGCCTAATACATTACAATGGGCCTTAACCCATGGGCCTCGGACACATCAAGTGGGCTGCATCACTGGGCCGCATATACATCAAGGTGGGCCTCAATAACAGGCCTCATACACATTAAGGTGGGCCTCAACAACGGGCCTCATATATCACATCGAGCTTAATCAAATGGAACGAGTCACATGGGCTAAATCAATTGGATCGATCAAATGGACTGATACAAATGGGCCTAATACACAACACTATGGGCCTCTACCCATGGGCTCCAAATACATCACAATGCGCCTCAACCCATGGGCCCTGAATACGTGATATTAGGCCTCCCAAATACAACAAGTAGGCCGCATTACTTGGGGTCGCACCATTCATCCATCTATAGGGATCATTTTAGAGCATTATTGTAACACCCCGTATTTTTCAGTAATCGGGTGTTGCCGCATAACCTAACTTAGTATAAGCACTAGTCTAATTAAATTGAATGTCCCATATCCTAGCCTAAACTTGAACGTAAAGACCGCTACATTATCAAATAAATCTTGTATTAAATTTATTTTTTTATGCAAACATAGATCAAACTTTTTAGATGTATTTCAATAATTTACTTGAAAATGTATGGAATAGGGTGATACGTATATACTTAACGTATATGAAATATTTTAAATGTAATATTAAATTAAATAAACATAACAAGTGGTAATTTCATAATGTATAATTGAATTATAAATAGCATTTAATATCCTTTATAAATATGTAAACAAAAATTGTTAGATATTTTAAAATCAAGTGTTATTTAACAATGTGATTTCAAATAGGATATTGTATTATTTTCAATTCATATGTATGTAGAATATGATGTTGTATATTAGGAATAAATAGGTGATCAATAACATGTATATGGAAGTATGTTAATATTAAAATATTATATCTATATATATGTATGAGATTTTAATTATTTTAATTACAAGTAATATACCAAAGTAAATGAAATCTATATTGATATTAGTATTGATTAGTAATATAGGATTAAAACCTTACAAATGGACCCTTGGACCATTTTAACCGTTAACGTTCAATTTCAGGCTGATCAGACCAACAAATCAGCGGGAAATCTCTAAACAAGACCCGAAGCAAGCCGTGGGGCCAACCTTTAGTGGCTAATCTTTGGTAAGGGACCTTTAGTGGGGCCTCTAAGGGGAATGCATGGAGTGGATTTATCATAACCATCACGGTGGACCCCACACAAACATTGAGTGTGCACCATGGGTGGTGCACTCACCGTGCACGGGCCTTGGGAGACCGGTCAGCACGAGCCGACCCGTGCCTGCCCAAAAGTGGGAGATTTCCCTCTCCCTTTCTGTTTGAAAATATCGGACGAACACACGTCCGTGTTTGTGATCGACGACCCACTTATGCTGTCTATCTGGACGATCTGAACCGTCCATCTGATGGAAGACACATGTGAATCCAAAATCCACAAGTTTCAGGTGGTTTAGCACGTTTTCCTGCACACGATTCTGGGTGCAAACAAGCCCAAAAACACAAAAAATTTCAAAAATGGAAGTTTTTCTTCCAGCTGGCACGATCCTTGTGGGAGTGTTTGGGGCGATCTAGACCGTCCCAAACCAGGCCATCCTAGCCATCCATTTACCTTTTTAAGGAGCTAAGGCCTTGGGGAGAAAAACAATAGCTGAAAAACAGCTCTTCCCTAGTCGTTTCTTCCCCATTCAAACCCACCATGAAAATGTCCACAAACCTTCAAACAATCGCCTCCACAAGCTCCTGTGGACCAATCTGAGGTGTCCAGTAGAAACAAAACGAAGAAAAACTCAATGCAGAAACATCTGCCATTAACGACGGGTTTTCTTTTTCACCTCATTCGTCGGGCCATTAGGCGATTTTCGGTCGAGTGCAGAGTTCCATCTGGCTAGGGACGTCTCCAGGAATGCAAGGAGAAGTCAGGTAATGCTAAACACACCCCTCCATTGTCCATTTCGTTTGGCTCAAATAAACTCCAAATTGGTTTCCCGGTTTTGATTTAGTCTTGGACCGGAACTAAGACCCCGTGGTAGCTGTGATATGGGCACAGATAAGGTCAGATCCTAGACCAGAAAATGTGATATTTAGAGCTAAAAATTCAGCTGAAAATGGGTTGAAACCTAGGCCATAAACTGTCTCTGATCTGGGCCGAGATCAGGCCATGATGAGGACTGTTGTATGGGCCAGAATCTGGCCATGTACAGCCATAGAAAGGCGCCCCATCTCAGCAAAGTGCTGACTGCCTTTCTGGACTGGGAGTGGGACGACATTGGCTCTGTTTTCCTTGCATACAGACCGTGCTAGCGCCGGTTTCCAGCCGGGAAATCAGCTAAAAAAGTTACAAAATTTCAACCTTGACTGGGGGTGAGACCGGTGGCTAAAATACATATTTTCTCAGCCCAAAAGATAGCTGAAAGATGCCATAAAAACATGTTGATTTTTATCCTCAAAGACCGTTGTGAATAAGGCGGTTACTCTGCCTAGGAACAGCCTCTTTCAGCTGAGATTTTTGGCCTGGGTAAGGGTCGGGAAGGTAACAGCCATCACCGTTGATTGGTTGTCATTTTTAGCCTACTAACGGGCCATGAAAACAGACCATTAAACAGCCTTAGCAAGACCGTATATGGGTCCAGCCCACTGTTAAAGAGGCCCACCGTGAATGTATATGTTTTATATTTGCACCATTCATCTGAACGGTGAAATGTTGCGGACCCTCCAATGTAAGTGCTCCATTCACACTGTCCATTTACAAGGACGGCAGCAAGTTCTGTGGGTCCCTCTGACTTATGTTTTACATCCAAACAGTCCATCCATTTCTTGAAATTGTTTTGAGGCTTGGGACTAAAAATCAGGTAGATCCGTCGATCAGGTGGACCACACCGCAGAAAAATGGTGGAGGATTGAACCATCTATCGTTGAGACGTTTGGGGTCCCAAAAGATTTGGATCAGTATGAGATCTGTTTTCCTCTCAATTCAGGTCTTCGTGACCCTATGAACAGATTGTATGGAAATGAATGTTGTGGTGGGACACACCATTTAACTCAGTGGGCCGCACCATTAAAAGCTTGGGTGGGCCGCACTTAATCAGTGGGCCCCAAGATGTTGCTGAAATATGATCCAAGCCGGGCCATGGCCATCTACACATGAGCCTGGACTGGGCCCAGCCTCAATTTGGGCCCAGTTTGCATAGGTTTGAGCCCACCTAGTTGTGGTTAACCATTAGTGGGTTAATCCTACTACTATTACTTATTCTAAATAAATAAAATTTTTACAGTTATTAAATAATAGCATTTATTTGTCGTGCTTAAATATTGTCATTGATAGTAGATTTATAATTTGATATCATCATAATGATTATCATTACTGCGATAGCTAGCATTAATTGTAACATTAATGTTAATGAATAATTTATAACTTTTAAAATTAACATTATAATTAATTACGCACCATTAGGGTTCAACCTTAAAAATCTAGCCTAAACCCTAGGGTGAAACCCTAGACCTAGGTAATCCAACCGCTAGGTTAGAACTTTAACTATAAATAGTATGATAAGTTTGGATCTAACCATATAATTTTACAATGTATGGTAGGACTTGATTCTAAGGGCTCATATGCTTCCTAGCAACGTTAGTGACAAACCAATCCATAAGGTGATGATTCTTCCCCTTGAGCTTTCCATCTTCTCATTAGCTTAAGTTATAGTTTTTTTTTTATTAAAAATTATAATTGATATCTCTCTCTTATAATCACATGTGTTAGCTGGTAGAAATTGAATTGCTGTATTGCCTGCTTAATGTTCATCCTGTATATCTGTTCATGCTTGTGGATTATTTGTGTATTGTGTATGGACTTTAAACTGGTACATTAGTGAAAAACCCCCACCTATAAATGTACACACATACTTAGGATGTAACCCGACTGGTTGTGATTAAAATGGACCTTCGACTTAGTGGTTAATATGATTGGCCACTAGTCGACAGGGTACCATTAAATATCCTAAGGTGGTGGTCTCATGAGCCGGGGATGGTGGTATGTGACCTATGCCCGAGCTGTCGGCCTATGCTGGGCTATACGCTCCCCGTAGTGACCTTTGAGCTTATTTAAATTGGCTGGTTACAATTGAACTAATAACGGGTTGGCTAACCATGCATGCATAGCATAGACCAGCATTTATTGTTATTATACGAAACATACAGATTCGCCTGTCTGGATATCTTACCCGAGGCACCAACCATCATCTGTTGTTATCATACATTGCTGTCATACGTAACATACAAATTCGCCTGTCTGGATGTCTTACCCGAGGCACCAACCATCATCTATTGTTATCGTACATATTTGCCTGTCTGGATGTCTTACCCGAGGCACAAACCGTCTGGATGTCTTACCCAGGTCGATGATTGCAAGGGTGACGACCCCTATGTCCGTCTGGATGTCTTATCCGTGACTGATTGCATTCACGCATCCATGCATCTAATAAGACTGCATTTACTCTGTTTTGGTTGTCTTGATGTTTTATACTATTTCTTATCTAATGCGGCGGTGTGTAATCTTGAGGGGAATTCACACTGAGTTGGCCACTCATCCATCAAATATATAACCGTACAGGTAGCACAGGTGGCCCTGATGATGTTCACATTCATATTGCTGAGAAGCAGACTATAGTTGACGAGGGTGCATGATTACATTTGCTAAGAGCTGCTATAAGATTTCACAGTTCAAGATTTTTTATAAATTTACTTGTTTCACATGAAATGTTATTTCATTTTATATTCGAAAAATTAAAGACATTGGTTTGTATAAGTCATTATGGACACTCTCTTGTATACTCTAAATGAAATTGTGATTTTCCTGTATGATGATTTGTCCACTTTACACTCATCTGCTTACTCTGATAAATGGAAAATATTATATCTGACCATCCTTTAAGGTTAACACTCGGGTTTTTGGGACACGAGTCATATACTCGGGTCCTGAAAAGTCTGGGCGTTACAATTATCCTAACAATGAATCTGATCAAAGGATCATTTGGACCATACCACAAATAACAGTGGTGTTGATAATTCCCACGGTTAAAAATTTAGACAGCCCACCATAGCATCCATTCCCCATCCAACCTGTTCATTTGATTATCAAGACCTCAACAGAGAGGATAACGAATATCATATTAGCCCAAAACTTCTGTAACCCAAAGGGTTACAATGGTGGACGTTCAATTCCACTGTTTCTAAGGTGTGGTCCACGTGATACTAGATCTGTCTTATATCTTTGACCTCAGGCCTAAGATGAGCTGCCAATAGGATGGACGGTTTTAGATATAATACATGCATCAATGGACCTCACAGAACTGCTAATTTCATGGGACCATTGATGGACGGTACAGTTGCAACATCGGCATGAAATGGTTAGATGGTATAAATACAATACATGCATCAAGGTAGGGTAGTACCTGACATCCATGTCGTTGGACTACGGGGCCAACAGACCAGCGTCCAGCAGATGGATGGTATGGATACCACACATGCATCATGTGGGGTGATGAACGGTGGAATATATACATCATGTATGGCTGCTCAAAACTCCAGCACGTGCATCATGGGGCTGCTCAAAACTCCAGCACGTGCATCATGGGGCTGCTCAAAACTCATCTGGACGGTGATGATCATCACATTAAAGGTCAGCTGCACCGTCCAGCAACTGGACGGTGCAGATAATGCTATACATCATGGGGTGGTCCATGTAGTGGCCCACCTCAAGTACAATATATATATCTATATAATATTAAATAGTATATATTATTGTATATATATATCAAGGGCAGATATACTCAGACCCACCATCCAGACCCATCTGGACGGTGATGATCATCACATTAAAGGTGGGTCCCATGCGGTGGTGGATAGACGGACGGCAGGGGTATTTGGCGTATGCATCAAGGTGGCCGACGTCCATGGAATGGACGGTGTGGATACAACACCCTGGTGGGGCCCTCAAGGTTAGTGACGTCACTCAACAGCTAATAGCTGGTGTGACGTACCCAGCCAATCTGTCCCATAGGTGGGTCCCATATGGGCCTACCACATGCATATATAAGCACATGTATATATTATATTATATTATATATATCATAATTATATTATTATATTATTATAAAAAAACAACGTCCAGATTGTTGGATATCTGGATGGACTGACGGTGGAATGGAGCCCTACATCATGGTGGGCCCCACCTGCCCAAATGGATGGACGTTATGAATATAACATATACCTTATGATGGAGCCATGTAACGTGATGACGTCCAAGCCATGGGACCCACCGTCCCAGCTTTGCTGGACGACAGCTTAAATATATAAAACATATACCTGGTGCCCTCCCCTAACACGTGCCACACGTGTGAGGTGGTTCCCCACGCCCAAGAAAAACATGGATGAGCGGTGAGTGAAAACCACATACATCGTGGTGCCACGTGGTGGGCCTCAACGGTTCTGATCAAGCTGAAATTTGTATTTTCTCACGTCCAGAGCCCTGTTAGACGGCCTGGATAAAGCTCATGATGGTGGTCCCATGATTTGGATGGTGTGGATCACCACAAAATTTCTGCGGCCCCACGTGGCGTGCTCCACCTATGATTTGAATCTGCTTCCATCCCACCCTCCACAGATGGACGGTGAGGATAAAATACTATATCAGGGTGGGTCCCACAACACCATCTAGATGCTGGTAGAACAGATGGACGGTGTGAGGTACGCACGTACAGCAAGGTGGGGTCCACTTGAGTTGCCCACCAGCTGCAGCATCAAGCTGCTACTTGTGTTTATCCTGCGTACAGTCCAGCAGCGTCTGCTGCTGGACATCCAATAACTGGACAGTTTGGATGTTGCTGGCCCCACGTGTGGGATGCAACATGGCATAAAAAGTGGGCCCCACGTCAAGGATCAAGTTTCCATTTGTATTTGTATTTTATTTATTTTTCTTCACCTAGCGTCCAAGATAGGCAGCATGGATGGAACACAAATCAAGGCCTCACTGCCCAAGGCATGGATGAAAAGCATACATCAGGTGGGCTCATACAGCTTTGTACGACACGGATCAAGTGGGCCATACTCATCACAATAGAGAGAGGGAGAAATCGGATGATGATGAAGGGACCTCGCCACTATGGACCTCTCTTTGATACAATGCATACATCAAGATGGGTCCCACCACATTTGGGCCCATAAATCACAAAATTAATGATAGAAAATCATAAAAAATCACCCACATTTCCTTCTTCTTCCTCTCTAGTGCTCCAAGGCTCCTAAGAAGCTCCTTCAATGGTGGAGATGATGATCTAAGGGTTCGATGGTGAGGATTGAGAAGGGTAGGGAGTGGGCCACACCTAGCTCTCTCTTGAAAGGCTTGGACGTTGGAGTTGCTTGGGGAATGAGAGAGAGAGGTGTAAGAGAGAGAGGGATGGGTGAGTGATGGGGTGTGATGGGTGAGTGAGTGATGGATGTGTACTTGTGTAAGAGAGTGTTGACTTTTGGGGAGGGTAGTTGTACTTGGGAATGGGATGAAGTAATGAGTTGTACTTTGATTGATTGATGTGATGTATCGTAGAGATTCTCTTGGAATTGCAACACGCGGCGTTTTCCTCGCACTGAATGCTGCCCACATCTCCTAACCAGGGTATCGCCTCGGTGCACGAGTCGTGGCATCAGAACCGCGGCGACGGCGCGGTCGCTATGGTAAAAGTCTTGAGTTGAGTCGACTCGGGTTGACGGCGTACGAATCAGGGTTGCGCGCAAATTTGACCGAGAAGACCGCGAAAGTCTATGGAATGGTATGGTCTAAGATATGGGTCTTACATCTCTCCCCACCTAATAAAAATTTTGTCCTTGAAATTTTCAAAACGGATGAGGGAAGAGGAAACATCGTCAATTTGTCAAGGCACAACCAACCTACAAAAGGATGAAGATAACGCTCTTTAATCTCAACCTCGCCTTCGCAAGACGCATCATTAACACTATGTTAATCATACTGAACCTCGAATCCTGGATCAGAAACAATCGAAAGTGGAATACTATGCGGCCATATAATCTTAACGGTAGGGAGATATGTCAGAAAATCTCTAAGTTATCCGAACTCGGGGATATAACCATTCTAAGTTCTCAACAATCATAAAGTTTAGGGTATCTATCAGCAGATATGTGATGTTATCATTAGGTATTCCCAAGTTATGCTCTGAAACCAACTACTGTCACGCCGCACACCCGAAAATCGGATTCACAGGAATTTCGATCGCCGAATTTGATGCCGACAGGCTCCGTAGTATCCCATTATCGGCTCCTAGCATTCATATGTTAGAATCCGATCCTAGGATCCTACAAGGAGAATTTTTTTATTTTTTATTTTTACATTTAACCAGTAATAAGCATAACCACAAGATTACCCAATTCACAAAGGCAACATCATCATCACATATCTACTAATATAATCATTTGAGTACAACACTGAAAGAGAAATACATAAATAGAAAATCAAGCTCCAGAAGACCACTGCACGCTCTAAGCTCAACACTGCTACAACATAACATCACCTGCACGCATATATCATGCATAAGCTTATAGAAAGCTTAGAGGGTGGTGAAAGTGTGTGCACAAGGTAAGTGCCAAGTATTCAATACAATGCTATAATCATACAATAATGAAAAATCGATAATCCATAAACCATACAATGTTTGAATTAGCAGAAACACTGATAAGATCATGAATTATTAGAGTAAACAGAAATACTGACCAGATCATAAATCATACAATGACAGAGTAAGCGGAAGTACGGACAAGTCCATAAGTCGATCAGGATCAGAATACGTAATATATAACAGCTATGCAATAAGGAGTCATAAAGAGCCAAATATCAGATACCGAGGATGTAATGCAATATACAAATCTTACTAAGTCTATTTAGGCCATATAAGTGCAGAAACATAGTAACCCAAAATGGCATATGCATGCAATATGTGATGCGAATGAAATGACCATTCTGTAGTGTAAAGTCGGGATGATAGTACGTAGTATCGCAGGCTACGGGGTTCGCCACAAGAGACTTCTATCTAAACCAGTCCCATACCTAAATTTAGATAGTCAGACTCAATGTGGTAAACTCCTGATCTCAGGTTAGTCGCACGCCCAACCGAAATTCTTGCCATAACGAAGGTACACAACAATTAGTTGCGCACCACCAGCCCGAGTGGATAGTGAATGAATGAATGAATGAGCATGAAACTCCTACTCAATAAGTCCACATATCAATACGGTTCCTCTCTGAGATCATCACCGGAGTTTAGTATACTCCAAATGGCACTGCCGCTCTCCCTAGCCGCACAGTCCAAGTGAGCGTAAGAAACCTCACTATCCGCCTAGCCAATAGTCTGCCAATACCTATTCGGCACGTTGATAGCGGACCCATTCATGAGCTGGTCAAACTCAACACAGCAATGCCCCCTGCGCTCGGATGAGTAAGGCCACACCCCCTCCCAACCGACCATGGCATAGTGGGAGACGATGCCTCTTGGTATTCGGCACTCAGGCGCTCATGTATCCACTCGGTCTCGACGTCGGGGCGTCCTCTGGTACAAAGAGGGTTTTAGAAAGTTTCACCCAAGGCCATGTATGGCAGCCCGATGCTCGAACCAAATATTTTTGGTGTCCCATTTGGCCATCCAGGATATGCATGTGGAGGCTACAGCCCTAATGTCGCTAAGGTATATAGTAATCACAATACAATACAAGATGCATGAATCATATAATCCAGTCATGCATCAATCTTGCGCATTGCGTGCGCTTATATGAGATAATCTCTGCCTATCAGGGAGTCTCATATCATCCTACCCAATGACATATGCAATGGTCAATCACATCTCATAACAAACATGCAGATGATGCGTATGGGAGTGTATCATGATGCTATGCTGTCACATACTAATAGTCGGTATTAACAATCAGCCTCGACAATGTGGACATTTAACCAACATTGCCCCAAGGGATGGTCCACATAGATCCAAATATAAAATGGGCCCGCGGCCTCACATAAGGGCCTAATATACAACACAATAGGCTTACTCAAGGGTTATATGTACACAACAGGTGGGCCCTGCCCATGGGCCTAACATGCATCACAATGGGCTCCTTCGCCTGGCCTTCAAATGCATCATAATGGGCCTCATCACCTAGGCCTCAATATACATCACATTAGGCCTTAGACACAGGCTGAATATACATCACGTCGGGCCTCAAATACGGGTCACATGTTCATCACATTGGGCCCCGACAATCGGAATCGACAATCGCCATCAGAATCGGTAATCGGTCTCGATCGATAATTGGCAATCGGCCACGACATATCAGAATTGGTAATCGGCCTTGATTGATAATCAGTAATCAGCCATGATGAATCAGAATCGGTAATCGGCCACCTGAATCGGTAATCGATCTCGATCAATAATCGAAAATCGGTCACATCAAATCAGAATCAGTAATCGGCCTCAATCGATAATCGGCAATCGGCTACGACGAATCAGAATCGATAATCAACTATCTGAATCGGTAATCGACCTCGATCGGTAATCGACAATCGGTCACGTTAAATCAGAATTGGTAATTGGCCTCGATCGATAATCGGCAATCGGCCACGAAAAATCAGACTCGGTAATTGGCCTCAATCGATAATCAACAATTAGCCACGACGAATTAGAATCGATAATCTGCCATCTGAATCGGTAATCGACCTCGATTGGTAATCGGCAATCGGTCATGTCAAATCAGAATCGGTAATCGGCCTCGATTATCAAAATTAGTAATCGGCAGTCGAAATCAGCCTCGACCCCGATAATCAAAATCGGTAATCGACAATCGGAATCGGCCTTGACATAGGGCGGGGTCCATAGATAGATGGCCGATGATGGATCAAGCAATGTCAATGGGGCCCAAGCATTTGGGTTAACCCACTAGAGAACGATGAGAATGGGCCTATCCAGGCCTAAGGGAAGGTCACAATGTGGACATTTAACCATCATTGCCCATTAATGTGGACATTTAACTAACATTGCTCCCAAGGAGTAGCCCACATAGGTTGAACATATACCGGGCCTACGGCCTCACACAAGAGCCTAACACACATCGCGATGGGTCACATCCATGGGCCCCTCATACATCAGGTGGGTCGCATCATATGAGCTGCATACACATCACAATGGGCCTCTGACATGGGCCTACTATACATCATAAAGGGCCACATCCCATGATCTCAAATATATCATAATGGACTTCTACGCACGGGCTCCAAATACATCACAATGGGCCTTAACCCATAGGCCTAATACATCACAATGGGCCTTAACCCATGGGCCTCGGACACATCAAGTGGGCTGCATCACTGGGCCACATACACATTAAGGTGGGCCTCAACAACAGGCCTCATACACATTAAGGTGGGCCTCAACAACAAGACTTATATATCACATCGAGCCTAATCAAATGGATCGAGCCACATGGGCTAAATCAATTGAGCTGATCAAATGGGCCGATACAAATGGGCCTAATACACAAAACTATGGGCCTCTACCCATGGGCTCCAAATACATCACAATGGGCCTCAACCCATGGGCCCTGAATACGTGATATTAGGCCTCCCAAATACAATAAGTAGGTCGCACTACTTGGGGCCGCACCATTCATCCATCTATAGGGATCATTTTAGAGCATATTATCCTAACAATGAATCAGATCAAAGGATCATATGGACCATACCACAAATAACAGTGGTGTTGATAATTCCCACGGTTAAAAATTTAGACAGCCCACCATAGCATCCATTCCCCATCCAACCTGTTCATTTGATTATCAAGACCTCAACAGAGAGGATAACGAATATCATATTAGCCCAAAACTTCTGTAACCCAAAGGGTTGCAATGGTGGACGTTCAATTCCACTGTTTCTAAGGTGTGGTCCACGTGATACTAGATCTGTCTTATATCTTTCACCTCAGGCCTAAGATGAGCTACCAACAGGATGGACAGTTTTAGATATGATACATGCATCAATGGACCTCACAGAACTGCTAATTTCATGGGACCATTGATGGACGGTACAGTTGCAACACCGACATGAAATGGTTAGATGATATAAATACAATACATGTATCAAGGTGGGGCAGTACCTGACATCCATGCCGTTGGACTGCGGGGCCAACAGCCCAGCGTCCAGCAGATGGATGGTATGGATACCACACATGCATCATGTGGGGTGATGGACGGTGGAATATATACGTCATGTATGGCTGCTCAAAACTCCAGCACGTGCATCATGGGGCTGCTCAAAACTCCAACCCGTCCCTGCAAGATGGATGAACGGTTGGGATATCAGGTCAGCTGTACCGTCCAGCAACTGGACGGTGCAGATAATGCTATACATCATGGGGTGGTCCATGTAGTGACCCACCTCAAGTACAATATATATATCTGTATAATATTAAATAGTATATATTATTGTATATATATATATCAAGGGCAGAGATACTCAGACCCACCGTCCAGACCCATCTGGACGGTGATGATCCTCACATTAAAGGTGGGTCCCATGCGGTGGTGGATAGGCGGACGACAGGGGTATTTGGCGTATGCATCAAGGTGGCCCACGTCCATGCAATGGACGGTGTGGATACAACACCCTGGTGGGGCCCTCAAGGTTGGTGACGTCACTCAACAGCTAATAGCTGGTGTGACGTACCCAGCCAATTGTCCCGTAGGTGGGTCCCATATGGGCCTACCACATGTATATATTATATTATATTATATATATCATGATTATATTATTATCTTAGTATAAAAAAAAACGTCCAGATCGTTGGATATCTGGATGGACTGACGGTGGAATGGAGCCCTACATCATGGTGCGCCCCACCTGCCCAAATGGATGGACATTATGAATATAACATATACCTTATGATGGAGCCATGTAACGTGATGACGTCCAAGCCATGGGACCCACCGTCCCAGCTTTGCTGGATGACAGCTTAAATATATAAAACATATACCTGGTGGCCTCCCCTGACACGTGCCACACATGTGAGGTGGTCCCCCTGCCCAAAAAAAAAAAATGGATGAGCGGTGAGTGAAAACCACATACATCGTGGTGCCACGTGGTGGGCCTCAACGATTCTGATCAAGCTGAAATTTGTATTTTCTCACGTCCCGAGCCCTGCTATACAGCCTTGATAAAGCTCATGATGGTGGTCCCATGATTTGGATGGTGTGGATCACGATAAAATTTCAGGGGCCCCACGTGGTGTCACACCCCAAACTCGAAAACCGGGCTCACAAAATTCCTGATTGCCGAATCTGGCACCGACAGCCTTCGTAGAACCCCATTCTCGGCTCCTAGCGCACATTCGCCAGGTTCCGATCCTGGGATGCTATGAGGAGGATTTTCAACGTCAGTTTAATTCGTAATAAGCATAACCAAAGACATAACCCACAAACAACAACTAAGAACTTCATTACATTTCCACTATGTTCAAAAACTTTACAAGTACAATGAGCATAAAAGGAAATACAATGATGAAGAACAAAAACTCCAAAAAGATCTGCAAAGCGCTCCTGCCTCAATGCTGCTGCGCCCCAACGTCACCTGCACGCAACAGTCATGCATAAGCTTATAGAAAGCTTAGAGGGTGGTAAAATGTGTGCACAAGGTAGTAATATGTACATGCAATATTAGAGTAATGAGGAATATGCAGATGGATCCACAATATCATTAGTCGTATCAAAATTATGCGATGAGGGACATGAATGATAGCGGCCATCCCAAGGCCATGCGATGTAAAATGCAACTCAAGCATACAAATCCTCATATATGTCCACACATCAATACAACTCAAATTTAAAATATCACCAGGGTCAAGTACACTCTAAATCAGATCGCCGCCTCATCGCGCGCAATAAGGTAAGTGGAAGAGACCTCACTATTCGTCTGCCAATGTCGGGCTCGACTCGTCGATAGCGAACCCATTCCTCGAGCTGGTCAAACTCAGCCTAGCATTGGCCCCTACTCTCGGGCAGGTAAGACCGCACCCCCTTCCAACCAACCACGACACAGTAGAGAGTACAACCATTTGGTATTTGGCACTCAACGCTCATCTACCCACTCGGTCTAGACGTTGGAGCAACCTCTTGGTACCATAAGGGTTTAGGGACTTTCACCCAGGGATATCTATAACACCTCATGTAGAACGAGATTTTTGGTATCCAATCCTGCCAACCACGATTTTTCTGTGGAGGCTACGGCCCCGATGTCACTAAGGCGTACAACAACCATGTCACACAATGCGAAATGCATGAATCACACTATCAAATCATGCAGTAAATCCTACGCGTATCATGCGCTCATGCAGGGCAACACCGCCTAATCGGAATCCCATAAATAATCTGCTCGAAGGCATATGCTATGATCAGTCACTTCTCATATCAAGCATACATATGATGCGTATGATCATGAGTCATGAAACTATACTAAACATATTATAATGAAATGAACTATCCTTACAATGCAGATGGGCCTAATAATGGGCCCCAAGGAGAGTCGTAATGTGGACATCCAACCAGCATTACACTCACAATGTGGACGTCAAACTAATATTGCTCCCAAGGCACGGTCGTCGTAAACATCGTTACATAATCTGTGTTGGGATCACGCATTGCAATGGACCTTAGGTACATCCCATTGGGCCTTAAATACATCAAATGGGCCATGTCTTATGCGCCTTTTATTCATCAAATGGGTCACATAAAAGGACCACACCAATGGGCCTTATGTGCATTGCAATGGGTCATAACCCGTGGGCCTTAGATTGCATCAAATGGGCCTAACCTCATAGGCTTTAAAATACATCAAATGGGTCCAATCCCATGGACCTTGGAATACATCAAATGGGTCCACTCCCATGGGCCTTATAATATACCAAATGGCCCCATTCCATGGGCTTAAGATCCACATCAAAGTAGATCCCAATGAACCACTACAATTGCATTAAAATGGGCCTAAAAAATATGCCAAGGTGGGGTCCACTCGGACTATGGATTTTGGCCCATTCTTTAACTCGTTTCATCTGCATCAAGGGTGGGGGCCCACATGAAGGCCCACCATCATGTATATTATAAATAGTATAATATATAAATTATATATAGTGTATATATATATATATATATATATATATATATATATATATATATATATATATAGAGAGAGAGAGAGAGAGAGAGAGAGAGAGAGAGATATACAATATTATAAATAATATAATATATATATATATACACACACACGGTGCACACACACAGCAAACACACACGCATACACACACACACACACACAACACACGCACGCCTGGGGGTGGTGTGAATAAAACACATGCATTAAGTGGGCTCCACTGTCCAGCGGACGGTGGAAGCAAGGCCTGTACATCACTGTGGGCTCCACGTGGGGCCCACCTAAATGTTTATTTGAAATCCAACCCGCTGATAAGGTCACACAACCCTGGATGAAAGGGGAAAACAAATTTCATCTTGATCCAAAACTTCTGGGACCCACAAAAGGATCTTAATGGTAGAGGTTCAATCCCATTATTTCCTACCGTGTGGGCCACTCGAGCGTCAGATCGGCCTCATTTTTGGAGGGGACCCGCTTCAGGGAGCAGCCCACCAAATGAACCGGTTGGATGATAAATGAACATCATGGCGGGGCCCACGGCTGGAGCCGTGGGACCCTGCTAGTACGCCGCCCGCCTGCTGCTGCTGCAGCGCGTCAGAGAGGCAGAGCCTCTCATGTATATTTTTTTTAAAAAAATCTTGGGAAACCCAATTTCTGGGGTTTTTCGCATCTGGGGCCCGCATCACATAAATCCACCCCGCTCACTAGCTTCCCTGGCTCAAGACAAGCCCAATGAGTCCGCTATTGAACATATTTAGGCCTGTAGAAAAATTAAAAGTAATTTAAATGGTGAGAGTCACTGATTTGAGAGGTATGGCCCGCCCAATGAACGGATTAACTTCATTCCTTGGCTCAACGCCTAAAATGATATGGGGAAGAGGGTGGACGGCTTGGATTGTACCCATTCATCAAAGTGGGGCCTATGAGAGTGGGCCACATTTAAGCTTAAAAGAACAAGCTTAAATTTGTGTTTGTCACAGAGACGTCCAGCATCCCTGGACGCTAGACGGTCCTCACAATCCAAGTGAGCTTTGTTCAAGTGGGCCACCATATGATGAATGGGTGGGTACAACACACATAAGGTGGACCCCACTCATAGACGGCTTGGGTAGAATACCTACCCCATGATGAGTTCCATTCAAGTGGGCCACACAGCCAAATCATCACACAAAACATATAAAAAGAAAAGAAGAGAGAGAGAGAGATAGGGAGTGGGACACGCTTGTGATGGAGGGCTCCTCCACTATGAGCCCTCCTTTGAAGAAATCATACAATCAAATGGGTCCCTTTACACAAGGACCACCTAAATCGAAAATCAACGGTGGGGATCCTTTCCCCACCGATATAGACGGTCTAGATGACCTTCCTAATGCAATGAAATAAACATCATGATGGGGTCCATGGAGAATGGACCCACCATGGATGATCATGATGATCAAAGTGGGCCATCGGCCACAACTTAGGGTCCCAAGTGAGATCCAAACCATTGATCGGTTGGCCTCACTTGGCCCATCTCAAAAATAAGAAAAACTACTATTATCTTGCACCCACCGTTCGATCTTCTTGCTCCTATGGGTTCCTTAGTACCTTAGCTTCGATTTCAATGGATGAGATGAGGTTTGGATGGTTGGAATGGAAGATGAAGAGGTAAGAAAGGTGGGCCACACTTGGTGTTTGGAAGACTTGGAGAATTCTCATACATATGGGATTTCTCTCCTTTGGGATTTTGAGTTTGAAAATGAGGGAGAGAGTTGTAAAGGGAGAGAGAGATGGGTGATGGATGGATGTGGTGAGTGATGGGTGTGTAAGAAAACCTTGACTTTTGTGGCCTTTTATGTAAGAAAGGCATGGGAGGTGTAAGAACTTTTTGACTTTGAGGGTTTTTGGTGTAAGAAAGGTATGGGCTTTGTAAGAGATTCTTGACTTTTGTGGTTACTTGGGAATGAGTGAAAGGTGATGTGTACTTCACATGTGATGTGATAAGATTTGATTGATTGATGGGATTGATGTGACACCTTGTAGAGATTCTCTTGGGTTTCGCAATGCGCGGCGTTTTTCTCGCACCGAACGTTGGCAAAGATCTCTTGACCAGGGTATCGTCTTGTCGCGCGAGTCACGGCATCGGAGCCGCAATGACGGCACGGTCGTTATGGTAATGGTCTTGGGTTTAGTCGACTCGGGTTGACGGTATACGAATCAGGGTCGCACGCCAATATCGGTTAAGGGTCGAAGGTTGCCAGAATTCGACCGGTAAGACCGCAGAAGTCTATGGAATGGTACGGACTAAGATACGGGTCTTACAGCTCTCACCTCTTAATAAAAATTTCATCCTCAAAAATGACACAATCATCGTAACTAGGCATAACTCGCGAGGAATAAGAAACATAACATTACTATATAAAACCAGAGATAGCATACAAAATATATCACATGATCAATCATCAAAGAGACAAGGATAACGCTCTCGAATCTCGGTCTCACGTCCCCAAGAAGCCTCTTCTACAGAATGGTGACCCCACTGAATCTTCACCAACGGAATGACCTTGGTTCTGAGGACCTGCTCCTTCTGATTAAGGATACGAATTAGCTGCTCAATGTAAGAAGCATCCTCACGAACCTCCAGCGGCTGCCGATCAATAACGGGAGGAATGTCTGACCCACACTTCCTCAACATGGAGACGTGGAAAACGTTGTGGACGCCAGAAAACTGTGATGGCAAGCCAAGCCGATAGGCCACGACGCCAACGTACCCAGTGATCTCAAAAGGTCCTATAAATCTCGGGGCAAGCTTGCCCTTCGCTCCAAATCGAACTACGCCCTTCATGGGCGAGACCTTGAGATACACATGGTCCCCTACATCAAACTCTAAGGGACGACGCCGACGATCAGTAAAACTCTTCTGTCGGCTCTGAGCTGTGCGCATCCTCTGCCTGATGATATTTATAGCCTCTGATGTCTCCTGCATAAGCTCGAGACCTAGGAGAAGACGCTCTCTAACCTCGGTCCAGCAACTCGGTGATCTGCATGGTCTGCCATATAGTGCCTCAAAAGGAGCCATGCCGATGGTCGCCTGATAGCTATTATTGTACACGAACTCAGCGAATCGCAGATGCTCATCCCAGCTACCCCCGAAATCAATCGCGCAAGCCCGAAGCATATCCTCAAGGATCTGGTTGACCCTCTCGGTCTGGCCATCGGTCTGCGGATGGTACGCGGTGCTGAGCTGCAAATCAGTCCCCATCGCTTGCTGGAAGCTCCCCCAAAACTGAGACGTGAACCTCGAGTCTCTGTTAGAAATGATCGAGACTGAACGCCATGCAGTCTCACGATCTCCTCGATTAATAATCTCGTAAGCCGGTCCATAGACCAAGTTGCACGCATCGTAAAGAAATGTACCGACTTCGTCAGACGATTCACAACAATCCAAATGGCGTCATGACCGCGCTGAGTCCTCGGTAAACTCATAATGAAATCAGTCGACACGTGCACCCACTTCCACATCGGGTCGCTCAATGGCTGCAATAGACCAGGGGGTCTTTGATGATCGGCCTTGACACGCTGGCACGTGTCACACTCGGCCACAAAACTGGCGATCTAGCGCTTCATTCCCGCCCAAAAGTACTGTCGCCTCATGTTACGGTACATCTTCGTCGAGCCTCGGTGGATAGAAAATCGCGATCGATGCGCCTCGGTCATAATATCTCTGCGCAACTCTGGAATATCTGGGACACATAATCGGCCTCTGAAGTGAAGTCCATCGTCTGTACCAATCTGCCAATTTTCCTGACTCTCAAATGACGCCTCAGCCATATAACTCTGCAACGACTCATCAGCCTACTGAGCCTCGATCACCCTAGCCATAAGAGAGGGTTGAATCGACAGGCTTGATAACTGTACGATGGAAGACTGTAGGCTGAACTCAAAATTATACGCTGTGATATCCTCAAGCATCCGCCACTCCTGAATCATCATATGCACCACTAGACCTCGTGGCTGACGGTTGAGGGCATCTGCCACCATGTTCACCTTGCCCTGGTGGTACTGGAGATCAAAATCATAGTCTTTCAGGAGCTCCATTCAGCGCCTCTATCTCATATTCAACTCAGATTGCGAGAAGAGGTACTTTAAGCTCTTATGATCAGAGAAGAGCTCGAACCTAACCCCATAAAGATAGTGCCTCCACACCTTCAGTGCGAAGACAACTGCAACCAGCTCCAGATCATGCGTAGGATAATTCAGCTCATAGACCTTGAGCTGACGAGATGCAAAGGCCACTGGTCTCCTGTGCTGCATCAGGACAGCATCCAAACCAATATGCGAGGCATCAGTGAATACAATAAATCCGTCACTCCTATAGGGAAGAGTGAGGACAGGAGCGGATGTCAAACGGTCCTTCAACTCCATAAATGCTCGCTCGCAGGCATCACTCCAAATAAACTCTGCGCCCTTCCGAGTCAACCTGGTCAGCGGGGCTGCAATACGAGAAAAACCCTCAATGAAACGCCGGTAATAGCCCACCAAACTAAGGAAACTACGGATCTTTATCGCAGTCATGGGCTGGCCCCACTGACGCACTGCCTCGACCTTCGAGGGGTCCACTGCGACGCCCTCTCTCGTCACCAAGTGACCGAGGAACTTCACCTCCTCCTACCAGAACTCGCACTTCTCTAGCTTCGCATACATCTAGTGTGCACGGAGGGTCTGCAAAGTAATTTCTAAATGCTGCTCGTGCTCCTCACAGGTCCTCGAATAGATCAGAATGTCATCGATGAAGACTACAACAAACTGATCCAGATATGGGTGGAAGACCTCGTTCATCAACTGCATGAAGACCGCGGGTGCATTGGTCAGTCCAAAGGACATGACCTGGAACTCAAAATGACCGTAACGCGTCCTAAATACTGTCTTCGGAATGTCCTCATCTCGTACCCGAATCTGATGATAACCGAAACGCAGGTCAATCTTCGAAAAGAACTGTACACCCTGCAGTTGATCGAACAAATCATCAATCCTAGGGAGCAGGTATCTGTTCTTGATCGTGACTTTGTTGAGCTCACGATAGTCAACGCAGAGCTTCAACAAACCATCCTTCTTCTTCACGAAGAGTACCGGCACTCCCCACGGTGAACTGCTCGGACGGATAAAACCCAACTCTCGCAACTCATCCAACTGCTTCTGCAGTTCGCGTAACTCCAACGGTGTTATACGATACGAGGCCTTTGAAATAGGCGCAGTACCAGGCACAAGATCAATCTGAAACTCGGTGAGTTGAGGAGGAGATAATCCCAGAATCTCTTGGAACACATCGAAAAAATCGCATATTACAGGTAAATGGTCGATACAAGCGGCAACAGGCTTCTCTATGGCACATGACATCAAACAAGACAACCGCTCTCTTCTGGGCTCTGCAACGAACTGGAACTGCGGCACGTCGGGTATACAAAATGTGACGGTCCTCGCGGCACAGTCCAATATGGCATAGTACTCGGCGAGCCAATCCATGCCCAGGATGACATCAAACTCGGACATTGGCAATGCAAACAGATCGGCAGGCAGAAAAGTATCCCCAACTAGAATGGGGCAAGACGAGCAAAATCGGCCCAACACTTCAGTCCTCCCCAAGGGAGTCAATACCGATAGACTCTCACAAGAAGACTCCAATGGTAAGCCAGTCGATCGGCAGAAGCTCTCGGCCACAAAAGAATGCGATGCACTGGAATCAAACAACACACGTGCAATGCATGTAGAAACTAGAAGTATACCCTCAACGACTCCTCTAGAGGACTGCGGGTCCTGCTGAGCCGCATAGAACCTAGCCTGAGCCGGCTAGGGAGGTGCCTGTCCCCTCTAAGCGTGCTGCTGCTGCTGATGGGGTTGCTGAGGCGGTTGAAACTACTGTCTCTGCTACTGCGGCCTTTGAGGCTAATGCTGATGCTGCTGCTGAGGTGGTCTCGGTGGTGGGGGCTGCTATCGCTGTTGCTGTGTAGGTCCCTACTACTGTTGTGATGGAGGCTGCTTTGGAGGCATCTGCTGCTGTGGACCTCTCTGCTGTTGCTGGGGGCTGGGACACTCCCACAAACAGTGTCCCGTGGCACCGCACCTAAAATAAGTGCTGGTGAACTGCCTCGGAGGTGGTGATGGAGGTACTACTGGTGCTCGTAAGGCTGGGCGACTTGTGCGCCTCTGCTGCTGTGGTCGGTGCTGCTAAGAGTCACTAGAAGGAGCCTGCCTCTTCCGGTCTCTCCTCTGACCGTGATCAGACTGAGAACCGGCCCACTCAGCCTCAAAGATCTGGGTCTTCCGCACCACTTCCTCAAAAGTTGGAAGCTCATGCCCGATAACACGGCTGCTAAGACCGTAACGTAGGCCGTCCTCGAAGCGACAGGCTCTCCGCTCCTCATCATCAACTAGATAAGGTACAAATTTAGACGGTGCAATAAAGCGACCTGCATACTGAGCCACTGTCATATCACCCTGCACCAGGGCCTCGAACTCCAACGCTCGCTGTCGTCGGATGTGATCTGGGAAATACTGTAGGTTAAACTGATCCACAAAATCCTCCCATGTCCATACAAAGTTGGCGCCCACTGCTCAAGAAACTGATGCCCACCATTGCTCAGCCTCACCATGGAGAAGAAATACGGCTAGTCGAACTCGCCGCTCGGTCGTACATCCCATCGTCTCAAATATCTTCTCCACATCGGAATGCCATCTCTCTGCTACCATCGGGTCTGGATCACCCTGGAAACGCGGGGGATCAAGTCATCAAAACTCACGAAGGAGGGCACTCGCACGATCTTCTCTGCCTGTGCCGGTGAAACAACTGGCTGCCTGCCATGTCCATGTAGTGTAGCCATCACAGCCTGGAACATCTGCTGCAACTGAGAGGCACTCACGGACACGGTCGGGTCCGCATCAGTCTTTGGTGGAGGAACAACATACTCAGAATAGGCAGTAGAAATTTCTGGTGGTGGAACGGGCATCGTAGGTGGTAGCGCGGGAGCCGTAGGTGGTGGAGCGGGATCCTTAGGTGGTGGTGCGGGAGTCGATCGAGTCACTCTCCCACGCACCATGTCCTAAAGGAAAGGGTGAAGGCGCCTATCAACTTGAAAACTCTCGAAGGCATGCACGTTAAATGCCTATAACGGAAGGTCGTGAAGCTATCCAAACTTTTGGACTTAGCCATTCTACACTCATAGTAAATATGTAATGTTGTTCTCGGTTATTCCCAAGTTATGCTCTGATACCAACTTCTGTCACGCCCCAAACTCAGAAACCAGGCTCACAAAATTTTCGATCGTCGAATCCGGCACCAACAGCTTCCGTAAAATCCCATTCTCGGTTCCTAGCGCCCATTCGCTAGGTTCCGATCCTGGGATGGTACGAGGAGGATTTTCAATGTCAGTTTGATTCGTAATAAGCATAACCAAAGGCATAACCCACAAACAACAACCAAGAACTTCATTACATTTTCACTGTGATCAAAAACTTTAAAAGTACAATGAGCATAAAAGGAAATATAATGATGAAGAACAAAAACTCTAAAAAGATCTACAAAGCTCTCCTGCCTCAATGTTGTTGCGCCCCAACGTCACCTGCATGCAACGGTTGTGCATAATCTTATAGAAAGCTTAGAGGGTGGTGAAAGTGTGTGCGTAAGGTAGTAATATGTACATGCAATATTTGAGTAATGCGGAATATGCAGATGGATTCATAATATCATTAGCCATACCAAAGCTATGCGATGTAAGACATGAATGATAGCGGTCATCCCAAGGCCATGCGATGTGAAATGCAACTCAAGCATACAAATCCTCATCTATGTCCACACATCAATACATCTCAAATCTGGGATATCACCGGAGTCTAGTACACTCTAAACCAGATCGCCACCTCATCGCGTGCAATAAGGTAAGTGGAAGAGACCTCACTATCCGTCTGCCAATATCGGGCTCGACTCGTCGATAGTGGACCCATTCCTCGAGCGGTCAAACTCAGCCTAGCATTGCCCCCTACTTTCGGGAGGGTAAGGCCGCACCCCCTTCCAACCGACCACGACACAGTAGAGAGTGTAACCATCTAGTATTCGGCACTCAACGCTCATCTATCCACTCGGTGTAGACGTTGGAGCAACCTCTTGGTACCATAAGGGTTTAGGGACTTTCACCAAGGGATATCTATAGCACCCCATGTAGAATGAGACTTTCGGTATCCAATCCTGCCAACCACGATCTGTCTATGGAGGCTACGGCCTCGATGTCGTTAAGGCGTACATCAACCATGTCACACAATGCGAAATCCATGAATCACACTATCCAATCATGCAGTAAATCCTACGCGTATCATGCGCTCATACAGGGCAACACAACCTAATCGGGGTCCCATAAATAATCTGCCCGAAGGCATATGCTATGATCAGTCACTTCTCATATCAAGCATACATATGATGTGTATGATCATGAGTCATGGAACTATACTAAACATGTTATAATGAAATGAACTATCCTTACAATGCAGATGGGCCTGAACGGCCTATACACAATAAGTATGAGCCTAATAATGGGCCCCAAGGAGAGTCGTAATGTGGACATCCAACCAGCATTACACTCGTAATATGGACGTCAAACCAACATTACTCCCAAGGCACGATCGTTGTAAACATCATTACATAATCTGTGTTAGGATCACGCATTGCATTGGACCTTAGGTACATCCCATTGGGCCTTAAATACATCAAATGGGCCATGTCTTATGGGCCTTTTATTCATCAAATGGGTCACATAAATGGACCACACCAATGGGCCTTATGTGCATTGCAATGGGTCATAACCCGTGGGCCTTAGATTGCATCAAATGGGCCTAACCTCATAGGCTTTAAAATACATCAAATGGGTCCAATCCCATGGACCTTGGAATACATCAAATGGGTCCACTCCCATAGGCCTTATAATACACCAAATGGTCCCATTCCATGGGCTTAAGATCCACATCAAAGTGGATCCCAATGAACCACTACAATTGCATTAAAATGGGCCTAAAAAATATGCCAAGGTGGGGTCCACTCGGACTATGGATTTTGGCCCATTCTTTAACTCGTTTCATCTGCATCAAGGGTGGGGGCCCACATGAAGGCCCACCATCATGTATATTATAAATAGTATAATATATAAATTATATATAGTGTATATATATATATATATATATATATATATATATATATATATATATAGATATACAATATTATAAATAATATAATATATATATATATATATATACACACACACGGTGCACACACACAGCAAACACACACGCATACACACACACACACAACACACGCACGCCTGGGGGTGGTGTGAATAAAACACATGCATTAAGTGGGCTCCACTGTCCAGCGGACGGTGGAAGCAAGGCCTGTACATCAATGTGGGCTCCACGTGGGGCCCACCTAAATGTTTATTTGAAATCCAACCCGCTGATAAGGTCACACAACCCTGGATGAAAGGGGAAAACAAATTTCATCTTGATCCAAAACTTCTGGGACCCACAAAAGGATCTTAATGGTAGAGGTTCAATCCCATTATTTCCTACCGTGTGGGCCACTTGAGCGTCAGATCGGCCTCATTTTTAGAGGGGACCCGCTTCAGGGAGCGGCCCACCAAATGAACCGGTTGGATGATAAATGAACATCATGGCGGGGCCCACGGCTGGAGCCGTGGGACCCTGCTAGTACGCCGCCCGCCTGCTGCTGCTGCAGCGCGTCAGAGAGGCAGAGCCTCTCATGTATATTTTTTTTAAAAAAAATCTTGAAAAACCCAATTTCTGGGGTTTTTTGCATCTGGGGCCCACATCACATAAATTCACCCCGCTCACTAGCTTCCCTGGCTCAAGACAAGCCCAATGAGTCCGCTATTGAACATATTTAGGCCTGTAGAAAAATTAAAAGTAATTTAAATGGTGAGAGTCACTGATTTGAGAGGTATGGCCCGCCCAATGAACGGATTAACTTCATTCCTTGGCTCAACGCCTAAAATGATATGGGGAAGAGGGTGGACGGCTTGGATTGTACCCATTCATCAAAGTGGGGCCTATGAGAGTGGGCCACCTTTAAGCTTAAAAGAACAAGCTTAAATTTGTGTTTGTCACAGAGACGTCCAGCGTCCCTGGACGCTGGACGGTCCTCACAATCCAAGTGAACTTTGTTCAAGTGGGCCACCATATGATGAATGGGTGGGTACAACACACATAAGGTGGACCCCACTCATAGACGACTTGGGTAGAATACCTACCCCATGATGAGTTCCATTCAAGTGGGCCACACAGCCAAATCATCACACAAAATATATAAAAAGAAAAGAAGAGAGAGAGAGAGAGAGAGAGAGAGAGAGAGAGAGAGAGAGAGAGAGAGAGAGAGAGAGAGAGAGAGAGAGAGGGAGTGGGACACGCTTGTGATGGAGGGCTCCGCCACTATGAGCCCTCCTTTGAAGAAATCATACAATCAAATGGGTCCCTTTACACAAGGACCACCTAAATTGAAAATCAACGGTGAAGATCCTTTCCCCACCGATATAGACGGTCTAGATGACCTTCCTAATGTAATGAAATAAACATCATCATGGGGTCCATGGAGAATGGCCCCACCATGGATGATCATGATGATCAAAGTGGGCCATCGGCCACAACTTAGGGTCCCAAGTGAGATCCAAACCATTGATCGGCTGGCCTCACTTGATCCATCTCAAAAACAAGGAAAACTACTATTATCATGCACCCACCGTTCGATCTTCTTGCTCTTATGGGTTCCTTAGCACCTTAGCTTCGATTTCAATGGATGAGATGAGGTTTGGATGGTTGGGATGGGAGATGAATAGGTAGGGAAGGTGGGCCACACTTGGTGCTTGGAAGACTTGGAGAATTCTCATACGTATGGAATTTCTCTCCTTTGGGATTTTGAGTTTGAAAATGAGGGAGAGAGTTGTAAAAGGTGTGAGAGATGGGTGATGGATGGATGTGGTGAGTGATGGGTGTGTAAGAAAACCTTGACTTTTGTGGCCTTTTGTGTAAGAAAGGCATGGGAGGTGTAAGAACTTTTTGACTTTGAGGGTTTTTGGTGTAAGAAAGGTATGGGCTTTGTAAGAGATTCTTGACTTTTATGGTTGCTTGGGAATGGGTGAAAGGTGATGTGTACTTGACATGTGATGTGATAAGATTTGATTGATTGATGGGATTGATGTGACACCTTGTAGAGATACTCTTGGGTTTCGCAATGCGCGGCCTTTTTCTCGCACCGAACGTTGGCCCAGATCTCTTGACCAGGGTATCACCTCGGCGCGCGAGTCGCGGCATCGGAACCGCAATGACGGCGCGGTCACTATGGTAATGGTCTTGAGTTGAGTCGACTCAGGTTGACGGCATACGAATCAGGATCGCGCGCCAATATCGGTTAAGGGTCGAAGGTTGCCGGAATTTGACCGGTAAGACAGCAGAAGTCTACGGAACGGTACGGACTAAGATACGGGTCTCACACGTGGCATGCTCCACCTATGATTTGAATCTGCTTCCATCCCACCCTCCACAGATGGACGGTGAGGATAAAATACTATATCAGGGTGGGTCCCACAACACCGTCTAGATGTTGCCAGAACAGATGGACGATGTGGGGTACGCACGTACAACAAGGTGGGGTCCACGTGAGTTGCCCACCAGCTGCAGCATCAAGCTACTGCTTGTGTTTTCCCTACGTACAGTCCAGCAGCATCTGCTGCTGGACATCCAATAACTGGACAGTCTGGATGTTGCTGGCCCCATGTGTAGGATGCAACATGGCATAAAAAGTGGGCCTCATGTCAAGGATCAAGCTGCCATTTGTATTTGTATTTTATTTTATTTTTCTTCATCCAGCGTCCAAGATGGGCAGCATGGATGGAACATAAATCAAGGCCCCACTGCCCAAGGCATGGATGAAAAGCATACATCAGGTGGGCTTATACAGCTTTGTACGGCATGGATCAAGTGGGCCATACTCATCACAATAGAGAGAGTGAGAAATTGGATGATGATGGAGGGACCCCGCCACTATGGACCTCTCTTTGATACAATGCATACATCAAGATGGGTCCCACCACATGTGGGCCCTTAAATCATAAAATTAATGATAGAAAATCATAAAAATCACCCACCTTTCCTTCTTCTTCCTCCCTAGTGCTCCAAGGCTCCTAAGAAGCTCCTTCAATGGTGGAGATGATGATCTAAGGGTTCGATGGTGAGGATTGAGGAGGGTAGGGAGTAGGCCACACCTAACTCTCTCTTGAAAGGCTTGGACGTTGGAGTTACTTGGGGAATGAGAGAGAGAGATGAGAGAGAGAGGTGTAAGAGAGAGAGGGATGGGTGAGTGATGGGGTGTGATGGGTAAGTGAGTGATGGATGTGTACTTGTGTAAGAGAGTGTTGACTTTTGGGGAGAATAGTTGTACTTGAGAATGGGATGAAGTGATGGGTTGTACTTTGATTGATTGATGTGATGTGTCATAGAGATTCTCTTAGAATTGCAACACGTGATGTTTTTCTCGTACTGAACGCTGGCCCACATCTCCTAACCAGGATATCGCCTCGGTGCGCGAGTCGTGGCATCGGAACCGCGGCGACGGTGCGGTTGTTATGGTAAAAGTCTTGAGTCGACTCGACTCGGGTTGACGGCGTGCGAATTAGGGCCGCACGCAAATATCGTGTAAGGGTCGAAGGTTGTTGAAGTTCGACCGAGAAGACCGCGAAAGTCTATGGAACGGTACGGTCTAAGATATGGGTCTTACAGAGACCCAATTTGATGTATATGCGACGCGTATTCAAGACCTATTGTGATGTATGTTAGGCCCATGTGAAAGGCCCATCGTGATGTATATTAAACTCTTGAGTGAGGCCCATGGCATTGTATATTTCGCCGTTATATGAGGTTATGGGTCCACTATATGTTAGTCCCTATGTGGGCTATTCCCTGGAGGTAATGTTGGTTAAATGTCCACATTGTCAAGGCCGATTATCGATGCCGGTTATTGACACCGATTATGAGTATGTGACCAATGTTGTCAAATAGCATATGTGATCCTGTGCGATTGCATATGCATGTGTGCATATGCGATCGCATAATCGCATATACGGTCGTATATTTTTTTCACATTTTTTTTAAAAATTAAAAAAACCAGAAAAATTAGAAAAAAAATAAAAAAAATAGAAAAATTAAAATAAATTATTATATGTCATTAGGACATGAAATACATTTAATTTAAGTAAAAAAAATAAAACCATACATGAACATGAGATACATCATACATTTACAATTTAGTAATTTACAAATTACAATATAGTTAACTTCTTAAATGATCTTATCTTAACATTAAAAAATTAACAATTAACATTTTAGTTAGTAGTTACATTTATTCATTTAACAATAACAAATATGAAATATGATTTATGATTTATGAAATATTCAATATCTATATTCAACATTCAACACTATATGTACATGATAGATGATACAATACATAATATATCAAGTTATCATTTATCAATGATTCAATATCAAGTTATCAACAAAAAATCGACAACATCAACACACTTAGACTTATGAGACAACCATAAAATAAAATTAAGAAGTCATGTATTTATTATTTATCTAATCAATGATCATGATATATCATATATATTGATCTTGCATCCATTGTGGCACATCACCACCAAGTCCACCACCACCACCACCACCATCATCATCATCATCATCATTCGAGTCATCTCCTTATTCCATATACACTTCTTCTTATTTTGTTTCTTCGTCATCTGTATGTACTAATACTTCATCAACATCAAATGGTGGATAGTCTTCAATTTGATCATCATTATCACCTTCTCCTTCTTCAATCTCATCAACGGGTTGACGGCTACTACTGGCCTCTCGGCTTCCCCCCATCCTTCACCTTCGAGTGGTACTACTACCTTCACCAGGTGTCGATCCATATGCAGCATCTTCAACTTGTGCCCATGTCAGATCCTCTCTAGCAAATATAGGGTCCTCTGTCTCTACGAGCCACTCGTTATCTGCATCCAACTCATCTAAACAGATAGGGTCAAAGAAGTCAGATTTTTCTTTCCTACTTTGGAATTGTTCTTACAATTTTTGATTGTATTGGACAAAAACTAAGTCGTTGAGCTTTTTTTGCTCAAGGCGATTCCTTTTCTTGGTATGAATCTGTAAGAAAGAAAGCGCATTTGATATTAGCTATTTAGGTAATTAATTTAGCTTGGGCCACTAAAAAATTAAAGTTTACAAAAAAATAAAACAATTACTAAACGGTCTAAAGTCTAAATAAACTTTTACTTACTGACTCGAATGTGCTCCAATTGCGCTTGCAACCACTGATAGAACACGTGAGTCCAAGAATCTCATAACCAGCTTCTTTAGAGCTAGATTTTTCCTGTTCAGGTCCACTCTATAGGCAGCCCACCAATCAGCTGAGAAAAATAGTTGTGTAGGTTAGATCTCTTAGAGACACTCTGTAGAATAATTTTTATAAGAGTTCAGTACATAGTTGATAGTGTACACTAATATTCATTCATAAAAGTACTTACTAGGTAATTTCATTGTCTGATGTCTTATTATGATATTCCTTGAGAATATTCCTTCACTTTTTGTGTAGAAGTCCAGTAAAGTTGAGATCTTATCCTGTTCTCCTCTATTTAGAATTATTCTTTCCGAGACATTAATAAATCCAACCATATGCATAGTTAGTGCTTCTGCTGGATCAGCAAAAATGAAGAAACAGGCTGGGTTAGGGATGTAAGCAGCCGAATACAATGGGGATGACATTTGGCTGCCCCATATTCTATCTATAATATTTAAAATTAACCTGTAATCAGGGTCTATATAGTTAAAATGCTTCATGATCTTATTTTTTGCCCTCTCCATCACATCATATATGTAGCTCATTACGGGCTTCTCATCCTTGTCTACTAATCACAACACAGAAACTAAGGGCTCGAATGATTTTAGTGCCTTTACCACTTGAGTCGAAAAACTTTGAGAAAGAATTATTTGTTGAACCTATTTTCTGTCAACCTTCTTTGACCAAGGCCTACTTGTAAAATCGACCGACATTACAAAGCTTATAAGTTCTGATTTCTTTGCATGTAGCCTTTGTAGCGTTAAAAAAACTGTAGCAAAACGGGTGACTGCTGGACATAGCAAGTTATCCCCAATGTATTTTCTCATTCGACTAAGAAGAAGGGCGTGTTTATACATAAAGACCGTGATTCTTCTAGCCCTTGTAATCACGTTTATAAATAATCTACCTATATCTTCTAACATAAGATCAATACAATGGGCCGCACAAGGGGTCCAAAATAAAGGTCGCCTCTTCTCCATAAGAAGACGACCGACCATTACATACGAAGCTGCATTATCTGTAATTACTTGTACAATGTAGTCCTCACCTATTTCTTCAACTACACTATCTAGTAAGTTAAACAAATATTTTTCTATGTGTAAATGGCACGGCGCATGCATTGACTTCAAGAACATTATCCCAGCTGCACAATTTATCAAAAAGTTAATGAGAGACCAACCGGATCTATCGGTCCACCCATCGGCCATTAGTGAACAACCATATATTTTCTATGATTTTCTATATTCAGTTATGAAGGATTGTGTATATTCAACTTCAGTTTTTAGGCATGTCTCCCTCATTTCATGATATGAAGGAGGTTTAAGTCTAGGTCCAAATTGACCTATAGCCTCAATCATTACCTTGAAGCTTTTTGATTTAACGGCGTTAAAAGCAACGCCGGTTTGGTAAAACCACTTAACAATATATTGAATTATGGTTTTTCTATCTTTTTTTTTTTATACCGGTTCTCTAAAGTTATTTGAGCCGGACCTTTCCCTCTATTCTTTTGGTCGACCACATCCTCGAGGTGTGGTTTACACCATCTATCTATGAGCCCATACCCTTGGGCTCTTTTTGATGGTTGTACTTGTGGTCTAGACCAGCCTGTTGAAGTAAGAGGGGTGGGACTAGCTTTATCTACATTAAGTATATTTATATCTTCATATGCATTTTGTTTCATATATTCCTCCTGACGTAGGGCACTATCGTATTTCTTTCTTGATTATTTTTTCATATACTCCACGATCTCCTTTTGAATTTCTAGAGTAATTTTGTAACATGTTTTTGCATTCGACCCCGGTAAATGTGTAAGGTGTTGCTTGTGCGTTGCAATGCCACCGGAACTCACAAACCCACATAACTCACATACTATATGAGTCTTTTCGGTAGCACTATGGTAGTGCCATACTTCCAATTGAGGTCATTTGACTTGGGCTTTAAAGAGTAAGATTGGGAAGAAGACATTATGATGGTGGATACTGGATAGTGGTGTGTGTGTATTATTAGCACTAAAAAGTAACTAGATAGCTACTAACTAGAAACTAGAAAGTAAACTACAAATAAAAAGAAAAGTAAAGTAAGAGACTAAGTAGTAAGAAGAACTAAGAAGTAAGAAAGAAGTAGATCTAAGAGAGTAAGTAAGAGTAAAGAGTAAAGAGCCTAAAGAGATAAGACTTGGGAGAGAGAGAGAGAGAGAGAGAGAGAGAGAGAGAGAGAGAGAGAGAGAGAGTTACACACTTACACTTACACACACATACACACACTTACACACATACACACTTACACTTGTAGAAACTAGAAAGGGAGAAGAAGTGGGAGAGAGAGAGTTGAGTTACAGAGTTGAGTTACACACTTACACTTGTAGAAAGAAGGAGACAGAGAGAGAAGGAGAGAGAGAGAGAGAGATTTACATACAAATAAAAGTAAAATTACAATTTACAAATGTAACAACTAACAACTAACAAATCTAAAAGAGGTTCCCAACTTCAAATCTTGTTGTAACTTGTAGTCTTGTACTTTTAATCTTGAAATCTTGTTGTAACTTGTTGTAAGTTGTAACTTGTACTTGTAAGTTGTAACTTGTAAGATGTAACTTGTAGTCTTGTAATGTAAGTTATAACTTGTCACTTGTAAGTTGTAAGTTGTAACTTCAAACTTGTAAGTTGTAAGTTGTAACAACTAACAATTAACAAAGTAACAAATTAATTAACAAACAAAATATTTAAAAAAATGATAGAAAGAAGTTGTTAGAAACTTAGAATTAGAAAGTTAGAACTTAGAAAACTTAGTGGATGGAAATTGGAGATTGGAGAGGACTAAAGGAGTGAGGAGTCTCTTGACTCTTGTCTTGACTCTTGATCTTGAATCTTGATTCTTGAATATGGATGGTATTATGAATGATGTATCATGTATTATGTATCTTGGATTTTTGATTCTTGATTCTTGTTGTACCCTCTTGATTCTGGAAAGTTGAAAGAAAAGATAAGAAATATGGAAATAGAATATGGATGGAGAGGAGTGGATGGAATGTAGAATGTGGATTGTAAAATGTAAAGTACTTAGTAAAAGAGCATGTCGTAAGAGAAATAGAGAATAGAGAGAGTGTTTGAGCTTTTTTGTAAGTAGGAATGCTAAGAATGCATATATATAGAGCAAAAATCCAGATTTAAAAAAAAGGTAAAAAATCATAAGAAATTTGATCATTAGCCAGTATGCGATCGTATGTGCTGCCACATGTGGTGAGACTAGCTCGGCCACTCAAACAAGAATTGTTATTGATTGCCTGGACTATGTCGTAGTCCCAATCACAGTCAAATGAAAAAAGTAAGCATACATGATAATCATATGGCATTTAACCACCAATTCCAACGTAAATATCATTTGAGCGTATTATTCAACACATATAACATGCTATTCTACATATTCATTTGCTACACAAAACATGCACTTGAAATTAAAGGTACATGAAAAAAGTATACATATAGCTAAGTAGTCGAGAATCCTATCTCAACAATCCTTGTAAATACAAAGCATCAACCAATTATTCATACGGGCATTTTGTCAAACACTTAGACTATATATGAAACATACGTGTAATATATTAGTTTCAATAGACATTAGGGCAAATCCTTTCATAAAGGAGCTGCCACTCATATAACGATCATGTATTCTTAATTTACAAGCATGGAAAGCACAAATCATATTTCCATAGTCGTTCAGAAATTTCAACAAACACATAGAACGCATTATACTCAACATAGTTTATATCAATATGTAATATAAGGAAAACATCGTATCTAAGCACATTTGACAGTAATCAAGTCAGTCATAAACCATTACTGATATTGAAAGCCTTGAAAACCATAACCTAAACGTTTATAGTCCGCACCTTTCACCGGTAACCCGTACCGAGCTCAGTTTGAACACTATATCTTTGTCTAAAGCACAACGACAACTTATAGGATGAAATAGGTTAGTTATTTCACCATTTACTCTATTTGAATCCCTAAGACAGATTAGGATTAGAGTTTCTTATCCAAAAATGAAGTTAAAATTGACGGTGTAGCGATGTGGGAGGGTGAATCAAGGCTTGGAGTAGCAGAATAGAAGGACGGCAACAAACTCCAAGGATCTCCCTTGATCGCCACTCTTTTCTCTCCATTTCTCTCTTCTCTCTCCTAAGGTTTCGAGAAATTCGTATGGGAGAGAGAGAGAGGTGGGTTTAAGGGCTTTACATAGGCCCAGAACTGATGCAAATGGCCCCAGGGCCATAGTATACTTAGGTTATAGCTAAAGGGCATATGTTTCAATCCAATGGAGCACATCTGGAGGTCCCTTTTCTACATGCGGTCGGACTTAAGCTTCCTAACATTGGATCTAGGTCAGTTTAAGTTTTAGTTCCGATCGGGTCAATGGATCGGCCGCGGGGGACCCATTTTAGTTCAACAATCACCGGTACTCAATCAGGGCCACAAGTGCTCTGATCTGTATTGGAATTTTTTTTTAATATGAGGGTATAATTGAGTCAGATTCTAACAGTATTAATCCTTAGATTTGGCCTGTAAGTGAACGACTCAATTCACTTAAGTTTCAGTTCATTTCCTAAAGATATTCGCATTTCTCATACACTTCGCTTTGGGGTCAAGTTGTGCGCTTCTGGATACCTTTAGGACTTGATTTCTGAGATGGTTGTCAAGTTCAACAAGACGGTCATAACCGTATAGCTTTGGGGTAATCGGACTTTCGACGCGCGGTCCAGGTCCAATATGGAGTTTCAATGTGCTCCCGAGGGCAATTGGGTTTTGAGATGAATCCTAGATTTTTAGGCAATGTAGCATTAACGATTCTACTCACTTCGGGTATTGTAATTAGTAAAGAAAGCAGTTCAAGCCAAATCTATCAATTATTTAGTTTAGTACTCAACTAAATTTTGCCCTAATTACTACAGAATAAGGTCCTAGGGCAGTTCTATGCCCCTTTTTAGCACTTTTGGTTAGTCTATTATTTTAATTATTTTTCTAGTAGTTCATCATCAAGTTCACTTCATTTCCACTAATTTCATGAGATTTCGTGTTGTAGAAAAATTTTAAAAATTATAGAAGCAGGAGCTGTCCAAACTAATGATTTTCAAATAGCTGTCACAACAACCTATATTTAACTATATCAAAAATTTTATTATATTTTTTACTTATTTTTTTATGAAACTAAACTTATCTAACTTCAATCTGGTTTTGAATCACCTAAATCGGAGTTATATTGAGGGAGATATGACTTTTCGAAGTCGGACTAAAAAATGGCGAAAAACGGGTTGCTCGACCCACTGGCCGGTGAGGTCTCGCCTTCACGGCGGTGCCATTGCTGCTGGCTGTCCTATCAGGGGTGGTTTCACCACCCGATATTTGAAATTGATGTATTTTACAAACTGAAATGAGTTATTTGACGTACAATATATGTTTTTGGGGTAGGAGAAGCTGATCTATCCAAATAGTCTACTTATTTCATAATATTCCAAAAGGTTAATAGTTAAAAATCTATTTTATTTATTTATTTATTATTTATAGTAATTTTCAGTTTAAGTATTATTCTTCATCACCTAAACTTTAATATTTGTGTCTAATATGAAAGTACTTAGAAAAATTTGAAGAATAAGGTGGTGAAAGGTGAGATTTTGAAGGAAATGGGTTGAAAAAGGATTTTAGACTTTGAGATTGAGTTTTTGAAAAGTAATTAAGGTGTTATGATCGACCCATTGCCTAAGGACATCTAACTCTAGGTTGGTAAAAATTCGGGGCATTATACATAATAAGAAAAATATGAACTTTATGTAAATGTATGAATGTATGAATGTATCCTCAAGTCGCAGTCTAGGAATGCATATCTAGTTATTCAAAGAAAAGACCACTCGCGGTAGATAACTACTTGGAAAAGGTCATGTAAGTGAGTGCACCCAAGGATATCTCTTGGAAAAATACACAAGGTATGCCCGAGGAGTGTCAAATCCCAAAAAAGCCTCATATAAAGAAAAGTGCCCAAAGTGACCCAAATGCACAATTTCTTTGAGTTAAGCTAAAGTGTTAGAACTTTCAGTAATTCGAACAGAGTGTGGCTTACATTGAGCACCCGATAAAGCTCATATGTCATGCGTGAATGTCATGTACCATAATGCTCATGCACATTCCATAGGATTAACAAGATTACTCTCATAAGCATGATCAAGACTTCATTAGATTCAATTTATAACTATCTAGCATATATAAATAGTTAATGGAGTAAACACATCATGGAAACAAGATTATCACTTCTTAGTGCAATTAGTAGAAACATGCATGTACATAAGCAATTCCAATTATGGCATGGTGATCTTAAAGCAATTCTCATAAGATATGATAAGGTAACATAATTTGAGATATTCCTACATGTTTATCAATTCAAGACTAAGGGAACCACAATCAATAAATTTCACAATTACAATGTCTTAGGCATAAATTATCATAGAATTCATTGAAATGAAGGAACTAAGTGGGATATCCCTCACCTTGAGTGAATGTTCTCCCTTGTGTGATTGCATGTTTGAGGGTTTATGAATCCTTATCTATGTTGAGTGGGGGTAGGGGAGTTCTTCACAATAGGTAACAATGGATATACCCTGGGGTCTTCCTTAAGTTCCTTCGGTCCATGAATCTGGCAGTGTTCTTGAAACCCTTTACAAATGGTTCTAGACATTGGATCATGGAGGTAAAATGAGTCTAACTCAATTGGGTGTATACTGAGTCAACTCACCAACGAGTCGAGTGAAAGTCTAGATGAAATGAATGGGGTTTAGTGATAATACCTAACTGTGACTGGCTCCAACTGATGGTGTGGAGGAGATTGAGGCACGACTCGTGGAGAGTTTGGTTGCTGATCTTGAGAACGTGACTCAGTTGGGTATTTACAGAGTCAACTCGTTAATGAGTTGAGTGCAGCATCATGACAAATGGTTGGGATTGATTTGAGATACTTGATGGTGCAGGGAGATTGGGGAAAACCATTCACTAGCTCTGATCTAAGTCAGGGTTTTATCTTAAAATACCAATTTGGGTCGAGTTAGAGGGCTAATGACTAGCTAGCGACTTGGTCTTAAAACTTAGTGGAATAGTAATCAGTTACCTGCGATTGCTAGCTGATTTGAGGAGGTTCTATGGGCTTGTTTGATTCTTCCAATCAATGACTGACACGAGTTGTTGAAGATGATTGGTTGTGTTAGAACAGTTAGGATTTGCAGCGAGTCCGATCAGGCTTCAGGAAGACTAAGTCGTTGTCGAATCGCCGAGTCTACAACTGAGCTGGGTTGAATTTCAGTCCAAGCTAGCTGCTGGTCGAAGGGGCTCTCTAATCCTCACTCTCCTTCTTTCTCTATCTCTCTCTCCTTCCTTCTCTCTCTCTCTCTCTCTCTCTCTCTCTCTCTCTCTCTCTCTCTCTCTCTTTCTTAGCAAAGGAACGACCCGAACTGAATCGAGTTGCTACCAGGCCTGTAATTAGCCCAGCGACGCCCACTCTCCCTCACGAACTCTCTCTTTCTCTCCCTAACTTGCCTTGAAGTTGCCCTAAAAATAGGTTATTTATAGCCTTTCCTATTCTAAAGAATTCCACGGTAATCACAGGGATTAGCGCATCTTTAACAAGAGAGGAAAACCAGGAAACCCATCGCACGATTCTCTCATTAGGTTGATCATTTGTATGGGTGCAGACAGCTCTTCCTGATGAGTCCTTGATGGGGTGAGACACACATTAAGCGATTTAGATTCATCAACAGACGTGTTTTAAGGATGTTAGGTTTTTTAATCGTTTTGAGGAAGATGATCTGACGATCATGGCATTTCCAAACTGAATGGTTGGTCAATTGTTACGCCCTGAAAATAGGGGGTCGAGCAGAAGCTCAGCTCCCGAGTTCCAACGCATCACTTATGCAACATAGATAATAATGATTAAATGTTGTTCGTATTAGTGCATTAGACATTAATAGGATTACGCTAAATCAACATACATACTCCAAAGACAATTAGATTACGCAAGTGGAAGAGTATGATAGATATATAAAGCATATAAGTGGTTGTAAGTCCCCAGAGTACGAACATGTTGCCAGGTTAAATAATTACATGTATAGTTCCAAAATTCACAAAATGATACAATGTAATGACATCTAATTCGTATCCTTATAACCCCATTGGTGCAACTCCAGGTCTACAAAGACCTGCCAGAAAGTTGTATATAGGAGAATTCTTCGTCATCATAAAAGTCAAGATCTACTTTATAAGCATCGCCATCATCTGCAGCTATAACAGAGTTTGGTTGGTGTTTTAAAACATCATCCCAGAGTGGGAGTGAGTGATCAACTCAGTGGAGTTATAAGGCAAAGGTTAACATGTCATAAATTTAATCAAGCAGTAATGATAAGGTAATACAATAATCATATCCTAAGTACTCTTGTTAATGCAGGAATGGTATGCTGTAATGATACGTGCCCTCGCTTACACTCTCCTAGCGACATCATCTCACGATCGCGCATGAAAAACTCCCTAAACTTGCGCTTTCTCTCCAAAGCACATGTAATGCGGTGCATATTGATGTTAGCCAAGTAATTTATTTAGGCTTATTCATACAGAAAGTTCAGGAAGCTAAGGTACCTCTCTTTATATCATTTACCCAAACAATGATCCATCTAGGGTCGTCAATCCTAGTTAATCACATACGATAGACAAGTTATAGGGCAACGCCACCCGTGATTTAAAAGCAGTGGACAGGCAAGTTCAGGTCGCTACAGGAGGCTCATCACCTCGGCATAGGCTTAGTTTATACTCGAGGGTTACTGTGGGAAAGGCTCGTCACCTTAGTGTAGGACAATAGCTCGAATACAGTGTTCCATACCACCATATTCGGCTCATGAGTTTAGTTTTCTACTTAACACTATGGGGAAACTCGTCACCCCAACGTAGGCAGGAAACTCGACCACGATGTCCCATACCACCATGCCCGGCTCATGAGTCTTAACAGATCGTGGTACCAAGGTTGAAAAGGGATTTACATTGATAAGTGGTACCTTAGATTCAAGCAGTAGCGTTCATACATGGTAAACACACATTAGGCTAATCGGGTTACTTGACAAGTTTGACTGGTACGAACATACATTGAATTGATTGATATGGAGCGCATAAGCACTCTGCATGGCCTAACCACTATCAACAAACAGCGTACGACTCGGATATGTCAAACGCGTCTTGTGTGGTGAAACAACCTCAGCCATTAACACGGGAATCATTACCGATTGCCCGGACTACGTAGTAGTCCTAAACCAACTTAAGCACAATAGGCATTCATATGTGATGGTCAAACCGCATGTGATAACCAATTAAAATAGAAATATCATTTGAGCATTTTAACAAACACATAACATACATATTATAGTAAATAAGCCTTTCATCCATAAATCACGTATTAGCAAGATAGGTTACATAAAGGAAACTATATCTATAGATAAGGTAATTGAGAATCCTATCTCAACACCCTCATTAAATATATTTTAACAAACATTTTCTCATTCAGGCATTTTATCAAACACTTAAACTACATATATCAACATTCATGTAATAAATTTGTTATAACATATATTATAGCAAATCCTCTCACATGGCGTTGCCACACACACAACAATCATGTATTCTCGATCAAACATCATGGCAAACATAAATCATAATTTCATATTCATTCAGAAATTTCAACAAACACATGGATTGCATTATATTCAACATAGTTCATATATATGTGTAATATACAGAAAATATCGCATCTAACTATATGTGACAGCAATCAAGCCAGTCATAAATCATTAACTGACATTGAAAGCCTTGAAAACTATAACTTAAATGTTTATAGTCCACACCTTTTGTTGATATACACGTATCAAACTTCGTTTGTACACTACGTCTCTGTTTACAGCAAAACGGCTACCTGAATCATGAAATAGGTTAGCTATTTCATCGATTCCTCTATTTGGATCCCTAAAATAGATTAGGGTTAGGATTTCTTACCTAAAAATGAAGTCAAAATCACCAGCATAGCAACACGGGAGAGATGATTCAGCACGTGGAGTGGTGGGAATGGATCCTAGCAACAAACCACAACTCTCTCTCACTTCTCCTTACTCTTTCATCTTCTTTTCTCTCTTTTCTCTCCTAAGGTTTAGGAAATTCATACGGAATGAGAGAGGGGTGGGTTTAGGCCCTTATATAGGCCTAGAATGGATGTAAATGGCCCCAAGGCCATGGTACACTTTGGTTATAGCCAAAGGGAGGTTGTTTCGAGCCAAAGGAGCTCATCTGGAGCTCCATTACCTGTGTACGGTCTAGAGAAAGTTCCTGACCATGGATCTATGCCAGGTTAAGATTTCAGTCCAGTCGGATTTATGGATCGACAGTGGAGGACCAGTTTCAGTTCAACGGTCTTCATTATTTAATCAGGGCCACAAGTACATTGTCAAGTGTATGAAAATTTTTCTAATCCAAGGGTGTAGTTGGGTCAGAATTTGACGTTCTGAAATCTTAGATTTGGCCTGCAAGTGAACGACCTAATTCACTTAAGTTTGAGTTTATTTTCTAAAGATACTCGTGTTTCTCACACACTTCGCTCCAGGCTCAAGTTGTGCATTTCTAGATACTATTTGGACTTGATACCCGCGAAGTTTGTCAAGCCTAGTAAGGTGGTCATAACCATATAGTTTCGTGTTAATCGAACTTTCGACGCGCGGTCCAAGTCCAATACAGAGTTTCAAGATGCTCCTAAGTGCAACTAGGTTTTGAGATTGATCCTAGGTTTTTAGGTAATATTAGGTTAGCGATTCTAATAGTTTTGGATCTCGCAGATTGTATAGAAAGTGATTCGAGCTAATTCGTCGATTAACTCAGCTTAGTACTTAATTAATTTTTATTTAATTTCTAAAGGATTCAGTCCTTAGTGATTTCTCCCTGAAATGATACTCGGGCCTTTATACGAATTTTTCTGAGACGTTACATCCATTGATCAGGGTTGTCAGAATGACTTTGATCTCCACTAGAGGGTGTGTGGGGTCCATCTTATGGTGGATAAAAGGTTGTAGATCAAATATGTTTAGTCACATGAAGGCGGTTTGCACCGATGTAACACCCTGAAAATCGGGGGTCGTGTATAAACTCAACTCCCGAGTTCCAGACCGTCACTTATGCAACAAAAATGGTTATGATTCAATGTTGTCTGATTTAAAGCATTCACATGAGTAAAAGTATACCAAAACTGCAATTCATACTTCAGATCCAGTGATAAAAGCAAGCGGAGGACTAAACAATGTATATATCACTGTATGGAAAAACAAAGTAATCTCATCTGTCTCCAAAGTATGACTACATCACTGAGTCTCATGTACATATACATAACAAAAATAATGTTCAAAAGGAAAGTCCCACTGATGTCCCCTCGATCCAGGTCACCTACGGGAAGCCGTCATGATACTGCATATACGAGAACTCATCCTGGTCCTCATCGATCTCTGGCTCCACCTCCTGGATCTCGTCCACACCTGCAGCTACAACAGGGTCTGGTGGGTGTTGCAAACACCATCCCGTAATGTGGGAATGAGTGATCAACTTAGTGGAATCATAGAGCAAAGATTAGCATGTTCACAATTCAATCACGCGATAATAGAAAAGCAGTAAATCAGACAATCCTAATACTGTTATTAATGCAAGATGATATGACGTGATGTATGCCCTCACCGACGATCACCCTCATGCGGCAACATCTTACGACCGCGGCATGCCACACTCCCTAGAGTGCTCCACATCTTCCAGGCACATGCAATGCTATGGTGATATGATTACCAAGTTGTTATTAGTCCATTCAAACAGCAGGATTGGGAAACTAAGGTACTTTCCTTATATCAATCCCAACACGGATCCTGTCTAGGGTCGTCACTCCTAGTAATCTCATACGATGTACATTTCGTAGGTCACTGCAAGGGCTGCCAGGGCTGTTGCTCGCACTCGTTGCACCGCTCCCCCATCACCTTATCAATACAGGCCTACTGTACTCTACTGCACGGAAGGGTCGTCGCCTCCCGTGGACTCAGAATACGCTCGCGGTCACTACAAAGGGCTCGTCGCCTGATCAGTGTAGGCCGACAGCTAGAATATAGTGTCTCATACCACCATAATCTGCTCACGAGTCAAGGTGCTCACTGGTCACTACGGGGAGGTTTGTGGCCCCAGCGTAGGCCGACAGCTCGACCACGGTGTCCCATACCACCATGCCCGGCTCATGAGTCTTCGTGGATCAAGGTACCACGGTTAATAGGGTTTACAATGGTAAGTTCAGTACCCTAGGTTCAAGCAGTTATGATACATACAAGGTGAACAAACATCGGCCAGTCGGGTTACTTGACGGGCTCGACTAGTGCGATCGCATCTCGAGTTAAACGACATGAAGTGCGTAAAATGCTTCGCGTGGCCTAACCACTGCCGCCAACTCTCAACACGAATCACGTTCATCGACGCGTCGTTCGTGGCTATGACCAGTCAGCCATGAATTCGCTCGGTTACCGACTGCCTGGACTAGGTCAAGTCCCACACATCTATGGAATTTCATTAACACTATATACCAAGGTATTGGAATTGAAATACATCATGTGAGCATGTTAGCACATGTTAAAACATTCAACTTAAGAAAATCTTCAAGGCATACTTCCCATGTATATTCAACTTAAGCAAATCTTCAAGGCGTACTTTCTATGCATGTAGTGTAATCATGCATAAGGTAAGCATGTAGGAAATCATTTAGGTCAGCATATTAATCATGAAATCAATCTCAATCTACGACATAACATCATTTAATTCAATACATAATAATACAAGCATTTATACAAACACATACACTACACACTTAGGTCCACATATAGTATGTCGACCCAACGTGCGCAACTTGGCGAATCTCTTCGCCAAACTGATTATGCAAGCATTCCTAACTCTCTAATGCGGTGACAAATTATGTCAATCACGTCAGCAAATTATGCATGGAGACCGTACTTCCTACAAATGACTAAAATGCCCTAAATCTCATATTCTTCGTTAATTTACAAAACAGGAAACGGAGAGCATGTTGTACATGTCAAACGGCGATGCCGTTGATAATCTACTATTAAACGACATTGAAAGTGTTGTAAACTGTCAATCAAAGCGTCTAAAATCCTCACCTAGTCTCTTACGGTCGCGGGATTTTGAACGGAGCGTGTACGCTTCGTCTACGGCTGTAAGAGAACCTGATTCATGGATTACGTTAGCTAACATGCTCAGAATCTATGTAAACCCTAAATCAGCAAGTTTTTAGGGTTTTTCTATACCTGAAAAAGTGGAAAAATCACCAGCCAGGTGATTGGAATGAAGTGTTGAAGCAGCACTGTCAGGGGCTCGGAAGCGGGAAAAATCTCATCTTCCCTTTCTCTCAAATTCTCTCTCTCTTTTCTAGGGTTTGTGAAATTCGGATGCAATGAAGGAATGAGGGTTTCAACCCCTTTTATAAGCTTGGAAACGCCGAAAATAGGCTCCGGGACGAAGTTTACTTAATGCCTATCCATTTCGGGGCTGTTTCGGTCCAAAAACTGATTTCTGGTGGTCCCCTGGTCGATTGCGATCAGACTTAAGCTCATGGGTACCAGATGTACCTCGTATTAAGTTTTCAGTCTGGCAGGGTTCGCAGATCGCACGTAGCGGACCAGTTTCAGTTCAGCGGTCACCGCACATAGATCAGGGCTGAAAGTCTCATGATACTAAATAGATATTTTTCCTGATCCGAGGGTGTAATCTGGATGAATTCTGACGGTCAGAACGCTTAATACTGACGCGTCAAGTCGTGTGCCAGATTTGAATTTGAAATTCCCAATTCGTCCCTATTCGCGGTCGCTTCAGTCCGGTTTCAACGAAATACTCTGTGATTATCGGTTTGACTTGATTTTCGAGATGATTGTCAAGTCCAGTGGGGCGGTTCTAACGGTCTAAGATAGGAGGTATCAGACCTTCGACGCGCGGTCTAAATCTAATACAAAAGTTCAACATAGTCCAGAGGACAAACCTGCTTAGAGTTTGATCCAAGGTTATAGAGTATTGTAGAGTTGTCTGTTCTACTCGATTTGGGTCTTGTAGAACGTATTTAAAGTGATTAGGGACTATTTCCCAGCCACTCTAGCGTTGCGCTAGCTAACTTACGTTTAATTTCCATGGAAATTATTTATACGCGTTTTCGGGTCAAATCGGTACTCGATTCCAAGTACGGATTTTTCACGGGCGTTACAACCGATCTGTCTACTTGCCAAAATCTCGTGATTTTCTTGGGTGCTAGGAGAGATATCCGGTAGCCCTATTTTAGACATCCCAGATTACATGAGCAAGATTTCTAGAAGCTAGGAAGGGTGGAGATCATAAGAGCTAAAATGAGTAATATTCCTTCCGCCTTTTGCTGCATAGGGAGCTATTTCAGGAATCCGTAGGGGTGACGCAGACTCCGGCCGACTGCATGGACAAGCTCCGAGTGTCTGGAGTGAACAGATTTTCCAGCGTGGGACTGCTGATGTGAATCCAGTTGACATGGATTTGTTTCTAACGGGGCTTTTCATGAGAGGCCGTTTGGGTGGTTATCGTGCACAGGAGCGTGAACTAACGTGTGTAAGCTAAACATGATTATGGTTGGTGGGCCATCCCGATCCCAATGGACGGTCCAGATCATGGAAACAGTCCCTGATGGTGGTCCATCGGTTGCAGCATATAAATGGTCTGTTTGAATTCCATCCGAGTGGGAAAAAGGGAAAAAACTCTCGTCTTTTGGGATTTTGTCAGGTCAAACCCGTTTTGACCATGTATGTGGTCCTATGCACTGTCGGTGCGCTCTAACTGTGCACCTGCACAGTTTGAAAATGGAGTTCACGCGGTAATCAGTGCTGATCCACGCTAATCATTCGCTTAGGAAGTCTTATTTGAGGCCTTTGACAAAAGATGAGGCAAATACAAGGTTCAAGTGGGCCACACTAAGTGATTTGAGTGTTTTTCAATGGTTAGATTTGTTCCAAGTCTAAACCACACCGAAATATAAAGTTGTGGACTTGTTTGAGGCTATTTAATGGTGGGTTTAATGATTAGATGATTTAATTAAGATGGTCGATGTCAAATCCCTATGTTGAGTGTTGTTAGCTTAACAATAAATGAACCTTATGATCTAAGCCACCAAAAATTCTTGAAGAATGTTTAATTACGTACGTTCAAGGGTCCTTATGGTACAAAAATTTGTTTTTAAGTAGTGATGTCACGCGATCAAACCGTTGGACTGATTCACAATTTGATTATTAATAGTGGAGTTTTCTAGTTTGATCTGAGTTGGGTTTTGTAGTGAATTTGGAATCAGATGGTTTACTTTACATAAATGATGATCAAGTGTGATTCCTAACTTTCGAGCGTTGCGGTCTAATGATTGGCGGGTTATATGATCTAGGGTTCGACATTAATGGAGGTGGATAGTATAGTATATGTGCAAACCTCCACATAACAATGCTTATTTAGATTATAATAGTAACACCCGAGTATTGAAAAGTACGGGGTGTTACAGCAGGGGATCTGCGCCCGTTTTGGAAATTATTCTTTGAAAGATGGATTATAGTGTAGCAAATTCTGTTCGCTCATTTTACATTTAAAAACGGTTTAAAAGCGTTTTAAATTAGGAAGTTGTTCCTAAAACAAAGATGCATCCGTTTCAAACATGTGATTTTGGTGTAGCGAGAAAACAGTGGTCATTGAACGCCTTTAATTAAAAACTTTCTAGGGTTCACATTAACATTTATTTTCAATCTAATGATGATGCTTTTATATCAAATGAACAGAAAAATATACTGGTTCTTGAATTTGGTTAGGAGATAACTATTCTAATATATTTAAATATATTTAATATATTATAAATTTATAATGATTACAAATTGTATTACCATTTTTTTTTCTTATTACATTTGCATTTAATCATTAAATAAAGTGTACTTCAATGCTATAAAATTATAATAATTGTCCCCTGTTATGGTTGGGAATGCCCCAACCATCAGGCAATAGCTAGTGTTATGTGCTTTGTGGGCCCACCATGATATATATGTTTCATCCATGTTGTTCATCTCTTTTTGTATATCATTTTATTGTATGAGCCCAAAAATGAGGTATATCCCAATCTCAAATGGACCACATTATAGGAAACAGTGTTGATTGAATGTCGACCATTAAAAACTTTTTTGGGGCCATAAAAAATTTGGATCAAGCTGATCTTTGTTTTGTTTTGTTTTTTTTTTTTTTTCCCTTCATCTAGGTCTGTCTGACCTAATCAATAGATTGGATGTCAAATAAACCGTACAGTGGACCCTAAGAGGATTTTAATAGTAGATATCCAATCACTATTGTTTTCCTGTGGTGTGGTCCACCTGAAATTTATATCCCTTTAATTTTTGGTATCAAGCCTTGAAATGATATGTAAAAATGTATGAACGCAGGGATAAAAGACATACCTCATCACTACAAGAAATATGGTTTTTACCTACGAAACTTTTACTTTTCGTAGGTAAAGAAGACTTTTACCGACGAAAATATTTTTCGTAGGTAAAAGTTAGCTTTTACCAACGAAATTTGATTTCGTAGGCAAAACCCATCTTTAATTTTCGTAGGTAAAGGGTCTTTTGCCTTTTTCAGTTAATAAAAAATTGAAAACATTACTTTAACCTACAAAATTTAATTTCGTAGGTAAAATCCACCTTTACCAACGAAAATATGCGTAGCCAAAGGAAGTTAAGAATTTTTTACCTACGAACTGTAATTTCATAGGTAAAAACCAATCTTTAGCTACGAAAATATTCCTAGCTAATGGGTAACAAAAAATCTCATCTTTACCTACGAAAATATTAGTAGCTAAATGATGTTTTGATTTCTAAAAAAATGAAAACTTTACTTTTACCTACGAAACATACTTTCGTAGGTAAAGCCATATTTACCTACGAAACTATTAGTGGCCAAAGGGTGTTTTGAATAATCTAACCCATCTTTACCTATGAAACTGTTCGTAGCCAAAGGGTGTTGAGTAATAAAAAATTTGATCTTTACCTACGAACATATTCGTAGCTAAATGATGTTTTGAATTCTAAAAAATTGAAAACTTTACTTTTACCTACGAAATTATTTTCGTAAGGAAAACACATTTTTGCCTACGAAAATATTCGTAGCTAAAGGGTCCATTCAACTCTTCAAATGTAAAATACTGAAACCACTCCTTTTACCTACGGAAAAAAACTTTCGTAGGTAAAAACTCATCTTCACCTACGAAAATCTTTGTAGCTAAAGGGTCCTTTATACTCTTCTTGAATAATAAAAAAGAAAGCACTCCTTATACCTACGAAATAAATGTTCGTAGGTTAAAACCATCTTCACCTACAAAAATATTCGTCGTTAAAGAGTCCAATGAACATTTTTTTACCTACAAAAATAATTTTCGTAGGTAAAAGGTTATATTCACCTACGAAATTTTTCGTAGCTAAAGGGTCTGTTAATAATCAAAATGGCAAGCCTTACTTTTCCCTACGAATTATAGTTTCGTAGGGCAAACACTTATTTGCCTACGAAAATATTTGTAGCTGAATGTACGTGAAGGGAAAACGATATTTGCCTACGAAACTATTTGTAGCTGAAGGATATGTGAAAATTTTCAAATAAATACAAAATGCAAATTCATCCTTTTACCTATGAAATTATAGTTCGGAGGTAAAAAGACCTTTAGCTACGAAACTATTCGTAGCTATAAGGTCCTTTGATTATAGATGAAGGATGTGTGAAATTTTTTAAAGTAAAAAAGAAAATCCAAAGCCTTACTTTTACCTACGAATACTAGGTTCGTAGGTAAAACCTATCTTTATCTACGAAATTATTTGTAGCTGGAAGGTTTTTTGAATTTTAAAAATCGAAAACCCTACTTTTACCTACGAATGATAATTTCATAGGTAAAACCATGTTTTACCTACGAAACTATTCGTAGCTAAAGGACTTTCAAAAATTTCTCCAACTTTTCGCGGAGTGGGGAAAAAGTTGGCGGTAAGACTTTTACCGACGAAAAGTTTCGTCGATAAAAGTGCTTTTCCAAATTTTTTTTTCTGACGGCTAAAAACCATCTATAATAATGTAAAATTGTTTTAATTTTTTAAATTTTTTGTCTATAATGTAAATGTATGTGTGTGTGTGTGTGTATATATATATATATATATATATATATATATATATATATATATATATATATATATATATATATATATAGTTTTTATATCATATGAATGAAAATTTTTATATATATATAACTAAAAGGTAATATTTAAATAATTTAAAATATCACATGATAAAGAATGTTGAAAAGTTTAGAAATTTTAAATATGTTTAAGAAAAATTTTGAGAACAAAATAATGCTTTTAAAGAGAAAAATTGGCATTTTAAAATTTTTGAGAAAAAAATTTAGATTTTGTAAATAAAAATTCAAAATTTGTATTTTAAATATTTTTGAAATATTTTATAATAAAAATGATATTTATTTAAAAGAGTAAAAAAAATATACCTTTTGAAAAAAATGGAAGTTAAATTTATTTGTGAAAAATAAATTTACTAAATTATTAGGCACATCCACTAATTGAACTTTAATTATTTTTTGACAATCGAATTAGTTTTAATTAAAGAGTAAATAACTTCAAATGTTGAAATCAAATTTTACTGAAATTGTTGATCAATCTTGTATGCCCAATATCTTTTTCATATGTAGCTTGATTGAGGCGAGTAACCAGTCAAATTGAGAGTATTGATCAGTAAAATAGGGTGAATGCACCAAACATGTAAAATGGGCCAAATATTCTGGTCAAAATTGTGACCTAACTTACTGACCTCGTGAGAACCTATGAATTGATGTTAGTAAGTTTTGTGGGCCCCATCATGATGTCTGTCGAACATCAACACCGTGGATTTGATGTCTCCCCTTTGGGTTATGAGATATCTCAAAAATCATTGATAAACGAAACTCAAGTGGGCCATACCATTTAAAAGTATGTGAAAACATCCTATAAAATATAAAGCACTTGGTAGGGCCCACATGAGTTTTGGATGCGGTTGAAACTTGGTCTGACCCCTCATCCAAGTGGGACACACATAATGAGCGGGTTAGATATGTGAATCACATTTGGGCAGGCCCAATATATGATTACAAATGTTGTAAGGAAACCTTTCTCCACTACATTTGAGTTACTCGTTACCTCTACCTGAGTAAACTCTGTGGGGTCTACCATTATTTATCTATTTTATCTACTCCATTCATCCATGTTAACAGATAATTTGAGGTCTAAAGAACAAAAAAGAAGCATATCCAAAGCTCAAGTGGACCACACCATAGGAAATAGTGTGATTGAACCTATACCATTTAAAATTTCTTAGAGGCCATAGAAGTTTTAGATCAAGCTGATGTTTGTGTTTTCTATTCATTCATATATTTTTTATATTGGAGATTGTATGTCCACAACTGATGTTTGATCGAACACCTTCTATGCATCCATGTCCCACAACCCTAACCACTTCGATGAAAGATTTCCCTTTCGTAGTCAGCACCTTTTGGGCTAATGCGGGGGGATTTGAAGTAGCCCTTTGCAGCGGTGGTTGAATGTTGGGCGAATGTGCGGCACAGGCCTTTGCCATTGCTACCATCAGAATCCAACCATCCACCATCGTACCGTTGAGAATATCCAAAGCTGTGTTTGCATTCACATATTGGAATCTGATGAAGGCATAGCCTGGAGATCTTCTTAGATTATAGTTCCAGGGTATGTAGGCATCCATAATCTTGTCATGCCTCCCAAAGATTTTGGTAAGATCATCTACCATCATGTCAAATGAAATATTACCATCAAAGAGGGTGAAGGGTTTCGAGGGGGGGGGGGGGGGGGGGGGTCCGTATCTTAGCACGGACCTACTTCCACTCGAATGATGTAGCTATGGCCCTTATCCCACCTTGGATTTCTTTCAGTTGTAACATAATACGGGTCGAGGTTGTCATGTTATAAGAGTTGTGGGTCTTGTCATGATTTATGTGTCGAATCCAATCCATCCATTGGATTTAGAATTTAATTTAACGTCAAAAAATGAGTTACTTCCAAAAACTTTATGCCCCCAAAAGGCTTTTAATAGTAAGTTTTCATTTTCACTACTTTCTATGGTGTAGTCCACATGAGCATTTGATAGGCCTGATATTTGGGCTCAATCCCTAAAATGATCTTTCAAAATGAATGGGTGGCATTGATAAAATATATACACCACAGTGGGCCCAATAAAACAATCCATCTCTACATACGTCTGGTTACCCTACCCACTTTATATCACATTACATTGACACTGATTTCAAGGGAAAAGCTTTTTCCATGTGGTTTATATCACCATAAGTTATGCTGGACCACCGTGATATATGTGAAAAATCCATTCCATCCATTCGTTTTGGAAGATAATTTTCAGACATGAGATAAAAAATTGGACAGATTTAAAACTCAGGTGCACCACACGACTAGAAATAGTTGAAAGAAAATTCCTATCATTTAAACTTTTCCAAGCGGCATTGTGATGTTTATATGTAATATAAAATGTTCATAAAGTGACCCAAATGCTCATAAACTCCTTACCATGAGATTGAACTTGAAAGAATAAAAATATTTTTGTGATCCAAAGCGTCTGCAGCCCTATGAATGTTTCAGCTGTGGGTGTACAATCTCTATTCACTTTAAGAGCAATCAAGATCGTGACCCCAAAAAAAATCCATGGGACCCAGCTGATGCTTTTAGGAAGCATGGCCCACAATAGGACCGTGACCCCTAAAACCACACAAACAAAGGCCATGACGTTAAGGACTTTGGCCGTCAATGGCAACACTGGCCGGATGATCATTGCTATGATAGAGATATAGAATGTGACCATGACTACTAAGAGAAAGAATCTGAACGATACAGGCCGTCCACTAAATAGGGTGGCTGGGGTAAGGTTGTCATTTCCGTTGATTGTGTAACTGACACTGAGAAGGCCCACTACGGACGTGAAGGCCATCCTAACGATTACTTTAGCCCGTGGTTGTGGGACAGTTTGCTTCTCGGATGCCGTTGGTTCTGCGGTGGGGCCCACTTCCTGATCATGGCCGAAGTCTAGAACGAAGTCAGTGACCAAAGGACTGCTTATATCTCAAATAAAATCGGTGACTGATGGACTGAAGATGCTGATTGGAAGGCCCAAATGGATTTCACGAGCATCTTGATGGTAAATCTCATCCGTTGATCCGAATGACTAGAAAGATTGTCTAGAACCCTGGAAAAAAAGGATTTCAATATCATACACGTGGCACAAATATATAAGATCTAGAAATATTCATCTATTGGGCCCTTACATTGGGAGGGAAATCCCAAAAGAAATTTCTCTTTAGTGAATTTTTGTATAACTCAATAGTCTAGAAACCCCGAATCGACTTGCTCAAGTTGACGCTACTCAACTCAACAAGCTTTTTCGGAGACTCGGAAAAACTCAGTTTGATCACCATTCGGTCAAAACTCAAGAGAGAAACTCAAATTGGTCACAACTCAGTCAAAACTCAAGCGAAACTGAGATTATGGTCTATACCATCCAAAACATCTATATTATGGCCTGTACCATTCATCCAAGCTGATTTTTATTTTTTCCCTTTATCTGGCCCTGTATGACCTAATCAACATATTGGATGTCAAATAAACAATATAGTAAGCCTTAGGAGGATTTTAATGATAGATATCCAATTACTATTGATTTCATGTGGTGTGGTGCACCTGAGATTTCTGTGGTGGGGTCCACTACAGATATTTATTTGCCTCATTCTTTGGCTCATGACGAAAAATGATATCTCAAAATGGATGGATGGTGTGGATATAACAAATACATCGTAGTGGGGCCCATAAAACTTGGTGGATGTTGGTCGGTGCTCTATGGTCCCACCATGATGTATGTGTTTCATCCATGTCGTCCATCCATTTTTATAAATCAAATTAGGGCTTGACGTAAAAAATGAGAGGGATATAAATCTCAGGTGGACCACACCACATGAAAACCATAGTGATTGGATATCCACCATTAAAACCCTCCCAAGGCCCACTATACTTTCTATTAGACATCCAATCTGTTGATTAGGTCATACAGGCCCAGATGAAGGGAAAAAAAAATAATCAGATTGATCCAAAACTTTATATGGCCCCCAAAAGGTTTTCAATGGTCGACGCTCATTCAACACTTTTCCTATAATGTGGTCCAGTTGAGATTGGGATATACTTCATTTTTTATCTCATACCATAAAATGAAATGAAAAAATAGATGGATGGCAGGGATGAAACACAAACATAATGGTGGGGCCCACAGAGCACCGACCACGTCACGTGTCGCCCGCGAGTGAGAGAGACTTAGTCTCTCTCGCTCTCTGACCTCTCTCACTCTCAATCTCTCTCGCGCCCTCTCTCTCTCTCTCTCTCTCTCTCTCTCTCTCTCTCTCTCTCTCTCTCTCTCTCTCTCTCTCTCTCTCTCGGTACCCTCTCTAGCCCGTCAGGCTCTCCACCACGCCTCTCTGTCTCTCTTGGTGCTCTCTCTCTCTCCACTGCGTCCTCTCTCCACCGCCCTCTCTCCACCGTGCTCGGTTGACTATGATCAGAGCTCCAACTCAAACAGGTATCTCTCTCTCTCTCTCTCTCTCTCTCAATCTCTCTCAATCTCAATACCGATTGAAACGATTTGGGGATTTAGGGATTTAGGGATTTAGGGATTTGGGGATTTAGGGATTTAGGGACAATTCATGCATGCAATTTCGTGGTTTTCTTTTTCGTCGATTGGATCTTCTTATTCTTCTTCTTCTCCTCCAAACAATGCACGAGAAAACCCAACAGTGCATCGTGTAGGGCATCCAGCAGTGCCCATGCCTGTCTACATACGTGTAGGGCATCCAGCAGTGCATCGGATGGGTCCCATTGTATGATGACCTGGCCCACAGTCAGACCAGTCAACTAACTAATCAGGCAGGCTGCACATTTATGTATGTTAATTGTGGACCATTGGACTGTCTCTTGTTTAGATACCTATGTGGCCCACCTGAGGAGCTCACTAGCCTGATTTTGGGGACTGAGAATTCCATGGAATTCAACATCTGAGAGAGATGTTGGATGATTAGGTATTTTTCCTGTTTTTGCAGGTAAAACTCCTCAGGTTGCTAGGAATCTTTCCTTCAAGGTTGTTGGAAGAAAGGTCGAGCTGATGTAGTCAACTCAATTGCCCAATTTCCAGTGGAATTCTACCAGTAATATTTTTGTCGAATATTTTTAACAGCGTTAGATTTTGACATTCTCCCCAATTAGGTGACAACTTACCAGCAATCTATTGTAACTTAGGTCAGTGTACTCTAAAACAGGATATACTCCGAAAACTTGGGATATATTTCCAGTGAGCTGATTATGTTCAAGCCGAACTATTGTTAAGCTGGTGCAGTTTCTCAGGCTTTGAGGAATGGGACCAGTGAAATGGCTGTTACTGTTACTGTTAGACACAGTGAAGTGTCTGAGTGATCCACCTTGGCATACTTGGGGTAGGTGTCCGGAGAAAAAGTTGTCAGCCAAAAAGAGAATCTCCAATGTGTTAGATTTGAGATTTCTGGAGGAACTGAACCAGATAACTGATGAATTGAGAGAGTGAGATTTCTGGAGGAACTAAACCAGATAACTGATGAATTGAGAGAGAGAGTTAGGCTAAACAAAATGTTGTAAGGAGGAATTGGATCAGATAACTGATTATTAATCAGAAAGAGTCAACTTAGGCTGATCAAATTGCTAAAAGATGGAGGAATTGGACCACTGAGCTGATTCCTTACATATATGTAGATGGTACAGATTCTTAAGATTGAGAGATCTGTCCGAAAATCTGATTTCTGCAAAGTTATAAACCTCCAAGTTCAGTTAGATTTCCAAGAGTGTACGGTAAGGAAATAGTTATTTTCAAAAATATGATTTTGGTGCCTCATTTGATTGTTTTTTATCAATCAGTCGGTGTACCCTCTAATATATTATTTTCTTTTATTTTTCTTTTTTGGTGTTGACATGTGACAATTAGTTTTGACTGTTTAATTGCATAAATTATTTCTCATATAACAAGGTTAAGCATTTTATTTGGTACATGAGCTCGTATCTGAGCATAAGAACTCTTGGAGATAGCATTACTGCCAAACTGCACATGACACAGCATTTTTTGGGTTCTATGTCAAGAAGATGTTCAGGCTGTCATGCTCTATGATACTCAGGCTCTTAGGATGATACTCAAGCAGGCATTTGATAATTAGGCATTGTAAAATTGTACATCACAGTTATTAACATTAGGAAATGGAATAACAATGAAATTAGAGTAACGGGCAAAGACACTAATGTAGCTGAAGTAGCCATGAATGCACCTTAGTAAAATGAGTCTTATGGAAAGTCGATTGGTTCCTAGTCTCTCGTGAAATAAAAAATATTTGTCCATTTATATCTTTCTATTGAATCAATAGATTGTCCAATTGGAATGAGAACAAAAGGCATAGGTCATCAGAAGATGGTACTTATTGGAAAACCATTAATAATGGGTATGGACCAACTCCCAAATTTTAATAAAACTTATGAGGTATATCCCAATTTCTGGGTGGACTCACTTTCCTCTTTCAAACCATTCTTTGCTTTCTGCACATTCTAGGGAAAGTGAATCTAGGTGATTGGAGTAAATCACAATTTTGACATAGAAAATAGCTTTTTCCCTCCTTTTTTTTCTTCTCCTCCTTGCATGATCCAAAGCAAGGGGTGGCAAAACAGACATGACAACCTAGTGGGCCCTAAACAGTTCACTTGGATGTGTGGCAATGATGCTAAGATCAGCCCACTAGAACATGTGTTGATGATGTTTAAATCAGTTCCACTTGGACATGCATTTATGATGCTTAAATTAGTCCACTTGGACATGTGTTTACAATGCTTAAATCAGTCTACTCTACTTGGACATGGGTTTATGATGCTTAAATCAATCCACTTGGATGTGTGGTAACGATGCAATGATCAGCACACTAGAACATGTGTTTGTTTAAAAACCTTAAATCAGTCCACTTGGACATGTGTTTACAATTCTTGAATCAGTCCACTTGAACATGTGTATCTAGATGATTAAATGAGTCCACTAGAACATGTGTTTATGATGCTTAAATCAACCAAGTCGGATGTGTGGTAATGATGCTAAGATCAGCCCACTAGAACATGTGTTTATGATGCTTAAATCAATCAACTCAGGTGTGTGATATTGAATGCTCAATAACTAACTTAGTATTGTGTATTAGTTATCCACCAACCATCCGCTTAGGAAATCAGACATAAGTTCCATATAGCTTATGGTTTATCACACATCTAAAGTAGGGCATACAATTGCATGTAGAAATAAGGGCATTTCAACATCCATGTATAGCCTAGTTCCTCTATACACTCGCACACATGCCAATATACATGTGAGAGATCCCAATACCCACCATATAGATTCCTTGGCACAAAAGTAAATACAGTAAAAACTCATGAGTAGGGCATATAGTATGAGACAAGTAGATGGAAACCATCCATTAGTTTCACACATTGTAGCTCACCTAATGAGTGGATGGCCTCATTTCTAGGCTAGGGTCTAGAAAAATCGACATGACGAAGTCCACATGATGCATAAGCCCAGATGTTTACTACATGGCTAGAGAGGTTTTTCCTCTAAATGTCCTAAGGTACTTGAGATGAGGCACACACTCGGCCAAATCCTCCACTCATTTTATATATATATGGCAGCCATTGCGGCCAACAAGTGGAGATTAGACAAAACTATAGTGATCTATGCACTCCTCCAAATATGGTTGTATCACCATCATCATAGCTTGCTAGAAATGATGTGTTTGACTAAAATAGTGATTTATAATGATCTATGCACTCCCCAAAATTGAAGTCTTTTATTTGACTTTAAGATATTACATTCATTGCCTTCTGTTCCCTAAAATTGTCCTTACAAACTTTCATGAGCTTGTATATTACATTTTTTTTGTCTTAAATTATTATTGTGATTAGTTAGTTTATTTTTGTGAGATGTAATTTATATATTTGTATGTTAGATAATTAGTTACTCATTTGAGGATTTCTATGGGGCCATACATAGATATGGTGTGTTTTTGGTGGCATAGAAATCGCTCGAATTGTCCCATTTTGGACAGTTCAATGTTAGATGAAAAGTATGCTTTCATACAATCTATTTAAATGTTCATGCCTGATCCGTGGTTCATCTTCTCATTTCTCTCTGGATATGTTTCTTTCGTTCCGTATCCAATGCCAAATATCTTTACATTACTTTAGATATTTGGCATCGGAATTTAACGTAAGATCAACTTATCTGGAGAGGCATAGGGAGATGCTGTTGGATTTTTGACGTGGACATTTAAATGGGAATATGAAAGTATTACAATCTATCCAACCTTAGATGAGTAACTAATTTATGATTTAATTATATTAGTTTAGAAAATGTTGGAGCAGACCCAGATGTGCGTCGGAGCTATCTGGATGTTGAGCTTAGTAAATGTTGGAGCAAACCCAGATGCATGATTTTTCTTTTCAACTATTAGTTATAGAGTGACAGTACTTATTTCAATTTGAATTGGATGGATGATGAATGTATTTACAAATATAAATGAAAATAAATAATCTATTAAAATAAACCTAAACCTAAACTTATAACCTTAGCCTAAACCTATTCTCAAATCCCAAAACCTATACTTATAACCTTAACCTAAACCTAAACATAAACCTATAACCTAAACCCAATCCCAAACCCGAACCTTAACGTATAACCTATAACCTAAACCTTATCCTATAACCTATAACCTATTCTCAATTCCCTAAAGCTATAACCTATAACCTAAACCTAAACCTTAACCTATAAAATAAACCTAAACTTATATCCTTAACCTAAACCTATTCTCAAATCCCAAAACTTATAAACTCAACCTAAACCTAAACTTATAACCTTAACCTAAACCTATTCTTAAATCCCTAAACCTATACTTATAACCTTAACCTAAACCTAAACCTAACTTATAACCTTAACCTATACTTATAACCTAAACCTATTCTTAATCCCTAATCCTATACTTATAACCTAAACCTAAAACCTTAACTGAAACCTAAACCTAAACTTAAAAACCTAAACCTAAACTTATAACTTGAACCTAAACCTATTCTCAAATTCCAAAACCTATACTTATAACCTTAACCTAAACCTAAACCTATAACCTAAACCCGATCCCGAACCTGAACCTTAACCTATAACCTATAACCCAAACCTATTCCCATAACCTATAATCTATTCTCAAATCCCAAAACCTATACTTATAACCTAAACCTAAACTTATAACCTTAACCTAAACTCATAACCTTAACCTAAACCTAAACATATAACCTAAACCTATAACCTAGCCTAAACTTAAAGCTATTTCCATAAATTGACTCTAGTTTTTTCATTTTAAAGATGGATAAGAGTTGGATGCGAGCTAAGAACAGGTTTAGCCCAGAGTATAAACAAGGGGTTCAAGAGTTCATGGAATTTGCGCGAAATCTGGTAGATTCAGAGAATAAGATTAGGTGTCCATGTCGAAAATGCAAGAACATGATATATAGACTTTAGACAAAGTAGAGGACGATTTGTTCATAGTTGGGATTGACCAGGGTTACACTTGGTGGATCTATCATGGTGAAGATATGACCCATAGAGTTGAGGCCACTGAAGTCAACGAAGACCCAATTGTGCCGGATGACGAGGATGAAGACATTGACGAAATGCAAGATATCATAGGCGATGTGTTCAAGGGAACAGTTGCAGATACTGATTTTATAGCGTCAAGCAGTTGCCAAGATATTCCTCCAATGGGTGAAGTCGAATCAGAAAAGTTGAGTAGGTTGTTGAGGGATGCGCAACGTCCACTTTATCCGGGGTGTGAGAACTTCTCCAAGTTGAATTTTCTTACAAAGTTACTTCATTTGAAGATAATAAATCGTTGGAATCGTTCGACATGTTGCTTGAGTTGTTGAAAGAAGCATTACTGGACGGTGAGACATTGCCTAAGTCTCATTACGAGGCAAAATCCTTAGTGCGAGACTTGGGCCTTGGTTACACCGTCATACATGCATGTATAAATGATTGTTTATTGTATCGGGGAGAGTATGATAAGGCTAATCAGTGTCAAGAATGTGGAGAGTCTAGGTGGAAGAATGACAAAGCCAGGAGTAAGAAAATCCCGTGAAAGGTGTTAAGGTACTTCCCATTGAAACCCAGATTGTAAAGATTATTTATGTCTCATAAGACGGCTGAAGATATGAGGTGGCATAAGGAGAAACGCGTTCATGATAATACTAACTGAGACACCCTGCGGACTCTGAAGCTTGGTAAAATTTTGACAAGCAACATGACTGGTTTGCAGAGGATTCTCGCAATGTTTGACTAGGTCTTGCAAGTGATGGTTTTAATCCATTTGGTAATATAAGTAGCTCATACAGTATGTGGCCAGTGGTACTTATGTCCTACAATTTACCTCCTTGGTTGTGTATGAAGTAGTCATTTTTCATGATGTCATTACTTATTCCTGGACCTAGGTCACCTGGGAATGACATTGATGTGTATTTGTGACCGTTAGTAGATGAGTTAAATGAGCTGTGGAGTCAAGGTGTAGAAACATATGACACATTTGCAAGATAGTCATTTCGATTGCATGCAACGGTCTTGTGGACAATAAATGACTTTCACGCGTATGAAAATTTATCTGGGTGGAGCACGAAGGGCAAGTTGGCTTGTCTTACATGTGGTATTGAGACTTGTTCATTGTCATTGAAGCATGGTAGAAAAACGTGTTATATGGGCCATCGTCGCTTCCTTCCAAGCGATCATAGTTGGTGTAGGAAGACGATGATCTTTGATGGTAAAAAAGATCATAGGCCACCCTCGAAAGAGTTATCTGGAGAAGATGTGATACAACAATTGAGTAACATTGGAGAAGTTAAATTTGGTAAGGCATTACACTTGAAAAAGAGGAAACGTACAGTATTGGACTATAATTGGAGGAAGAAGAGCATCTTCTTTGAGTTGCCCTATTGGAGTGATTTGAAATTGCGACATAACTTGGATGTCATGTATATTGAGAAAAATATATGTGATAATGTCTTCGGAACATTGATGAACATAGAGAAGAAAATAAAAGACAGTTTCAAGGCTCGATTGGATCTACAAGAAATGGGTTTAAGGAAAGAGTTGCACTTGCAACCACATGAAAATTCATATACTATACCAGCAGCCTGCTACACATTGATAAAAGTAGAAAGAAAGCATTTATGTGAATGGTTGAGATTAGTAAAGTTTTCCGATGGGAATGCGTCAAACATATCTTGGTGTGTAAACTTTACGGACTGTAAGGTAACATGAATGAAAAGTCATGATTGTCACGTCTTTCTGCAACACCTACTGCCGGTTGCGATTCGTGGATTCCTAAGAAAGGATATTAGTGTAGCGCTGATTGAGTTGGAAATATTCTTTAAAGATTTGTGTTCGAAATCATTAAATGTAGATGTTATTAAACGACTGGAGAGGGACATTACCGTAATCCTTTGCAAACTTGAAAGAATATTTCCTCCTACGTTTTTTGATGTCATGGTACACCTAGCGATTCACTTACCGCACGAGGCGAAGCTTGTAGGTTCAGTATAATATCGTTGGATGTATCCGATCGAAAGGTGGTAGGACCTTTTAAAATTTTTATTCATTTCGTAAACTACATATATCCATGTTTTCATACTCTTACCATAGTGGTTTTGTGTACAGATACCTTCATACACTCAAGAAATTCGTGAGGAACAAGGCACGTCCAGAGGGATCCATAGCTGAGGTGTACATTTATAATGAATGCCTTACATTTTGTTCCATGTATCTTCGTGGCATAGAAACTAGATTTAACCGAGAAGATCAAAATGCCGATGAAGGGCAAGAGCATGAACAAGGACTCATATCTGTATTTTCACATAACGTTCATCCTTTAGGATCCTCGACGTTTCACGATATGGATGTTGGGGACCTAGCAAATGCGAAGTGGTATGTGTTGCATAATTGTGAAGAAATAGAGACATACTTGGAGTAAGTCTTCTCTCAATTATTATTTTCTTTACATACAATGATCTTAATGTTTCTTGCTTCTAATGTGTCATTTATGTGTAGCGAACACATGGACGAGATGAAGTCCAAATTCCCCACAAGTTATGATCGAATGCATCAGGATCAATTTTCACAATGGTTCGAAAAATGTGTAAGATTTCACACTGTATCTCACCACACTTAGAATTTTCGTTGTAATGTACATTATTTTAACCTAAGAAAATTCCTAAACAATTACATTCTGTACATGATAATAGATGAAGACGTTGCGCATAAGAAACTCTGTGGATGCGTCTGATGCACTATACTCGTTGCCGTGTGGCCCTGATAGACGTGTATCTAGATACACAGGTTGTATTGTAAACGGGATTCGGTTTCACACCGAAGAACGTGACAAGTGTAGGACCACACAAAATACTGGGGTGGTTGTGAAGGGAACCAATGAGGAGGATCAGATTGAATTTTATGGCATTTTGAAGGATATTATTGAGTTGAATTATTATATGAGAAAGCAGGTATACTTATTTAGATGTGATTGGTGGGACATTGGAAATAAGAAGTTGGGAATACAGACAGACAACTACTTTACGAGCGTAAATTTATCTCGGAAGTGGTTTAAGGACGATCCATTTGTCCTCGCCAGCCAAGCCGAACAAGTATTTTACCTCGCTGACACCAAGTTAGGCGGCTCTTGGCACGTGGTGCAGAAAATAAAGCCCAGGAATGTATTTGACATTTCCGTACCAGAAGTTGAAGATAGGGAGGATGAGGAAAATGACATGGCTAGGGTTGAACACGCATATCAAGAAGACGTGCCGTCTCATGTTGATACAGGGATTGATTCAAGTATCGATATTGATGTGGTACAATTGGACAGAGATGATGTGTCACCTGATCATGTTGATGCCTCAATAATAGATGACATTATTAGAGATGATAGTAGTTTCATTGATGACAACGTTGCAGACAATGAAGAGGATATACTGATCAGTGATAGTGATGGTGAAGAAGAATAGTCCTAAGCGATAGTACGTAGACAACGATTATTAATGTACACATGATTTACATATCATTTTTTAATTCAAATAATTTATGTATTCCATGTATACATGAAAATTACAAGTTGTGATTTATTCCTCTTATTGACTTGTTTATAATCCACATTTACAGTTGAGTCAATTTCTGATCATGTCCTCCTCCAACCGGAGCGTAGCAGAAGCACGTAACATACTTCATCAGCTATTGCAGATGGACGTTTTGGCCCTATCTTCTTCTAGTAGGGCCATAGAGATACCCGGTCTAGTCGATGAGTGTAGAGCAGAATATATCGATGACGACTCAGAGGAAAGATTATACCATCTCAAAGAAATTTCTGAGTTGATGGAGATATATAGCCATGGAAAACAAGATATGGAAGATGCGACTCACTCACTTGCACATCTGAATGGAGTCCTGAGAGATCAGATTTCTCCTATTGTGACCGACATGTTGGTTACAAAAATGTCCAGTGCTTCACACATGATAACATATACTTTTGAAGCATACGATAACTTACGCAGGGAGTACTTCAGATAGTTTACCTCAAAGTTGTTTTATATTATAATGAAATATGTGTATTTAATATAAAATGACAATATGTAATGGAATTTCCAAGGATTATAGATTAAAGTTTACGGTTTTATTATATTCTACTTACATTATAGTGTAATGGTCTAATCATATTTTAATCATCTCTCTAAGCATAAGCACAAATGCATTGTACCGTATAACCCTACTTATATAATATTTTAGTATATTCCACTTGTATTGACATTGTTTAAATTTATAAGTTCGTAGCTCGCACATATTCAGTGATGACACCAGGTGAGAGACCACGTTGTTCGCGCACTGGATGTACTCCTTCTACCCGTGATGCGACGGAGCCAGCATCGCCGTCACATATTATATTTCAGGCATCTGATCCCTCAATCATGCATACACCGGGCACAGCATGTAAGTCTAGACATATATTTTTTTAACTGACTTCTGTTTATATTTAGACTTACATATTTCTTTTACAACAGCATCGTTGACTAGCCGACGAGGACGTGGACCCACGCGTGGGTTTCTTTTAGAGAAACTTACGCGTGAGGGTAGGGTGATGGTAGAGTTCCCACAGGATTGTATTAGACCTGTTGGAAACAATGCCAGCTTGTTTACGTTGGAGGTTGGTATCCTATGTCGATCTCTGATCCCCGCCACCATCCCCCGTTGGGCAGACGTGACAGATGATATGTGGCAGCTCATCCATCAGTGCCTTCAGGTAAATTGTAGAAAATTAAAATTTATTTTATAAAAGTTCATTTACGATTAAGTTATGTTGATCAAAATTAATAGAGTATACCCGGTTGTGCGTCGGAGCTATCCGGATGAGCGGGGGTCCGTGAGAGGTGAAAACCACTATTATGACCATGATGAAGCTGTCCATTTCCTATGGACAACATTGAGAGGGCCTGACCATTTGGACAGGCCGTATTTTGGTATTAGCTCAAAATTGATGGAGCATACCCGGATGTGCGTCGGAGCTATCCGGATGAGCGGGGGTCATCTGAATGGAAGGTGAAACTGCTGTTATGACCATGACAAAGCTGTCCATTTCCTATGAACAACATTGGAAGGACCTGGCTATGTTGACAGGCCATATTTATATCTGTATTTGCAGGGACCTCACCCTTAACCTAAACCACACCTAATCCTATTACCTAAACCTATAACCTATACTCAATTCCCTACATCTATAACTTATAACCTACCTAAAACCTTAACCTAAAACCTAAAAGTATTTTCAAATCCCTAAACTGAAACCTACACCTAATCCTATTCTCAACTATCTAACCTATACCTAAACCTAAACTTGAAAACTCAAAGTAAAACCCGATCCCGAACCCAAACTCAATTTCCTAAACCTAAACCTTAACCTATTCTCAATTCCCTAAATCTATAAACTATAACCTACATATAACCTAAACCTAAAACCTAAACCTTAACCTATTCTCAATTCCCTACAGCTAAACCTATAACCTATAACCTACCTATAACCTTAACCAAAAACCTAAACCTTAACCTATTCTCAATTCCCTGCAGCTATAACCTATAACCTACCTAAAACTTTAACCTAAAATCTAAATGTGTTCACAAATCCCGAAACCTAAACCTACACCTAATCCTATTCTCAACTACCTAACCTAAACCTAAACCTAAACTTGAAAACCTAAAGAAAAACCCGATCCCGAACTCGAACCCAATTTCCTAAACCTAAACCTTAACCTATTCTCAAATCCCTAAACCTATAACCTATAACCTACCTATAACCTTAACCTAAAACCTAAACCTTAACCTATTCTGAATTCCCTACAGCTATAACCTATAACCTATCTAAAACATTAACCTAAAACCTAAATTTGTTCTCAAATCACTAAACCTAAACCTACACCTAATCCTATTCTCAACTACCTAACCAAAACCTAAACCTAAACTTGAAAACTCAAAGCAAAACCCGATCCCAAACCTAAACCCGATTTCCTATACCTAAACCTTAACCTATTCTCAATTCCCTAAACCTATAACCTATAACCTACCTATAACCTTAACCTAGAACCTAAACCTTAACCTATTCTCAATTCCCTACAGCTATAACCTATAACCTACCTAAAACCTTAACCTAAAACCTAAATGTGTTCTCAAACCCCTAAACCTAAATGAACACCAAATCCAATTCTCAACTACCTAACCTAAACCTAAACCCAAACTTGAAAACTCAAAGTAAAACCCGATCCCGAACCTAAACCCGATTTCCTATACCTAAACCATAACCTATTCTCAAATCCCTAAACCTATAACCTATAACCTACCCATAACCTTAACCTAGAACCTAAACCTTAACCTATTCACAATTCCCTACAGCTATAACCCATAACCTACCTAAAAGCTTAACCTAAAACCTAAATATGTTCTCAAACCCCTAAACCTAAATGTACACCTAATCATATTCTCAACTACCCAACCTAAACCTAAACCTAAACTTGAAAACTCAAAGCAAAACCCGATCCCGAACCTAAACCCGATTTTTAAAACCTAAACCTTAACCTATTCTCAAATCCTTAAACCTATAACCTATAACCTACCTATAACCTAAACCTTAACCTATTCTCAATTCCCTACAGCTATAACCTATAACCTACCTAAAACCTTATCCTAACACCTAAATGTGTTCTCAAACCCCTAAACCTAAACCTACACCTAATCCCATTCTCAACTACATAAGCTAAACCTAAACCTAAACTTGAAAACTCAAAGCAAAACCCGATCCCGAACCTAAACCCGATTTCATAAACCTAAACCTTAACTTATTTCAAATCCCTAAACCTATAACCTATAACCTACCTATAACCTTAACCTAGAACCTAAACCTTAACCTATTCTCAATTCCTTATAGCTATAACCTATAACCTACTAAAACCTTGACCTAAAACCTAAATGTGTTTTCAAATCCCTAAACTTAAACCTACACCTAATCCTATTCTCAACTACCTAACCTAAACCTAAACCTAAACTTGAAAACCCAAATAAAAACCCGATCCCGAACCCAAACCCAATTTTTAAAACCTAAACCTTAACCTATTCTCAATTCCCTAAACCTATAACCTATAACCTACCTTTAACCTTAGCCTAAAACCTAAACCTTAACCTATTCTCAATTCCCTACAGCTATAACTTATAACCTACCTAAAACCTTAACCTAAAAGCTAAATGTGTTGTCAAACCCCTAAACTTAAACCTACACCTAATCCTATTCTCAACTACCTAACCTAAACCTAAACCTAAACTTGAAAACTCAAAGCAAAGCCCAATCCCGAACCTAAACCCAATTTCCTAAACCTAAACCTTAACCTATTCTCAAATCCCTACACCTATAACCTTAAACCTACCTATAACCTTAACCTAAAACCTAAACCTTAACCTATTCTCAATTCCCTAAAGTTATAAACTATAACCTACCTAAAACCTAAATGTGTTCTCAAACCTCTAAACCTAAACCTACACCTAATCCTATTCTCAACAACCTAACCTATACCTAAACCTAAACTTGAAAACCCAAAGCAAAACCTGATCCCGAACCCAAACCCGATTTCCTAAACCTAAACCTTAACCTATTCTCAAATCCCTAAACCTATAACCTATAACCTACATATAAACTTAACATAAAACCTAAACCTTAACCTATTCTCAATTCCCTACAGCTATAACCTAAAACCTACCTAAAACCTAAATGTGTTTTCAAATCCCTAAACCTAAACCTACACCTAATCCTATTCTCAACTACCTAACCTAAACCTAAACCTAAACTTGAAAACTCAAAGCAAAACCCGTTCCCGAACCCAAACTCGATTTTCTAAACCTAAACCTTAACCTATTCTCAATTCCCTAAACCTATAACCAATAACCTGCCCATAACCTTAACCTTAACATATTCTCAATTCCCTACAACTATAACCTATAACCTACCTAAAACCTTTACCTAAAACCTAAATGTGTTCTCAAATCCCTAAACCTAAACCTACACCTAATCCTATTCTCAACAACCTAACCTTAACCTAAACCTAAACTTGAAAACTCAAAGCAAAACTCGATCCCGAACCTAAACCCGATTTCCTAAACCTAAACCTTAACCTATTCTCAAATCCCTAAACCTATAACCTATAACCTCCCTATAACCTTAACCGAAAACCTAAACCTTAACCTATTCTCAATTCCCTACAGCTATAACCTATAACCTACCTAAAACCTTAACCTAAAATCTAAATGTGTTTTCAAATCCCTAAACCTAAACCTACACCTAATCCTATTCTCAACTACCTAACCTAAACCTAAACCTAAACTTGAAAACTCAAAGAAAAACCCGATCCCGAACCCAAACCCAATTTCCTAAACCTAAACTTTAACCTATTCTAAATTCCTAAAACCTATAACCTATAACCTACATATAACCTTAACCTAAAACCTAAACCTTAACCTATTCTCAATTCCCTACAGCTATGACCTATAACCTACCTAAAACCTTAACCTAAAACCAAAATGTGTTCTCAAACCCCTAAACCAAAACCTACACCGAATTCTATTCTCAACTACCTAACCTTAACCTAAACCTAAACTTGAAAACTCAAAGCAAAACCTGATCCCGAACTTAAGCCCGATTTTCTAAACCTAAACCATAACCTATTCCCAAATCCATAAACCTATAACCTATAACCTACCTATAACCTTAACTTAGAACTTAAACCTTAACCTATTCTCAATTCCCGACAACTATAACCTATAACCTACTTAAAACCTAAATGTGATCTCAAACCCCTAAACCTAAACCTACACCTAATCCTATTCTCAACTACCTAACCTAAACCTAAACCAAAACTGGAAAACTCAAAGCAAAACCCGATCCCGAACCTAAACTCGATTTTCAAAACCTAAACCTTAACCTATACTCAAATCCCTAAACCTATAACCTTAAACCTACATATAACCTTAACCTAAAACCTAAACCTTAACCTATTCTCAATTCCCTACAGCTATAACCTATATCCTACCTAAAACCTAAATGTGTTCTCAAACCCCTAAACTTAAACCTACACCTAATCCTATTCTTAACTACCTAACCTAAACCTAAACCTAAACTTGAAAATTCAAAGCAAAACCCGATACTGAACCTAAACCCAATTTCCTAAACCTAAACCTTAACCTATTCTCAAATCCTTAAACCTATAACATATAAACTGCCTATAACCTTAACCTAAAACCTAAACCTTAACCTATTCTCAATTCCCTACAGCTATAACCGATAACCTACCAAAAACCTAAATGTGTTCTCAAATCCCCAAACCTAAACCTACACCTAATCATATTCTCAACTACCTAACCTATACCTATACCTAAACTTGAAAACTCAAAGCAAAACCCGATTCCGAACCCAAACCCTATTTCCTAAACCTGAACCTTAACCTATTCTCAAATCCCTAAACCTATAACCTATAACCTACCTATAACCTAAACCTATAACCTAAACCTTAACCTATTCTCAATTCCCTACAGTTATAACCTGTAACCTACCTAAAACCTAAATGTGTTCTCAAACCCTAAACCTAAACCTACACCTGATCCTATTCTCAACTACCTAACTTAACCCTAAACCTAAACTTGAAAACTCAAAGCAAAACCCGATCTCGAACCCAAACTCGATTTCCTAAACCAAAACCTTAACCTATTCTCAATTCCCTAAACCTATAACCTATAACCTGCCTATAACCTTAACCTAAAACCTAAACCTTAACCTATTCTCAATTCCCTACAGCTATAACCTATAAGCTACCTAAGCCCTTTACCTAAAATCTAAATGTGTTTTCAAATCCTAAAACCTAAACCTACACCTAATCCTATTCTCTACTACCTAACTTAAACCTAAACCTAAACTTAAAAACTCAAAGAAAAGCCCGATCCCGAACCCAAACTTAATTTCTTAAACCTAAACCTTAACCTATTCTCAATTCCTTAAACCTATAACCTATAACCTGCCTATAACCTTAACCTTAACCTATTCTCAATTCTCTACAGCTATAACCTATAACCTAACTAAAACCTTAACCTAAAACTTAAATATGTTCTCAAATCCCTAAACCTAAACCTACACCTAATCCTATTCTCAATTACCTAACCTTAACCTAAACCTAAACTTGAAAACTCAATGCAAAACCCGATCCCGAACCTAAACCCGATTTCCAAAACCTAAACCTTAACCTATTCTCAAATCCCTATACCTATAACCTATAACCTACCTATAACCTTAACCTATTCTCAATTCCCTACAGCTATAACCTATAACCTACCTAAAACCTTAACCTAAAATCTAAATGTGTTTTCAAATCCCTAAACCAAAACCAACACCTAACTCTATTCTCAACTACCTAACCTAAACCTAAACCGAAACTTAAAAACTCAAAGCAAAACCCGATCCCGAACCCAAACCCGATTTCCTAAACCTAAACCTTAACCTATTCTCAATTCCATAAACCTATAACCTATAACCTACATATAACATTAACCTAAAACATAAACCTTAACCTATTTTCAATTCCCTACAGCTATAACCTATAACCTACTTAAAACCTTAACCTAAAACCTAAATGTGTTCACAAACCCCTAAACCTAAACCTATACCTAATCCTATTCTCAACTACCTAACCTATACCTAAATCTAAACTTAAAAACTCAAATCAAAACCCGATCCTGAACTTAAACCCGATTTCCTAAACCTAAACCTTAACCCATTCTCAAATCCCTAAACCTATAACGTTAAACCTACCTATAACCTTAAACTAAAACCCAAACCTTAACCTATTCTAAATTCCCTACAGCTATAACCTATAACCTACCTAAAACCTAAATGTGTTCTCAAACCCCCAAACCTAAACCTACACCTAATCCGATTCTCAACTACCTAACCTAAACCTAAACCTAAACTTGAAAACTCAAAGAAAAACCCGATCCTGAACCCAAACCTGATTTCTTAAACCTAAACCTTAACCTATTCTCAAATCCTTAAACCTATAACTTATAACCTGCCTATAACCTTAACCTAAAACCTAAACCTTAACCTATTCTCAATTCCCTATAGCTATAATCTATAACTTACCTAAAACCTAAATGTGTTCTCAAATCCCTAAACCTAAACCTACACCTAATCCTATTCTCAACTACCTAACCTATACCTAAACCTAAACTTGAAAACCCAAAGCAAAACCCGATCCCGAACCCAAACCCGATTTTCTAAACCTAAACCTTAACCCATTCTCAAATCCCTAAACGTATAACCTATAACCTACCTATAACCTTAACCTAAAACCTAAACCTTAACCTATTCTCAATTCCCTACAGCAATAACCTATAACCTACCTAAAACCTTAACCTAAAACCAAAATGTGTTCTCAAAACCCTAAACCTAAACCTACACCTAATCCTATTCTCAACTACCTAACCTAAACCTAAACTTAAACTTGAAAACTCAAAGAAAAACCCGATCTCGAACCCAAACCCGATTTCCTAAACCTAAACCTTAATCTACTCTCAAATCCTTAAACCTATAACTTATAACCTGCTTATGACCTTAACCTAAAACCTAAACCTTAACCTATTCTAAATTCCCTATAGCTATAACCTATAACCTACCTAAAACCTAAATGTGTTCTCAAATCCCTAAACTTAAACCTACACCTAATCCTATTCTCAACTACCTAACCTATACCTAAACCTAAACTTGAAAACCTAAAGCAAAACCCGATCCCGAACCCAAACCCGATTTCCTAAACCTAAACCTTAACCTATTCTCAAATCCCTAAACCTATAACCTATAACCTATAACCTACCTATAACCTTAACCTATTCTCAATTCTCTACAGCTATAACCTATAACCTACCAAAAACCTAAATGTGATCTTAAACCCATAAACCTAAACCTACACCTAATCCTATTCTCAACTACCTAACCTAAACCTAAACCTAAACATGAAAACCTAAAGCAAAACCCGATCCCGAACCCAAACCCGATTTCCTAAACATAAACCTTAACCTATTCTCAAATCCCTAAACCTATAACCTATAACCTGCCTATAACCTTAACCTAAAACCTAAACCTTAACCTATTCTCAATTCCCGACAGCTATAACCTATAACCTACCCAAAACCTTAACCTAAAATCTAAATGTGTTTTCAAATCCCTAAACCTAAACCTACACCTAATCCTATTCTCAACTACCTAACCTAAACCCAAACCTAAACTTAAAAACTCAAAGAAAAACTCGATCCCGAACCTAAACCCGATTTCCTAAACCTAAACCTTAACCTATTCTCAAATCCCTAAACCTATAACCTTAAACCTACCTATAAACTTAACCTAAAACCGAAACCTTAACCTATTCTCAATTCCCTACATCTATAACCTATAACCTACCTAAAACCTGAACCTAAAACCTAAATGTGTTCTCAAACCCCTAAACCTAAACCTACACCTAATCCTATTCTCAACTACCTAACCTAAATCTAAACTTGAAAACTCAAAGCAAAACCCGATCCCGAACCTAAACCCGATTTCCTAAACCTAAACCTTAACCTATTCTCAAATCCATAAACCTATAACCTTAAACCTACCTATAACCTAACCTAAAGCCGAAACCTTAACCTATTTTCAATTCCCTACAGTTATAACCTATAACCTACCTAAAACCTTAACCTAAAACCTAAATGTGTTCTCAAATCCCTAAACCTAAACCTACACCTAATCCTATTCTCATCTACCTAACCTAAACCTAAACCTAAACTTGAAAACTCAAAGCAAAACCCGATCTCGAACCCAAACCCGATTTCCTAAACCTAAACCTTAACCTATTCTCAAATCCTTAAACCAATAACCTATAACCTGCCTATAACCTTAACCTAAAACCTAAACCTTAACCTATTCTCAATTCCCTACAGGTATAACCTATAACCTACCTAAAACCTAAATGTGTTCTTAAACCCTTAAACGTAAACCTACACCTAATCTTATTCTCAACAACCTAACTTATACATAAACCTAAACTTGAAAACCCAAAGCAAAACCCGATCCCGAACCCAAACCCGATTTCCTAAACCTAAACCTTAACCTATTCTCAATTCCCTAAACCTAAAACCTATAACCTACCTATAACTTTAACCTAAAACCTAAACCTTAATCGATTCTCAATTCCCTACAGCTAAAACCTATAACCTACCTAAAACCTTAACCTAAAACATAAATGTGTTCTCAAACCCCTAAACCTAAACCTACACCTAATCCTATTCTCAACTACCTAACCTAAACTTAAACCTGAACTTGAAAACTCAAAGCAAAACCCGATCCCAAACCCAAACCCGATTTCCTAAACCTAAACCTTAACCTATTCTCAAATCCTTAAACCTAAAACCTATAACCTTAACCAAAAACCTAAACCTTAACCTATTCTCAATTCCCTACAGTTATAACCTATAACCTACCTAAAACCTAAATGTGTTCTCAAATCCCTAAACATAAACCTACACCTAATCCTATTCTCAACTACCTAACCTATACCTAAACCTAAACTTGAAAACCCAAAGTAAAACCCGATCCCGAACCCAAACCCGATTTCCTAAACCTAAACCATAACCTATTCTCAAATCCCTAAACTTATAACCTATATTCTACCTATAACCTTAACCTAAAACCTAAACCTTAACCTATTCTCAATTCCCTACAGGTATAACCTATAACCTACCTAAAACCTTAACCTAAAACCTAAATGTGTTCTCAAACCCCTAAACTTAAACCTACACCTAATCCTATTCCCAACTACCTAACTTAAACCTAAACCTAAACTTGAAAACCCAAAGCAAAACCCGATCCCGAACCCAAACCCGATTTCCTAAACATAAACCTTAACCTATTCTCAAATCTCTAAACCTATAACCTATAACCTGCCTATAACCTTAACCTAAAACCTAAACCTTAACCTATTCTCAATTCCCTACAGCTATAACCTATAACCTACCTAAAACCTTAACATAAAATCTAAATGTGTTTTCAAATCCCTAAACCTAAACCTTATTCTATTATTTACGAAATTACAGGATAAATTTGAATTGGATTCGAGTGTTCCGTACATTTCCTATGCCATCGACGACATGATCAAAGAGTGGTTCAAGGAGTACCGCTCATTGTTACACAAGCGGTACAAGCAGTGCATGAGTAACGAGGAGGGCACACTGTCCGCACCGCCGCACGTGACCCATGATGACTGGAAGATACTCTGCTATAGATTTTCGTCTGATTCTTTTCAGGTAATATTTATATATTTACGATATCTTAAGGTAACAATTAAATTCGTAACTAATAATAACGTATTATGAATATTGTGTTCAGAAGAGGAGCAAAATAAATTCTAACAGCAGGAGAAAGTTAGCAGTGAACCACGTAACTGGTTCAAAGTCATTTTTACAAATTCGTCACGACATGGTAAGAAATTACTGGTAACTATTAAGTTGATATGTTTTTTCAATGCATTTTATATTAACTCTATTGTTCTTTCGATTGCGCAGCGAGATTCCGTCACTGGCCAGGAGCCCGGGCCAATAAACCTCTACAAAGGGACTCACTGTCGACAGGCGACGGGATCTTGAGTGCATCCTAGTGCCGGAGAGATTTGAGTAAAAATCCTTACATTGTAAAATTTAATTACATTAAATTATAATAATGTCATTATTTTGAGAAAATTCGTATGTTTTCATTACATGCAGTGATGGATACCTTATGCAGTCAGCCCACTCCTGATGGTACTCAGCGGAGTGAACCAGAGATCTTGAATGAGGTTCTTGGCACCCGTTCTGGATATGTGCGTGGGCTTGGCCATGGTGTCAAGCTCACGGCACCCGCTAGAGCTGCTTCCACCCGATCCATCGTCGTTGGCAAGAGTGCCACCCGCCGAGCTGATATCGCTGAGAGAGAGGTTCACCAGCTACAGGTCGCCGTCAATGACATCAGAGATCAGCTGGAGAAGAAGAGTGAGAAGTTGGAGAGGCAGATGGAGGAGCAGCAGAGGAGGATGGAGGAGCTGACGAGTCAGAGAGAGGAGGAGGAGAGGAGGAGGATGGAGGAGCAGGAGAGGCTGAGGGAGGAGCAGGAGAGGAGGATGGAGGAGCTGACGAGGCTGAGGGAGGAGCAGGAGAGGAGGATGGAGTAGCTAACAAGGTAGAGGGAGGAACAGGAGAGGATGAGGATAGAGGAGCATGCGAGGTTGAGGGAAGAGCAGGAGAGGAGGATGGAGGAGATGCGGGTGGAGCATGAGCGACGGATAGCGAATATATTTCAGGCTCTTACCCATCGATGCCCCACTACCTCTGCCTCCATTTTCGTGATTTTTTGTATTTTATTTATGATGTTAAACTTATATGTATTTATGCATGATGTAGTTTATGTTTGGATAAATTTATTTATGTACTTTGGAGTTAAATGGCTGTGAATGTAAATATGATGAAATATATTACATGACAGGTGTATATCAGGAATTATATTATAACATGTGCATATCAAGTGTATTTCAAGAAGAATTTTGTGCTGGAATATATGGTGGGAAAAAAAAAAAAAAAAAAACTTTTACCTACGAAAATTTTTATAGGTAAAAGAATCCTCCAAGTTTTTACCTACAAAAATTTTCATAGTCAAAAGTCTCACAATGTTTTTACCTACGAAAATATTCGTAACTAAACGTTCTTTAAGGTATTTTTACCTACGATATTATTCATAGTTAAACGCGTTTGTTTGGTAAATATTTTTACCTACGAAAATATGCGTAGGTAAAGGAATTTTTAGCTACAAAATTGATCGTAGGGAAACGTTTTCTAAGTATTTTTATCTACGAATATAACCTTTTAGCTACGAAACTATTGGTAGGAAAAAAGTCTTGTTAATATTTTTAGCTACGAAATTTTTGGTAGATAAAATGAGTTATTTTTGGCTACGAAATTGTTGGTAGGTAAAAAATTTTGTAAATATGTTTAGCTACAAAATTGTTGGCAGGTAAAAAGTGTTTTTAATATTTTTTGCTACGAAAGTATTTATAGGTAAAAAGTCTATGTTTAGCTACGAAATTGTTGGTAGGTAAAAAGTATTTGAAATATTTTTTGCTACGAAAGTATTCATAGGTAAAAAGTCTATGTTTAGCTACGAAATTGTTGGTAGGTAAAAAGTATTTGAAATATTTTTTGCTACGAAAGCATTCGTAGGTAAAAAGTCTGTATATATTTTTAGCTACGAAATTGTTGGTAGGTAAGTATTTTTACCTGTAAAACTATTCGTAGGTAAAAAGTTTTGTCAATACTTTACCAACGAAATGCAACGTTGGTAAAATTATTTGCCTACGAAAACTTTCGTCGGAAAAAGTCTTACCTTTGCCACTGAAAGTTTTTTTTAGTGGGTAAAAGGTGTTTCCCTCTGGCTTTAGCTACGAAATTGCCAACGAAAAATTTTGTCGGAAAAACTTTTTTGTTGCGAAATTAAGTGTTTTGATTACGAAAATTTTCGTTGGTAAAAGTGTGTTTTCTTGTAGTGCATGGTGGGGCCCATAGATCACCGACCACTAGCCACCAGGCTAGTGGCAGGGGGAGTATTCCGTTGTGGTCCACTTAAAATTTGAAATAAGTGGGTTTTTAGGATACATCCTGAAAACGTGATAGCACATGGATGCAGTGGGCGTGAGGGTGGTTAAGCCAGCTCGAGGCCCTTCTATGATTGGATTTGATGGTTATATACAAAATGAGGTTCGCTAGTCCCAACGTGTGTACACACAAAGCCCTTGCTAGTTTGGCATATGTGTGCAAGATCTAAACCATTGATTAGGTGTTCCCCCGGAACATACACTCCTTGCCCTAGAATCAGTTGGGATCGTGCATCGGATTTGGCACAATCTGCAAAAGAAATATACGGTTAAAAGAATATAGGCAATGGTCGAAATTTAGATACCCAACTAATTACTTGAGTGGCATAATTAATAGGCAAGCGTATCTGGCATCTGGGCCCACCTAATGGACCAACTTATATCTTCATCCATGAGAAATACTGCGCGCGTGGGTATACAGCTGTGCAATACAATTGCCTAGGATTAGGAGGAATCTACGTATTGATTGCAGGAGGTTAGCAAAGTTCCCGATGTATTGCACAGGTGTCTCCTTCCTACTCCACCGCACCAAAAGGGAATGCCATGCCAATATTCTGCAAGTCTCAGGTGATGTTTGGCGTGAGATGTCTCCTCAACTTGCACATTACTTTGCAGAAAGAAACCAGCAACGGTTAATTAGTTGAAAATGGCGTATCTCTCCACAGCTTTATTCATGCAAACCCCGTGATTAGGCCTTCCGTTGCCTTTACGTCGTTTAGAAGTTCTACTGCTCATCTCTCTCTCTCTCTCTCTCTCTCTCTCTCTCTCTCTCTCTCTCTCTCTCTCTCTCTCTCTCAGCCAACATGAAGATGAAACCACCCATTCTCCCTCTCCTCCTGGGGATTACATGGGCTTGTTTGGCAGAAGATCGTGTCATATATCTGGTGTTGATGGAAGGAGATCCTGTGGCATTTCACCAAGGTGTTCGACCTCTGGAACATGGCAAACGGTATAAACTATCATCTTCTAAGATACGTTTGGTTGCACCATATATCATGCTATGCAATTCAATGATATTTTCAACCAAAAAAAGATCGATTAAAATAATGATGAAATAATTTTGTGATATTTGATGCCACCAAACGCAGCCTTACATATAAAGTCCAACCACTCATTCAGAGTTGGCACCTCTTTTACTGTACACGTTGCATCATGCACGCCTCTCCTGACCGTTGAAAATTATTATTATTGGATGGTCCCAACCGTCCAGTTGATCTCAATCCAATGAACAACTGAATATGAATTAGTCTGGACTCATTCAACAAGAGAAACAGATGGTTAAGATCATCCGATCAGGCTGAAACTTTTGAGCTATATGCTCTATCCACAACGGGGCTGGGCCCACCATACACTTAATCCATCTTCCATGAACGGGATTAGCTGCGACCCCGGATCCAGCCAGGTGGGTGAGACCCTAACCATGTGCATATCCACGCCATCCATCCATTTTTCTAGTTTATTTCAGCTCCTGGTCCAAAAACTAATGCAGATACAAATCTCGTCTGGAAACATGCCATAAACATCACACCAAAATTTCTATTTAGGAATGGTTTAAAACCGTCACAAATTTAAGAATATGTATCACATATTTTAGAATAGGAATGGTTCAAAAGCTTTAGCAGGGGGATCTGCGCCCGTTTTGAAAATTATTCTTTGAAAGATGGATTATAGTGCAGCAAATTCCGTTCGGTTTAAAACCATTCTAAATTAGGAAGTCGTTCCTAAAACAAAGACGTAGCCGTTTCAAACATGTGATTTTGGTGTAGCGAGAAAACAGTGGTCATTGGATGCCTTTAATTAAAAAAATTTTAGGGTTCATACTAACATTTATTTGCCATCCAATGATGATGCTTTTATATCAAATGAACAGAAAAATTTACTGGTTTTTGAGTTTGGTTAGGAGATAACTATTCTAATATATTTCAATATATTTAATATATTATAAATTTATAATGATTACAAATTGTATTATCTTTTTTTTTTCTTATTACATTTGCATTTAATCGTTAAATAAAGTGTACTTCAATGCTATATAATTATAATAATTGTCCCCTGTTGTGGCCGGGAAAGCCCCTGCCATCAGCCAATAGCTAGTGTTCCGTGCTTTGTGGGCCCACCATGATATATATGTTTCATCCATGTTGTTGTTCATCTCTTTTCATATATCTTTTTATAGTATGAGCCGAAAAAATGAGGTATATCCCAATCTCAAATGGACCACATTATAGGAAACAGTGTTGATTGAATGTTGACCATTAAAAACTTTTTTGGAGCCATAAAAATTTTGGATCAAGCTGATCTTTGTTTTGTTTTGTTTTTTTTTTTTTTTTTTTTTCCCTTCATCTAGGTCTGTGTGACCTAATCAACAAATTGGATGTCAAATAAACAGTACAGTGGGCCCTAGGAGGATTTTAATAGTAGATATCCAATCACTATTGTTTTCCTACAGTGTGGTCCACCTGAAATTTATATCCCTTTAATTTTTGGGATCAAGCCCTAAAATGATATGGAAAAATGGATGAACGGCATGGATGAAAAACATACATCATGGTGGGGCCCATAGATCACCGAACACTAGCCACCGGGCTAGTGGCAGGGGGAGTAGCCAATCTGTTTCCGTTGTGGTCCATCTAAAATTTGAAATAAGTGGGTTTTTAGGATACATCCTGAAAACATGATAGCACAGTACTTAATGGATGCCGAGGGCGTGAGGGTGGTTAAGTCAGCTCCAGGCCCTTCTATGATTGGATTTGATGGTTATATCCAAAATGAGGTTCGCTAGTCCCAACGGGTGTACACACAAGCCCATGCTAACTTGGCACATGTGTGCAAGATCTAAACCATTGATTAGGTGTTCCCCCGGAACAAACACTCCTTCGCCCTAGAATCAGTTGGGATCGTGCATCGGATTTGGCACAATCTGCAAAAGAAATATACGATTAAAAGAATATAAGCAATGGTCCAAATTTAGATGAGTGGCATAATTAATAGGAAAGCGTATCTGGCATCTGGGCCCACCTAATGGACGAACTTATATCTTCATCCATGAGAAATACTGCACTCGTTGGCACACAGCTGTGCAATACACTTGCCTAGGATCAGGAAGAATCTACGAATTGATTGCAGGAGGTTAGCAAAACTCCCGTTGTATTTGATGTCTTAAATATAATTGGATTTTTTCAAAAAATATAATAGGATTGGATTCTGCACAGATTTTTCGGACAACCGTAAAAGTGTGGGATTTATTTCCGATTTCATTTATCATTCTTTCCAGTTTTGTTTGAGATTCTTTCTAAAAATTATATATATATATATATATATATATATATATATATATATATATATATATATATATGTGTGTGTGTGTGTGTGTGTGTGTGTGTGTGTGTGTGTGTGTGTGTGTGTGTGTGTGTAAAAGAGATTAAGAGGTATTCTAAGGGATTTTAAGGCTTTTTAAAAGGGTTTTAGGGTTTCTAAAAGGGTAGAGCAAGTGAGAGATTTGAGGATTGATCAAGTTTGGTAAGTCCTTCCTCTTTGTAATTTCTACTTTCATAGTGAAGATTTGTCACTTTGTGTTATGATTTTTTTTAAAAGGGTTTTCCACATTAAATCTTTATGTTCTCTTATGTTTGCTTCATGCTCTTGGATTGCTATCTTAGATCCATCTTTGTGTGATTCCATAGCACAATCCTCAACAAGTGGTATTAGAGCAATCATTGGGGCACATATATAAATTTGCAAGATTAGCATCAATGGGAAACGCCGAGTTTGATATTGAGAAGTACTCAAGAAAAAATAATATTGAGTTATTGAAGATCAAGATGATTAATCTATTAACTAATCAAGGTGAAGAAAGGCTCTTGAGAAGCGAAAATCGACTAATAATGATGAAGATTGAAATACTCTTGACATGAATGCTTTAGCTTCCATCTGTTTATGTCTCACGAATGAGATTCTCTACAATGTTTTAAGGAAAAAAAACTGCGGCTAGTTTATGAGCGAAGTTAAAGGATATCTATACGAAAAAATTCTTTGAAAATCGTTTACACTTGAAGCTACAGTGGTACACCTTCAAAATGGCAGAGGGTGGAGATCTGGAGGCCTACATCAACAACTTTAATAAATTGATTTGCAGACTGCTGGATATGGAGGAAGTGATCAAACATGAGGAACAAGCACGTATGTTATTGAATTCTCTTCCGACATCATATGAGTCATTCAAGGACACGATATGCACCACAAATAAAACACTGAGTGTTGACACCATTATCTCAGCCCTTCAAAGGAAGGCCATGAGAAAGTTAAATGGCAGCATGGGGACATCTTCAGATGCACTGATTATGAGGGGCAGGAATATTGATCGAGGTCCAAGATCCTCAAGACTTAAATTCAAATCCAAGGGCAAGGGCAAAGGAAAACTAAAGTACTGAAACTGTGAGATGACCGAACACATGAAAAAGGATTGTACCAATCTTAAATCGAAGAAAGAAAACTCAGAGGCTTCTTCCGAGGAAGCCAATATTGTCACATCTGATGAAAAGACAAGTGATGGTGATATTATGTTTGTGTCTATGATTGGTCACTTGCACGATAATCATAAAGATGAATGGATCCTTGACATAGGAGCATCATATCACATGACTCCTCATCGGAGTTGGTTCACCAGTTAATCGGAATGCGATAGTGGTTAGGTCTTTATGAACAATGACGATGCCTATAATATTGTGGGTATTGGTACGGTGAGCATCAAGATGTTTAATGGGATGGAGCATGCCTTAACTGATGTCAGACACGTTCTTGATATGAAGAAAAATCTGATTTCTTTCAGTGCACTCGAAACTATAGGATGTAAGTTCACCGGTATTGATGGTGTCCTTAAAGTTTCAAAAGGAGCCACAAAAACCTTTACAGGTCGATTGAGAACACTTCAGCAGGTGGAACAGCAACAACTGTTGCAGATTCCACGTCTATACATGTGTGGCATGTTCATCTAGGCCACATGAGCGAGCGGGGCATGAAGGTACTATCTGATTGTTGTTTAATTCCAGCTTTTAAGAATTTTGATCTAGATATATACAAGTATTGTATATATGGTAAACAAACTAAATTATTTTTTAAATCTGGAAAACATGTATGTAAAGGATTGCTTGATTATTTGCACTCTGACGTATGGGGGCCATCGCCAAAAGTTTCTGTTAGGGGAGTCGTCATAGTTTATTTCATTCATTTACGACAACTATTAGAAAGTTTGGGTTTATTTCATGAAACGTAAATCCGAAGTTTTCACCATATTCAAATAATGGAAGGCAATTGTGATAAAATAGTCAGGGCAAAAAATAAAGGTTTTAAGGACTGACAATGGTAGAGAATTTACTTCTATTGATTTTAATGAATATCATAAAGATGAAGGGATCATTAAGCACAACACAGTGCGCCATACGCTCGAACAAAATGGTGTGGCTGAGCGGATGAATCGGACTCTCTTGGAGAGGGCCCGATGCATGTTAAGTAATGCCGTGTCGGGCAAGGACTTATGGATTAAGGCCGTTAACACGTCTTGCTATTTGCTGAACCGATCTCCTTCTACAGCAATTGAATGTAAAATTCCCGAAGAGGTATAGAGTGGTCATAAGATGGACTACTCAGATTTGCATATATTTGTTGTGAGGCTTACTCTCATGTATTGTCAGTTGAGAGAGATAAGTTAGACCATAAAGTCAAAAAGTACATCTTTGTTAGCAATATTTTTGGTGTGAAAGGTTATAGGTTATTCGACAAAGTCACACGCAAGGTTATCACTAGCCATGATGTCTGATTTGATGAAAGCTCCTTATTCCACAAGAATGATCAAGATGAGCAAGAGGAACCACAAAGGTTGATCGTAGGCATCCATATTGACATAGATAATACTCAGCCAGAGACAAATGCGTAGACAGAGGTATAGGAGAAGGTGGAGCAGCCACCTATGAGAAGAAACCCACCGCATGATCGTAGGTTACTGGCAAGATGCATAGACGACTCTAATATTGCATATAACTTCATTACAGATGAAGGGGACATGTCTATACTATTCAGAAGGCTCTTAATGAGTTTGATGCAGAAAAGTAGAAGGTAGCTATGGACAATGAGATGGACTCATTATACAAAAACAACACACGAGAGCTGGTGGAGCTTCCAGTGGGCCAAAAAGAGATCGAATGCAAGTTGTTATTTAAAAGAAAACATGACAGAAACAAAGTGAAGCTGATAGCAAAGGGGTATGCTTAGAGAGAAAGAATCAACTTCATAGAGATATTCGCACTAGTAGTTATGCAAGTATCTATCAAATTCATGTAGGAGCTGGTTGCCCAATACGATCTCGAACTGGAACAGATGGATGTCAAGACTGCATTCTTGCACAGGGAGTTAGAAGAGTAGATTTACATAAAGCAACCTAAGGGCAACAAAGTTAACGAGGCAGAGAAAAAGGCTTGCAGTTAATGTGGTCGTTGTACGGCCTGAAACAGTCGCTTAGGTAGTGATATAAAAAATTTGATTCTTTCATGTTGAGTTAGAATTTTACTCGGAGTGAATACGAACACTGTGTCTATTACAAGACACTGAGTGATGGAAAATTCATCATCCTAATATTGTATGTTGATGATATGTTGATCGCTAGTCATGATATGTCTGAAATCGACGTACTGAAGACTCAGTTATCAGGGACATTCGAATGAAAGATCTGGGGGCTGCGAAGAGAGTTTTCGGTAAAGAAATTCATAAAGACAGTAAGAGAAGTAGGCTTTGTTTATCACAGGCAGAATACCTTGAAAATGTATTAATCAAGTATGGGATGGACCAGGCAAAGCCAATGAGCGTTCTCCACGTGGCTCACTCCAAGCTTTCCTCAGAACAATATCATAAATTAAATAAGGAAAAATACGTTATGTCTCATGTGCCTTATTTGAATGCGGTTGGTAGTTAAATGTATGTCATGGTATATACGAAACCAGATATTTCACAGGCAATCGGTATTGTGAGTAGGTATATGTCAAACTCCAGAAAGTAATATTGGGAAATGGTGAAATAGCTACTTCAATACATTCGAGGTACAAAGGATTACATCTTAACTTTTGAGAAGATATGAGCAAAGTTGTTAGGGTATGTGGATTCAAACTACGCAGGCAGTATGGATTCCAGAAAGTCGACTTTATAAAGTTACTCGTTTGTATCAGCAGGTGGAGCAATTAGTTGGATGTCGAAACTTTAGTCTGTGGTAGCCCTTTCCATAACTGAAGCAGAATATATGGCAGTGATAGAAGCATTTAAGAATGGTGTCTGGTTAAGAGGCATGATAAATCAATTGGGGCTTCAGTAGGAAGTCATGTCGGTTAATTGTGATAGTGAGAATGCTATTAATTTGATTAAAAATTCAGTTTATCACTCTCGTACTAAACACATTGATGTTCGTCACCACTTTATCTGACAGATGCTTGAAGAAGGAGGCATGACTCTAAAGAAGATCCACACTAGCATGAATCCATCGGACATGCTCACCAAGTTTGTTCCTACAGAAAAGTTCAAGTTCCATGTAACTTCTTTAGGGCTAACGATGGAGTAAAAGGAAGATGGAGTGTGCACGGGAAGCATCGATGAGTTATGATGTAAGGCAGAGATAAGAGAAGAGGACAAAGAGCTACACGTTTGAAGATTGAAGACATAGTGGAGATTGTTGTATTTGATGTCTTAAATCTAATCAGATTTTGTGCAGATTTTTCGTGCAACTATGAAAGTACGGGATTTGTTTTCGATTTCGTTTGGGATTCTTTCTAATATATATATATATATATATATATATATATATATATATATATATATATATATATATATATATATATATATATATATATATATATATATATATATGGGTGTAAACGAGATTGAGAGGTATTTTAACGCTTTTTTAAATGGTTCTAGGGTTTCTAAAAGGCAAGAGAGAGATTTAAGGATTGCTCAAGTCTGGTAAGTCCTTCCTCTCTGTAATTTCTGCTTTCATAGTGAAGATATGTCACTTTATGCCATGGTTTTTTTTCAAAAGGATTTTCCACATTAAATCTGTGTTCTCTTGTGTTTGTTAGTGCTCTTGGATTGTTATCCTAGATACATCTTCGAGTAATTTTGTCACACCCCAAACTTAGAAGACGGGCTCATAAAATTTTTGATCGCCGAATCCGGTACCGACAGCCTCCGTAGTACCCCATTCTCGGCTCCCAATGCCCATTCGGCAGGTACCGATCTTGGGATGCTACGAGGAGAATTTTTCACGTCAATTTGATTCATAATAAGCATAACCAAAGGCATAACCCACAAACAACAACAAAAAACTCTACATTTTCACTATGATAAAAAATTTATAAGTACAGTGCGCATAAAGAGAAATACAATGATAATAGACAAAAGCTCTAAAATGATCTGCCACGTGCACTAGCCTCAGCACTATTGCGATCTAACGTCACCTGCACGCAACGGCCGTGCATAAGTTTATGAAAAGCTTAGAGGGTGGTGAAAGTATGTTCGCAAGGTAATAATATAATTATGCTATATCAGAGTAATGCGAAATATACTAATGAATCCATAAATATTATTGGTCGTACTAAGGCCATGCGATGCAAGGCATGAATGATGTCGACCATACCAAGGCCATACAATACGAGATGTAACTCAAGCATACAAATCATCATCTAAGTCTACGTATCAATACAATTTAACTCTGGAATATAACCAAGGTCTAGTATACTCCAACCAAATTATCACCCCATCGCACGTAATAAGGTAAGTGAAAAAGACCTCATTATCTGCCTACTAATATCGGACTCGGCTCGTCGATAGCGGACTCATTCCTTGAGCTGGTCAAACTCAGCCTAGCTTTGCCCCCTCCTCTCAAGCGGGTAAGGCCTCACCCCCTTCCAACCGACCATGACACAGTGAAAAGTGTTACCTCCTGGTATTCGGCACTCGACGCTCATGCATCCACTCGGTCTAAACATTGGAGCAACCTCCTGATACCATAAAGTTTTAGGGACTTTCACCCAGGAATATCTATAGCACCTCATGTAGACCAAGATTTTTGGTATCCAATCCTGCTAACCACGATATGTCTATGGAGGTTATGGCCCTGATGTCGTTAGGGCGTACAGTATACATGTCACACAATGCGAAATGTATGAATTATACTATCCAGTCATGTAATAATCTTGCACGTATCATGCGCTCATGTGGGGCATCACCGCCTATCCGAGAGCCCATAAACAATCTACCCGAAGGCATATGCTATGATCAGTCACTACTCATATCAAGCATACATATGATGCGTATGAGCATGAATCATGAGACTATACTAAACATGTTATATGGCGATGAATTTCATTCGTAACGAAGATGGACCTAGACGGCCTGCACACTACACGTATGGGCCTAACAATTGGCCCTCGGGAGAGTTATAATGCAGACATTTAACCATCATTGCTCTTATAATGAGGACATCAAACCATCATTGTTCCCAAGGCATGAATGTCAAAAATGTCATCACATACATCATGGTAAGATCTCACATCGAATGTGCCTCATATACATCAAATAAGCCGATCGAATAGGCCGATCAAATGGGCCGAATCAAATGGGCTGATCAAATGGGCTGATTTAAATGGGTCGAGTTAAATGGGCCAATTCAAATGGGCTTCATGTATGTCAAATAGGCCACACCGATGGGCCTCGGGTATATCAATCAGGCCCACCCTTATGTATTTTGAGATCCGACCTATTCATAAGTTAACATAGAGATAGATGAAATGAAAATAAATATCAACTTAATCGGAAACTACTGTGGTTCTTAAGAGTTTGAACGGTGGATGTCAGATCCCCATTAATTTTAATGGTGGGGTCCGCTTGAACTTTAGGTCTAACTCATTCTTTGCTCATGCCATAAAATAATATCTCAAATGGTTGGATGGTTTGAATACAACACATGCATCATGGTGGGTCCCATAGATAGATGGCGTGGATGGGACAGGTGGGACCCACGGGATTTGTTGTCGTCTATACAGCAGCCAGCGGTGGGGTCCACATAACTGGATGATGTGGATTACACCCGCATGTGCAGCACAGCAAGTCCTGCAGACCTTGCTAACATGTGATAGGGCAGCTGCATAGCTGTTGTTAGTGCACTTTGCTACCTTTAAGGAAAGCAGAGGTGGGTCCCACGTAGGGCCCACCCTTATGTATTTATATAAAATATATAATATATATATACATATATAATATATATTTTATAGTTGCTGCTAGTGCAGCTTTCTGCATTAAAGGGGGCAGAGGTGGGTCCCACGTAGGGCCTACCCTTAACATTAATATAAGGTATAATATTATATTATAATATAATATATTATATCATATATTAATATAATATAATATAATATAAGATATTAATATTATATTCAATATCTAAACAATGTCCAGGCCCGGGACGGCCTAGACGAAAGCATACACCAAGGTGGCCCCACATATGGGGTGGGTCCCACCGTCCAGGGGTGGTGGATGGCCCACACGCATCACGATGTGGCCCACCAAAATAGGTGGACGATGTGGGTGGATCCCAAAGACCCCACGGTTAGGTCACACTTCACTGTTAGCCACCCTCACTAGGAAATCATGCTAAGACCTTAGCGTTGAAACGAGGTATCTCTCACCCCGTCTACCATTAGAGCTATGGATCTAGGTGTGGATAAATGCATCAAGGAGGGCCCCACATGGACGTGGGTCCCACCGTCCAGGGGCAGTGAACGGTTTGGATAAAACATACACACCATGGCGTGGCCATAGAAAGGGATGGAGGGTGTGGATTAGTCCCATGGACCCCACTGTCAGCACACACTTCATTGTTAGTACAACCACTATCAGTCCACACTTCACTGCTACCACACCCCACGTCAGTCCACACTTCACTGCTACCACGTCTAGCGTTTAGGGACACTGGATGGCATGGTTATAACATGACATCATGGTGGGTCCCACATGGATGTGGCCTACCTGATTAGATCAATCTAATATTTGTGTTTTCCTTTCATCCGGGCCTGTGTGACCATCCGGTCATGCAGGCCCCAAACAGGGATCAAGGTGGCCCACCAAAATGGATGGCTTGGGTAAAATACACACATCATGGGTGGGCCATGATCATAGAGAGAGAGAGAGAGAGAGAGAGAGAGAGAGAGAGAGAGAAAGAGAGAAGAGGGAAGAGAGATCGGAGATGACAGAGGGGCCCCGCCACTATGGGCCCCTCTTGTATACAAACATACATCAAGGTGGGTCCCACCATATGTGGCCCTTAAATCACAAAACAAATAAATAACAAAAGGAAAAAAAATGCGGGTCTAAGATCACTCACCGTCCACTTCTTCTTGCTCCCTTATCTTCCTTTACTCCTTAGCTTCGATCCTAACGAAAGAGATGGAATTTTGATGGTTGAGATGGGAGATGAAAGGGCAGGAAGTGGGCCACAGTAAAGATCCTCCATGAGAGCTTTGGGAGAGCTTGGACGTGTGGCTCTTTGGTTGCTTGGAAATAATTTTGAGAAATGAGAGAGAGAGAGTGTGTTGTAAGGAGAGAAAGAGGGATGGTTGATGGAGTGATGGATGTGGTGAGTGATGGGTGTGTAAGAACTTTTTGACTTTAGGGGTAGATGGTGTAAGAAAGGTATGGGGTGTGTAAGAACTTTTTGACTTATGGGGTTGCTTAGGGATGGGTGTGAGGTGATGTGTACTTGACATGTACTTGACCATTAATGGGATTGATTGATTGATTGAGGTGACATGTTGTAGAAATTATCTTAGATTTTGCAACGCTCCTTATTTTTCTCGAACTGAATGCGAGCCCACATCTCCTGGCCTGGGTATCGTCTCGGCACACGAGACGCGGCATCAGAACCGCGACGATGAAACGATCACTGGGGTACAAGACTCGGGTTGACGGCATATAACTCAGGGTCGTGCGCAAACGCTGATTACAAGTCGCAGGTTATTGAAATTCAACAGGGAGAATTGCGGGAATTTACGAAATGGTATGGACTATGATATAGGTCTTACAGATTCTACAGCACGATCCCTAGCAATTCCATGCCACAAGAAAAAAGAGTTTCCATATTTAAATGGAACGTCAAAATTAGATCAAATGGACGGAAACACCAAAAAACAGAGAATCAAAGTTTGTGCTAATTGGTTTTGAGTTGAAAAACTAGAGTGAGAAGAACAAAGGCAACCTTATATGCACATGGGCTTCTTATATTTGTTTTGCATTGCTTAAAAATGGTGGCTTTTTAAATGTACACGTTACATGGATGTACGACAGTTTAGGCTGCCAAAATGATGAAACAACTGTTGAAGTGCAATAAAATAAGTTGGAATGAGAAATTAATATTATTAACTATTTAATTTTTTCATTTAAATTTGGACCACTAACCATTTTATTTTTAACTATATTTACTTGATTAGTGTGATTTTGGGTATATGCTTCATCCTATTAGATGGGGATGAGGAATCATCATTTAGTAAATGGTAAAAAACAAAGCTAGGAATCTGCTCACATCTCTCTCTCACTCTCTTCTGTGTGCGCGCGCGCGCGTGTGTGTGTGTATCGGAATGCTCAGCTGCGCACCAATTCATACTGAACTCCTGTCGAACTTTTTTGAGAACTCATCCTACGTGATTTAACTCCAAAATATGAATGGTCCACGTGAAGAAGCACCTCATGAAACACACCGGGTCCAATTTTTACTTTGATCCAAAACTTTGGTGGGCCATGAAAAATGAAAAATGTTTCCTCACTTGATTTGAATTTCTCTTTTCTTTGGCCCACCGGAATTTTAGATCGGGATGAAAATTTGTCCCTTGGGGTTTCATGGGATTCCACATCACATGGACCATTCAGATTAGATGCCCACGACATGTGTATAAAGGTGCACATGTGCGTAGGTGTGCAGGTGAGCATGACTCTCTCTCTCTCTCTCTCTCTCTCTCTCTCTCTCTCTCTCTCTCTCTCTCTCTCTCTCTCTATATATATATATATATATATATATATATATATATATATATATATATATATATAACTTGGGGTCTAACTGATTAAACTAAAAAGTTTAGATGTGGCATGATCTTAAGAAGTGGGAAGTTCTCTACTAGGTAGATTGTGAATAGGAACTGCCCAATTCATTGGTCAAGACTGTTCAATAGGTCCTTCACATATTTCACGGTTACCATGCAATTAGCACACTAGTCCGACAAATATAGCCATTTGATCAATATTTTTTTAATATGGACAGTCAAGATCATTCACACAAAAATAAGCCTACTAGCCAATTTGATCCATCTATTTTTAGACCATCATGGAGTTATTAATTTTTAAAAAATTATGGAGTTAAAAATGGAGTTTTTCCATTGATGATTGTTGATGCAATATTCCGTAGACCCTTCCTAGACCCTTGTGTACCTGCATATAAACAAACAAGGAAGACCCTGGCTAATGCAGGGGACCCTCCGATGCCAAAATCGGGATCTGGGCCTTTATAGAAAAGGTCTAAGTAGAAAAGGTTATCAGTATCTACCTTTCACCATTGGAGGGTTTCTTATTTATACTAGAGGGAAAATCACATCGTCGATCGATCTTTTTTGTTTGGCGGGTACATGTTGTAGTTAAATTAGAACTCCTATCATGTCGGGGATCTTCCCGACATCCTCGGTCCCTAAAATCTTTGGGATTCTGAACTGATCCCTTTGTGATCCTCGGAGAGATCTTCAGGTCATTTCCTTAGATAAGGTTGGACGTCAATTAGGAGCTGATAACATTTTCCGATCTATAGGTAAGGTCGGACTTCCAAGGTAACGACGCTTTAGAGGTACTCTAGCCGAGCTATCAGAGGGTCAACATCTTTCCATTGATAAAACCAACAAAGCATACTTGTAATGTCCTTGTGATCACTAACTTCAATAGCCCTTAGCTTCTTCGTCTTTATGAGACTTAATAACCTTACTAAGTTGTTCTTTTAGGAAGCCCGTTGAAGGTCATGCTAACTTAAAATGTGCCGACCTATGGTCATGCTGACCTATAGTTGTCCCGGCTCTGACCTTAATTATACTTTGAGTATTTGGCTCATTGGTTCGTGTTGGTTGCTAGTTTGACCTTCTCTTATGGATTGACCCATTTTTCCTATAACAGTAAGCCCCCCTTACTTTCGAGTCAGTAGCACAGACTTGAAAAGTAGGTCAGATTATAACACTCCGAATTTTTGCCAACCTAGGATTAGATGTCCTTAGGCAATGGGTCAACCATAGCACCTTGGTAACCTTTCAGAACCCAATTCCAAAGCCAAAGAAATCATGTAGAATCACATTCCTTTAGAAAATAAGCGTAAGTTAACTAACGTTACGTTAGATTACCTATGAAATTGTCCCTGATTGCTTTAAATATGTTCTGTAAGACCCAAAACTTGTAAAACCAATGACATTACAATACCCTGAAATCTAGGATCAAACTCTAAACCCGTTTGCTCTCATGAACCCTTTGAAACTTCGTATTTGATTTAGACCGCGCGTCGAAAGTCCGATGTCTACAATCTTTGACAGTTATGACCGCTTAGCTGGACTTGACAATCATTTCGAAAATCAAGCCCAACCGATGCTCTGAGGCTATTTCATTGAGCCTGGAGTGAAGAGAGTGAGAAATGGGTAAAGATTTAAAATTTTAATTCAAATCTGGCACGAGTCCTTGCGCGTTATTATTAAGCGTTCTGACCATCAAAATTCAGCCAAATTTCACCCTCGGATCAGGAAAAATTTTTCTTTCATATCATGAGACTTGTAGACCTGATTTAGGTACGACGACCATTGAACTGAAACTAGTCCACCATGTGCGATCTGCGAACTCTACCGGACTGAAAACTTCGTGTGAGCAAGATCCAGTAGGCATGAACTTAAGTCCGACCGCGTTCAGCCAGGGGACCTCCCGAAACGTTCTTTTGGATCGAAACAGCCCCGATTTGGTTATAACCCAAGTATACTTTGTTCCTAAGTTTAAAAGGGTGAGGTTTTAGCCTATATAAGGGCCTTAAACCCTCACATATCTCTCCCATCCGAATTTGCTAGAAACCCTAGATTGAAAGAGAGAGAAAGTGAGAGATTGTAAGAGAGTGTGGGAGAGTTTTTCCTGCCACTTGCTACGGTTGTTACGCGTGATAAATCCACGCGTTCAAATCACTTTCCCGGTGATTCAAATGCACTTCTAGGTAAGAAAAACCCTAACCACTTGCTGTTTTAGGGATTCCTTCGATTCAAATGGCAAAGTAGCTTATATATCTTGTGCATTAAGTCGCCTTTACGCCGTTGACGAAGCGTATACGTTCAAATCGAATCGATACACGTCTAGGGAAAAAGGTGAGGATTTTAGACGCTTTGATTGACTGATTTCAAAGCTTTCAATGTCGTTTAATAATAGATTATAGACGGAAATGCCGTTTGACATGTACAACATACTGTCCGTTTTGTAAACGTACGGTAAATATGAGATTTAGGGTATTTTAGGCATTTATAGAAAATACCGCATACGTCCGTATTCTGCTGAAACGCTTGACATGTAAATTCATCGTGTTATGATATTATGTATGCGTGTATAATCTGTTTGGCGAAGAGATTCGTCCTAATGCGCACTTTGGGTCGACATACTCTATGTAGACTAAGGTGTGTAGACTAAGTGTTTGTATAAATGTTTGTATTAGTATGTATTGAGTAAATAGTATTGTAGATTAGTTTTGAGAATGAATTCTCAATCCATATGATGTTGTATATGATTTTCTACATGTTGGCTATATGTATTGATTTCATTATATACATGAAATGCATGTGTTGGATGATTTGCTTAAGTTGTATGTTATAATAGGTGTCAACATGCTTACATTGTTGTATTTCATTTCTGCTACTCTCATATGATTACTGATGTTGATATTCAAGTGTTTGGGACTATACGTTAGTCCAGGCAGTTGGTAATGGATCTAATTCGTGGTTGGCTCCTATTTGTCACGAAGGACGCGTCGATAAACGCGAGTCATGTTTTGAGTTGGCGGTAATGGTTAGGCCACGTGAAGTTTTTTATGCACTTCATGTCGCTCACCTTGAGATGCGCTCGTACTAGTCGAGCCCGTCAATTAATCTGACTGGCCATTGTATGTTCACCATGTATGAGTCATAATTGCTTGAACCTAGGGTACTGAACTTACCATTGAAAACCCTGTCAACCATGGTACCTTGATCCATAAAGACTCATGAGCCGGGCATGGTGGTATGGGACACCGTGGTTGAGCTGTCGGCCTACACTGGGGCCACAAACCTTTCCGTAGTGACCAGTGAGCACCTATGACTCGTGAGCAGATTATGGTGGTATGGGACACTATATTCTTGTTGTCGGCCTACACTAATCAGGTGACGAGCCCTTTGTCGTGACCGCAAGCGTATTCTGAGTCTACGGGAGGCGACGACCCTTCCGTAACGACGAGAGTACATTAGGCCTGTATTGATAAGGTGATGGGGGAGCGGTGCAACGAGTACGAGCAACAGCCCTGACAGCCCTTGCAGCGACCTACAAATATAACCTCGTATGAGATTACTAGGAGTGACGACCCTAGACAGGATCTGTGTTGGGATTGATATAAGGAAGGTACCTTAATTTTCCAATCCTACTATATGAAAAGGACTAATAACAACTTAGTAATCATTATCCATATCGCATTGCATGTGTCTGGAAGATGTGGAGCACTGCGGGAAGAAAGCATGTCGCGGGCGTAAGATGGTGTTGTATGAGGGAGTATGTCGGTGAGGGCATCCATCATGTCATTTCATACATGCATTAACAACAGTATCTAGAAATGTTTGATTGTTTGTTTTACTATTATCGCGTGATTGATTTGATAACAAGCTAATCTTTGCTCTATGATTCCACTGAGTTGATTACTCACTCCCACGTTACGGGATGGTGTTCCGGACACCCACCAGTTCCTATTTTAGTTTCAGATGATGGCGCTGCTTGTGAAGCAGAGCCGGACTTGATGATGATGAGGAGGATCCCTCCTTTATGCGTGTTCTGATCGACAGGATTACAGGGAGGTTGATTAGACGCCTTGACACTTGTCATTTTATATTTTTAAAGAACTCATGTATATTCTTTTCTTTCTATTTTTGGAGTATACATGTATTTAATTAACCTGGTAACATGTTCACACTCTGGAGATTTACAATTAATTATATATTTTATGTATTTATCACAGTCTTCCGCTTGCTAATTTAACTGTCTCTGGAGTATGATATGTTGTTTTGGCTTAGTCTCAATCTTGTTTAATGTCATTCTACAGACAACATGCATTTATCATTATCTATGTTGCATAAGTGATGTTCTGAAACTCGGGAGTTGGGTTTCTACCCGACCCCGGATTTTCGAGATGTTACACAGATGTTCCTAAGTCAAACTATTTCACTATAAATGTTGAGTATGGCAGCCAACACAAGAGTCAAGGTGAGTTAGTAATCATGTATGGCATAGTCCGAGGTGGTGTGTCACGGCTCGAGGCCACGTGACCAGTCATGCCACCTTTTCAGTATCAGACCAATAAGAGAGCGACGCGTGGTCATTTCTCGGTAACGGGGTCGAACAACTAGCGGGGTCGCACCACGTGTCGAGACAGGGTAGTCGAGGGGGCGCTGTATAGATTGCATTAATGGGAGCATTTAAACGCCTGCCACATGGCTCTTCTATATAAGGAAACCCTAACATGTCTTCGAAGCCCATTTTCTTCTTCCCCCTTTTCACTCACATTCTGGTTTGTTGTTTATAAAGGCGATTTTCAGTGACCAGCTCTTGTAAAACCACCTGTGACAGGACAACATTCTCCCTCCGGTGAGTCCTAATCTTCAACTCACCCCCTCCCTTCTTTCCTTTCTTCTTTATTACCGATTTTTGGCATTTTTGAGCTAACTACCATGTCAGAATCGTTGAGTTCATTGGAGGGGGCCTTTGGCGGTGATAGTGGGGCGAGTAGTCTTCTTCCCATGTTAAACCCACCGTCGCTGTTGTTGATGATGAGTGGCGCCGATATCTGGGCATCGCAATCATCGTGAGCAATGGAGAGGTCCCTGATAAAATGGTCAGTTAGGGCAGAGCGTGATTTGCCTGTCGAAGGGGAGTTGGATGAATCCCTCGAGGGGGAGGATGAGGAAGAGAAGAGAGGTCCCATGAGATCGACTCTCAAGGAGGCCGATTTAGCTTGGATTAGGTTGGGATATCATATACCCGAGTTTGTAATCCTCCAAGTTCCTTTGTCAGACGAACTTCCCACCCATCCTCCATAGGCAGCAGTTGTCACTTTCCTGGTCGCCCTTCAGTGCGGCCTGAGGCTCCCTCTACAAAATACAATAAGAGGGGTGCTAGCTCTTCGGGAGTTGGCCCGGGGCAGTTAATCCCTAATACGTGGAGTGCATTGATCGGCTTCTTTATCCTTTGGTTTGAGCTTACTGTCAATGAGTTCCTCTATATATACCAGTTGAAGCCCAACCGTTTTCATAAAGGCTAGTACTATCTCTTTGCTTGGAGGGGTACCGAAGGGGGTATGGTCACATACGTCCTGACCTCCAATAAAAATTGGAAGGACAGATGGTTCTAGGCTTTTGGCAGATGGGAAGTGCCGAGGTTGACCTTACATCGTGGTTTGGTCCCCGCCGCATTCACTGTAGCTCTTTTTCATCATTTCTCAATTGGTCGATCTTTAGCGTTCTCAATTGTTTGTGCATGCTTTCTTTGATGCAGCTATTCCCAAACATCCTTCCATAGTTGAGGCTGAATCTCTTGCTTAGATTCAAGGAGCGAGGTTGTTAGGAGAAGAAAGAAGATCTTGGAGAAGACTTTTTCAACTGGAGATCTTACTTAAGTTGGGTCTTGATACCGAGCTTACAGGTAAGAGCTTTGGCCCACCTTAAAACTTAAAAATTTTATGAGCTTGTGTTAAATCCCTCTTCGTTCTAACTAATGTAGAAATGCTTGAAGCTTGTCCCTTGCTAAAGCCCATTTTGAAGTGCAAGGCACCTCTCCCTAAGGAGACTGTGCTGAAGAAGAAGACAAAGAAGACAAAAATGACCTCCAAAAGTAAAGGGAGAGTTGGTCCATCTCCCACTATCGTGGAGACTGAGGATGAGGCAGTGGTTACTGACCCTACCCTTGTTGTTGCTGAAGCGATGGTCAAGGCGATCGTTTATGAGGAGGCTCATCCCGCAGAGAGTCGGGGAGCTGCTGAGCCTTCTATCGAGGCTCAGCCTGTAGAGGCCCGGGAGATCGTCGGGCCTTCTGCTGGGCCTTCTTAGGCTTGAGAGATGGGGCAACGTCCTTTTAGGACAACGCATGAAGTTATTGAGGAACTTTTTCCTTGGGTAAAATGACATATACTCAATACTGAATTCCTCACCATGTTGGATTCTTCATCAGATGCGATCCTTGTGTCGGTAATGAATTACTTTTTTGGAGTGAGTCAATCCTCTAAATACTTGTTATTTTCTCTTTCTATGTTCGACTCCTGACATCTTCTCTTACTCCTTTGGCAATTTTCCCCTTGTCTATTGAGGGTACACTACGAGATTATACGCTTGTGGGAGGAGGTGTGGGAGAACGAGAATAAACTTCTGTAGAAGGGAGCTGAAGCTGAACAGTTCTACATTGCAGCCGAGGAATCTTATGATGTGGCTGTTGAGGCCCATCAAGCTCATTATGCCTTGGAGGCTCGAATTACAAACTTGACAGCTGAGCTAGATGCAACAAAGAAGCTTCTTGCTGAGGCTTCCGATAGCTCGGCTCGATTGGAGGCCGACAACGTGGGGTTGAAGGCAAAGCTCAAGGAGGCTGCAGTAGAGGCCCAGGCAGCTATTTCCTCAATTCAAGTGACCGTTGTTAAGGAATTCAAGTCTTCCAAAGAGTATTTGGAAGACAGGGATGCCTTATATCAGATGGCGTTCGAGAAGTGCATTAAAGAGGTTAAGGAAGTCTATCCATATCCAGACCTCTCTGGCTTTGAGGACGCTAGCTCTAAATTCGAGGCCCCTACTGAAGACGTGCCTTCCTAGTATTCCCCAAAGCTTAAGGACAAGCCCCTTCTATTTCTTTTATTTTTTGGACTTAGTGTAATACACTCCTCAGTGCTTTATCAATACAAACTGAATTTTGTCTTTTAGCATAACGTTTGTATGCAAAATTTTCTAAATAGATAGGTCAGATTCTGAAAAGACGGTTGGTCCATCGAAACCTCAGTTGTAGTAGTCGACGGGAGTTTGCTCCTTCTTTTAGGATCCAATCAGTCGACTAGGTTTTTTTTCCTTTATAATAGGGGGAACCCTTAGTAGTATTCTACTAACTATGTATGTAAGTGATAGTAGTGTGGAACCTGACCTCCACTTGAGGGGTCAGCACATTAGTAGGGGCTATTCTTTCCAGTCATCTTGGGAAGACCTTTGTAGATTTTTTTGACGAATGGTCATTTACAGGCACGAAAGTAGGAAACAAACTGCTGGATTTCATTGCACTAACTTGAATGCGACTAGTACACAGTAAACTATGCAATTGATGTGGATCGGTTCCTTATAAATGGTAAATCTTGAGATGTTCAGTATTCCATGGGTGAGGTAGGAGTTGAACTTTTAGATCTTCAAGTCGGTACGATCCAGGTTGGCATGTACTTGTCACTACATAAGGTACTTCCCAGTTAGGGCTCAAGGTTCCCAAGACAAGTTCCTTGGTATTTTAGGAGGTTCTTCGAAGAATTAAGTCCCCAACCCGAAACCTCCTAACTCTTACCTTAGCGTTGTAAAAACGAGCTACTTGTTATTGTTAGATTGTAGTCCTGATCCGAGCTTGTTCTCTTCTTTCCCTGAGAAGGTCGAGATCCAGTGTCATTAACTCAGAATTCTGTTGTTCGTCAAAGGATCCGATCCAAGTAGTTAGGAGCCCGATTTCAACTAGAGTGATGACTTTGACTCTGAAGGCTAAGGAAAAAGGGGTTTCCCCAGTGGCTTGGTGAGCTGTAGTTTGGTATGCCCAAAGAACATTAGGGAGTTCTTTTGCCTATGCTCCATTAACTTTTTTGAACTTGGTCTAGAGATGATGTTTAATGATTTTTTTTTACTGTCTTAACCTATCCATTAGCCTGTAGGTTCCATGGCGAGCAGTAAACATTCTAAATCTTGAGATTTTTACACATTCTTTGGAATTGTTTGTTGTCGAACTACTTCCTATTATCATAAACAATCGTGCAAGGAATCCTAAACCTATACACGATATTTTTCCAAACGAAATCTATTATCTTCTACTCGATAATCTTTGTTAGAGGCTCGACTTCAACCTACTTTGTAAAATAGTCAACCGTAACTACTACAAACTTGGTCTGGCCTTTGGCGATCAGGAGGGGACCGATGATGTCAATGCCTCATTGGGAGAATGGCCATGGCTTAGCCATAGGAGTCAATTCTTCAGGAGGTTGTCGAAGTATGTTTGTAAAGTGTTGGCACTTATCGCACTTCCAGGTATACTGCTGAGCATCATCTTGGATAGTCGGCCAATAGTACCCCTATCGAATGACCTTATAGGATAAGGCTTGACCACCAGAATGGTTCCTGCAAATACTTTCATGGGTTTTCCTTAGGACATACTCTGCTTCATCTGGTTGGAGACATCTGAGATAAGGGATATAGAACCCTTTTTTATACAAGATGTTGTTGACCATGGTGTAGCGAGTTGCCCTGGTCCACGGCTTGCGCGCTTTCGTCCGATCTTCAGGGTGCTTATCTTCCTTCAGGAAATCGATAATTGGATCCATCCAAATTGGGTCCATGCTTCTCGAAAGAGCTATGGCGAGGTTGGATTCGCTAATGCTCGGTTTAGTGAGGAATTCAATTGGAATTGATCTTGGGATATCATTTTCGGTCGCGATGGCCAATTTCGCTAACATATCAGCCTTAAAGTTCTCTGCTCGAGGGATCAAGACGACACTACACTTCTGAAACCCGCCGATTAGTTTTTTAACCTTCAATAGATATGTTTTCATGTGTTCCTTATTAGCTTGGTATTCCTCGACTATTTGATTGACGACCAGCTGTGAATTGCTGAAAACTTCAAGGTGTTGGGCTCCCATGACAGTAACTAACCTTAGTCCAGCGAGTAAAGCTTCACATTCTGCTGTATTGTTGGAAGCTTGGAATCCAAATATTAAGGAAATTTGAATATATACACGATCTAGAGTCTCTAAGACTATCCTGGCCCCACTGGTTTTAGAGTTGGATGAGTCATCAACATATAATGTCCACCTCCACAAGGTGGGATGAGCCTAATAACCGGGTGTTGGCTCAAGTGGAACGCTAGGAACAAGTTCTAGTCTAGATTAAATGTTCAGGTCGGACTAAATGGTCGGATCAGAGCTTGGCTTGGACTGATGGCTCGGCTCGGAACCTTGTTCATAACCGAGGTGAGTTCGATAATAAAGTCAGCCACCGCTTGACCCTTAATAGTTGTTCGGGGTTGATACTCGATGTCAAACTCACTTAGTTTGATCTCCCACTTGGTCAGCCTTCCTGAAGCTTCGGGCTTCTACAACACTTAACGAAGAGGTCAATTAGTCGGGACAATGATGGTGTGTGCCTGAAACTGTGGTCATAATTGATGAGAGTAAACAACTAATGCCAAAGCCAATTTTTATAAGTTTGGATACTTTGTTTCGGCTGAGACCAAGGTCTTGTTAACATAGTACACGGGGAGTTGCTTCCCTTCATGTTCCCTAATTGAGGCCGAGCTGATTGCTGCATTTGAAACGGCCAAATACAATAATAGCGATCTCCTTACTCAGGTTTGGAGAGCAACGATGGTGACCTTAAGTATCGATTGAGTTCTTAAAAAGTCGTCTCGCATTCATCTGTCCAGTCTATGACCTGCTTCCCTTTCAATTGTTTAAAGAAGGGGAGGCACTTGTCTGTAGCTCGAGATACGAAGCAATTGAGAGCGGCGATCCTTCCTATAAGGTGTTGGACATCTTTAGTCATTTTTGGTGAATTCATGTCAAGTAAAGCTTTGATCTTTTCAGGGTTTGCTTCAATTCCTCGTTGACTGACCAAGAAGCCAAGGAATTTTCCCAAGCTAACGCCCAAAGCACATTTATTTGGGTTTAGCTTCATCTGATATTCCCAAAGAACCTAGGAACATCTCCTCGAGATCGGATACATGATCTATGACTTTAATGCTCTTGAAGAGCATATCATCCATGTAGACTTCCTTCGAGCGCCCGATCTGGCAGGCGAACATCTTGTTGATGAGCTGCTGATAAGTAGCTCCAGTATTTTTCAATCCAAAGGGCATTACTCAGTAACAGTAAAGACCCTTGTCAATGACAAAGGTTGTTTTTGACTTATCATATGGATGCATTATGATCTGATTATAGCCAGAATAAGCATTCATAAAACTCAGTAGCTCATGCCCTGTCGTACTATCGACAAGCTGATAATTAGGGGAAGAGGGAAACTATCTTTGGCATAGACTTTGTTCAGGTCAGTGTAATCGACACAAACCCACCATTTCCCATTGAAGTTTCTAACCAAAACGACGTTGGCTATCCAGTCCAGATAGTAAATTTCTTCGATAAACCCAAATTTAAGGAGCTTGTCAACTTCCTCTCCACTCATTGCGTATCATTCAGAGCCGAGCGATCTGCACTTCTGTCGAATTGGTCGGTGATCAAGGTCGACATTCAGTCCATGAACAATAACCTTTGGGTCGATGCCAGGCATATCTTTATGGGACTATGCGAAGATGTCTCCATATTGTCGAAGGAGATTCATAACCTTGTCCCGCGACAGAGATGTCAAAGATGACCCGAACTAGACTGTTTTAAATGGATCAGAGTTGTTGAATGGAATGGGATGAGGTCCTCCACGGGACAACCCCTCTCTCTAGAATCTTCTCGAGGATCCAGGGAAGCAATGGTCATCGTCCGATGCGAAGCTCTTAGCGCCATAGTGTAGCATTGCTGAACTTCATGTTGGTCTCCTCTAACCAACCCGACACCTTGCTCGATCAAAATTTTTATTGTCAAGTGATAGTTCGAGACTACAGCTTAAGGGGTGTTAAGGGAGGGTCGGCCAAGGATTGCATTGTAGACAGACGGGCAGTCCACCACCAAAAAGTCGATCATCGTAGTCACTTGATTCTATCTTTCTCCGACGGTGAGCAAGGCTGCATTGATCCTTCGGGTATGACTTTGCCTCCTGAGAATCCGAGAAAATGAGTTTTGACGGCTTGAAGTCGGAGGCGACTGACTCCCATCTTGTTAAACGCCTACGTGAAGAAGATGTTAGCAGAGGATTCGTTATGCACGAGGATTCGGAATACCTTGCGGTTGGATATGGTCATGGTGACCACAAGCGCAAAGTCGTGCGGATGGTGGACTCCTTGAGCATCCTCTTTCGTGAAGATCAGGCTGCAGGTTTCTATTTTTTTGTTCTTTCGAAGGCCTATTGTGGTAAGGATTTCTCATTCCGAGTTAGGGTGACTGATGCTCCTTACGTGGGCTCTCCCAGCTCAGTTGGAATCTCCTCCACTGGTTGGACATTCGAAGATGGTGTGAATTTTTCCTGTTGGTTCATTGTTGATGGGTTGTTCATCTTTTGAAGCAACCTGATCTCCTCTCTAACTGACGTATTCTCCAAGGTGCCAGCTAAGGATGAGCACTTCGATCTCTTGCTTGAGGTTGAAACAATCGCTTGTTGAATGGATATAGTCTCGATGAAAATAGCAGTATTTATTTTTACTCCTTTTTCCAGCATCGAATTTCATCTTGTTCGTCCATTTAAGGATGCGTTTGTCCCAAATCTCCATCAAAACTTGTTCGGGTGTCTTATTAAGGGGAGCATATGACTTGAACTTACTGTCAGGACTCTTATTTGGACACCGATTATCTTGTGATTGGTCGTCCTTCCTTTTCTTTCTCCCACTAGCCGAGTTAGGCTCTACCTTCGGTTGTTATTGTTTAGTTGTCGTTCCTTTACTCTGGATGGCCTTTCTTAGGGTAGAGGCTTCCTCAGCATTAGAATATTTTTGTGACCTGTTCAGTAGGTTGCCCATCGTCATCAGCGGGTTCTTATCCAAAGAGAAGATGAACTTAGGATCCCCTAATTCTCCCATTATTGTTGTCAGAGCAAGTTCCTCGGAGTGTTTTCGTACTTGCATCACTTCAAGATTGAAGCGCTTGATGTAATCTTTCAATAGTTCTTCTTCTTTTTGGACGATGTGAAGAAGATGGGAGGCTGATTTGAGTCTTTCTGTCCCCCCAATAAAGTTCATGATGAAAACTTGACCAAACTAAGAGAGCAAGCTAATGGAGTTCGACTTCAGCTGTCTAAACCATAGTCGGGCAGCTAAAGTAAGGGTCAATGAAAACACTCGGCACATCACTACAGAAGACGTGTTGTAGAGCTCCATCCAGACCCTGAATGATTCCAGATGCTTAGACGGGTCAGTAGTTCCCGAGAATGGAGTGATTTGTGGCATATCGAACCTATCCGGCAACTGCGCCTGCATAATGTCAGCAGTAAACAGAGGCTCAGTTTCCTCCATTATTACCTCCATTGGGGTTGGAGCATTTACACGGTAGGCTTGTCGTGTGTCCCCAATTTGACCAGGCAAGTCTTTTAGTTCAACTTCACATGGTTCGGCGCTCTTGGCCATGGCTTCAACGGAGGCTTTGCCACGTTTCTTTCAGTCCAACTCATGGTGTAGGTTGGAAGTGAGCACAGCCGTGGTCCTAGAAATGTGGGAAGGGGCTGGCCTAGCCGATCCGAGCTGTCGACTTCTTTGAGAGGCGGCAGGCGCGTTGAAGGGCTGAAGAGGATAGCGGACCACTTGCTTAGCTTCCTGGGCAGTCATCTGTACTTGTCGAGGTTGTAGTTGTTCTAGTAACTTCCTTATAGAATTCATGCTATTATTCAGCATTTCAACTTTTTGCTCAAGGGAGTTCAGCCACCCTCCTCTATTGCGAGATCGCTGAGCTTGCCTTGTAAGACTAGAGTTAGGCTGCTCTTGGGAGGTGGAGTCCCGATGACTATCAGGTTGCTCTGGTGGCGTAAGATCAGGCGCAACAGGGGAGACTTAGGCTTTCTTCTTCCCTTTAGCCATCATAATTATCTGGTAAAACAAGAAATGACTTTGATGTCAATTCCCACAGATAGTGCCAAACTAATGATGCAGTTTTCCGATAGACCCTTCTTAGACCATTGTGTACTTGCACATAAAACAAACAAGAATGACTCTGTCTAATGCGGGGGACCCTCCGATGCCAAAGTCAGGGATCTGGGTCTTTGTAGAAAAAGTCTAAATAGAAAAGGTTATCAGTGTCTACCTTTCACTATTGGAGGATTCCCTATTTATACTAGAGAGAAGATCACATTGTCGAGTGATCTTTTCTGTTTGGAAAGTACGTGTTGTAGTTGAATTAGAGCTCCTACCATGTCAGGGGTCTTCCTGAGATCCTCAGTCCTGGAAATCTTTGGGATTCTGATCTTATCCCTTCGTGATCCTCGAATAGATCTTCAGGTCATTTCCTTAGATAAGGTTGGACACCAATCAGGAATTGATAACATTGTCCAACTTATAGGTAAGGTCGGACTTCTGAGGTCAAGACGACTCAGAGGTACTCCAGCTGAGCTATCAAAGGGTCAGTGTCGTTCCATTGATAAAACCGACAAAGCATGCTTGTGATGTCCTTGTGATCACTAACTTCAGTAGCCCTCAACTTCTTTGTTTTTGTGGGACTTAATAACCTTACTAAGTAGTTCTTCTGGGAAGCTTATTGAAGGTCATGCTAACCTACAATGTGTCAACCTATGGTCGTACCGACATATAGTTGTCCCGACTCTAACCTTAATTATTCTTCGAGTAGTTTGGCCCATTGGTACTTGCTGGTTGTTGGTTTGACCTTCTCTTATGGATCAGCTCATTTTTCCTATAACAATGATCATGACATAGTATGAGCAATCCAATATATTATCAAGCGTATCAATGTAATTTTATCATGCTTATTAGTACAAATTTCTTAAGGTAAGAAAGCAATGAAAAATATTGTACATCATCGTGTCTTTGCTTATATTTATTTTTTGTTTGAAAAAATCTTCGTACATGTATTGATCTATGAAGTAAATAACAAACTGCGTACTTTATGTTTTTCTCATATTTTTTACTGGATGCATACATGGTACGTATGGATCCAATGTTAAATCTATGCAACTGTAATGACTATAAAAGTCTCACTGCGAATTGGACTATGACAAATTAAGAGGTGATTGAAACGCATGCTTGAGAGATCGGCCCTGCCCCCAAAATCATGCCGGTCCGCTCATCAGGTGGACTAGACAAATGAGAAAAATGGATGGTTACAAAGCAGATGGGCTGCAGACCATGCTTCAATGACCAAAATGCCTTGTTGTTGAACCATGGCACATCCACAGGACCCGACAGATAAGTGGCCGAGAAATCACGTACATGCCTCTTCAATCTATCCAACATGAGTAGATGTAAAAAAACAAATATAGTCCTGAGATGTTTTTTTTTTTTTTTTTTTTTTAAAAGTTGCAAAGCACATGCAAAGCGATTGGCGGAATCTCATGATAAGGTACTGGAGAGCAATCTAGAGGTTGGGAGTTTTAAGAAGCTTTATAGCTATACCCACATCGTTAATGGATTTGCAGTCCATGCCACTCCTTCTCAGGTGAGTTGATCTCTCTTACGCTCTATACTCTACTAAGATAAAGATGATTTCTTGTCTCGTGGGTCCACCCAATCTGGGTATAGGGTCCTCGGTGGAATGGTAACGGGACAAAAGCTAAAGTTTTAAAAATTGGAATTGGTGAGATTTTGAGCCGAGTCTCAGGGAAACTTGTTGCCTGGCATGACTATGCGACGCAGGGATAAATTTGATGAGTTTGATCAATGTCTTCTTCAAGGATAATTACTCCGAATTCATGGAGCTTCTCTAGACTCCTCATAGAGACTTTTCGAATCCACAAGAAAAAAAAAAAAAAAAAAACTAAGAAAAATATATATAAATTCTATAAAATTCATAATTTGGTTGATGAATAAAATAAATGAGTTAACAACCCTTTAAATAGGGATACTAAGTAATGGGAGAAATTTCATAATATAACTACAACTAAAACTCCTAGAATTAACAACTTACTATAAATAGTAAAGTTACTATTTATAAACAATCATGATGTATACTAGTGTGTAGGGTTTTTGGCCAAAATTAGTATCCTATTTGGTTTCATCATGCTATTCTCCTAATTATTGTAAGCACTTTTCACATTGGGTGCAACTCGTAAAGCCTAATGGATGAAAAGTTATAACCAAGCTAAAACTTACTATTTATAGTAATAATAGAATGGGTGGCTAAAGTAGCTGGTACTATTTCAAAATCATATATTTTAAGTTGGATAACTCATTCTGCCTTACGAGATATGATAGATTTAAGGTCTTATATTCTGAATAACTTTTGTCGTTAATTGTGCCTTTTTGATCTATCTTAGTCATGAAGCTGCCTAGGGCCCACTCTACATCACTAGGCCAGGTTTTGTCCATGCAGTCCCTATGACTCCACTGAGGCACAGGTCCAGTCAAAAGGGATTTTTTAAAGGGAAACAGAACAAAATAAATATATTTAAAATTTCTTTTATCTAAAAGCTACTTAAATATTAAAGATTTATTTGAACACCTTAACTGCGTGTAATGTTTTGAAAAAAAAAAAAAAAAAAAACGCCTCAGATTACTCTTGTTAACCTTTTTGTTAACTTTCACATTGTAACGATTTTACCCTCAGAACCTATTTTCGTTGCTACAAGTCCAACCCAATCCTCGTGGCCGTTTGGCCTTACTTGCAACTGCAAAATCAAGGGAGCGGATTGCTCGTGACCCCTCTGTGCCAGAATCTGTGAGATCCACTCCGTCCATCTGTTTTGAAAGACGACGATAGGATAGGATTCTAAAAAAAATAAGGCAGATCAAAAAATCATGTGGGCCATACACAAAAAACAGAGGGGATTGAACGCCTAGCTGCGATAGAAGTTTTGTATAAGGATGATATTTGTTCCTATAGTTCATCTGAGTGTTGATAATTATATGAACGGTTTGGATGGTATGAAAACATCATAGCCAGCTCCAGAAAGGTTTAAACAGTGGAAGGTTCCAGTAGTACATTATTCCCACTGTTTTGTTGGTGTGGCACACATGAGTTTTTTATCTGGCTGATATTTAGAATAATGTACTATCGTGGTCATTTAAAACAGATGGACGGAGTGGATTTACAACGAACATCTCTGTGGACCCCACAGCCCCGGCGCACAGAGATCCTCTGCTTGGGTCTGCTTGGGTCACAGGCAATCCGCTCCCCAGTGTTTCCCGTGGCATGGCCCACTTTAAGTCCTGGATCTGCTTCATTTTTGGAGATACCTTAACATGATATGGCGAACAGATGGATAGATGGACTAGATGTCGCATAGTCATTGTGGTAGGCCCGTAGTACCATAGGCGGGGGTTATTCTAAATGAGTTCGCTCGGCGTCTCCAGAGATGAGCCCATGTACAAAGCCACACGTTTGCCATCATGGCACGTAAGTCCAAGATCCTATCCTTCCATTAGAAAGAAACCACTATTTGATGCCTTTAGCCCATGAATTAGGTTGATCCACTTGTTTGGTTACCAAAACAAATCTATAGCTCTAAAATACTTGGCTGAAGTTTTCTAACCCATCCACCTATTTTAAATATTGGGGCCCACCTTTTTAGTGGACCATATCAATTTTAGGGAAAACATCGTCTGGACAACCAGTGGATGGATTTGATGCAAACCTATGTGCCATGATGGTACGTGTGGAGGCATACCGTTCCAACATGAGAGAAATCTTTGATTTGGTGGTTGCTTTAAGCAAAATTTGTAGAAACGGAAATGAATGCAAGAGATGAGGGGTCAGCTGCCAAGGAAAAAGGCGCAAACTTATATATATATATATATATATATATATATATATATATAAAGATTAATTAATTAATTAACTAACTAAACATGTTTAGAGCACATTTAATACATTGAATTACGTGGTATTGAATTGCATTTGGAGAAATATAAATTTCTTTATAGATTTTCATATGATTATGTAGTAGATTCTATCATGGCATTGGCAATAATATCATCACCAACTATAATATCTCTAATCAACCGATATAATTCGCCCACCAACTTCTCATTCACAACTACACGTATGCACCAATCCTATGCTGACAAGTTGATCAAGTTGGACCGAATCAAATCCACCAAGCCCTAAACTTCAATCCTAACCCTAAGCCTTATTAGAGCGCTATAACCCAGACAATCTAACTAACTCATCAAGTCAACCCACCTAGTCAAATCAAGCACAAAACCAACCAACTAAGTCTAAGACCAAAGGCCTATAAAAAAAAATTGAAACGGCAACAAACTTGGCCTCAAAGAAACTAGAGCTCCCATACACTTGGGGGTACACACCTACAAAGCAGGTGGATTGTTGTGGCTTGGGCGGCACCCTGGCCATCAACTACCACGTGACAGCTCCCCTGCCTTGGCAAGGGAGGTGATATATTAGATTTCTCTTAGTTCAGGGTACAATTGTGTGGAGAAGTGAAAATGCTCCGGTACCCCTCTTTGTGGCCAAAATCATCATTTTATCAATCAATCCAATTGCGCAGATTATGCCACATTGCGATCTTGAATCCCATCCTTTCATTCCCTTTTCAACCCTAGACCTCCCACAAATTACAAAAAAATCAAATTTGGGAGCTATAAATAATCACCTCCCTTTCTCATTTTAACACACCTCTCCACCTAGAAAGTTCCACACTCCCAGTAATCCCTTAACTTCTCATCTTCCATCTCTCCGCTAAAGAGGAGTAAAAGTAGGAAGAAAGGAGTCCAACCCAGGTCTACCCTAATCAAGTCAAGTCTTTAGCTACCAGTGCTACGAAGACCCCAATCTGAGCTCTCAACCTAATCCTAGAAACAATCATTCATCCTACCATTTAACTCTCAATCAACTTCATCTATCCTTGCATAAACTTCGTACAATACATATTTCCTTCTTAACTCTCTGCTTGTCTCCAACCATAGCATTGCATTCATAGTATTGTGCACCCAATCTATTCAAGCGTACGCTTTGTGGCTTGCTGAGTTAATCAGACCATGCCCATTAGAAACTTAGATTGATTGGCTATTTCTTTGATAAGTAGGAGAGTCAAGGTGGATTTATCCAACCTAAGTTACAGTTTGTCATATGCATTGCATCCAACACGGTATTTCACACACAGCATTACATAACTCCACATATGTAGCATTGCATGCACAACACTCAGCACCCAATTCATTTAAATGTATGCTCCAAGGCTTACCAAAGTAATCGGACCCTGCCCATCAGAAATTTGGACTGGTTGGTTATTGTGAACACTCAAGGAAACTTTCTCCTGAGTTGCCCACTAGGCATCCGGGTCGAACCATCTGATGGTTGCACGAGTTTTGTGTGTGTGTGTGCACGCGCACGTGTAGCGATAGATATAAAATTAGAATTTACTCAAATTTCTGATGTGACAGGATTTAGATACCCAGCAAGTCATAGAGCATACGTCTTTCATAAACCTAGAATATTACATACTCAGTTGATATGGGTGACAGCATGTAAAGGCCTAGATCCAAAGTCTATCCAGATCTAGTGAAACCCATTGCTAAGACCTCCATACCCAAACCTCAAGGAGGGATTGGGAAGAGAGGTTAATGATTTTAAGTGCTTAGTTGATACGAGCAATAGCGTATGAAGGCCCATATCTGAAGACTATTCGGATCTAGTGAAATTCATAGCAAAGACCTCTATACCTGAACCTTCCGAATGGATTAAGAAGAGAAGCTAATAATTATACTAATATCATTCGTAGCCCCTCATGCAACATACTTGTATCATCGGACACTGAGCAGCAGGAGTTGTGTACTTTGTTTGTAATAATTCGGTATGGTTTTAGGTTTTACATTACCTTTCGTAAGATTGATAGAATGGCTCAACTGAGCACTGTTTTAGACTTCCACTAACCAAAATAAAGGCTTCAGAATCCACGGTAGGATAGAATACATAGAATTTCCTTGAGCTCAGAAAGTCGAAGAATTTCCAACTCGAGTGACTCCTAGTTCGGCCTATGCCATGGATTCTAGGAAAGGGCCTCGATTAAATAAAATGAAGAGGTTACGCGCCCTTTTACCACCCATTTGAAACATTGTATCTACTTTACTAGGATGTACACTATGAAAGGGGATTGAAGGAACTTTCATTAAAATGCTATTTATATGTCTAAACTATAAAAGACAAATTGAAAATAGAATGAGAACGATAGAAAAGGGATTTTTCGATAGAAGTATGTAAAAGAAAAAGAACACAAAGTTTTTTATCATCCTTTAAGTCACGTATTCTAATACAAAAGATCCTCAAGAGAGGCAACTGTAGAGCATACTTTACATGATGTTAGAGAAGAACTTACAACCTTAGGTGCTTAAAGCAATGGGGTCAGAATATATAGACTAGAAAAGAATATATCAAGAATACAAGGTTGGCTTTGAAATTAAAATAGAACATAAGAGATCAGAGAGAAATCTAGAGAATAAAATCCTTTGTCTCAAACTCTTTGCCTCAGGCTGATTTTCTTCTCCCTATCCCTCGGGGCTCTCCCTAACCATCACAAGTTGTGAGGGTGGAGTCTCTTTTATAAGTAATTAGAGAGCAACACATAAGGCTGAATGGATAAGATTAGGCAAGTTCGGCTCTCACGAGCTTGGTGCTTTGGCATCCATGCTAGGCTCGAGCAAACCTAATCATTGCTAAAGAGACAAGAGCAACCGAACCTGAAACTGCTGAAGAGATAACACCAACCAGGCCTAGGACGAAGCCTGTGTGGGGAGCCAGTGCATGAAACCCACAACTAGGGGAGCCTAGGCTAGTTTTATGCAAAGTCGGCCTTAGCAGTGTCACTTTTGTCCAAAGCCGGTGCCGGCATTCAGCAAAGTCGACACTTGGCTGCTTAACCTGGATCATTGGTTTCCTTCCTATATATGGTGATTTTAGTCACTGAGATCGATCGAGGGTCCACCAAAGTTACAAAGCCACGTGGTCATGTTTTGATTATGGGGTGTTTATAGCTATCGCTTTGGGAAGTGAGAGAATCAATGTGGATTTATCTGACTTAAGCTATAGCTTGTCATAGGCATTGCATTTAACAAAACATTATACACATTTGCACATTTATAGGATACAAGAGCTAACTTTGATCCTTAATAGTTCAGTTACTCCTGTGAAGTAGAAACCATACCTGCGTACAGGCGAAGAGGATGCCTAACACCTTCCCTTTCTATTACCGTTGTCCCTTACCCAAGCCTTTTGGTCGTAGATCAATAAGTCATTTTAGGGTTATGATCCTTCAAATTCTCACTCCTAATGTTTCTACATCGTCTAGCCAATTGTGAGAATTAAGTAATTGGCTAGTAGCAACTCTAGTCAAATATAACACCCCCTTTATCCCAACAAAAAGCCTTTGAAAAGACATAAATGAACGCGATCAGCCTGTGATCCAACATCGTCCATTTTACAAATTTTAATAAACCATTCTCATGAAAAAAAGAAAGTTTATGATTGTATTCATGAACTTCTCCAATGACAGAAAATTCTTTTGCATGTCCAATACATGTTGCACACTATATGTGATACCATTAAATATAGTGACTTTGATATCTCTAATCCCCTTAATTTTATGTGTTTTCATCACCCATGTACATTATGCCACCACCACATAATCTACATGTGTAGAAACAGTCTCTGTATGGAGTTATATGGAACAAAGCACATAAATCTAAAATTCATTAATGGGTCAAATTCTCCTACAGAATTATTGTCAACAACACTCTCATTCTTGGATAAATTGTCTTTCTCAGATAGGTCTCACTGAAAATCCTTTGAATTTGATGCTAGATCATGCGAATTAGGTTTAGAATTTTAGTGATTTGCTTTCCTTAGTTTATAATTTTTGCACACGTGATCAATATTTTTGCAATTCTAACACTATAATTGTTTGCACCCCTTTTGACTTAGATATCGTATGATCTATTCTACTAGTACAATTCCCAGATTGTGAATAGGGCTTCTCAATGGGCTGGGATAGAGTAGCTCTTTGCCCAGATTTTGAACTGTTTTAGGATGTGCCGTCAGGCCGGCTCTATTCAAAATTCTAATATTTCATGCCCGAACTTTGAAGGGCACCAACAGTGAGATTATTGGATTGTGAAAAAAAAAATTGCTCATAGGTGGGCAGTCCAAGTACAATCATGTTAGGACCATAATGCATTTTCATAATTTGACAACTTGAAAAGACTTGACCTGACTGACCCAAATTGACATTACTGAACCAGATTTCATCATAACTCAAAGAAAAGTTCAATCCAGTCAACAACACAATCAAAACTTGAGAAAAAATCTATTCAACTTAAATATTAAATAAATAAATAAAACTCAACGCAACTCCATGAAAACTTCACCAAATAAAAAATAAAAAATCTACTGCAATCAGCACAACTCAGCATTATTTATATATTATTTGTACTTCTTAAATGTTAAATAACACTAAAAAAAAAAAGCTCAAGAGATCACCTGTGATACCGAGTAGACTCAACTGGAGCAGAATTCAAGTGAGTTTGTGTTTTAAAACCATGTGCATTTGATTATCCAAGGTACATACCCTCATGCAAGATAGATCCGATTCATTTTAATGGCCATTTTATATGAAGGTTTTGCTAACATCCCCTATGAAGTTGTATTGTGTAGGTGTTTGCAACATCCCCAAAGCTTTTAATTGACATGTTCGATGTGTACTCATCAATCTAAACCATCCACTCTTGTACATCTGGAGATAAGCCATGGTTAAAATAAAATTAAAACTAAAATTAAAATTTAAAAAAAAATAAATCATACCAATCAGATGATCCTAAACATCCATCCAATCAATAATGTGGAAAATGAACAATTAAGATTGAGCAGGAAAATTTATCGCCAATCATCATTTTTGAAACATTTATTCCATAAATCCTACTTTCTATTGCTTATGATTCCAAAGTAGTATTTTGGTTCAATGATTCTAACCATGTGAACTATGGCTCTTAAACAATAGAGAGTTATTGCAATTCATTTCAATTGAGCATCCAAACACTCCTTTATATTTTAATATAGCTAGCATGTCACAGGTCAACAAGCTTAAATCTGCACAAGGAGTGAGCTTGATAGAAAAAGATAGAGGTGCTAAGCTAATGACAACTTACACTCCTCGTTATCTTGGGCTAACTGGGCCCACAGGCATGTGGACCCAAGAAGGAGGAGAGGAAAATGCAGGCGACGGTATTGTTATCGGGATCATTGACACGGGAATCGATCCGACGCACCTAAGCTTCACTTACGATCCCCTCAATCCGTTCCAGGCGGCCCTTCCTCAGTTCTCCGGCGGCGTCTGCGAGGCAGGCCCTCACTTCCCATCCACTTCATGCAATGGGAAGATAATGTCTGCCAAGTACTTTGCAGCTGGAGCTGCAGCATCGATGCCTCTTAATGCTTCCAAGGATTTCTTATCGCCCTTTGATGCAGTGGGACATGGGAGGTACAAAAAATTAAAAGTAGTTTAAAGTGCATTTGGTTACACCAAATATCATGAAACTTGATGATATAAATCATGTGCAACCAAAAGCACGAGAATGCTGACGCTATATTTGGTCTGGATAAGATTTATGCAGGGTTAAACGCGATGAGGTTGATCACTGTTTTCTTCAAGGATAACTACTTCAAATTCATGGAGCTTCTGAGCACTCCTCACATATACTTCTTGAATCACGAGTGAAAAGCAAGAAAAGATAAAGAATATTCATGAAAATTCATAAATTGATTCATGATTGAAATAAACCAGCCTACAACACTTTAAATAGAAATACCAAGCCTTAGAAGAAATTTCAGAATTAAGCTACAAATAAAACTCCCTAAAATTCATAACTCACTATAAATAGTAAATTTACTATTGATAGTATGTGTCGTATGTGGCTTAAAATCTCACAAATTCGACATGGGCAACCTGGCATCACCAGGTTGGTTGGTTAAAGTAGCTTCTCCTACCCCCAAAATCATATATTGTACATCGAGTAACTCATTTTGATTTACAAGATACGCTTGTTGTAAGGTTCTGATAGTCCGGATCACCTCCACCTCCGATCAGGCCTTCTCCGGTCTATCTTGGACATGAAAGTGCCTGCGACCCGTCTTACATCAGGGTCCCACCATGTCCGGCCGGATCAACAAAATTAGGCTTAAGGCCTTTCGGACCTAGAACAGCATGCCTAAGCCTCACATATCAAAAGTTTATTGGGCCCGGGCTGGCCCTACCCTTTCTGAAGTTTATCAATCCTTGTTTCCCCGCACAGCACGGAGAGAAATAGACATTTGATAAAATAAAAACTAAGGTTCACATATGTGCTAGCATGGCATGATAGGTCCAAGATCCAATCCATTCATCACAACGGCACTACTGTTTTGATGCATTAATCCAATAATCAGGTTGAGTAACTAATCAGATGGACCACAGTTTGAAAAACAAATGTACAATTTTGAACAATTGGTTGAAATTTTCTAACCCATCCACCACCCGTGTTATTGATCCAACCTGATTTTATTTTTGCAAAAAACATGTTGCATGTTAGCACGTGTGGTGTGTACACGAGCTTCACTGCACCATGTGGGCTTGTGGCTTAGAAAAGTTCTTACTTGTATGTGCACCAATATTCATCAATGTGACAAATATTACCACGATTTTGAAAAAAATCAAAAAATGGTGGTATTATCTTAAAAATTTTAAAATCTGACGGATTTTAAAATGTCACATTTTTATCACCATAATATATGGAAAATAGATGGCACAACATATTTAAATTTTAAAGTTCTTTAATTATTTAACATAAATACTTTTAAGTGACTTTTACCTCACAATTGCTACTTAAAAAAAAAAAAAAAAAAAAACTTTCATACATTTACAAAAAAGCGTCCTTACTCACTTACTAATGAGGGTAAAAAGACTTAAACAACCTTTTATAACCGAGCCGTGCACTAGGGGTGCCCAGCTTGATGTATGTGTTGTATATCCACACCATTCTTCTCTTTTTCCGGTTCTTTTTAGGACATCATCTCAAAAATGAAGCAAATTCAAATCTCTAGTGCCCACCATTAAAAACTTCTTAGGGCCACTATAATGTTTGTTTGCCATCTAATGTGTTGATAAGGTTTCACTGACTTGAATGAAGGGAAAACACAGATATCGACTTGGTCCAAGATTTTGGTGGCCCATTAGAAGTTTTTAATGGTGAGTCACCATTGTTCCCTGTGGTGTAGTCCACCAGAAATTAAGATCTGCATCATTTTTGTGCTCATTTTCTTAAAATAATAATTAAAATGAATGGGCGGCATAGATAAAACACATACATCATTCTGGGCTCACAAAGCACAGTTTCTAGTATCAGTATACAATCGGTGTCCCGATATATGAGACGGAGTTCCTGCGACACAAAGCCCTATGTGGCCCACTACATTTTCCATGTAAAATGCACTCCATCCATCAGATCAACAAGCTCATCTTACAATGAAAGTCCAAAATAAACTAGATCCACTATGTGGCCCATAACACAAGGAAAAGTGGGGATTATTCATCCCCATTATCGGCATTCCTCATTAAAGCCAATCAGGGTATATTACATGTGATTTATACAAATATGCACAGTGTATTTAAATATTTGAAAAGATTTCTTAGCAAACAATAGCAAGACATATCAAACAATGCCACGTCAATGCCTAAGAGACCGATGAAGAAGCAATCATGTAAGAACGGTTACAAGATAGAAGGCCAAGGGAGAAACAGAGAAAGTCAAATAGCAATGAACGGCTATAACAACCGTTAGAACGTGATAAGAATCCAGATAGCTAGGTTAAAACTATAAATAAAAGAAGAATGCAAGAGGAAGAATTCATCTCATATCAACACAATCAAACCAAATATATCTTTCAAATTATCCTTTCAATTATCAGACAATTTACATTCTAATCATTTACTTTTCCTATCAAACAAATTACAAGTTTGTTGCCTTGAATTCTTCAAATTTCTTGACAACTAACTCCTTGGCCTTCATAACTAGTACGCGTTTATGTCAAATAATCATTTACTCCAAAAGCTTAAGCTACCAGAGTGTGGTGTATCAATGTATATTAAGGGGAAGACTCTACACTAGAACATACTAACGAGGGTGGAGGAATGCTCACACCACAAATAGGTTGGGCTTGATTTCCCGGTCCCTGGGCCGGACCTGATTTTTCCTGACCACTTGTGGGAAAATAATATATTAGCGAGGAATATTTGTTACTCTCGATATTCGAACATAGGACCTTCCACTCTAATACCATGTCAAACAACCATTTACGTTGTTTGACAGTTTACTTCTCCATGACAATCGCTGGTCTGTGAGTTTGTAGAGAAGGTCGATGACTACTTTGAGGCATCGGTTGATGGCTATGAACTTCTACTCAGCCCTCAATTTTTCGGACTTGCCGGACTCTTCACAAGTTTGATAGAGTTCTATCTGGGACTCGATGAAATTTTCACTAGTCCTAATTGTTCAGCTGATCACACCCTGGATAGAGTTGTTTGGCATCGGAGAGGTCAGTGAAGAGGTTGCCAAGTACAACCTCCATGGATCATAATATCTCTTGTCAAAGCGATGTTGATAGGTCCAATACAGTCAAATCTTCCAAGCTACATCATAGCGAGCTGAAAGAGTCGCATACTCGGCTCGAAGGGCCAATAGTTCCATCAGGGGGCAGAGCATCGTTCAAGTTCAAAATCGGCCTTAGAGTACGCCTCTCCAAGCCGCTGGAGGTTCGAAATGACCTTGAGAACCTCTTGTAGAAGTTTATCAGTCTTGGTTGCTTTAGTCACATCCCTAAGGAAGGGATAAGCATCATGGAGAAAAGGGGAGTGGGAGGAGTCAATCCCTTCCTCGAGGATTTCTTTTAAAACCCTCAAAGATTGAGAGAAGAAAACAGAAGAATCCATAGCATCAAGGCTCGCCGCTGAGATTTCTTATTCACGGTGTGTTGCAAATCTGAATGGGGAGTGCTCTTTTATAAAGGTCATGAGGAGTAATAAATGCATCCATCAGATAGGGTTCGATGGTTGGGAATCTAAAGCAGGTAGTTGGGTTGTCGATTCATTTCTGAGAACATGGGGGGTGCAATGGAGTAAATGAAGTTCCTCGAGGAACGTTGCATATTTACTCCTACTGAGTTAGCATAAGGCGGAACATACGTGAACAAAAAAAGAAACAAAGTATTAAGTGACCAATTAGTGATAAAGAAACTCGATCAGCTATAGGAACACTGTTCGAACCAATTATATTTTTTGAACATCTGTAGCTATGACTGATGGTAGAAGATTTAGTACCTGAGAAAAAAAAAAATTTCATACCTTACCAGAATATCAATCTTATTGATAAAAAGAGAGATTTATTTAATAACATTGTCGGTCATCGACTGCATTACACATGCAGGAAAGAGAAATAGAAAGGGGGAACATAAGATAATCGAGCGACTTAAATCTTCATTCCCTCATACTCTTCGAGGAGAGCTTGCATCTAAGACTCATTATTGTCTTGTTTATGTGTCTAATCTACTCCTTTCTCAATGATAATTGGAAGAAGGTGAAGCAGCTAGTCGACGCAGATATTGTTTGAGGACACCATGTTTTCGACTTCTCTCTTTGCACTAAGACTTATTTTCAACCGCATCTGGTAGATAGCAATCTGTTTGTCCATAAATGAGAAGTCTTCTAGAATGACCACGTCTTTGGCGAAGAAGGAACATTCCCATTCCTTGAGCACTTCCATTAGTCCAGTGCGATAAGCTTGCAACGCACGGAGCATGGTGTGATTAAACTGGTGCGTCTGAACCCAACATAATCGGTCGTGCCAAGCCAGTTCACGAGCCTTGCTCACCCCTATAGAATCTTCTTTGGCTGATGCTTGCTGGTGGAGGTATCCACAGAACATTTCATAATAGAAGGTAAGCTTGAGATAACAACATCCCATAGGATGAAGACGCTTTAGCTTTTAAAGGAGTTCTCCGAGCGCAACCTCTGATTTGGCCTCAGTGGAAGCCGCTTTAACGAAATAATTTGCATCAAAGAGTAATGAGGATTGACAAAATTCCACTTGGCCCAACTCGAATATCTCCTTCAAATAACTTACAACACCAGCGATAAAAGAAGAATGGTTGGAAGCCATGGAAACATGACAGAGGTATAAAGACGAGGTTATTGTGAATTTGAATGAAATTTAGACCAGTTTAAATAGGTAAATTTTGTACCCATGATTCAGAGCGATTATGGCAAGAAAGTTGATACATGTTCCAAGCAACCAGGAACGCATAGTGATTAAGGCTTCAAATTCGAAATGAGTCCATGATGTATCGGATTTTAAGTGCCATGTCAGTAGTCAGTTACAAACATAAAAGAGCATAAAACAAACAAATGCATGAAAAGAACAAAACAAGCTCGATGGCTGATTGTATTGATAAGTGATTTTTGTTGCTTGTGAAGTAATCTCTTGTTTAACTACTGATCGGTGAAGTCGATCAACGGTGGTTGTTTGAGTCTTAACAGACCTTTTTTTTTTCACACACGCTGAGTCTTACCAGACTTGTTAATCACTTGACTATCTCCTTTCAGTGGATGTGTTCTGCATGTTTCTCCACATAGTCCCTCTTTAGAGCTATTAGCTCCGCTTCTAGAGCTATAATTCTGACCTCCATATCCTCGAGCTCGGTCCCAAAGGTCTTCAATTCAGCAGTGCTAGAAACAAGGTCCTTAATGATGTCCTTGGCAGAAGCCATTTAGGACTCTATTGTGGAATGTTCCACTTTAATTCGGACGACAATAGCAAGTACATGGTTGTGTGCTTTGACGAATCCCAAATATTCTTGAAGAATTGGCATTTTATCTACCAGGTTGGGATTTGATCAAGAGTAAACACAAACACGATATGACTCGACCAATCATTCAAGCTTATCGACCATCTCAGCCATCAGAGATCCAAATGATCCCATTTGCAAGAGGATTTGAAGTTATGCTTTGAAGTTTTACAGATTTCTCGAGAGAGGGCGACTCAGCCATAGCGATGTCTTCAGCAAGGGCCTTCTCGAATGATAAAATGATATCCTTGTATGAAGGTCCATCTTAATTAGGAGAGGTGAGACTCAGAGCATCACCCACCATTGATGGTATAAAAGTGGGTAGCAGATGTAAGTGGTGCTCTGAGACATCGACCGTTACAACCTCCTCAGCCATAACATCAGTTTCCCCATAAGCTGAAGATTCTTCAACTATCAGAGGAATTTGTTTGTCGAGTAAGGAAGGAGTTGGCTGAGAAGATAGTTTCTCACCAGAATGGTGAAGGAGTGGCGCTTCATCTTCTTCTTCTTCCTAATCGACCCCAACAGGAAGTGTTGGAGGTATGTCGATCAAGTATTCAGATGTTGAAGGAAGAGTTATAACCTCATGAGAGCTATGGGATGGAATGGCCTCAACACTGACCATATTCTCAAAATTTACGGTCTGGGTATCAACGATCTCGGGGGCATCGGTCGTTGATGGGTGTTATTATAATGGTTGCGCCACAATGATTTATTTGTCAATGGTCGATAACTCCTAGGTAACTGTAAGAAAAAGGCATAATTAATTAATATGAAAATCAAGAAAATTCAAGATAATTATATATAAGCTAGTAATTTCCACCTAAATCAGAATGGACGGTGTAAGTGATGAATCGTGTGTCAACGGCTTGAGGATTTTTTATAATCATCGTCAGCGTTTACATTGAAGTAGTGAATGGTGGCGGATTGGGATGGTAAGGAGTAATATACTTTTCATCAAATGAGGGATCATGGTATTTAGTCTTTCTCGATCCTGATACCATTTATTTCAGAATTTATTGTAATGAACTTCTTGGTGATGTTTCATACCTTCTTCGATTTCTTTTGAATAATCAACGATTGAGAGACCTAGCTAGTACTTAGTTTTAAAATATTTTTCGAAAGAAGATACATCATCGGCTGAGGAAGTACATGATGTCTGTCGAAGCGTTGATGGAGCCGGCAACGGTTGATCCACAGTTATTGATTGAGGAGATGGATTGACGCTTTTAAGAACTAAGATAGGAGGCTTTGGAGGTGGACCGAGTGGAGCTCCCAAGTCAAGAATTCTCTTCGCAGCTAATGGACATTGGAAAATTGGTGGAGGTGCCAGAGCAGCAGAAATCTTCACCACAATTTTCTAACACTTCCAAGAAGCAGCAGCTACTTCTATCGGTGAAGTTTGAGGAAAAGATATCGTAGCCAATCTTGTCTTTGGCGTATTTATTTTTTGGCTTGGTGTACTGGCCGATGAGGGTGCTGCCATCTTCTTTCCTTCAGGCTTAAGCTTTGAAGAAAGTAGGGATATAATCTCTTCAAGAGACTTATTCAGTAACCTTTGATAATGGCTCTCCCAGCAAATGGCAAAAGTATCCATTGCTTGTAGTTGATTTGGATAGTAGGGAAGATCAAGAGCCAAACTGGCTTCTTGAAAAGAAGAATGGAGAGACCAATAGAGCTTGGCTTTGTCGACGATCGGCTGGTCTTCTGGGTAAATAGTTAGGGGATGCATTGAACTAAACCGAATTATCGAGTGAGCAAATTTGGACAATACTATTCAATCCCGACCTTGGCATTTTCGCTTGAATCAATTGAACCTCCATATGGAAGATCTCAGCCGATGAGGTAGCTTTCCCAAGCTAGGTACATCTATGATGCCTCATGATCGTTCTCCTGTGCAGATCAGCTAGCAAACCAACTAGGACCATATTCCCCGTCATGGAATAGAGTGAACGACCAATTCTGTCTGCTTCTACCCGAAGAGGAAAATAATGTATTCGTATACACTAAAAAAAGAGTATCTTGGGTAGTGGATGGTACTCGCCATAGGAAGTATAGGTTGCTTCATAATGGATGGAGTGATGTACAAGAGAGGGACATAAGTACTCGTACATTAACATCTAGAGAAGCCACAGTGGTCCTCTTCTAAGAAACAACCTTTAGTGGTAACTTCATAGATTCCTCTATATAAGTGGCCGAGTACATAAGGCGTTAGGGTAAGTTTTTTACCTTAGGCAAGGGCGTCGGCTAGGGGCCTGTTTGGATTCATGTATAAGGGTGTATTGTATTGTATCCGGCTACTGTTCATGTATACGTTTGAGCATTTTCAGAATACATCTAAATCAACATGCCATTAACCAATGTTTGGATATGAGGTATTGTTCGGGCAAGTATTCAATTTCTTGTACAAATCAATGCTTGGATATGACGTATAAGGGTTGCATATTGTATATACATATAAATATTGATAGCACATGTACAACTGTAACCCTTTTTAAGTTCTCAACTGTTTCGATTCTAGGTGGGGCCCATTGTCATGTTTTTTATTAATCATACCCGTCCATCATGTTTTGATTGAATAATCCTAGTCGTTCATCCATTGTCTTCTTTCGTCTAACCCTCTTTCATTGATAGTACCTAGAGAGTTATTACCTCATGGAGGAGGATATGAAGCAGGCAAGACAAAACTCTGATGGAGAGAACCTCCTTCATTTCCCCTTCTACCCAATTCACTTGGCCTTGGGCTAGGCGGCGACATTGGCGACAATGTTGTCTACATACCATTGCAAGCATATCGGATCAGATCAGCATTGGCGGCATCAAGCTCATTTTGGAGCCTGTGGACCTGTCTTTGGAGGAATGAAATTGCGCCAATGCAGCCATAAACTGGGTCCTTCATGCGGGCCTCAGCCTCGTAGGTGAGCGAATTCATAGCGTCTTCTCTCTGGTGGGGGAGAATCTTGGTGAGGATCTTGGAAATGTTACCCGCACCAAAGATCTTGTGCACATGGAGGAAATCCCTACTTCGTCTGATCCCTCAAGTGGAGAAGATTATAAACTGTAATACCTCCTTAGACCTTTGAAGAGGAAACTATTCTGCAGCTGAATGGCCACATACACTGGGAAGAAGACGATCTTCTGCGATGATGGAGTAGGATCTCTGTTCTCCACAGTTGAAATGTATAATATTCAAAGAGATAGACACCGCCCAATAATACTATGCATTGAAGAGACTGCACTACACGATGCAGTAGCGTCTTAAACCAGTTTACCGCCTTTTGAAAGTTTTGGATTATTGGTGTATTCGGGCGCATGGAAAACGCTGGAAGCCAGCTCTAATTCAAACATTGTACGATGGGAATATTCGGGAACATTTGGTTATAATACGATACAACTCACCCTTATACACGAATCCAAACAGCCCTAGATAAACATATTTGACGGTTATTTGCAGGGCATTCACATAGATCAAATGTCGACAGATCCAAAGTAGCAGAAAAGTTGTATGTTTTTCGTAATCAACCAGTTCGTTGGGATTATGATAGGCCTACATGAAGTGCGAATAAGCTTTTCAATCTTTGTTTGGGAAGTTCTTGGGCTCTTTCTGCACGAAACCAAGATGAATGGCTTCACCAAAAGGGAGAAGTTGGGTTAAAATTACAATATAAAAAATTGTTGGATTCATGGGACCACAGTTGAAGAAAAATGTATTAGTCGATGAACTCCAAAATGTTGAAGCTTTGACAAAGAGGGATGGATATGTTGCATAATCGTAGATGGGGAGCTTGATATACTCATAAATGCCTATTGCTCTCCATGTTGCCTCATGTTGAGATGAGACACGGGCAAACCAAGCATCCCATTTTGGAATGGGCTTCGGCCATGATTGAGGGTTCTTCAAGGCATTGATGGAATCAAGGATAGACTCGGATTGAATCAGTAGAGTTTCACCAGAACGGATGGAAAACAAAGGATCCATCATGCAAACTTCTTCAACTTCCATTGTCAGAGTGAACATTGGACCCAAATGGTAGTAATCATCGATGGGCAATTGAAAGACTATCTTGTTGATGCACTTGTCAGCAAGAGCATCCATCACTGTAACAAGATCTTTTTGTTGGAATGACAGGGCGGAAGATGAAGAGGCAGCCATTACTCTAAAGAAATATTGGAATTCAAAGTTGCTCAGAAGAATAAAGAATGAGGGTGTAAGAATGAAAAAGAATTCAAAACAACATTTATATCGATCGAGAGAGAAGAGCATTTATTAGGGCATCATTAAAATGGTGTAAGGAACGATGTAAGAACATGTATCGACACAGGGTTCGACTCTTACTTCGATAAATTGCGACTATTGCTGACGTGTTACGATGTATCAGTCGAAGACGGTTATCAGCTCGCTGTCATGTGTAACTAATAAATACCACATTAATGAGGGGTCGAGGTGAAGCGACGTGGAGGCAATGCTCATCCTCATTATCGTCATTCCTCATGAGAGCCAATCAGGGTAGATTACGTGTGATTTATACAAATTTGTATGGTGTATTTAGAGATTTGAAAAGATTTCTTAGCAAACAATAACAAGACGTATCAAATAATGCCACATCAACGCCTAAGCGGCAAATGAAGAAGCAATCATGCAAGAATGGTTATAAGACAAATGGCTAAGGGAGAAACAGAAGAAGTCAAATAGTGGCGAATGGTTATGGCAACCGTTAGAACGTGAGAATGATCCAAATAGCCAAATTAAAGTTATAAATAAAAGAGGAATGCAAGAGGAAGAATCCGTCTCATATCAACCCAATCAAACCAAATCTATCTTTCAAATTATCCTTCAATTTGCATTCCATAATGTAATCCTTTACTTTTCCTATCGAACAAATTACATTTCTTAATGTAATACTTCACTTTCAGTTTGTTGTATACATTCCGTAGTGTAATCCATAACGTTAACCAAGTAGCTGGTAGTTTTAGCTGTAATTTGAGTTTACACTCGCACGCTAGATTCAGTTCTTCACTTGAAAAGGCATTTTGCAATTGTTCTCCATGACTAACTATAAGAATCATTTTTTGATTTCCATTCATCTGTATTGAAAAGTATTTTCGAAAGGCAAAAGTACATCCCATCATCAGAAGATGAACCACACTCTTTAAATATGGTCTAATCCTGTTAATACATTGAGCAAGTGGCTGAATAGGCGGCCAATATCATCAGATCGTGGTCATACACCATGTCTGCCTATCTTGGCGCTTGGGGTTATAGTTGTTCGGTTTGAATTGAGTCGCAATTTAATTCTGGCATGCACACACTCATATAGCCGAAAACCATGGCAACAGACTGAACACCAACCATCAACACCAACCAGAAAAAAATGAGCTGGCGGAACTAATAGATGGAGTGGATTTCATATGAACATACCAAGGGTCACACGGGACTTTACAAGAATATCACGTACGAATGGAAGGCGGTGCATGCTACTGTCCGCATTTGGCAAGCAATCCCAAGGGATCCTAAGGGCCTGTTCATTAACGCTGAAATTCTATACTTAATACGGAATGGGGAAAGCACTCGATGTTTGGCGGTGTTTGTTAACGCCTTTCCATCATTTTATGCCAAAATTTTTCGGTGAACGATATCTAACTTAATGGTGAATCCAGAAGAAGCTCCGCAAACTTCTTTTTTTTAATCCAATATTACTTACATAATAAACAACCCAACTTTTAATGTGTGATACTTTTCTAGGCCCACCATAATTTATGTGTTACATCCACACCGTCCATCAACTTTTTTACATCTTTCTAAAGCATGATCCCAAAACATATGCACACCCAATGTTCAAGTCGACCACACCACATAAAGTAGTGGGAATGGAACAACTACCATTAAAACCTTCATTAGGTCCATCATGAGGTTATTTGCCATATAACCTCTTCATAAGGTTGCACAGACTTGGATGAAGGGAAAACACAAAAATCAGCTTGATCTGGGCCTTTTGTGGCCCCAAGAAGGTTTTAATGGTATGCACCCAATTTCCATTGTTCCATGTAGTGTGGCCCACTTAAACCTTATATCTGCCTTTTATATATATATATATATATATATATATATATATATATATATATATATATATATATATATATCTTATTTTCTAAAATGATATGAAAAAAAAAAATGGATGAGCAGTGTGGATAAAACATATATTTCATGGTAGGCCCCACAAAAGCCCTTGAATGTCCAGTCTCTGGGAAATCCTGACTGGGGGATTTGAGGATGGGATTCTCAGTGCCAACCTATTACATGAAGTTCTTGTGTTGGAAACCTACGGGGCACCCACCATGATGTTTCTGATAAATCTAACCCGTCCATCCGTTTTTTGAGCTCATTTTAGGACTTGATACAAAATATGAACACGAGACAAGACTCAAGTGAGCCGCATTAAAGGAAAAGGTGGGTAGGAAATTTCCTATAGTTGAAACCTCCTTAGGGTCGACAATGATGTTTATATGCCATCAATATCATTAATAACCTCGTTCCTACGGATATGAACTGAAACCACAAATATTAGCCAGATTCAAAACTTCTATAGCCCCAAGAACATTTCAACTATGGACGTTCAATCTTCACGTTTTCAGCCCATTTGAGTATTGGATTTAGATAATTTTTGGCCCCATATGCTAAAATGATTTCATAAAACAGATGATTTCTAATAAAAATCACACTAGGCCCACTTAGGTTTCTAGGGCAGAACTTCCTGCTAAAGTTTTTGGCAAGAAATCTGCATTCGGATCTAGGCCAGCGGATAAGGTGCAACTCGAGATCACTGAGGTGGGTGGTACCCTTGACTATGGGGTCCACCATGATGTTTTTTGCAAAAATGAAGTAGATCCAAAACTCAAGTAGGCCACACGAGATGAAATAGTAGAGATTAAATGACCACTGTTGAAACATTAGTATGGCCCCAAAGTTTTGTATCAGCCCAAGTATTTTGTTTTTTCACTTCATCCCAACGTTCATGACCTTATAAACGATTTGGATGGCATATAAACATCAAGGTAGAGCCAAGGAAGGTTTCAACAGTAGACATTTCTTTCTCCAATTTTCTCTCTCATGTGGCTCACTTGAGTTTTGGATCCACCTCATATTTGGTCATGTGTCCTAAAATGAGCTCACAAAATGGATGGATGAGTGGAGTTCTCACTAACATCTTGGTGGGCCCCACCTAGCATATCAATAGGTTGGATGACAATAAACATTCCCATGGAATCCATGATGTTTCAATGGTAAGGATTCAATTATGATTGTTTCATATGGGTAAATGTGTCAAATTAACATATTTCTAACATTTCAAACGTTAGTTAATAAATTAGTTATTCTAGATTTGTTATTAGTTTTCCGACTTTATATTAGACTTTAGGTTCAGATTTCAGATCCATTTCAGAAATCCAAGGACTCAGATCGTATGAATATGTAAAATACAGGATTTTCAATCTTAGCAAGAAAAGGAGGGAAACAATACTCAATTTAAAGTGAGTAAACAAAATTCCATACTCGATCTCACGTATCGATATAGAATTATGTGGAAAGCCGTATTCAATGAAAGTGGACCCTACAATATGGGGTTAAAAAGCCAAAATAAGTTATTAGATTTTAGCCCTTAGAAAAAGAAAATTAATTCTTGAACCTCTTTCATGTCATGTCACGTCAAAGTACTATATAAGAAAAAACCATAAAATCCGATTCAATTTATCGTAATCGATTAGTTAACACGTTGGTTAACCATATTCTAAAACACAAAAAAAAATTCATTGGCTTATGAAATTATCTATCGAGCCGTGAAAAAGATTTAACAGAAGACAGAAATCCACTGTCTGTTTTACGTCTTCGGATTTCAGATTTAACAAACATGCCCTAACATGTATATACTGAGATTCGTTTGGATAACTATCTGAAGCATACGGTACATGTGTTTTATTTATAACTAACTGTGTGCCGCCCATCCCTTTGTGAACGTGTTTCAGCCACGTGGCATCAACTGCAGCGGGGAATTCAAGAGTTCCTGTGATCGTTGACGACTTCATGTATGGGTGGGCCAGCGGAATGGCCCCACGTGCAAGGCAAGTTTGGATTCCTATTAAGTAGTCTCACTGTTCTAATAAGCATGGCTTGACCACTCCCCTAACTCAAATGTGACTCGTCCATTTCAATTCGAGATCACTTCTCAAAATAGAGGGTGACTCGGCCTGACTTGGTTAAGTCCCATCTACGTCAGCACCACTTATTAGAATTTAAATTAAAAGAGGTGACTCGACCAAATCAACCCTAAATCACAACTCCCAACATATGACCTATTCACCTCAATTGCTAAGGGCCTATTTGAATGCCTGTAAAATTCTTAATTTGTAAAAGGATTACAAGAGTTTTTTGGATTCATGCATTTGCTCGTAAAGGCTTTAGATACTTCAAACATATTAGAGAACTTTCAGCTATGATACCAAATCCGACAAAAAGTCGTATTTCATTCTACATGGCAAGCTTTTCCACCTAAAGAGACATTATAGATAGTAGAACACCTTAGTTGATACACATCCCTAATGTGTAGGGCCTACCTTGATGTGTATACAGTTCATCCAATTTGCCTATCATGTACCTTGATGCTTTCCTACGGTCACCCAAATAAAAATAAATAAATAAAATAAATAACTAGCTTGATGAGGTCGTCAGATAGACCACATGAGAGGGAAGGATAGTTTGTCCACCATTAAAAACTTCCAAATTACATCTGGGAGCATTGTGAGGCTGGAGGACATCCAATTCGTGCAATGCGTGCATGCTTTGGTACTCTCCTAGGGCCCAAAAAAATCACTCTATATTTTATGTGATTTGCAAATATCGGCCAGATTTATCATCCCAAACTCTATGCGGTGTGAATACCTATTTAATACATTATAAATACTTGACTAGTTAGCCAAACACATAATTCGTTTATACAGGTTAAAAGCCAAACAAAATAGCATGTAAATAGGGGTCTCTTGCCCAGGTGATAGATTCCCAGGAGTTTCAACTCCCGGTCAGGGGTTTGAGTACTCATAGGTGGTGAAATTCCACCAGCGTGAGTGTGTGGGGTGTGTGTGCGTGTGTAATAAAAAAATAAATAGATAAATAAAATAAAAGGCATGTAAATAGTTTACACCTGGAACTCCTTTCAAGTTTAAAGTGTTTATAACTAAAAACTGTACTGGCTTCCAAACGACCCCTAATTGGACCTAGTTTGCCCACACAGAATTGAATTCCTACAAATGATATGAAATTAGTTGAACAATCTTATGTGGAATTTAGAATTGCATGCAACTTTATGCTTTCAACATTTGAATGGCTATGGTCAACTCCATGTCTATGAAACTCACTTCCATAAATTTGGATTGTAACTCACTTTGCTATAGCTACTCATGCCTCATTTAGTTAATCTCAGTTTCTATTTATTCAGCACATATGTTTGATAAACATCATACCCTCCCCTCTCCCCAGAAAAATAAATAAATAAATAAATCTTGTCCCTCTCTCAAACCTTCGTTCTCATTCTCAACTCTCTCCCTCTCTCTCTCTCTCCACCTCTCAATCACAGGACTTTCCCTCTCTCCATCTCTCTCTCTCTCTCTCTCTCTCTCTCTCTCTCTCTCTCTCAATCATTCTCCTCTCTCCCAGCAGCGACTGCCACCTGAGCATAAGCAGTAGATATTCCTCCCTCTCAATATCAGGTCCATCATGACTCTCAGGAGTTTCAACTCCCGGTCAAGGGTTTGAGTACCCATAGGTGGTGAAATTCCACCAGCGTGAGAGTGTGGGGTGTGTGTGCGTGTGGAAAAAAATATATATATATATCAGGTCCATCATGTCAGTTTGAAGGTTTTAAAGATTGTCCATAACGGTTTGCCTTTTTCTTTTTTAACATCCATTGTCATTGTGGGACCCAATTAATGCATGGGTATAATGGTGTGCACATACCATCATGGGCTATCTACATAAAGTGCTTAAATAGGAAATAAACAATGGAAGAGAAAAACTTTGATATTCTCCCAAAGTGGAAGAGAGACTTTGATACTTGGTAAAGTGCAACGGACCAGCAATTGAGACAAAGCATTAGTTAATAATGATAGCGACACTCATCATTCAAAATTCTGAAATTCGATAGTCAAAATGGCAACAATTTATATAACTATAAACCCAAATTATAGTGGTTTAATCACATTAATGTCAAATTGGTGGACATTTAATGCTCACACGTAACTAGTTGGCATGTGGGGCCCACCATCCTATTTATATGACATTTTGCCTCTCTCTCTCTCTCTCTCTCTCTCTCTCTCTCTCTCTCTCTCTCTCTCTCTCTCTCTCTCTCTCTCTCTCTCTCTCTCTCCATTTATATGGCACAAATGATTACAAGTATGGGTACCCATATAATTGACATGAACCCGGCCCATTGCCAACCCTACTAAATATCCTAATATTGTTGTGTACTACTATAGTCGTTGTGGCTAAGTTAGTGAAGAAGGATATTACTAAACTCAAATCAATGGATAACTAGTTGAATTTCTCATCAAGCCTGACCCATGTTGCTTGACTACATGTGGATCATTCATCCGTGGAATCTGCATAAGAGATTCTGTGCATCCAAAAATAGATTAGATGATCTTCACAATTCAAAAGATTATTTATAAATAGACGATTGAGATAGAGAGAGAGAGAGAGAGAGAGAGAGAGAGAGAGAGAGAGAGAGAGAGCTAATGTCATTTAATTCCTTTGATAAAACAGCTAGGATAGTTTGGTTGCATGATTTTGGCAACCCAATGAAATTTCTTACAATACTCAAGCAAGGCGGTTAGCCTAATCATAATAGTCCAATGGTATTCTTCTAAATGTATTGGAGAGGTTTTTTCTGTTAGAATTGTCCACATAAGTGTGGTCTACATGCATGTACATGCATTTTTGTTTAGTTTTTTTATTTTTTGTATTTTAAGAAAATTTGGGTTCTAAGTTACTCAAAGTCTAATCAATATAGAATATCCAACAATGATGGGCAAACACTAAAAGGGAAAGAGAGTCCTCGTATGGTTTGGTTTCTATGATGAAAAAGGGAAAACAGAAGCCTATAAATAAAGGACTTGTGGCACTCTCCCTATGCTCAAAACATATGGAACTTCCCATCCTTAGCACGCATGCACTTATAGAGATATAGGAGTGAAGGTGGATTAAGAAGGATCTACACCACTGGAAATGTGGATCATTGATCATGACTATTCATCTTCACTCTTCAGGCTCCATTATTCTAAGCATGCATGCACGCACATGCACACGTGCGCTCGCGTGTGCGCACACACACAGTACACACACACATTTACACTTCAGTTACAAATTGAACCTGTGTTAGCTCTTTTCCAAACCCCTCTTTATTATTAGTATTGTGTGTTCTAAAAAGCCAATGTTGATCTTGACCATAGGTCTTGCATGGAGATGTAATTGATGTTATAATTATTATATGGATTTACCTTAACTGTGCATGTATTCATCAGTTAAAGGAGAGGATTTCCTCTATTGTCCTTAAGAACTTATGTTTAACCATAACGTACACTAACTATGGAAGAGTTATGTTTCATGGATCTTATACTCTGTTGTTCCGTAACCACTTTGCAGGTTTTAGGACAAACCTATGGTTATTCATACATGGACATCATATATGATAGGACCAACAATGAGTTGAGATGGAAAGTCTCCACCATTGTTCTCAATGACCAGTTAGTTCCTTTGCCCCATATAAGTTTGTTAATGTCTATGGGTATGGGATGTTGTTATCAAACCTTTTAGACACTTGCATTGGAGTATCACTTGAAGTCTCTGGATTAGAAACCCATCATGTCTGATCTAGATTGACTCTTGTATGTACTAGCTTTGATTAAAAGTTCCTAATATAATGTGATTTGACTCTCTTAATGAAGTCAATTTGGTGGCTCCATAATTGGTGTGGTTGGGTGCATACATTAGGACACAGTTGAGGTATCATATGATCAACAAGGGATCCACCAGTTGTTTAGGAATACAAGAATACTTTTATATCTTAGGTCTTGATGATTAGACCATCCATTGAATTTCTTTTAACTAAGCCCATCACCTTAATATTTTTTTATATTTTTCTTAATAAATGTTTTCAACCGTTGATTTATTTAACATTGTAGAGGTTTTAATTGCACTTAATGGATTTTTCTGATAGTTAAGATCTTATGGTTGACCTATTAATTACCATGAGTATTGGATCAAGGTGGATGGTCATGGTTAGTTGAGGAATTAGGTAAATTTGGATGCATGGATAGGTAAGATTGAGGATTTTTTTTTTCTATTTTTTATTTACCAGGGCATATAAAAGTTTGTATGGATGAGGTGTACCATAGCCTATGCATCTCTAAAACTTGGACGAGGATTGCCTGTGCCCCTGACCCCAGGAAGTTCATATAGTTAGAAGATATGGCCCACAGAGATGCCTATGAGAAATCCACATTGTCCATTAATTTCTGAACCTCATAATAAGACAAGATTTGGAAAATCAAGCAAATCCAAAACTCATGTGGGCCACGTAACAAGAAACTGTGGGGATTGAACGCCTACCATTGGAAATTTTGTGGAGGCCACATACGTTTTTAATCAAGATGATATTTGTGCCTACAGTTTATCCCAATGATAATAACATTATGAATGGTTTGGATGGCATTTAAGCATCATGGTGGGATCTAGGAAGTATTCAACGTTGATATTGTTAGTGCAGTGATTTATGCACATTGTTTGTCAATCACATGCATCTGTGTGTTAGTATATCGGTTGAGCTCTTGAAAGCTGAAGACTGAAGACACATGAAGACTTGGAGCATTAAAGAAGTAAATAACAAGTAAATGAGGTGCCTTGGTGACCCTAACCTTAGACCCCTAAAAAACTTATAATCCAAACCGTAATAGGTAAACACTGTTTGATCATCCCTTAACCTTAAGAGCACAATTAGAACATGATAAGTAAGGTTAGAAGAGAAACCAAGCTGTTGTAAAATCATATGCCCAAAACAACAGTTTTCAAGTAGATATCGATCCTATCAACAGACTGTCAATAGGACTCGATGGCATCGAGTAGGTAGCTACAAATTGTCTAGTAACATTTCCACTGAAAATTCATATTGTTCGATCCTATCAAACCTTTGATCCCATTAAAAGGCCCTTCGATGCAATTGATAGAGCCGTTAAACTAGCCATTGGAAACCAATTTCTATAAAAGTGGCTTTTGGTTCTTGGGCAAATTGATGGTTTTTAGTGAGTTAGAAGTCCTGATGTATCTCAATACTTCTCACACTTCTAGGCTCTCGTCCAAAGGGATTCGAGTCATTTTTCATGTGTTTAATCACTCTCATGAGCATTCCAAGATCCTTATGAAGATGATCTTGATTCTTAGCATTCTTCAGGGGATAGACACAAATCCAATAGCTAAATTATTTATCTTTTAACTTCTAGAATGCCCATTTAGGTGAATTCCCATTTGTAAACCAACTAAGCATTTAGTTGTAAGAGATTTGACAAAACCTCTCCTATTACCTTAGTAGCCTCATTGGAGCATCAAGTGCAAGGTAGCCAGTTCAATGAAGTAGAAGAAGATCGGCTTCAAAGATCGGAGAAGCAGAAGAGAAGTTGATTGAAGCACGAGAGAACATCGATCAAGCATCTCAAGAAGGCATATAAATGATCTCAATCTGGCAAGTACGTTGTCAATTGTAAGAGTTCATATAATCTCTCCTTGTGTAGGATTGAATATAAAGTTTGTGGCCTAAACTCGTGTAGGTTCTTGTGTAGAACTGTATCACCACCAACATAGGTGAGTATGTGTAAGTCCTTGTGTAGGGCAGTATATGTGTCAAGTCCTTGCATAGGTTTCTAACGAGAGTATATGTGCGTTAAGTCCTTGCGTAGGCCTCTAATGAAAGTGTATGTTTGTAAGACCATGTGTAGGCCTTTAGCAAGAGAGTGCCTTTATAAAAGTTATTGTAACACCCCGAATTTTTGTCAACCTGGGGTTAGACGTCCTTAGGCAATGGGTCAACCATATCACTCTCATAACTCAATTCCAAAGCCAAAGAAATCATTTAGAATAAAATTCTTTAGAAATTTAACATGAATTAACTAGCGCTACACTAGATTACCTGTGAAATAAGCACCAACCACTTTAAATACGATCTGTAAGACCCAAAACCTATAGAATCGTTGACGCTACGTTACCCTAAAATCTAGGATCAAACTCTAAACCTGTTTGTTCTCAGGAACCCTTTGAAACTTTGTATTGGATCTAGAACGCACGTCGAAAGTTCGATATCTATAATCTTAGACCATTATGACCGCCTAGTTGGACTTGACAATCATTTCAAAAATCAAGCCCAACCGATATCCTGAGACCATTTTACTGAGTCCGAAGTGAAGAGAGTGAGAAAAGGAAAATAATTAGAAAATTAATTCAATTTTTAATAAATCTGGCACGTGTCACTTGCGCGCTATTTTTAAGCGTTCTGACCGTTAGATTTTGACCCAAATTTATCCTCGGATCAGGATAGTTGGCCCTTACATGTCATAACACTTGTGGCCCTGATCGAGTTTCGGTGATCGCTGAACTGAAACTGGTCCGCCACGGTCGATCTGAAAACCCGACCGGACTGAAAACTTAGCTTGACCTAGATCCAATATTAGAGAGCTTAAGTCTGACCGCATTTAGTAATAGGACCTCCAGAAGTGCTCCGTTAGATTAGAACAGACCCGATTTGGTTATAACTTAAGAATACCTTGACTTCAAGTCTGTTTTCGTTATGTTTGGGCCTATAAAAAGGGCCTTAAACTCTCTCTCACAAATTTCATATGAATTTTCAAACCCTAGCTAAGAAAGAGAGAGAGAGTAGGAGAGAAGTTGGTGGTTCTTCCTGGGATTCTTTCCCGCTTTACTACGTGCCTAATCCACCTATCCGTATAGCTTTTCCGGCGACTCCAGTTTCGTTCTTGGTTAAGAAAACCTAACCCTAATCATTTCTAAAGGTTTAAATAGCGTAAGTGATGAAATAACTAACCTATTTCATGCTACAGGTTACCTTTGTGCCGTAGACAAAGACTTAGAGTCTCTGTCAAGTTCGTTGCGATTATACGGCGTAAGGTGCGGACTATATACGTTTAGGTTATGGTTTTCAAGACTTTCAATGCTAAGTAATGATTTATTCTTGCTTAGGAAGCTATTTCACATGTATAAAGTGCAATCTGTTTTGTTTTTCAGTTATACGTTAACTATGTTGAATATACTGTATTCCTCATATTTGTAAAAAATACCATATACGTATAAAATTTGAATTTGTATTTTTCATGATTAACTGCCATCTATGTATGCTAGATGTATGTATAACAACTCCTGGACTAAAGGTTTAGTCCAAATACATGATATGCCAACATATGATATGTATTTAGTATGTGTAGCCTAAGTGTATGTGAAAATGACTGAATGAGTATAGACTTTATATTTTTGCTTGCCATGACAATCTGTCGTGGATATATGATTGTTGTATGGGCGACTACCCTTTGACGAAAGGACTTGCCCTAATATGTATGCTAACTAATACAAACATGTGTGACCTAATGTGTATGCTAAGTGTTTGTAAATAGATCCGTATGAATAAATACTTGTAAACTATTCTTTAAATGGGTGTTGAGATAGGATTCTCAGCCACTCTAATGATGTGTATGACTTCCTCCATTTACTCTATTTCATACTCAATGCTTTTACTTAGAAATGCATAACTGTGGATACATGTTTATGTTGTACTACGTAACATGCTCAATTGATTATATGATTTGGATCATTGTTCCATTACTGTCTTGAGTATCTCATATGCTAGATTGTTGTAATTGAATGTGATTAGGGCTGTGCTACAGTCCAGGTAATCGGTAATTGTTCTGTAAATAGTGGTTGAGGTCGTTTTCGCCACACAGGATGAGTTTAATGAATCTGAGTCGTACTTGGGTTGTTCGGCAGTGGTTAGGCCACACGGAGTGCTTATGCATTCCATGTCGTTCAACTCAACGTACGCTTGGCCTAGTTGACCTTATCAACTAATCCGATTGACCGATGTTTGATTACCATGTTTGGTTGCAACTGTTTGAATCTAAGACACCGAGCTTACTAATGAAACTCCCGTTAACCGTGGTACCATGATCCCCTAAGACTCATGAGTCAAGCATGGTGGTATGGGACACCGTGGTCGATCTGTCGGCCTACGCTGGGGCCACAAACCTCCCCGTAGTGACCAGTGAGCACCCTACTCTGAGCAGATTATGGTGGTATGAGACACTATATTCTTGTTGTCGGCCTATACTGATTGGTGACGAGCCCTCTGTAGTGACCTTGAGTTTATCCTGACACTGCATAGGGACGACGAGTCCTGTTGTAGTCTTGAGGATATAAGTAGGCCTGTATTGATAAGGTGATGGGGGAGAGGAGCAATGATTGCGCACAACAGCCCTGACAACTCTTGCAGCGACCTAAAACCATAATATCATATGAGATTTCCTAGGACTGACGACCCTAGAATGGATCAACGTTGGGAAATGATACAAGGGAGGTGTCTTATCTTCCCAATCCTACTGTATGAAAAGGACTAATAAGAACTTAGTAATCATACTCATGACATCGTACTGCATGTGCCATTGGCGTTGGTGTGAGAGCACAGTAGGAGTGATTCATGCCACGATCGTTAGATGATGTCGCATGAGGGAGTTTGTGGTGAGGGCATGCATCATTACCTCATATTATTCTTGCATTAACAAGAGTATATAGGACATGTTTGATTGTACTGCTTTATTATTACTGCTTGATTGAATTGATAACATGTTAACCTTTGCTGTATAGTTTCCACTAAGTTAGCTACTCACTCCGATATTACGGGACGGTGTTTGCAACACCAACCAGTCCCTGCTTTAGCTTCAGATGATGGCATTGCTTGTGAAGCAGAGCCGGACCTTATGATGATGAGGAGAATTTCTCTTATATGTAGATTCTGATCGATGGGGTTACAGTGCTACTGATTAGATGTCAATATACTTGGTATTATGCATTTTATTTAAACACCCATGTATATTCTTTTCATTCCATTTTTGGAGTATACATGTATTTAGCTTAACCTGGTAACATGTTCACACTCTGGAGACTTACAATCAATTATATATTTTATATATATTTATCGCAGTCTTCCACTTGAGAAACTTAACTGTCTCTGGAGTATGATATGTTGTTTTGGCTTAATCTACCTCATGTTTTATGCCTTATGCTGATAAGAATTCATCCATCATTGAAAATGTTGCATAAGTGATATTCTGGAACTCGGGAGTGGAGTTTATGCTTGACCCCCGATTTTTGGGATGTTATAGTTATGGGTGAACTTATTGAAAACTCTTAAGATAGTGAATGCTGGTACACTCAAGGAAAGCACATCAACCGAGAATGGAGTAGAGAAATCAAACCACTATATATACTTGTGTTTGCGATTGTGAATTACGTACATTTCTATCTATGTTTATTTATTTGATTGATTAAACTATATGAATGCTTGAGTTGAATTGTGTGTTAGGCACTTAACTTGCAAACCACACACGAGGTCACTATTTATATATACTAGTTACTTAATTGGCATATCTCTTGTAGTCTATGTGATTGGACTCGCTTTGTCTTGGAAGTCTTAGTATTAATTTTCCTTGTATATTTTAATTGATAAATTAGTTTATATTAGGCAAGAATTTTAATTTCATCCTAATTACCTCCAATAGGACCTGCCATAATTCTATAACTCTACCAAGCTTCCATATGCGCCGTGGTTGACTCTTATCCTACCATGAAATTTCAATTGGTATCAGGGTGGGTTGCTCTTCAAGGACTTAACCGTCTAAAGTGAATCAAAGAAAGAGTTTTTGAATCATGTCTAATAGTAGAGGGAGTTGTGATATGGAGGATACATCTTTTGACACTACGTATAGGTAAATCTTTCAAAAAATCAAAAGAAATTTGTTTTCACATTTGTGAGGATTATAGTCATGATGTCTCCTCGTGTCCAAACATTTTAAAAAATCAAGGAAAGAATATGGTAGCAAGACGGGATGAGTCCAAGGATTTTAAAATAAATTCTAGAAAATCCCATCATGGTAGAGACCTTGGATCCATGCACACCTTAATTGTCTCTAATACCCCTACTTTTCCTATAACTAGAGACATAGGAGAAGTATCTGACCGTAACACCTTAAATGAAGAAGAGACATTATCCTCCAATAGTGAGGAAGATGAAGAGAATGAAGATGTTGAATTGCAGAAGGCCCACGACTAACTTTTTAAGAAAAGAATAAAAATTATGAAGATGTTGGGGTTGGTAAAGGATGAAAAAAATTCAATTGGCTAACCAATTAGAATAAGCGGAATATGAAAATTCCCTCCTCACACAAGAAAAGGAAAATATTAAATCTAACCTTGATGAGACTTTAGGGAGGTGTTCGGGTCTTGAATTAAAACTTGATGCAGTTAAATCTGAAAATCAAGACTTGAAACTTCAAGTTAACCAACTTGAATCTTATCTTGGCAATGCTAAGGTTGTCCAAATTGAACATATAGGTAAATCTTTTGATGTGGGTAAACCTTGTGGGGACAATAGAGGTATTAGAAACAATAGGAATATTCATATTACAACCTTTGTTTCGATGAAAATCCAAAAGGACTCTATAGCTTCAGGGAGTAAATTTAAATCGTATCTCGTGTGCCATTCGTGTGGAGAAATAGGCCACATGAGGTTTGAATGCCGAATCAATAAAAACCAACAATTCATCTCAGTCCCGAACTGTATAGGTAAATTTATTGGACATATTCTAAAAAGAGTCATCTTAAACGACCACTGGAAAAGAAGAAGTTCACATCCCCTCCAAAAATGAACAACCATATAAAGGAGTTGATGAAACAAGTTCCCTATTAATTAAACATACTTAGAAAATTTTTAGTCAGGACAACAACCATAAGGGTAGGAAAATCCCCTAGTAGAGATGTGCCTAGGAGAGTAGAATCTAAGAAAAGAAGCATCACCCAAAATTGATTCAGGCCTTAGAGAACTCACACCCATGTGGGTGGTGAAGAGGGATTGATAATCCATAAAGATCTATGGGAGCTTATAGTTAAATATGAGGATTTGAGCTTCATTTTTTTATGAAATTTATATAGTTAAATTAAAGGATTATAGCCTCATTTCCTTTGATAGCTTAAGCTTTAAAGTTGCTTGATTTTAGTATCATATATTTTTAGCTTAGACTACCATTGATCATTGCTATTATAAATGGTATATCCTTTTCAATGACCATATTAGGCATGCTATATGTTTTAATGTTAATATGCACCCTTACATTCCCCTGTAGTATATGCCTATTAATAAATCAATGACATATAGAGCTTTCCATTTTGCGCTTTATTAGTATATCCATGGAATTAATTCTTGGTCAAATACTAACAAAAAGGAAGAAAAAGATCAAGTCCCACCAAAACAAGTGTAATCTATTTTACAGGTTCGAGCAATTATAGGGGAGCAATGCAATGTTACTTATCTTATTTGTATCAAGTTTTAAATCATTTATACTTGAACATGTAATATTTTGAATTATTTTTGTTTGTCAATGGTATGGACCATGACAAGATCTAGGTTAAGTTTTTGTCATGTAATTGACAAAGGGAGAGATTGTTAGTGCACTGATTTGTGCATATTGTTTGTCAATCACGTGTGTCTATGTGTCAATATGTCAGTTGAACTCTTGCAAGCTGAAGACCAAAGATACATGAAGACTTGGAGCAACAAGGAAGTGAAGAACATGTAAATAAGGTGCCTTGGTGACCCTAACTGTCACGCCCCAAACTCGAAAATGGGGCGCACAAAATTCTCGATCGTCGAATCTGGCGCCGACAGCCTCCATAGAACCCCATTCTCGGCTTCCAGCGCCCATTCGCCAGGTTCCAATCCTAGGATGCTACGAGGAGGATTTTCAACGTCAGTTTGATTCGTAAGAAGCATGACCAAAGGCATAACCCACCAACAACAACCAAAAACTTCATTACATTTCCACTATGATCAAAAACTTTACAAGTACAATGAGCATAAAGGGAAATACAATGATGATAAATAAAAAACTCCAAGCTGATCTGATATGCGCTCCTGTCTCAACGCTGATGCGATCCAACGCCACCTGCACGCAACGGTCGTGCATAAGCTTATAGAAAACTTAGAGGGTGGTGAAAGTGTGTGCGCAAGGTAGTAATATGATCGTGCAATATCAGAGTAATGTAAAATATATAGATGGATCCATGAATACTATTGGTCGTACCAAGGCTATGCGATGCAAGACATGAAGATATCGGCCATACCAAGGCCATGCGATGCGAAATGCATCTCAAGCATACAAATTCTCATCTATATCTATGTATCAATACAGCTCAAATCTGGGATATCACCGGGGTCTAGTACACTCTAAACCAGATTGTCGTCCCATCACGCGCAATAACGTAAGTGGAAAAGACCTCACTATCCGCCCGCCAATATCGGGTTCGGCTCGTCGATAGCGGACCCATTCCTCGAGCTGGTCAAACTCAGCCTAGCTTTGCCCCCTACTCTCGGGCGGATAAGACAACACCCCCTTCCAACCGACCACGACACAGTGGAGAGCGCAGTCATCTGGTAATCGGCACTCGACGCTCATCTACCCACTCGGTCTAGACGTTGAAGCAACCTCTTGGTACCATAAGGGTTTAGGGACTTTCATCCAGGGATATCTATGGCACCCCATGTAAAATAAGATTTTCGGTATCCAATCCTGCCAACCACAATACGTCTGTGGAAGCTACGGCCCCGATGTCGCTATAGCATACAATAACCATGTCACACAATGCAAAATGCATGAATCACACTATCCAATCATGTAGTAAATACTGCGCGTATCGTGCACTCATGCAAGGCAACACCGCCTAATCAGGGTCCCATAAAAAATCTACCCGAAGGCATATGCTATGATCAGTCTCTTCTCATATCAAGCATACATATGATGCATATGATCATGAGTCATGGAAGTATACTAAACATGTTATAAAGTAATGCACTATCCTTACAACGCTGGTAGCCTAGACGGCTGACACACAAGTCCGGTCTATCAATGGGCCCTAGGGAGAGTCGTAATGTGGACATCCAACCAACATTATACTCGCAATGTGGACGTCAAACCACCATTGCTTCCAAGCCATAACCCGTAGTAAACATCATTACAGAAACCATGTTGAGTTCACACATTGCAATGGACCTTAGGTACATCCCATTGTGCCTTAAATACATCAAATGGGCTATATCATATGGGCCTTTTGTTCATCAAATGAGCCACATCAATGGGCTGCACCAATGGGCCTTATGTGCATTGCAATGGGTCATAACCGGTGGGCCTTAGATTGCATCAAATGGGCCTAATCTCATGGGTCTTAATGTAACAAATGGGCCACACCAATTGGGCCCCATATGTACATCAAATGGGCCTTAACCCAAAGGCCCTAGTACGTCTCAATGGGCCTTAACCCATGGGCCCCTAAAACATCAAATGGTCCTAATTCCATGGGCATTACATATGTATCAAAGTGGGTCTCAACCATGGGCCGTAAATATGTCGAATGATCCCATGACATGGGCCTTATATCCACATCAAAGTGGGTCCCAATGAACTAACACAAATTCATTAAGATGGTCCTCATAACATGTCAAGGTGGGGTCCACTTAGACTATGGATTTAACTCATTCTTTATTTTCATGCCATAAAATTGGCTTTTCAAAAAGGATGGATGGATTGGATGCAACCCATACATCATGGTGGGGGCCCACATGAAGGCCCACTATCATGTATATCATATATAATATAATATATAACTATATATAGTATATATACACAATATTATATATAATATGATATTATACACACACACACACACACACACACACACACACACACACACACACATAAACAGACATACATTATCCCACACGTGGGGGTATGTCCCACCATCCGATCACACATGCCTCAAGGTGGGACCCACAAGTCCCTGGACGGTAAGAGACAGAGAGATTTGAGAGAGATATATATAGAGAGAGAGAGAGAGAAAGGTAGAGAGAGAGATGTAGAGAGAGAAGGAGGGCACGTGGCCCCTTTCTTTTTCTTTCTTTTTCTTTTCCTTTTTTTTTCTTTTCTTTTCAATTTCTTCCTTCTTCCTGACACAACAGAGGTGGGTCCTACGTAGGGCCCACCATACATACAGGGGCAGCGAGCTTTTAAGCTCCCAGACGTCCAGTTGCGTGGGCCCCACCGCTATGTCTATCAAACATCTGACCCGTTTATCAAATGCACCATTTCAGCGTGGGCCTAGGTCTTAAAAATCAAGTCAGCCCGTGACTTGTGTGGGCCGCAACAGATACAACAGTTGGGAGGGCTACCCTCCGTTAAAACATTCAAAATCATTTATTAAGCCCACCGAGGTGGGGTCCACAAATCCAGCCCACCCATCATGGGTGTCCCACGTGAATGAACGGTCAGACCAAACTTCAGCCGCACCTAAAACATAGGTGGGTCCCACGTACAGGCCACCCTTTAGGAGGCCGTACAAGACCTCATGTGTTGAAACGAGGTATCTCCGCTCAGTCTTCCAGTTGAACTATGGATCTGGGTGTCCAACGAGGCCCACATGAGGTGGGTCCCACCGTCTAACGACGGTGGACACCACACGTGATGATGCGGCCCACCAAGATGGTTGGACGGTGTGGATGGGGTCCCATGGGTCCCACCGTGTTCACACTTCACAGTCAGCCACCCCACTGGGGAAACTAAGACCTTAGTGTTAAGACGAGGTATCTATCACTCCATCTGCCACTTGGGCTATGGACCTGGTGTCAGGGAGGGCTCCGCATGAACGTGGGCCCCACCGTCTAGAAACGGTGGACGGTTTGGATAAGACCATACACCATGGTGTGTGGTCCATCTGGATGGATGGAGGGAGTGGGTCAGTCCACACCCATGTCAGTACCCACTCCATGTCAGTATACACTCCATGTTAGCACACCCACATCAGTGCACACCCCTCCCCCCCATATAGAATCAGAGACAGCATACAAAATACAATACATGATCAATCATCAAAGAGATGAGGATAACGCTCTTGAATCTCTACCTCACGCTCCCAAGAAGCCTCGTCTACAGAATGGTGACCCCACTGAACCTTCACCAACGGAATGACCTTGGTTCTGAGGACCTGTTCCTTTCGATCAAGGATATGGACTGGCTGCTCAATGTAAGAAGTGTCCTCTTGAACCTCCAGCGGCTACCAATTAATAACGGGAATAATGTCTAACCCACACTTCCTCAACATAGAGACATGGAAGACGTTGTGGACGCCAGACAACTGTGATGGAAAGGTAAGCCGATAGGCCACGGCGCGCAACACGCCCAGTGATCTTAAAAGGTCCTATGAATCTCGGGGCAAGCTTGCCCTTCGCTCCAAATCGAACTACGCCCTTCATGGGCGAGACCTTGAGATACACGTGGTCCTCTACATTAAACTCTAAGGGACGACGCCGATGATCAGAAAAATTCTTCTGTCAGCTCTGAGCTGTGTGCATCCTCTGCCTGATGATATTTATAGCCTCTGACGTCTCCTGCACAAGCTCGGGACCTAGGAGACGACGCTCTCTAACCTCGGTCCAGCAATTCGGTGATCTGCATGATCTGCCATATAGTACCTCAAAAGGAGTCATGCCGATGGTCGCCTGATAGATGTTATTGTATGCGAACTCAGCCAATCGCAGGTGCTCATCCCAGTTACCCCCAAAATCAATAGCGCAGGCCCGAAGCATATCCTCGAGGATCTGGTTGACCCTCTCGGTCTGGCCATCGGTCTGCGGATGGTACGCAGTGCTGACTACAAATCAGTCCCCATCGCTTGCTAGAAGCTCCCCCAAAACTGAGACGTGAACCTCGAGTTTCGGTCAGAAACGATCGAGACTGGAACGCCATGCAGTCTCACAATCTCCTCGATGAATAATCTCATAAGCCGGTCCATAGACCAAGTCGCACGCATCGCAAGGAAATGTGCCGACTTCGTCAGACAATCCACAATAACCCAAATGGCGTCATAACCGCGCTGAGTCCTCGGCAAATCCATAATGAAATCAGTCGACACGTGCTCCCACTTTCACATCGAGATGCTCAACGGCTGCAATAAACCAGGGGATCTCTGATGATCGGCCTTGACACGCTGGCACGTGTCACACTCGACCACAAAACTGGCGATCTGGCGCTTCATCCCTGCCCAAAAATACTATCGCCTCATGTCACGATACATCTTCGTCGAGCCAGGGTGGATAGAAAATCACGATCGATGTGCCTCGGTCATATGCTCTCTGCGCAACTATGGAATATCCGGGACACATGATCGGCCTCTTAAGAGAAGTCCACCTTCTTCATCAATCTGTCAATCTGCCTGACTCTCAGATGTAGCCTCAGCCATGTAACTCTATAACGACTCATCAGCCTATTGAGCCTCGATCACCCTAGCGACAAGAGAGGGTTGAATCGACAGGCTCAATAACTGTACGATGAAAGACTACAGGCCAAACTCAAAATCATACACTGCAATATCCTCAAGTATCCGCCACTCCTGAATCATCATATGCGCCACTAGGCCTCGTGGCTAACGGCTGAGGGCATCTGCCACCACGTTCACCTTACCTGGGTTGTACTGAAAGTCAAAATCATAGTCTTTCAGGAGTTTCATCCAGTGCCTTTGTCTCATATTCAACTCAGACTGCGAGAAGAGGTACTTCAAGCTCTTGTGATCGGAGAAGAGCTCGAACCTGACCCCATAAAGATAGTGCCTCCACACCTTCAGTGTGAAGACAACTGCAGCTAGCTCCAGATCATACGTGTGGTAATTCATCTCATGGACCTTGAGCTGACGAGATGCGAAGGCCACTAATCTCCCGTGCTGCATCAGGACAGCACCCAACCCAATATGCGAGGTATCAGTAAATACAATAAATCTGTCACTCCCAGAGGGAAGAGTGAGGACAGGAGCGAACGTCAGACGATCCTTCAACTCCATAAATGCTCGCTCGCAGGCGTCACTCCAAATAAATTATGCGCCCTTCTAAGTCAACCTGGTCAGCGGGGCTGCAATACGAGAGAAGCCCTCAATGAAACGCCGGTAGTAGCCCGTCAAACTAAGAAAACTACGGATCTCTGTCACAGTCGTGGGCTGGCCCCACTGACGCACTGCCTCAACCTTCGAGGGGTCCACTGCGTCGCCCTCCCTCGTCACCACGTGATCGAGGAACTTCACCTCCTCCTGCCAGAGCTTGCACTTCTCCAGCTTCGCATACAGCTGGTGTGCGCAGAGAGTTTGCAAAGTAATCTCTAAGTGTTGCTCGTGCTCCTCACAATTCCTTGAATAGATCAGGATGTCGTCGATGAAGACTACAACAAACTGATTGAGATAAGGGCGAAAGACCTCGTTCATCAGCTGTATGAAGACCGTGGGTGCATTGGTCAGTCCGAAGGACATGACCTGAAACTCAAAATGACCGTAGCGCGTCCTGAATGCTGTCTTCGGAATGTCCTCATCTCGGACCTGAATCTGATGATAAACGGAACGCAGGTCGATCTTTGAAAAGAACTTTGCACCCTGCAGCTGATCAAAAAAATCATCAATCTTAGGGAGCAGGTATCTGTTCTTGATCGTGACTTTGTTAAGCTCACGGTAATCTACGTAGAGCCTCAACGAACCATCCTTCTTCTTCACGAAGAGTACCGGCGCTCCCCACGGTGAACTGCTCGGACGAATAAAGCCTAACTCGCGCAACTCATCCAACTGCTTCTATAGTTCTTGCAACTTTAATGATGTCATGCAATACGGGGCCTTCGAAATAGGCACGGTACTGGGTACAAGATCAATCTGAAACTCGGTGAGTCGGCAAGGCGGTAATCCCAGAATCTCCTGGAACACATCGAAAAAATCACAAATCATGAACAAATGGTCAATACAAGCGGCAACAGGCTCCTCGATGGCACACGACATCAAACAAGACAACCGCTCTCCTCTAGGCTCTGCAACAAACTGGAACTGCGGCACGCCGGGTATACAAAACGTGACTGTCCTCGCGGCGTAGTCAAATATGGCATAGTACTCGGTGAGCCAATCCATGCCTAGGATGACATCGAACCGGACATCGGCAATGCAAACAGATCGACAGGCAAAAAGGTATCCCCAACTAGAACAGGGCAAGACGAGAAAAATCCGTCCAACACTGTAGTCCTCCCCAAGGGAGTCGATACTGATAGGCTCTCATAAGCAGACTCCAATGGTAAGTCAGTCCATCGGTAAAAATTATCGGCCACAAAAGAATGCGATGCATCGGAATCAAACAACACACGTGCAATGCATGCAGAGACTAAAATTATACCCTCAACGACTCCTCTGGATGACTGTGAATCCTGCTGAGCCGCATAGAACCTAGCCTGAGTCGGCTGGGGAGGTGCTTGTCCCCTCTGAGTGTGCTGTTGTTGCTGCTGGGGTCGCTGAGCCCGTCGAAACTGTTGTCTCTACTACTGCGACCTCTGAGGCTGATGTTGATGCTGCTGCTAAGGTGGCCTCGGTGGTGGGGGCTGCTGTCGCTGCTGCTGTAGAGGCCTCTGCTGCGGTGGTGGTGGAGGCTACTGTGGACCTCTCTCCTACTGCTGGGGGCTGGGACACTCCCACGAACGGTGTCCCATCGCACCGCACCTAAAATAAGTGCCGGTGAACTGCCTCGGAGGTGGTGCTGGTGCTCGGAAGGATGGACGACCTGTACGCCTCTGCTGCTGTGGTCGACGCTGCTGAGAGTCGCTGGAAGGAGCTTGCCTCTTCCATTCTCTCCTCTGACCGCGATCAGACTGAGAACCGGCCCACTCAGCCTCAAAAATATGGGCCTTCCGTACTACCTCCTCAAAATTCGGGAGCTCATGCCCAATAACACAGCTGCGAAGACCGTAACGTAAGTCGTCCTCGATACGGGGGGCTCTCCGCTCCTCATCATCAACTAGATAGGGTGCAAATCTAGACAGTGCAACAAAGCGAGCCACATACTGAGCCACTGTCATATCGCCCTATACCAGGGCCTCAAACTCTAACGCTCGCTGTCGTCGGATGTGATCAGGAAAGTACTGTCAGTCAAACCGATCCACAAAATCCTCCCATGTCCATACAAAGTCAGCGCCCACTGCTCGAAAAACTGATGCCCACCAGTGCTCAGCCTCACCATGGAGAAGAAATACGGCTAGTCGAACTCGCCGCTCAGTCGTACATCCCATCGTCTCAAATATCTTCTCACACATCGACACGCCATCTCTCAGCAATAGTCGGGTCCGGTTCACCCTGAAAACGCGGGGGATCGAGCCGTGGAAACTCTCGAAGGAGGGCACTCGCACGATCCTGTTCTTCCTGTCCCGGTGAAACAACTGGCTGCCTACCCTGCCCCTGAAGTGCAGCCGTCATAGCATGTAACATCTGCTGTAACTGAGAGGCACTCACAGATACGGTCGGGTCTGCACAGGTCTCTAGTGGAGGAGCAGTATACTCAGGATGGGCAGCAGGAATCTCTGGTAGTGGAACGGGCATCGTAGGTGGTAGTACGGGAGCCGCAGGTGGTGGTGTGGGATCCTCAGGTGGTGGTGCGGGAGTCGATCGGGTAACTCTCCCACATGTTATGTCCTACAGGAAAGAGCGAAGGCGCCTATCAACTATTGAAAGCTCTCGAAGGCACGCACGTTAAGGGTTTGTAATCAAGGATCGCTAGGCTATCCGAACTTCGAAACTTGGTCATTCTAAACTCATAGCAGACATGTAATGTTGTTCTCGGTTATTCCCAAGTTATGCTCTGATACCAACTTCTGTCACGCCCCAAACTTTGAAACCGGGCTCATAAAATTCGTGATCATCGAATCTGAAGCTAACAGCCTCCGTAGAATCCCATTCTCAGCTTCCAGCCCCCATTTACCAGGTTCCGATCATAGGATTCTACGAGGAGGATTTTCAACATCAATTTGATTCGTAAGAAGCATAACCAAAGGCATAACCCACCAACAACAACCTAAAACTTCATTACATTTCCACTATGATCAAAAACTTTACAAGTACAATGAGCATAAAGGGAAATACAATGATGATAGATAAAAAAATTTAAGCTGATCTGATATATGCTCCTGCCTCAGCGCTGCTGCGATCCAACGCCACTTGCACGCAACGGTCGTGCATAAGCTTATAGAAAGCTTAGAGAGTGGTGAAAGTGTGTGCACAAGGTAGTAATATGATCATGCAATATCAGAATAATGCGGAATATGTAGATGGATCCATGAATACTATTAGTCGTACCAAGGCTATGCGATGCAAGACATGAATGATATCGACCATACCAAGGCCATGCGATGTGAAATGCATCTCAAGCATACAAATCCTCATCTATGTCCACGTATCAATACAGCTCAAATCTGGGATATCACCGGGGTCTAGTACACTCTAAACCAGATCGTCGTCCCATCGCGCACAATAAGGTAAGTCGAAGAGACCTCACTATCCGCATGCCAATATCGGGCTCGACTCGTCGATAGTGGACCTATTTCTCGAGCTGGTCAAACTCAACCTAGCTTTGCCCCCTACTCTCGGGCTGGTAAGGCCGCACCCCCTTCCAACCGACCACGACACAGTGGAGAGCGCAGTCATCTGATAATCGGCACTCGATGCTCATCTACCCACTCGGTCTAGACCTTGAAGCAACCTCTTGGTACCATAAGGGTTTAGGGACTTTCACCCAGGGATATCTATAGCACCCCATGTAGAATAAGATTTTCGATATCCAATCCTATCAACCATAATACGTCTGTGGAATCTATGGCCCCGATGTCGCTAGGGCGTACAATAACCATGTCATAAAATGCAAAATGCATGAATCACACTATCCAATCATGCAGCAAATCCTACGCGTATCGTGCGCTCATGCAGGGCAACACCGCCTAATCGGGGTCCCATAAACAATCTGCTCGAAGGCATATGCTATAATCAGTCTCTTCTCATATCAAGCATACATACGATGCGTATGATCATGAGTCATGGAACTATACTAAACATGTTATAAAGTAATGCACTATCCTTACAACACAGGTAGCCTAGACGACCGACACACAACAAGTCCAGTCTATCAATGGGCCCTAGGGAGAGTCGTAATGTGGACATCCAACCAATATTATACTCGCAATGTGGACGTCAAACCACCATTGCTCCCAAGCCATAACCCGTAGTAAACATCATTACACAAATCATGTTGGGTTCACAATTGCAATGGACCTTAGGTACATCCCATTGGGCCTTAAATACATCAAATGGGTTATATCATATGGGCCTTTTGTTCATCAAATGGGCTTCATCAATGGGCCGCACCAATGGGCTTATGTGCATTGCAATGGGTCATAACCGGTGGGCCTTAGATTACATCAAATGGGCTTAATCTCATGGGTCTTATATGTAACAAATGGGCCACACCAATTAGGCCCCATATGTACATCAAATGGGCCTTAACCCATAGGCCCTAGTACGTTTCAATGGGCCTTAACCCATAGGCCCCTAAAACATCAAATGGGCCTAATCCCATGGGCCTTACATATGTATCAAAGTGGGTCTCAACCATGGGCCGTAAATATGTTGAATGATCTCATGACATGGACCTTACATCCACATCAAAGTGGGCCCCAATGAACTACCAAAAATTCATTAAGATGGTCCTCATAACATGCCAAGGTGGGGTCCACTTAGACTATAGATTTGACTCATTCTTTATGCCCATGCCATAAAATGGGCATTTTAAAAAGGATGGATGGATTGGATGCAACCCATACATCATGGTGGGGGCCCACATGAAGGCCCATTATCATGTATATCATATATAATATAATATATAACTATATATAGTATATATACACAATATTATATATAATATGATATTATATATATATATATATACACATACACACACATACATTATCCCACACGTGGGGGTATGTCCCACCATCCGATCACACATGCCTCAAGGTGGGACCCACAAGTCCCTGGACGGTAAGAGACAGAGAGCTTTGAGAGAGATATAAAGAGAGAGATAGAGAGAGAAAGGTAGAGAGAGAGATGTAGAGAGAGAAGGAGGGCACGTGGCCCCTTTCTTTTTCTTTCTTTTTCTTTTCCTTTTTTTTTCTTTTCTATTTCTTCCTTCTTCCTGACACAACAGAGGTGGGTCCTACGTAGGGCCCACCATACATACAGGGGCAGCGAGCTTTTAAGCTCCCAGACATCCAGCTGTGTGGGCCCCACCGCTATGTCTACCAAACATCTAACCCGTCTATCAAATGCACCATTTCAGCGTGGGCCTAGGTCTCAAAAATCAAGTCAGCCCGTGACTTGTGTGGGCCGCAACAGATACAACAGTTGGGAGGGCTACCCTCCGTTAAAACATTCAAAATCATTTATTAGGCCCACCGAGGTGGGGTCCACAAATCCAGCCCACCCATCATGGGTGTCCCACGTGAATGGACGGTCAAACCAAACTTCAGCCGCACCCAAAACATAGGTGGGTCCCACGTACAGGCCACCCTCTAGGAGGCCGTACAAGACCTCATGTGTTGAAACGAGGTATCTTCGCTCAGTCTTCCAGTTGAACTATGGATCTGGGTGTCCAACAAGCCCCGCACGAGGTGGGTCCCACCGTCTAACGACGGTGGACACCACACGTGATGGTGCGGCCCACCAACATGGTTAGACGGCATGGATGGGGTCCCATGGGCCCCACCGTGTTCACGCTTCACAGTCAGCCACCCCACTGGGGAAACCAAGACCTTAGTGTTAAGACGAGGTATCTATCACTCCATCTGCCACTTGGGCTATGGACCTGGTGTCAAGGAGGGCTCCGCACGAACGTGGGCCCCACCGTCCAGAAATGGTGGATGGTTTGGATAAGACCATACACCATGGTGTGTGGTCCATCTGGATGGATGGAGGGAGTGGGTCAGTCCACACCCATGTCAGTACCCACTCCATGTTAGTATACACTCCATGTTAGCACACCCACGTCAGTGCACACTCCTCCCCCCTGCCAGTTAACACTTCACTGTCTAGCCATCTCCACTAACGGACTGTGGCATGCCTCATCAAGGTGGGTCCCACCTCGCCCACTAGTTTTGGATCCGGCCAATATTTGTGTTCCCCCCCCCCCCTTCATCCGGGTGAGCCATTATTTGGATGGTCCATACCAAAAACAAAGAAATCAAGGTGGCCCACTGTATGGATGATATGGATGAGATACATACATCAAGTGGGCCACAATCCATCACACACAAAGGAAAAGGAAGAGAGAGAAAGATCGATGAGGATGGAGGTGATGGAGGGGCCCCACTACTATGGGCCCCTCTTTGATACAAGATGTACATCAAGGTGGGTCCCACTACATGTGGCCCTTAAATTAAACAAATAAATGAAAATAAAATTCTAAAAATCACCCACCGCTTAATCTTCTTGCTCCTATGGGTTCCTTAGCTCCTTATCTTCGATTCCAACAGAGGAGATGAGAAATGAATGGCTAGGATGGGAGATCTTGGGATGGAAAGGTGGGCCACACTTGGAGTTTTGAAAGAGAGGGAGAGGCTCATACGTGGGATATTTTTTTTGGGTTGCTTGGAAGAGTGATTTGAGAAATGAGAGAGAGACTTGTAAAGGGAGAGAGAGAGAGAGAGAGAGAGAGAGAGAGAGTGATGGGTGATGGATGTTGTGAGTGATGGGTGTGTAAGAAATTCTTTGACTTTAGTGGCCTTTTGTGTAAGAGAAGCATGGCTTGTGTAAGAAACTTTTGACTTTTGAGGCTTGTTTGGGAAAAGGTGAAAGGTGATGTGTACTTGACATGTACTTGACATGTGATGTGATGAGATTGATTGATTGATGGGATTGATGTGACACCTCGTAGAGATTCTCTTGGGTTTCGCAACGCGTGACATTTTTCTCGCACCGAATGCTGGCCTACATCTCCTGACTAGGGTATCGCCTTAGCACGCGAGTCGTGGCATCGGAACCACAGCAACGGTGCAGTCGCTATGGTAAATGTCTTGGGTTGAGTCGATACGGGTTGACGGCATATGAATCAGGGTCATGCATAAATATCGGTTAAGGGTCGAAGGTTGCCGGAATTCGACCAGTAAGACCGCGGAAGTCTATGAAACGGTACGGACTAAGATACGGGTCTTATACTAACCTTAGACCCAAAAGAACCTTGGCCTCTATATGATCCTAACCGTAATAAGTAAACCATGTTTGATCATTCATTAGCCTTGTGAGCCCAATTGGAATATGTTTGGTAAGGCTAGAAGAAGTGCTAAGCTGCTGTGAAATCATATGCCCAAAAATAGCAGTTTTTGAGTGGATCTCGATCCTATCGACATGCTATCGATAGGACTCAATGAATTGAAGTCTCACTCGATGGCATCGAGCAAGTAGCTAAAAACTGTCCAACAACATTTCCACTGGAAATTCATATTATCTGATCCCATAGTGGACTATCTCGATCCTATCGAAGAACCTTCAATCCCATCAAAGGCCCATTCAATCCGATCAACAGAGCCATTAAACTAGCTGTTGGAAACCAATTTCTATAAAAATGACTTTTGGTTCTTGGGCAAATTCATGGTATTAGAGCGAGTTAGAAGCCATAGTGTATCCCAATACTTCTCAATACTTCTAACCTCTCACCCAAAGGGATTTGAACCATCTTACATGTGTTTAATCACTCTCATAAGCATTCCAAGCTCCTTATGATGATGACCTTAATTCCTTGCATTCTTTAGACACTAATCCAATAGGTAAATCATTTACTTTTTAACCTTTAGAATGCCCATCTAGATGAATCCCTATTTAGAAACCAACTAAGCCTTTAGTTGTGGGAGATTCGACTAAACCTCTCTCATTACCTTAGTAGCTACATTGGAGTACCAAGTGTAAAATAGCCGATTCAAGAAAGCAGAAAAAGATCGGCTTCAAAGATCAAGGGAGAACAAGAAAACCTAATTAAAGCACGAGAGAGCATCAATCAAGCATCTCAAAAAGGTGCTGCAAAGGGGCTCGATACAGCAAGTTGTCAATTGTAAGAGTTCACATATAGTCCCTTTTGTAACATCCCTGTGTAAGATCGTGTATAAAATTTGTGACCCGAACTCACGTAGGTTTTTGTGTAAGACCATATCGCCACCAACACGGTGAGAACATGTAAGTCCTTGTGTAGGACTCCGATAAGAGTGTACGTGTGTCAAGTCCTTGTGTAGGCCTCTAACGAGACTGTGCATTTGTAAGACCTTGTGCAGGCCTCCAATGAGATTGTACACTTGTAAAGGTTAGAAGTGATCCTACTGAAAACTCCTAAAATAGTAAATATTGGTACACTCGAGGAGACTACATTCGTCGAGAGTGGAGTAGGGAAACCAAACCCCCCGCCCCCCCTTTCCCTCTCTAGGAATTCTATAGCTTCGCCAAGCTTTCACATGCACCATGGTAGACTCGTATCCCACCATGCAATTTCAAACATTTCAGTCTCATTGTTTCCTATCGTGTGGCCCATGTGAGTTTTAGACCTGCTTGATTTTTGAAGTCCTATCATATTGTGAGTTGAGAAGCTATGGATAGAGTAGATTTCTCATGGGCATCTCTGTGGACCCCACATAGCTTACAACCACATAAACTTTTTGTGGTCAAGGGCACAAGAAATTTGTCCATAAAAGCCTAACTTCTTATATATAAATCTTATCCCAGATGAAACATAGATCCTTGGATGTCCCTTTTCCCCTTGGGCATCACCTAAAGAGAAAAAAATAGAGAAAGAGAAGATAAGTACACATTCTTCGCTCTCCTCCTCCCACGTCTACACATGTAGGGTTCGCCTGTCTAGATAGCGCTCATGGACATGTCCATGGCCTTATTGCAAGGTTGTTGTGCTTGGTTTCGCAATTGGATCCTATCTAGGATCGATCATGGAGTGAACTCCAAGTTTGGAGGATCGGGGTCAACACTTCGTTCAGTTTTAGTGGGCATCATTTAGAGATACTCCTAACCATAGGGTTTTATTTTTCATATTAGAAACTTGAATATGTAGATGGGGATCGTAGAATAGGATTTTACTAAAATTTAAATTCCCGAAAACTTTAATTTTGTTGGAGTGTTAAAGTCCCTTGATATACATTGATACACCATCCTCTAACAACTCGAACTCTTAGAGCAAGTGGTTGTTTGACATGGTATTGGAGCGGATGGTCAAGTGTTCGAATCAAGTCAATACCTTTATGAAGATGAAGCCGAAACTTCCTCAATACGGATCCGCTAGTGATGCTCCCCATTTTGAGATCGATTGGTTCCTCTTCCACCAGCCCAAAGTTGGCCTTGACTTAGAAAATGATTTTTTCGGTGTCAACAATGAGTTAGGTAATTGTAGTATTAGAGATTTGAGTTTGCAAAACTCTTAAATTATTTCATGAGAGCTGGAGGTCATCCGTTGTTTCTTAGGTATTTCTTAAGGAATCATTATATGTGAGAGGTATTGACATGTTTCAAGCTAGAATGCATGCTGCATTTTTTTCCTATAGCTTGTTAATTTTCTACGTCATACATAAACAATTGCCCTTTAGCTCTTGCAAACGTTGTTCTTTTTATCTTGCACGCATAGACGTATACTTAGGATGGGATCACATAAGCAAGGACAATTCCCTTCTACATCTGTTGCATATAATGCTGTGTGTAATAGGTGTGATTGCCTATTTTGTTTCTCAACAGACAGGTCTGAGTGGATTTTCGAAGGCAAAAGTTAAAAACTTTTAAAATTTTAGATTTAAGCCTCAGAATGTAATCTTCTAAAACAATCTATATAATTTGAGAATTAAGTTGACCATTGGTTGTAAAATTATTTCAATGACATAATATGCTTGATGAATGAATGATTCTGGTACTCGTCCCAAGTGACCTTTACAATCATACAGTAATGACATACAACATTGTATATGATCATTTCACTTATTAAATATCTTTTTAACTAATTGCATGAAAAAGATTTGATGATTTGAAGTATGCTATTGCAGGATAGCTGTTTACAAGGCAATATATCCAGATGTGGGAACTCTTGCAGATGTAGTTTCTGCAATCGATCAAGTAATCATGCCTACCGAATTCTATTTCTTTTCAATGTTGAGTCCCAAGTTGTTTCATAGCATGAAGTTTATGAAGAAATCTAAAATGCAATAAGGAAATCAAAGTTAAAAACATTAATCTTAAAATACACATATAAGATTTGGTCTTCCATACAATGGATTTGCTACTACGTGACTCGTAGTAGATGAAACGGAAAATCCAAACATTTGTACACATTAGGTGCTTAAATGTGTTTCTATGAAAAAATGCATGCCTAGTCTAAATGTGTAAGTTTTCTAAACATTAGATGGTTAAAAAAAAAATCATTTATAATCATTTCACAATTTCAAGTCAAACTAATGACAATCCAAACCAATCAAATAGTCTAAGCCATTTTAATATTGCCCAAATTATTATCCCTCCATCTAGAAAAATAGACAAGGCAGAACGAGCAAAACCAGCAAGCCTCACATGTAGAATGTCTTTAATTGGAGGCCCAACATGCAATACCCCACACGTTTGCCAATCATCAAAGCCCTGTGTAAAATGCTTCCAATCCCTTCTTGTAGGCCCCACACCAAAATTATCCAACCAACAGTCACACACACTCGAGTGTGTCTAGCCAGTGGATCCCATGCATTAGTGAGCAATGGTTTCAAATGAGACTAATACCACAGTTAGACTTATCTGAAAACCAAGCATTAATCGTAATTCTCCAATCTCCTGCTAATTAAGAGAAACTTGTTGGAAATCCTCCTCTTTGGTTGCTTTTTTTAAATGTTACTTTTTATTTGCTAGTTTTTTTTATTTGTGAATAATCTCCAATAGATGAGATGAGATTAGGTTAGCATCAAATTAGATGAGAGGAGTAGCTTTCCTTCCTATATGGAACAGAAAAACTCCGGTTAGAGAAAATGTCTTCTTTTTTTCCGAGGGAGGGGGATTGCATGGCACTGCGAAAAGAGAAACTCCTCTTCCCCTTTGCCTTCAGTTCAAACCTTGTTCTTGCTAGAGGTCCGGTGTCTTGAGTTTCAAGTATCCCTTCCTTCAGGCAGTTTTTTCCCAAATTTCACAGCCAACACCATTGGATCATTCTTGTGTGAATGGCTCCAACATTAGCTTGTAACAGAGCAAGCTCTAATCTAGGTATTTTTCTCTCCTCTTCCAAACCATCCATCATATCCTAACCTACATTTTCACTTAAACAACCTCTATGACCATCCTTAAGCAACCCCACCCCTACTGACCATATCCCAACTATCAAACCCCTCATACTCATCCATATCCTAACCATGTATATCAATTTTCCCTCTAAACTGAGCCCCACCTTTCATATATCTAGATTTGTCACCAAACCACTAAACCAAGACCCACATCCAGATCATGTGGCCCATTTAGCCTCAATCATATGGCCCATTTACCCTCTAACATGAAAACAGATATCGAGATTGTTGACAATAATGCACCCAGTTTGATGCATTGTTGTCTCCAAGTTCAGTCGATTGGGTAGCTATGATGAAGAGATCACTCCTATGAAGAAAATCATATAGGAACTTGTACATCCACAACCCAATTGCTAAGTGATAAAGAATAGATGGGTACTCAAAAGTAAGAGAAAAACATAAGGTATGGTGGACAAGTACAAAGCATGATTAGTTACTAAAGCTTTCACACAGATCGAAGGCACTAATTACAATGAGACTTTTTCACCTGTTGCAAAAATCTCCCCCATCTGCATGAACTTGTCCACCGTCACAAGTTTATTCCTAGTGTTGTATCAGATTGATGTAAAGATTGCATTCTTAAATGACTATCTACATAAAGAAATATACATGCAACAACTCATTGGATATGTAAATAAAAAGAAACCAAAGTCTGTAAGATGTTGAAATCTATCTATTGGCTGAAGCAATCTTTAAGATGATGGTACATGAGGTTCCATTTAGCCATCATCACCTTCAGGTTCATAATGGGTGAAAAAAATCATTGTGTATATGTAAAGCAATCTGAAGGTATTTTCTAATAGTCTTTTTGTGTAGATAATATCTTACTAGCTAGTAAGAACATGTGATTACTAATAACGACATAAGATTTTTTTCTTTTTCTTTAACACTGAAATAAAATATCTTGGTGAAGCCAATTTTATTCTAAGGGTGAAGATTATCAGGGGCCATCCTAAGAGGTTTTTGGGCTTGTCTCAAGTTGCGTACATAATTAAAAGAAAAAAAAAAAAAAAAAACTTAGCAATTCAAGATTAAAAACTCAAAACTTAATTGAGATTCCTGTGGAGAAGATTGCTAAGCTAAATATGAAGTTATGTCCCTAGACTGATGTTGAGAAATTGACAATGTCCTTAGTATTCTATAGTCCTCGGTATTCTATAAGAGTACAGTAGGTAGCTTAAAGTATATCATACATTGCAATAGACCTGATATTAGTTACACAGTTAGCGTAGTTAGCTATTACTAGAGTAACTCAAGATAATCTCATTAGTAAGCCATCAAACATATATTTTGTAATCTTAGAAGAACTACTAATCACAACCATGGTGTACCAAAACATTTATGTATCAGCCGTAACGGCTGATACGTAACGGTAACGGTGGGAACCGTTACGTGTTTCGGGGTCGTATCGGTCGTTACCCGATTTTGTACCTGTATCGGCCATTACGGGGCGTAACGGGCTCGTATCATCAAAAATAGGCATTTATACTTTTTTTAATATGTTTTGCTATTTTAATCATACCATATGATGTGTTAATCATAGTAGAACATGTTAATGTGCATTTTACAGATTTGGGGTGCCATTTAATATTTTTTTTATATTTTTTTCTATTTACACATGAATTTTGGCTCCTTTTTTTAAAATTTAAAAAATCAATTTTTAATGGTTGTTTTACTGTTTTAATCATGCCATTTGATGTGTTAATCATAGTAGAACATGTTAATGTGCATTTTACAGATTTGGGGTGCCATTTTATATTTTTTAAATATTTTTTTCTATTTATGCATTTATTTTGGCCCTTTTTTTAAAAATTTGAAAAATCATTTTTTAATGATTCTTTTGTTGTTTTAATGATGTCATATGATGTGTTAATCACAGTAGAACATGTTAATGTGCATTTTACAGATTTAGGGTGCCATTTTATATTTTTTTTTTCTATTTACGCATGAATTTTGGCCCCTTTTTTTAAAATTTGAAAAATCATTTTTTAATAGTTTTTTTGTTGTTTTAATCATGCCATATGATGTGTTAATCATAGTAGAATATGTTAATATGCATTTTACAGATTTGGGGTGCCATTTTATATTTTTTTCTATTTACGTATTTATTTTGGCCCTTTTTTTAAAAATTCAAAAAATCATTTTTTAATGATTCTTTTGTTGTTTTAATGATGTCATATGATGTGTTAATCATAATAGAACATATTAATGTATATTTTACAGATTTGGGATGCCATTTTATATCTTTTTCTATTTACGCATTTATTTTGGTCATTTCTTTAAAAATTTGAAAAATCATTTTTTAATGATTCTTTTGTTATTTTAATGATGCCATGTAATGTGTTAATCATAGTAGAACATGTTAATGTGCATTTTATTTGGGGTGCCATTTTATTTTTTTAATATGTTTTTCTATTTATGTATGAATTTTAGCCCTCAAAAATAATTGCAAACACCTAAATGTAAGATATTTTCATATTAAATTCATTCTAATATATCTATTATTGATAGTAGATAGTTAAAAATTAAATATATGAATTTTGTAGTCAAATTCAGGTTATCTGGTTCATAAATTCATCAAACAGTCCGATACAACTTCTCACCAAAGAGTGGACTGTTACACCACCATAAACATGTTCTAATTTATAAATGAATATATATTTGGAATGCTTAGAATATTCTGAATTTAATCCATATTTTTTCATATTTTTTTGGCAAAAAAAAAAAAAATTTGCGCCGTTATGGACCGTTACGCCCCCGTATCCGTATCGATTTCGGAGGGCACCGTTACGCCAACCGATACCGATACGGGATACCTTGATCACAACTAGTCAACAACAAACTTCAATTAACATGACAAATATCCTAATTACCAACTAAGAAATCATGAGAAATGACCAAATTACCCCAACATGCACCTAAAATCCTATATATCATAAACTATCAAAATTGGGCTTTTACTAGGCGCCCCTAACAGGTTGAAAAAAGGATTTCCACCAGAAGAGATACTATTCCAACAGCCAAGGTCCTCCCCCAAATATAGCCATGTTGGCTCTCCCAATGGTGGCATGATAGAGGTGAAAATGGCCCACAAGTCAAGTCGATCCTCAAAGGCTCTCTCTAAGTGTTCTTTGATGCATCTGGCTGTCCAAATGTGGGCCCAAAGGGTTCACAATGAAGGAGTTCCACCGTCCTCCTATATCAAACATGAACGTTTGGACAAGACTTTATTTCAATCAAGGATCACAATGATTAGACCAAGGTCTCCTCAATGATCATGAATCAAAACTGTTTTGTAACCATTTCAATCAAAGGCTCTTAAGATTCACCCTTGAGAGTCTCAATGTATTAGAGGATCCCAAATGACATAAAAATCTCCTGAATCATAGAACAAATTAATGTCAAACTCTATACACTATTCACCAATGACTTCAATGATGATGCTCCCGCGATTGGGGCAGTCACCAATCATAACAAGTCCTGACATTTCATGAAGGTGATACATCTAATGGAGTCTCAATGCTTAACAAACGCCCTATCAAAATCCATACTTTTGTTGTCTTCATGGTCATCAGAAAGAAACCACATTGACGTATATCACCACCATTGCTATGGGTAGTTAGATAATATGGAAATGTAAGAAATCTGTCCACAAGATTGTTGAATGGGAAAATTTGCATCATGATCAACAGCCTTACATCGTTGGAACAGTGGAGCATGCTAGACACAACATAATGACGACAGTGAAGGACGGATGATAGAGTAGTAGTTGGCCATTAGCAATAAACTTATTCCCAAGCTTTTTGTTGTGCATAACACCTAAGAATACTCACTCAAAGCTACGATGAGCCTCTCATATAGCTATGCCATGTGAAGGAAACGAGACCAAATGCCACTAGATTCAAAGTTCCCAATACTAATGACATTATAATCTACAACAAAATATGAGGTGTTATGCGTAGGGACAATCATCCTTTACCTCCCGTGCCATTATGTTATCGTGAATCATACTAAGAGCGATGATCATGAAGAGATGACCACCCTCCCCTTGAATAAGCTGATAGGGACATCATGTGTACGCACGCTCGCACACCACCACCCCTACGTATGTACGTACGCAGAAGGAAGACCCCACCATCGATCTAGCTCGATGACGATGTCCAGGGAAGGCCTCCTAGGTAGAAGACAAGTTTTGGTTCAAAAAAAAAGTGGGCTCGATAGTCAAGAAAAGCCTATCATGGGATCTCATGATCGTGGCACACTCGTTGGATTGATTTCATATTTTAGATTTTTCTTATTGTTATTATTTAGAACATTATGGACGCTTTAGATTTTTCTATTTGATTTTTATTTTAGTTTACTTCGTCGCCAAGTAATAGGCTGCGCACATGATGCGAGTTTTGGGGTATACGATTTTCCGTATAAATAGGCACTCCTTGTAGTTCTTTTGATTCATTGAAGTTAATTATAAAAAAAATTCCTGCTTTATTTTCCTGCTCTCTTCGTGAGTTGTAGAAAAATTCAAAAGTGGGTGTGAAGTGCTCCCTTTTCGAAGGGTTAACTATCGTGGTGCGAAACCACATCGACCCTGATTCACTCCCATCCTCCATCATCTTTTTTTTCATCTTCCACCACCATTCATACTTCAAATTCGTCCCTTTTGTTGCATCAGATTTCTTCATTACAGCAGATTTTCAGATTTCGACCCGCAGGCGAGCTAAAACTTCGGCAGAGCACCACGCACAAACCGTACAACAGATCGAGATGAGATTTGGGAGTTTTGGATTCCATCCCTGGCTGACCAGGGCTAAGGTGGCCTTTTTCTAAATAGTGGGCCCCACACACGTGCAGTCGGGATCACAAGTACATCCGTTTGGGCCATTATTGTTGTCTACACGCGGGATTATCTTTTAGTTCAGGTTTTTATCTTCTTTTATCCTTTCATAATTGTTTTTCATGAACCCTATCCCTAGATTACATTTTTCCTAAACTATTTGTCAATTTTCTTACCCTAGGGTTTACCGAATTGAAATTTCTGAATTCCTTAGATTAGGGATTGATTATTATACATGTGCGAGTGTTTATTTCTTATCTTTGAGTATCGTTTGGTTCATAATTTTTATTGATCCAGCCCTATCATGTGTAGGCCTGGACCCGCATAGATTCTCCTTAATTGAATGTTTGAACTTTTATGTGGGATATGAAATTTGTGTAATTGTTTCTGAACTAACGTGATATTAAGCCTGAAATCTCGCATATCATATTTAATTTTCATGTGCTGCATCAAATTTGGTATCAGAGCCTAGGGTTCTTGTAGGGGAATTTACCACATATTTAGTTTGTTTGAGTCCTTCATGCATTCAGTCCATCATTATAGCTGAATTTTAGTAACAGTATAGTCTCTTTCATATAGAGTCTCGTAGGGTCATTTAGTTTTTAAACGCATATAGTTGTCATAGCAGGTCCTTAGGTTGAGTCTTCAGTATATGCCCACACGTACGGGTCGCGACTTCGGTTTGCACCCTACACTAAACATGGAACAATTGTAAGAGTCACTAAACAAGCTGTCTCAAAAGTTGGAGTTTCTGATTAAGCGCTTGGAAATGGACCAATGCTTTGAACAACTTGATGTACGCATTACCCAACTAAAGACCATTGCCAGGACAAACCCCACCATTGGGGTAGATGTCCAATCTCAAGCAAGTGGCCAGGAGGATAAACCAATGAATGGAAGTAGCGAAGGAATCAGTCATAGGCATGCACCCGTACCCCCACCCCATGAGGGACATCAAGACCATTATTTTGAGGGGTATAACATGTGCGGCCTCGTGGTTAGAGAGAGTGCACCAGAGGCTAGTGTAGAGTTACCCACTAAAGTCATTCCAGTAGTGGATGAGTTTCGTGATGTCATTCCTGATGATCTACCAGATGGCTCTTCCCCTATGAAGGATATAGAGAACACTAGAACATGGGATATCGTAATACCTGTAGCCGAGTTTGCGTTTAATAGTTCTATCGATAGGTCCACAGGTCTCAATCCTTATGAAGTCGTTACTGGTTATAAACCTGAAAAACCTATTGATCTTGTCCCTATGTCACTGTCCCATAAGCCGTCAAAGCCTGCAAAGTCTTTTGCGCATCACATTCATTCATGGCATCAAGAAATCAGGCAGAAGATCATGACTGGTAATGAACATTACTTACTTTCTGCAGACCAATATAAATGTTTACAGGAATTCAATGTAAGGAATTCTATAATGATCCGCATCAGGCCAAAGCGGTACCCTCAGGGAATCGTTCAAAAATTACACGTGTATAGCACTGGACCATTCAAAATTATAAAACGAAACGGTCTCAATGGGTATATGGAAAATCTTCCACCCTTCATGGGAATTAGTTCCACATTTAATGTATAGGATCTAGTTACATTTCAAGGGGTCATTGATGCATTGTCCAGCCTTTCGCCTAATTATCCTGATTCCCTAGACCTTTCCCTTGATCCATGGCCCCCTCCCCACCCCATCTTTCAGCCTCTACCTCCCATACCTACCCCTCTCCACCAATTTTTTCAGCCTCTAACTCCCATACCTACCCTTCCCGACCCCTTTTCCCTACCCCTGCCTCCCATACCTACCCATCCCGACCCATTTTTTCAGCCTCTACCTCCCATACCTACTCTTCCTGACCTTTCTTCCCAGCCTTCACCTCTCATACCTAACATTCACACACGCAGAGAGGAAATAGATGTTATCCTAGACCATCAGATAGTTTCAACGTCGGACGACGGGTTTCAGAAGTACCTGGTTAAATGGAAGTTACGCCCAGCTTCAGACAACATGTGGCTCACTGAGGAGGAGCTTCAGAGACTTGATCCTGACATCCTAGATCAGTTCGGGAGTTTTATTTTACCAGTGGCGAAATCTTCGTAGTCGGGGAGAATTGATTAGGACATCATGTGCACGCACGCCCGCACACCACCACCCCTACGCACGTACGTACGCAGGAGGACTCCACCATCGATCTAGCTCGATGACGACGTGTCTAGGGAGGGCCTCTTAGGTAGAAGACAAGTTTTTGTTCAAAAAAAGTGGGCCGATAGTCAAGAAAAGCCTATCATGGGATCTCATGATCGTGGCCCACTCGTCGGATTGATTTCATATTTTAGATTTTGCTTATTGTTATTATTTAGAATATTGTGAACACTTTAGATTTCTCTGTTTGATTTTTATTTTAGTTTACTTCGTTGTCAAGTAATAGGTTGCGCACATGGTGCGAGTTTTTAGGTATACGATTTTCTCTATAAATAGGCACCCCTTATAGTTCTTTTGATTTATTAAAGTTAATAAAAAAAATTTTTACTTTATTTTTCTGATCTCTTCGTAAGTTGTGGAAAAATTCAAAAGTGGGTGCGAAGCCCTCCCTTTTCGAAGGGCTAACTATCGTGGTGCGAAGCCACATCGATCCCGATTCACCCCCATCCTCCATCATCTTTTTTTCATCTTCCACCATCATCCATACTTCGAATTCGTCCCTTTCATTACAGTAGATTTTCAGATTTCGGCCCGCAGGCGAGCTAAAACTTCGACGAAGCACCACGCACAAACCGTACATCGGATCGAGTTGAGATTTGGAGGTTTTGGAGTCTATTCCTGGCCGACTAGGGCTAAGGTGGCCTTTTTCTGAATAGTGGCCCCCACACACGTGCGGCCGGGATCACACGTACGTCCATCTGGGCCATTGTTGTTGTTCACACGCGGGATCTTCTTTTAGTTCAGGTTTTTATCTTCTTTTATCCTCTCATAGCTATTTTTCATGAATCCTAGCCCTAGATTACGTTTTTTTTAAACTATTTGTCAATTTTCTTACCTTAAGGTTCCTCAAATTGAAATTTCTGAATTTCTTGGATTAGGGACTGATTACTATACATGTGTGGGTGATTATTTCTTATCTTTGTGTATCATTTAGTTCATAATTTTTATTGATCCAGTTCTATCATGTGTAAGCCTGGACCCGCATAGATTTTCCTTAATTGAATGTTTGAACTTTTATGTGAGATATGAAATTTGTATAATTGTTTCTAAACTAACGTGATCTTAAGCCTGAAATCTTGCATATCATATTTAATTTTCATGTCCCGCATCATAAGCTTGGGTGACACCTCTTACCACAACAGCTCCACAATGGGTACTTTGCCAATGATCATGCAGAACTCTCCTACTAAAGCCCAATGGTCGAATCACAAACTGTCGTGTCAGATTTCGCAACTCATCAACATACGGAGCCAATGAAAAGGTTTCATGCAATGCACGGAGAGAAATTTTACCTACCTTGGAAGTTTCTCCATCTCCTCATCAAATGGGTTAAATGTCAGTCTTTCATCTGCCACCACATGATCACCACCTCTCCCTCGAGGTGCCATACGGACTCTTTTTTTTTTTTTTTTTTTTTCTTGAAAACACTTTAAAAATAGCTCGAACAAGCTTCAATTTCCTGATGGGAAGCTACGGTCACACCCCCACTCAAATTTCCACTACTATCTCACGATCCATCGACGACTGGCATTCCATGACTTCAAACACCTCTCCAAAAAAGACTAACAAGAATCAAGCAACTCACAATCAGGTTCTATTGAAACCCGCTTTAATACCACTTGAAGCAATTTTGGATTGGCTGAAGCGACAAAAACCAGGACTATCAATTTCAAGAGAAAGGAATTGAAGAAAGGAAGGGGAATAGGGGAATTATGAGTGTTTTAGGTTACAAATAGCAATCAAAACACCCACCCAAAAGAATGGCGAAGGGCTATCTCAGCTCCTAAGATGAGGTGGTAGAGACATCTCCCTTGTGGAAAAGGTTCAGGTTTCAAGCTTGCTTGCATTAGCTACCAAAAAAACAAATTAGTTTTCCTAAGAGGAAGGTGAGTTTCTTGAATAGTTTTTGTTGGGGTTTCAATCACAGTTGCAGAGTGAGTTGTGGAAAGATAAACTCTCGTTTCTCATTCGCTGTGTCAAGTTCATGCCCACCTATCCGACCATTCTTGTTGAAGTTCCAGTGTACCGAGACTTGATTGTCCCTTCGTTTGGGTTGTTTGCTTCCAAAGAAAAACAACCCACCCAAAAGAAAGGCGAAGGGCTATCTCAGCTCCTTGGATGAGGTGGCAAAGACATCTCCCCTGTGGGAAAGGTTCGGGTTTCAAGCTTGCTAGCCATTACCTACCAAAAAAATAAAAAACAAAAACAAAAACAAAAAAGTTCTCCTGAGAGGAAGGTGCATCTGTTGAATAGTTTTTGCTGGGGTTTCAATCACAATTGCAGAGTGAGTTGGGGAAAGACAAACTCTCTTTTATCTTTCCCTCTATGTCAAGTTCATGTCCACCTATCCAACCATTCTGTCGAAGTTCCAGGGTGCCGAGACTTGATTGTCCCTTCGTTTAGGTTGTTTGCTTCCAAATCCCACTGCTAACACTGTTGGAAGTTCTCCTCAGAATGGTGCTGGCATCAAAATCAAATTCCAACATTCTAGAGCTTGCAAAGGATGGTTGAAGGTCTAAATAATGAGGATAAAGGGTTGTTTAAATTGTCTTTGAAAAAATAGAATTACGAATAGATTTTCGTAAACTCGTATTTTGAGGCAGCAAACATAGATTTTAAAAACAAGTTTAGAGCATCCAAACATGGAAAAATGAGGAATGGATCAAACAAAATCTGATTTCAAAATTAAAATAATAATAATAAATCCCATGAGACATGGACATCTAAATATTAACGGATGCTTATGAAGGCTGTTTGGTTATGTTTTTGTTAGCTGATAATGTTTAAAAAATTAAAAAATAAAAATTTGTTTTTGTTAGCTGATGAGAAAGTGTTATGTGGTAGAGCTTGTACTCATTTTAGAGAATGTCAAGGGCATGCAGTAAGAAGAGAGATTGTAGTGACAATTTGAGGTGTGAGATCTGGATTATTCATCAGGTGGGGACCATCGTGAACAAGCTATGGCCCAAAAGTCAGGCCAGAGAACTCATCATGCAGGCTATATGTGTGCAATAAAAATGAGTTATTTGTTGAAAAAGTACAGACAGCTGTATTCAATATACATGTATTCCACATCAGCAGTTTTGCTGCTGCAAATCTCCCCATATGTATCACCATAATTCTAAAACCCAGTTTCTGACTCAAAACTTGGCTAAGTAACTCACCCAGTCAACTGCCACTTTTTGTCAAAGAAAATCGACGAGCACAAGGGGATTTGAACAGACCTCTTCCATGAGACCAAGGACCTACTACCAGCACACCAGACACTGCAGCTATGTTTCTTTTATGGGATTTTTACTGCATAATTCATTGGGAATTTGGAATTTATCAAACAGTGCCTCAAGGAACCAAAATTCCCTGGCTGTGCGTTTTGTGAGGAGACATTACACAACTGCCCTCATTTATTGTTTCTTTAAAAAGTGGAGATACAAATTTTGTGGGGCCCACATGGTATGTCTCTAACATCTAACCTGTGCAACAAATGATTATTAGACGAACCAAACATATGGAGGATCCAATCATAAGGCGGGCTAAACCCTAAAATATAATATACACCACTCAAAGACATCCAAATTCAAGTGTAACCCATCTCATGATTCGATTGGCTAAGCTTTTGGTTCATGTGACCACCATGGTGGCCGTGCATATCTTGGACAGGTTGGATGTTATACAGATACCATGTGGGACCTACCATTCTTGACTTTCACCACTTTTTAAAGAAAAAATAGACTCTGGCATTTTTGCACTTCCTCCGTCAAAAAGCATTTCCCTGGAATTTCTGATCGCCCAGGCATTATTTGGTAACATGTCCATTCACGAGGAATTTTGTGGTAAAAACCACTTATTGTATTTACTTTATCTCTTTCCAATAATTTTAAAATTTCTTCCCCCCAACAAATACTTTGAATTATTTATTAAAATATCGAGTTGAGTCTTAAGTGCGACCTTTGCACTTGTCATATTTTCCCACATATTCTAAGCAAATTGTATTTCCAGCTTTACATAAAGATGAAAATAAAAGACAAGAGGTTGGTTTTTTGGTGACAATTTACAGGCAGTTAAAGATGGTGTGGATATCATAACTCTCTCCATTGGTCCAGATGAACCTCCAGAAGATACACTTACCTTCTTGAATGTCTTTGACATATTCCTGTTATTTGCCCGAAGAGCTGGAATTTTTGTAGTACAAGCCGCGGGGAATAAGGGCCCAGCTGCCAGCAGTATCGTTTCTTATAGCCCGTGGGCAATGGGTGTTGGCTCTAGCACCACAGACAGAAGTTTCACCACTGAACTTGTCCTTGGTGATGGTCGAAAAATCCGCGGCATTGGGTTATCTGGCAAGTGTTCCCATTCACCATCACTCGCTAAAAACAACAATGCATGTCATGAGCATAGTTGTGTCATTTTTACTCTATGCTTGAAGATTTTAAGGCAGTGTTTGGATGCATTAGTGATTTTTCTTTTAGTTGAGCGGGGCTCAAACCCAAGACCTCAATATTGAAACACACCGTGTCTCCCCTTGAGTTATGGGCTCAAATCCAATGCACAACTGAATTGAATAGCGAGCATTCACCTCAATCAAGAGGAAATGGCCCAATGGTAATGAAATTGCTAGCCCTACAAGGTAAGTAATTGCAATTTGGTCATTTCTACTTAGTTGAACAAACATTCATCACAATTCAATATGATGTTGCATCTAAACGGCTTACTGAAGCAATCCTCATCGTGCTTGGAAGATAAGAATGATATATGCATGTGCATCCATTGGATCCAGCATGTACCAGGCCCGCTTGCAGCCATGATTGCTGAACTGGATCTGTCCACTAGTTTTGAACCATGGCAATCCAAACATCAGGCAGAACCATCGAGTGGTGTAACTGAACGTGGACTCTTTACATTTCTTTTTCAACTATACATATTCAACTCCAATGGAGGGTTAAGAGCATCCTTCTTTTTATTGCTTTTTTTTTTCCCTCTCCGCAAGGTTGCTCAAATGCATCCCCAACATATTGCAATGTTATACTTCAGGACTTTAGTCTTTGAATCTGTATTGTCTTCAAACAATCTAAACCATTTATACAATGAGACAACTTGAAGGTTGACATACAAAAAAATAAAATCTCTTGAATTGGAGTATTTCAATCATTTGAAATTTGATTCTTTTGGTTTGCAAATGGACAGTCACATAACCTTTGTGTAATCAAAGGGTTGAAATATTCAATGAGATGAGCTTTTTGGGCATCTCCATGCAAGGGTATCCTTATCACATTAATGGTTTGGGTCATTGAAAAAAGAAGAAAAAAAAAAAACCCACAATTCCAACAGATAGAAGTCCCAACATTCATCATGCCGTATTTAAGCAAACCTCCCTTTTCCATTGTCTTTGTTTCCATATGAATATTAGTACAATTCCTTATAAGAGGGATCACTAATGGAAGGTTTCATTGCTTAGGTAACATTCTTCTTCTTCTTCTTCTCAGGACCCACTTTTGGAGAAGGGTTCCTCCAATTCAGGCTCGTATTGGCTAAGGATGCAGTGATTGTAAACGGGAGCTTCCCACCAAGCCCACCATATATTGAAGAGTGCCAAAATCCAGAGGCATTGGATCCTAGATTAGTGCAAGGTAGTGTTGTTATATGCTCATTCTCAGAAGGATTCCTCAACGGAACTTCCACTCTCTCTGCAATCTTAGACACTGCAAAGGCTCTGGGTTTCATGGGTTTTGTGTTTATCGCCAACCCCATGTATGGAGATTTCATTGCACATCCCATTCCATCCTCCCTTCCTGGAATTATGATCCCGAAAATAGCCAATGTCCAGGTCTGGGTTTCTTTCTTTTTTTCCTCAATATCATTTGTTCCAAGACGGTTGGTTAATGTTGGAAAATGTTTTAGCCTGATAACCTGTCGTGCACATCCCCGAAACGAGGACAACTATTGAGCTGTTGCAAAGTGAACCAGTCATAGTATGAGATTCGTGCACATGGTTGCAGAGTTGATTCTGGAACATCCATTTGGTGGACCCTACTTTGAATAAACCACACCTGAAAGGAATCATGGCTTTCAATTCAAAGCCTTTGGATGCATGGTGAAAGTCAAAAGGTGTCAATGATCCAGTTTCAGTGTGGAAAAGTCAACCAATCATATTCTAGTGTTTCCATCAATGGTACGCGCACCAGTCGGACAATCCAAAATTGCCGACTGTACTGCAATGTGTAAGTTGGGAGTTGCGACAGGCCATAACTGACTGGTATATCATGCAACTAAATGGACATTGCCTCTAACCAAATCCCACTTCTTCTTTCTCCTTTTCCTATAGCCAGTCTGCTTTTCTCTCTAGGTCCTTTTGGAGTACTACAACAGTCAAACATATAGGGATGAGAGACGAGTTGCAGCAAGATTCAATGGAAGAGCATCCATTAAAGAAGGAAGAGTAGCTTCTTTCAGCGAGCAAGCACCCATAGTAAGTAGATTTTCTTCCAGGGGACCAGACATCATAGACAATAACCTCAATCTCGCCGATGTTCTCAAACCTGATATTCTCGCACCTGGAGACCTCATATGGGCAGCTTGGAGCCCAACTAGTGTTGCAGATCCCATCCTCTCAGGTAATAAAAGTCTGCATTTGGATGCACGCAAGTGAATTGTTGTACTCCTTTAGTGAATTGTAGTACTCCTTTTTTATTTAAACAACAGAACGTGGCCAAATCATAATGATGCTTCCTCATATGAATTGGCCTTTCAATCCAAGTTGCATTCCTGAAAGTAACATCAGTGAAGTTGGGAGCCTGGAAGCTAATTATAGATTGGACATGTCCACTTTTTGGAACAATTGTTGCCATTCAAATTTCGATAGTGCATTCAAACACACCCTAAGAACATGAGTATCACCAATGCATGCCAAATGACATGCGAGGTATTGATTTGGGTTTAAATGGGTGTTGTAGGATACCGTTTCGCTTTACTGTCTGGCACTAGCATGGCGACACCTCATGTAGCAGGAATTGCAGCGCTGATAAAACAATCCCATCCATCCTGGACTCCATCCATGATTACCTCAGCCATCTCCACCACAGCATCCACATATGACAACCGAGGAGAGCCCATCATGGCAGAAGGGTCCAATCTCACTCAGCTGTATCCATCAACTCCTCATGATCATGGGGCTGGCCTCATAAATCCGTCTCGTGCACTTGATCCAGGCCTAGTCTTTTCATCAGGTAACCCACAAAAACAAACAGATGTCATCAAAGCCAGATTTATCTACTGGGTAATACCACAGATGGTCATGGTTCAAAATTCATGATGAACGGATAATCCTAACCATATGTCAAATTTTCAAGTTGCATGTGGACCGTTGAATGTTTTATTTCAACCATCCATTTCAAAAAGCTCTAAATTATCTGTTAAGCATCATATTTGTACCATTGCCCATCCACTACAGTAGCAAAATATGGATCATTTCACCATGGCTGCATATGGGCCCCATTTTGCAGCACATGACTGGCATGTAAAACTACCCGGTTTTTTCCCTTCCCACCTTTGAATTTCTTATGTAATTCACCCTCATACTTTCTTCTAAGTAGGATTTGAAGACTACATAAGCTTCTTGTGCTCCTTGCCCAACATGGATCCTGCAACAGTCCGGACCACTACCGGAAAAACATGCGACTTTCCAATTCCGAACCAACCAGCAGACCTCAACCTACCTTCCATAACCATATCAGCCTTGACTGGAAGCCAAACGACAAAGCGAGCAGTCACAAATGTAGCGAGCAAGCCGGAGACATACCTGTGCTCCGTTCTACAACCAGGAGGGGTTGAGGTCACTGTGAATCCACCTTGGTTCATAATAGCTCCGGCTGAAACACAAGATCTAGAAATCAAGCTCAATGTCACCCAAGCAGCAGATGGTTTCAGCTTTGGCAAGATTGTTCTGACAGGTTCTTTGGATCATATTGTGAGAATACCATTGTCGGTATTTCCAATTTCGGTGGCTTATTAGAAATCAGAAATGGAGAGCAAAATGCAAGAAGCATACGACTTTACCCTTTTATAAGCAAACTAATGAAAGAAGAATTAGTACAATATGGTTCGAGATAGTTCAAGTGCTTATTTACCAGGAAGATCTTTATGATCCTCTGCCCAAAAATATGTCCAGTATTATCAGGGAGCAGTTCCTACAAGTGGGGCCAGTGGCGATCTAAATTGTTTATCTGAAGGATGGCATTGCACATGGATCCTACCCAAAAAATCTCCCAGATGGAAATCCTATGTTCCTTACCTTTTACAAATGGCCTGCAATTGCAAAAGATCAGAGATTTGGATGCTAGGATCTTCCAATCTGGGAGATTTGGGATAGATATTCGATGGAGGGACCTAGAAGATGAACCGTTTGGATAACAAAAATGTCGGCCCTACATGAATTTGAGGCATCAAGATTAAATGCATATCATAAGGCCCAAGGATCATAAAATATGCCTAACATTGGACCAACAACTATGTCAACCGAACTGAATGGAGGCACATGGCACATTTGGGATGCTTGAAGATCAACAGTAACACGTATAGGACACATGAAGCTTAATGGTGGCAGATGTGGCACATGTTGGGCGCTTGAAACTATATGGTGGCACATGTGGCACATGTGGCACAAGTGACACATTTGACACATGAACACTTGAACCTAACATTGGCACATGTGCACATCGGCACAGTGGCACATGTGGCATGTGGTCATAGACTCACATGTGATACATATGGAGTAATTGAAGATGAACAATGGCACATGTAGGTGCTTTGCATATGTAGGGCATCATAGATGGTGGCACTTGCGGCACAATAAAAGATGGACAGTGGAACGTTGGCACTGTGGACGCTTTCCAAATGTGGGTTGCAAGCAAAGATGGAGGTGGGACATGTGGCACATTGGCACATGTAGTATAGTGGCACGTGTTTAGCACAGCATAAATGGTAAAAGATTGGCATGTGGCATGCATTAGGTTCTTTGCACATGGGCGCAAGCAAGGATGGATGTTGGCACATGTGTGGCACAACGGAACATGGATATGGAACATTAGCACATGTGGCATAGTGGCACATGTGCGACAAAACAAAACATGGACAGTGGAACATTGGCACATGTGAGACAATTGAAGATGGATAGTCGCACATTCGAGTTTAACTCTCGAGAAACTCATTTTCCTTCCATCTTGGGGAAATGCCTTTCTTAGGGCAGACGTGGAAAAATTAATTTGTTGATTTTCCAACAAAAAAGTGCATTTCCCACAAATTTCCTCAAAGAAAGGCTTCACAAACAGTGAAAAGTTCGTTTCATGGGAAATGGTATTCCCTTTCCTTTCACTACCTTTCCATGGATCTAAAGAACCCCTATATAAAACTTACGCGAGAGCATAGCTAGGTGGCAGGAATACTATTTTGGCTAGCTATCAATCCATTGCCATGTGGCAGAAATAGTATTTCCATTAGTTTGAGACATCACTAACTAACCTCTATTTTGACAGGTTTTGTGATGTTCTATGGGATTTATGGAAGGTTATTTTTGTCAGTTTCTAGTATAATTAGTGATGAATAAGGTAATTAGTTAGAGAAGTTGATGTAGGACAGACCTCTTAACATGACGACTGAACGCCCTCCACTGATGTTCACCCAGAGAGGACTATTGCAGCTGAAGAGGGTTAAAGAGGGGTTGCTGGAGGTGATAAAGTAAGGGTGGAATGAAGGGTTTAAAGGGGTAATAGGGAAATGTTTATGGAGAAGATTTTAGAGCTTGTAGTTAACAGCTGGATAGTAACTTACGAGAGGCAAAAATGAAGAGGAAAACAATAACTAGAAATAGGGAAAAAAGAGAGTAAAAGTGTGAAGGATATACCTTCGAGTCTCACTAAGATTTTCTAGAAGTCTCGCCTAGAAGAATTTAAAGGAGTCTCGCCATTAAACCATTCATTCAATCTCAAATCTGAAATGGCTTACAATAATATGGACTACTCTTTTATAGACTTAATAGAACTTTCCTACATCAACTCAAGGACTTGGGAAAACTAAAAGTCACTCTAATTTCAAGGAGAATTAATAACTCAAGCTTTATTCCAAAGCAACAACAATTCCTTAAGAGCATCTTTCTAGAACTCTACTCTCAAAACAAAGGCACTTTGACTTCCAAGAGAATAAAACAACTTCTAATTAAGATATAAACCTTCTAAAACACCGTTTGAATGACCTGTCTATGAGTCTTTTGGACAGTCATGGGCCTTCTTGGACTTGTGGCAATAAGTCTTAAAGCTTATGGCCTTGTCTTCATCAATGGAGCCCACATCATTCTCGAATCTCAATAGTTTTCTCTCCTGCTCTAAACTTTAAAGGGTTGATCCCTGTAAATCAGCTCCATCGACATAGAAGATTGGTACATCTCATGAAGATCTGGGTTGATCTTTTGGAAGTCCATTGTCGTAATCCATGTACTTTCCAAAAGTGGTTCACCTTTCCACTTCAATAGGAACTTTTGGTACCCACCAAGTCGAGTCGAGACAATTTGATCCTCAAGAACAAACTTGATTTCTTGTTGGGCTTAGCCTTGCACGAAAGGTATCCAGATGGCTAACTCTCCACCTTCATCATTATGGGGGCTAGAACAAATGGAAAATCTTCCACATTAAAGATAGGGCTGATACACAATTCCTAAGGAAGCTGTAACGAATAAGCATTCTCGTCCAATGGCTTCAAACTTGGAACGGTCCCACCTTTTTAAAGTGAAGTTTCTGACAAGTACCGAGAGGAAACCTCTTTGGTCAAAGACGAACCATAACCAAGTAGCCTTCTTTGAATTGAGCGAACCTCATATGTGTATCGGCATCTCTCTTAGAGCCTTCATTGCTAATTGCAATCCAATTTCTTACCTCATCTTGTATTTCCTAATCCTAGATATGTTGAGCAAAAGAACTGCCATCTTCACTAATACAAGAACTGATAAGCAATGGCACAAGATCCACAAGATGTCTAGGCTTCAAACCAAAAGCAATTTCAAAGGGAGAATGACCAACTGTTCGATTAATAGAGCTACTAAAGGCAAACTCTACTTGTGGTAAGATGCTGTCCCAATTTGCCACGTGGTCACTTACTAAGCACTGCAATAGGTCACCAAGGCTATGGTTAACAATTTTCGTTTGACCATCGGTTTGGGGGTGAAATGTGCTTAAATATTTCAGCCAAGTTTCTAATTTGACCACAATGTCTTCCAAAAGTAACTCATGAATTCTACGTATCAGTCGGAAACAACAGATTTGGGAAGACCGTAAAATCAAACCACCTCTCAAAAGGGCAAACCAGCCCTGTACGAAGAATCAAAAGCCTTTTTAGAAGGTATAAAATGAGCCATCTTGGAGAATCGATCAACTACCACAAAGACATAATCCCCTTTCTGTTTGTGCTAGTCCAAGCACAAAATTCATGCTTACACCTTCTCATGGCTTTTCTAGAATCAGTAGCAAAGTATATAAACCTATATTCTTCTTTGAAACTTTTCCCAATTGGCAAGCCCAACATTGTTCGACTACTTTCCACACATCTCACTTCAAACTAGGACAAAAAAAATCGATCATCTACCAATGCAATAGCCTTGTCACGGCCAAAGTGTCCACCCAAATGTCTTCCATTTAGCTCCCATAATACACGATCTTGTAAGGAGGTTCATGGCAAACATAGAAGTCTTGCAGATTAAGTACCCATCCAAATCTGAAAATCAGAATGTTAGTTGCCTGAACCATCACGAAGGGTGGCGTAAATAGTATCAAAATATGCATCATTATCATAACAACGCTTCAGCTCCTCAAACCCAATAGTAGTGACGGATATGTTTACCAAGAGGAGGGCCTTTCCACTAAGTGCATCAGCTACTTTATTGTTGACTCCCGCCTGGTGCTTCAAATGGAAGGTGAATTCTTGGACATAACTACTCCATGCAAGTCGAGAACTAAGCTTTTTTTATGAGTTGAGATACAGCAATGCCTCACAATCAGAGTATAAGACAAACTCTCGATGAACAAGATGGTGCCACCAATGCTTGAGAGCTTTTACCATAGCATAGAGCTCGACATCATAAGTACCTCTTCTTGGCATTGTTGAGCTTTTCAGTAAAATAGGCCACAAGATGTCCTTCTTGGCTAAGGATAGCTCCTATACCCACATGTGAAGCATCACATGCAATCTAAAAGATTTTCTCAAAATCCAGTAATAGTAGAATTGGGGCTTTCACCATCTTGCACTTGATTTTTTCAAATGCATTGCTTGCCGCCTTGGTCCAAGTAAACTGACCACATTTCATACACTTCGTGATACGCACCATGATAGTGCTGAAATTTCGAATAAAATGTTAGTAGAAGGTGGGCTAATCCATGAAAACTCCACACTTCATGGACATTCAAAGTTGTTGGCCAATCAACAATGGCCCTTATCTTTTCTAGGCCCACTTTTGCACCTTTTAGAAAGACAACAAAACCCAAACATGCAACATTGGGACTCAAAAGGTACACTTTTTTCAGCCCTAAGAACTTGCATCACTTGCCTTAAGTGTCCCTCATGGACCAAATAAGATTGATTGTAAATAAAAATATCAGTAAAACATACTAAGACAAATTTCCCAATGAAAAGGATGTACTTGGTATCGGAGATCACCATGGCGAGAATCTATATGGGGGATAGGTTTATGTTCCTTGCTGCAACCAAATAGAATCGTCTTCCACTAGAAAAAGGCAAAAACCCCTCTAGATCGAAAACACAGCAGCTTCCTTTCTTCAGCAAGAGGCAACATGTCTAAGGAAAGCTTTGGAACCAAGGAAGATGATATCAGCATATCCTTTGGGGTTCCCAAAGATCATGGCCGACATTACATGGTCATGGGTAACTATCAAAGTTTCCCTAGTCTTCCTTCAACTGTTCCTATGTAGCAATAGCCCAATCTTTCAAATGTATAAAAACCCAAACCCCAAAATTCCAATCCACCCACTACAACTTGGATCAATAAGTCCAACCAAGAAAAGAAAAATGGGTTTGTACCTAGAGCTCGATGGTAGACAAAAATGCATTTCAACACTGAGGTCTCATGTTTGAGCCAAACTAACCGAAAAAAGAAAACAATAATATACATGACAGGCTCCACAATGACTCTTATACCAATTTCATTATAAGTTTTGAAGCACCATAAGATTACATAATGAGTTGGCGGGTTCATCAAAATATTATGTTACAAGGGCATCCAGTCATCCACCCATGCAATTTCACTCCACACAGAATAAACGGGGTAAGGCATATGAACTTTACTTTGTAGGGACGCCACTGTGACGCGTGATCAACCCATTTCCACAGCCTGTGAGATCACCATCACTGATTACAGCATAACCAGTTCAAATGTTAGAAATGGAGCTACAAGACATGATGACTTTCCTCAATGACCGTGTATGACTCACCTCCGGGTAGCAATCTTGACGAACGATAGTCTGGTTGTCCGTGTTCACGTATACCTCACAACTCACTTTTGTCTGACAAAAAGAAAAAAAATAAAAGCACCAGTTATTAAAAGATACACTGTAAAACCAAGTTCAAAATCATTAACAGATTGCAACTACATAAATTTGTTAATGTAAACAAAGACATTGTGAGCAGACAAATAGTTGAGATTCCAGATAGATCTATATATTCACCACAGGTCCTCAAAGACCAATGAAAGATTAGCAGCAGCTCACAGCAAATTGAGAGGCAAAAAACTACAATGCTGACAGCATACATCATTAATAAGCATCATTGCTATTGTATGTGGAAAATGCAAAGCCGACAAACAGACAATGATCTAGGAAATGTTTTAAATATCAACGATATCGGCTGATATTCCGACGATATATCTTGTATCCCACCCATGCGATACGAAACGCATTGGTAGTGCCGATATATCCCACATGTTTAATTCAGTGAACATTTTCAATTTATGATCCTTTTTTTGTTGAAATTATGTTAAATCAGTATCAAATGGTTACAAATCCATCAGTTCTTCATGTTTTGCACAAAAAATAATGAAGTTGGAGCTTTGATTTTGATATCCATTGGTTCTTCATGTTCTCCACGTTTTTTTTTTTCAAAATTTTCCTTCAGCTAACCGTCAATTGAGACTAATTTCGAAGTATTTAGGAGTATTCGATGAAATGATCACCAAATACACTTTAATTTTGAAATTTGAGTGTAGGTGGTCCGATTTGGGAAATTTTCAAAAAATTTCAATTTCTCCCAAATTGCTTGCAAAGTTGTACACCAAAATGAAATCAAGCATGTATGAGGGTTGATCTACTAATTTGTTAAGTCTTTGCCAATTTTTTAAAAATAAAAATTATTTTTTAATTAAAAATTAATTTAAAAATATTAAAATATTATTATTTTTCTAAATTTCCTAGGGTTGCAAATCAAGCCGAGTCGAGTCGAGCTGGGCCAAGCTCGGCTAGACTCGTCTGTGCTATACTCGAGTTCGAGCTTGACCTCAAAATTGAAGCTTGGCTTGTTTGCCAAAGCTTTCGAGTCAACCTCTAGTTGAACTAGTAGTTCGAGTCGAGTCGAGCTTGTTCATATACCAACCTAGCACCCAGCTCAACCCAAACCCACACCCAACTCAACCCGGTGCCCAACCCGACCTAACCCAGCCCCCACCTTGACCCAAACCCCAACCCAACTCAATCCAAAGCGGTCGGGTAGGGTTTTTTAGTAAAAAATTTTTAAGTTTTAGCATTTTTTTAAAAAAGTTAAACATATTATATACATTTAATATATATATATATATATATATATATATATATATATATATATATATATATATATAATATTAAAATATATTACTCGAGCCGAGTCGAGCTCGAGCTCGAGTTACGAGTCGAGTCGAGTTCGAGTTCGAGTTGAAATGCACCATGGTCAAACTCGGCTTGAACTCAACTTGAGCTTTAGAAAACAAGCTTGACTCGCCCCAAGTCGGCATTTCAAGCCGAGTCAATCCGAGTTGACTCGAGCCGAGTCAAGCGAGCTTTTCGAGCTAGCTTGGCTCATGTACAGCCCTAAAATTTCCCTTCAACCAGCCATCAATTAAAACTAATTTCGAATTATTTAGGAGTGTTAGATGAAATGATTATCACATACACTCTAAATGTTATCCATTCAATTTGAATATAGTTGCATTAGTTCAGTCGAACAGCGCAGAGCTTAGAACCCTATACAAAGGAAACATATTATATGCACTTCTTTTTCGAGATGTTATGATTTAAAAGTATACATTAAAGTTTTTTTTAACAATCCCTGAAGTTTCATTGAAAAACTCAACCATTTTTCCAATGTTTCCCAAAAAGTGTGATAAATTAACTGATACAAATGATATATCCCATGCGATAACCAATATGTATCTATATCCCATGGATATGATACATAACACAATACCAATATTTCGAATACTAGATCTAAGTAGGGAATTTCAATATCAAAACTGCACATGCAATAGGCACATAGAATGTGATTACTATGGTAACATGTCAGGGTCACATGCAACACTTAGCTGCTTGAAGCGATAAGCAGAACAAGTATGGTTGCAACTAGACTAGTGCACATTAACAGGTTGTTGCCTAGGCTCGCCTAAATGCTTAAGGCTGCACACAGCTCACCTTTAACTACACCTGTCAATGAGGGTTGGAAACACCTATCAATGAGGGTTGGAAAGATGCAGTCAATAAATCTAGTAATTTTGGATCTGTCATGGGATTCCTTCATGACCTTCATCAGATCATGACGAGCATCAGAGATTGTGCTAAAAGATAAATTTGAAAAGAGTATAAATGTTAATCTCTCCAAATCCTCTCATGTAAGCCTTTGTTCCCTATTTCTTTGGTTAGTGACCTACATCCATTTCCTCTAGTTTGCTTCCAATTAATCACATGGCCTCTAAACTTCCTACTTCTCCAGATACATCTCCCACCACCAAACCTACAACATTCACCTATCTATTTGCTGCTTCATTCACCACTGCGGACGCTGCTGAATGGGGTTGTTACCATTAGTGTACTCCATTTGTACTTATATCATCATCATCATCATCATTATCATCACCATTATCATCTAAGCCTTTTTCCAACTTGCTAGGATTGGCTACATGAGTCCTTTTCCACAATTTCACTCTATCAAGGACCATAAATAGATCATCAAGTCCTTATTACAACCTCCACATATTCACCCCCATTATCGTCATACCCTGTTACGACCAATCAGAGGGAGTTACGTGTGATCTGTATGGATAAGCATGGTGCATTCAGAGATCTGCAGATATGTGTGGAGGAGATTTCTCAATAAATGTAGTCAGGACGTATCAAGTGGTGTCGTGTGCTGCTAAAGCAGCCGATGGAGAAACGATCGTGCTCAAGCGATTACATGACAGGTGATGAGATGAGAAGCAAAGGAAGCAAGAACGTGGGAAGCATCCAGGAGACAGTAATGGAGAACAATTATGGTAACCGTCGACACGTGAGAAGGATTCAGAATGGCTAGATCAAAGCTATAAATAACAAAGCAAATCAAGATGGAAAATCATCTCATACCAACCCAAACAAACCAAATCTATCTTTCAATTACCAGTCCATTTACATTCCATAGTGTAATCCTTTACTTTTCTTGCCAAATAAATTACATTTCTTAGTGTAATCTTTTACTTTCAGCCTATTGTTTACATTCCTTAGTGTAATCTGTAGCAAATAACCAAGTAGCTGGTAAGCATTAGCTGTAATTCGAGTTTACGCTAGCACGTTGGGCTCAGTTCATCCATCAAAAGAGTGTTCCACGGCTGTTATTCATGATCGACTGTAAGAATCTCTTTCTCGTTTCATTTTGTCTGTATTGAAAAGTCCTTTCGTACTAAAGGCAAAGGAGTAACCTACATCAAAGGATGAACCCACCCTCTAAATATCGCCCAATCCAATTTTACACATTGAGAGAGTGGCTAAATAGGTGACCAATCTTTTTAGATCTCAGTCATACACTACATGTCTGCTTATCTCGGCGCTTGGGGTCATTGCTGTTCGGTTTGAATTGAAGCCACAAATTCAATTCTGGCACGCCCGCGCACCTAGTGCAAAAAACAACAGCGAACACCACCCACATACTTTTGGGTGTTCCCTTGCCCTTTTAGAGCCTCCAACTTATACCAACTGGCTCCTAACCAGCACAGGTCTTGGTCTCCTTTGCACATGACCAAACCATCCAAGTCTACTTTCCCTAATCTTATTAACTATTGCTGCCACTCCTAAGTTCCTTGAAATGCATTCATTTGTAATTTTATCCTTCCTCGTCTTGCCACTCATTGATCTCAACATCCTCGATTCGGCTACATTCATCCTATGAAAATGTTGTTCCTTAACTACCCAACATTTTGTCCCATAAAGCATGGTTGGTCTATAGCCATCTTATAAAATTTTCCTTTTTAGTTTGAGTCGTAGACGATGATCAAGCTAAAAAATGCTACAGGGTTCCTTGGTAAGATTTCCAGACCCAATATAGTCAGAATTTGTACTAATATGGTGAAATTTAAAATTTAAAAATAAAAACAAGGGTTTTAGTTGAACATCTGAAGGGAATCCCTTCTTATGATTTTCCAGACCCAATATAATCAGAATATCCCATGAAAAATCAATCTTGCTCAAAGAATAACATGGATCTACCACAAACCATCACCCTAGAAAGATAATTTTGTTTTGGAGATCCACTTTTCCTCTATCTTTCACATAGGGGACGTTTGGATGCCTGTAAATGGGGCTAACTGTAAATGATTTACAGGTAAATGGTTTAAAGTCTGTGTTTGGATGATGAAAAATGCCTGAAAAATGGTTTACAGCTTTCAGCCCCATTTGATTTACAGGCAAAAAGCTAGGATTTCATTTACAGCCTAACAGCTATAAATTGAAAGATCAGCCCTCCATTTAAAACACAAATAGTTTTATTTACCTGTAAATCATTACAGCTAACAGCCAAACAAGACAGGCTATAAATGATTTATACCTTACCACTTAAACCATTTAATCTCCTGCCCTTTCCCTTTTTCCAATCGATCACCCGCTTCTTATTCAAATAAAACTGCCATTCTATCCTAGAGACTGAGAAAAGGTAAATAATAAGGGGGGAAAAAAAAGTTCGAAGCACACACCTGGATCGGGAAGTCAAAGAAAAGAAGTCCAAGATGACCCTGGATCTCAGTAACCGTATCAAACGGGATCGACCCTCTCGCCATATCCTCGATCAGGTAGAGAACGTCGTGGAGGATCTCAACGCCATCAAGCTGGAGTGTGGCATTGACGTAGGAGGAACCCCTGGCACGGATCTGGCCCCCGGCAGACGTGACGTAGCCGAGCTGGCGACCGCGGTAGCCGATGGAGACGAGGATGGAGCGGTAATCGAGGGAGAGGAAGTCCTTGTTACGGACCTTGACAGTGAGATCGAGTGAGATGCCGATGGAAATGGAAGGGAGGATTGAGGAGGAAGATTTGTGGGTGGAGAAGGAGATGTGTTCAAGGCGGAGGCGGGAGAGATGAAGGTCTGGTTGGGAAGGCCAGAAGAAGAAGAGGGCGAGCGCGAGGAGAGAGATGGGAAGGAGAATGGATAAAGAGAAGGAGCGGACACGACGACAGATGGCGCGAGAGCGGGAAAAGTAAGGAGGAGGATAGTAAGAAGGGAGGATTATGTAATTGTTGCTGGTGATTGGGATGGGATGGTGGGATTGTGGTGGCGGTGCGGTTTCTGTCATTCTACCCATCTTTCCAGTCTTCGACCTCACCGGCCCCCACGGGCAGCAAAATTTGCATTTGTTGAGTAGAAGGTAAGGAAAAGCCTCCGATTTTAAGGGCGCGACTTGACCTGTACCTCACCGTGGGGCCACCACCCATATGTATTTGTTGTATATCTACGCCGTCCATCCGCTTTTTCAAGTCGTTTTATTTGATGAGCTTAAGATTTATATAGAGATACAAAACTCATATGGATCACACCGAAGAAAACAGTGATCATTCAACGTCTACCATTAAAAACTTCTTAAGGCCTACTATATCGTTTATTTTCCATCTAACCAGGTCATACGGACCTGGGATAAGATAAAACATAAATGTCAGCTTCATCCAAAACTTTTGTGGCAAGCACCGGCCGTGGCTGCCTGAGTTGGGACTGAGTTCTGACCGGTGTGGTCACCCTGGGAGCGAGTTCTAATAGGGTGGGTTGATGGCAAATGCTGGTGGAGCGGTGGCTATGCGTTTACAGAAGCTGAGTCACCAGTTTTAAACTCAGTCGGAGGTGTACAGTCACCCAGTCCTGCTGCCTGTGCGGGAGGTGACTGATCGGAACGGTAGGTTGCCAGATCTCTGGGCTGAACACAGATCGAGTCTGAAATAAGTCGGGCTGCATGAACCGGTGGGGAGCTATCATCGGACCTTCTTGGGTTACCACAACTAACCAGGTAAACCCATTTTTCAACCATCTCAGTCATTACTCGAACTGGATGGCCTGGTAACTCGATTTAGAATCGAGTTATTTAGTTGTTTTTGGGTCTAGCATGCCACCCAGTCATCCAGTAGAAACTCCGTTTTTTCCTTTCATCTAAAATGCCGATCGAGTGTGGGCCTAATGAACTCAAGCCAAATCTGTCCCAGCCTTCCTTGTCACCGGTTGAAAGATAAACCCAATCTGATTTAGGCCTAGATAGCTAAGGGCATGTTTGGCTGGACAGATCCCATGGGATTAGGAGGGATGGGATGGATTTTAAGGTAATGATGGTGGTGTCAATGGTTGGTTTAGGGTCTGTTTGGATGCCTGTAAGTTCTTTTAAGTTGTAAGTGACTTACCTGTAAGTCACTTATAGGTGAAAGTTACTTATAGATAACTTGTTTAGATGTAAGTTGTAAGTCACTTACAGGTAAGTTTTTCTGTTTGGATAGCCTGTAAGTTACTTACAGGTAGAAAGCTGTATATTTACATCGGATAGAGCTTAGATTAGGGAATCGTTCTAAAATGTTATAATTATATTAAAAAAAAAATAAAAAATAAAACATAGAATCAAATATGTTATTTTGTTAAGCCCATCAAGATGAATATTTGAAATAATTATTAAGCTAAACCAATCATCAAGTAGGCTATAAAAGTGAGCCCATGAATTCAAAATATCTATAATATGGAGTAATAACTCAATTTAAGCATTGAGAATAAACTTAAAAACATTAATAGAAAATTTAATAATTAAATTACATTATCAATGTCTTCTTAAACTATTGAAATTACATTTAAATTTTTCTACTAGGGAATCATCCTCTCCAACCATTCATTCATTTGAATAGGACTTACATGATCTAGGAACTTAGAAGCAAAATGTAGTTTTTTCACAAGGAATGTGTAGGCCCTATACATCATGTCAGAATCAATGGTTGTCATATTCTCCAACTCATCTCATAGTTTTTCTGTTGTTTTAGTTTTGAATGAAACATATTCATCTATTGTTTCCTGCATGCGTTCAAACTTTTCAATAACAGTTGATGCAATAGAGACATTCTTCTTCTTCTTTAATGGCCTTGGAACAAAGTTTCTCACATCCCTTTGACCGCTTCCTTCGCCACATTGATATTGACCTTGTGTTCCGTCGAAATATACATCATCAGGTGGTGCAAATGGTGTATATGATCTAGAGGGGTATGAGGACAATGGGATGTCATCCATGTAATGAGATGAATAGAGGACTTCTTCCTCAAGATCGGGTAGTTCGTGATGCGTTCTCGGTAGCAGAATCGTCCCCACATACAATATCAAACTGAGCTAGCAGTGGGAATGGCTTGTTTCTTATATGAATAGCTTCAAGTTTTACTTATAAAACAAATGGAATTTAGTTAGTTTTCGCTGTATATGAATGACTTTAAATTTTAAATGAACTTCACCTTAATGAATTCATCTCAAACGTCTGGTTCAGCGGTAACACATTTCCTTTCTTCATCCCAACCGAAACCACTTTTGCTAAGTGCAAGCTTTGCCAAGTTATATTTCTTTTTAAGCGTTCGTAACCGATTCCTGCACTTTTCTCCATCCACTTGCACAAAAAATGTCTCCATCACAATTTTTGTGACTTTATTCATACTAGCTTCTCGAAAAGCGTTGTCAGATTTTTTTCTCAGCGATACTTCCTCAATTAAGGCATTTGCCATACATTCATCCATGTATGATGTCCAGTTAATTTGTGTCTTTCGGCCACTGCTGCTTGCCTTTGCATTTCGTGACATACCTTAAAATATTGTACATTTAAACATTACAAACATGTAAAGCCACATAATATATAGAAATATTATATAAGTTGCAAATAGATGTAGAAATATTATAAATTATAATAATCTTTCTATCAGCATCCACATTCTAATATATATATATATATATATATATATATATATATATATATATATATATATATATATATATATATATAACTAATTGATGTTCTGTTCTGACTTATATGACTCCCATATAGCTGATGCAAGTCCAAGTTAAAATTCCCTCCATCTTTATTTTTCTCTCTTAGCAGCCGCAGATTCATTTCGGAAGTCGCATTCATTCTTCTCTTCACTGCTCTCATTACCTTCATCTTCATGCATCTCACTTTCATCTTCACCGTCACTGATATCATTGTTATTTTCAAAATCAAGCTCTTGATCACCTTTTTCATTGATAATATGATTATGTAGGATACAACATGCAACGACTATATTGACTTGTGTATTTAAAGGATAGCCCGAAGCAATCTTCAATATGGGAAATCATGCCTTCAATACTTCAAAAATGCATTCTATAGCATTCCGCAATGAGGAATGACGAAGATTAAACAACTCTTCCTTTGTCCTAGGTTGACAACCTTGCCTAAATTCTTTTAGATGATACCGAACGCTACGGAATGGTGCTAAAAAGCCCGACGCATTCACAAAACCAGCATCTACTAAGTAATATTTGCCTAAAAAAAAACCAATACCTTAAAAGTCATGTAAATGTAATCTTCTTATTAATAAATAAATATATATATATCTAAATGTCTACTTAGATCAGTACCTGCTGGACAATCAATTTGTGTTGTCGGTTAAGAGCATCTGCTAGTATTCGTGAATCTGATGTTGATCCCTCCCGCCCCGCTAGTACATATTGAAATGTTAAATCAAAAGATTAGCTTACTAACACATTTTGGGAAATAAATCTCTTTCGATTACGCCACTTGGCTTGCTCTTTTATATTGATCATCGCTGGAATATGTGAGTAGTATATGGCTCCAACATAATCCTTAAAATATGGGAAAAACTTTGTACTATTCATTATTTTGGGTGGTACACCATTTCTAGGTGGTTTTATAATATCACATTGTAAAAGTACAACTGCATTAAGCATTCTATTAAAGTGACGACTAATTGTTTCCCCAAAATGGTTAAAATAATGTTGCATGACACGGTTCTTAATATTATGGCTAATTATATGAAGAAAAATTACTAACTCTTCTTTGAGTGACACCCTAAATGTGCCTCGTAGGTTACTCTTTTCTTGTATCATATCACGAAGGCTAAAGAAAGTGTCTTTGTGCATACGAATGTAGTTGAAGCATGTTGGCCCCGGTCCATTAATAATCGCATACGCAACCTGTGCGCCTGTCCAATTTCGTTGATGTTCTTGTGATTCTTCTAACATATTATTTTTATCAAGCTAAATAGTCATTAATGCACAAGTCGTATTCATTGTAGACATCATATGAAAATCCATCTCACAATCCGAATCCATTTCGCAAATAGATCTAAAAATTAAAGAATAAATATATAGTAAGATAAGCTAAAGATTGAAACAAATGATTAGCAAGGTCATAAAGAGCCATACAAAGAGACCACAGTTGGGTTCAGGTTGGTTCCATGTAGTGGACCCTGTTAAAGTCAAGTCATGCTTGGGCATGTGTATGTGCAAACAAATCCATCCAGCAACAACTGATGTTCCAATTCATAAGACCAGATGCATGTGTATGTGCAATCAAATCCATCCAGCAACAACCCTTGTATTCCCTTTGGACAGTGACATCATGCAAAGGATTGAGGTCCCTAGAAATGACCAGTCAAGGTTAAGTTCCAGATTCTTTGAAAGCTCTATAAAATTCAGGAAGACGAAAATCTATCGCAAATAGCAGAAACTATCAATAGGCTATTTTATGTCAAAAGTCAATCAGCACATAATGCACTCTCCAACAATGAAATTGCCATAAGCATATGAGTTGGCATAGAAATCTTATCACAGATGACATGAGTTCTATCATTTCATATATTTTTGTTCCCTGATTGTTGCTTGCCTATTGTACCCCACTACATTATGATCCAAACAATACGTAAAAAAGGACAGCTAGAAATAGTCCAAATTTCAGCACATTTCTTAATAGATGCTGAGGATCTATGGTTAATGGTATTTTTAATATGTGGCCGATACACAGGGCCTACTAGATGAACTGTCTAGATACCCACATACTGAGGCACAAAGGGCAAGCAATAATGAATATCAACAAATGGCAAATAATGTTAGGAAAATTCTCTGTGGATGTCTCTCGATGGTGAATGTTTTTAATATGAAAAGAAGGGACAACAGTTTGGCAATAATTGTACTACATAAATTCGAGAATCTTCTCCTCATCGGGAAGCCCTTCGCTCTAATTCCTCACATTGGGTCGCTCCCTCCTAGTAAAAACCAAATTCATAAGACCAGATGCAATAATGGTAAATGTGCAGCACATGCGGAATGCGAGAATTAAATTCCACCATACAGTTACTGCCTGAGTAAAAGACACCATATTGCCGAACTGAACATTGTATATTTCCTCATAATAATTTCAAGCAGCTGACCACGTCATGGTTTTGCCAACTCTTCTGTCATACAAGTGATATGCATGCAAGTCTCAATTCAGACTGTCCCACTCGCAATCTGACTATGGATTGAACATGGGAAGAAAGTCACACTAATTGGATGATCTTGAACATCCAATCAATTGCTATCAAATAGCCAATTAGAAAGGACAATGATCAGCAATCCAAATTCAACTAGCACAATTAGACAGTGAAGATCACTTGATTAGAATAACTCTTTAGGCCACACTCCATTTAAAGAATTTATAAAATCAAACAAAAAAATTTAAAAGAAAACACACCAGCAGAAGCCCAATGCAAGATATCAAAGAAACAAGAGAAGTTGTAAACAGAAACCAATGTACATAATGAAAATAATAAAAATTCAAGGAAGCCTGAGAAACCATGAACAGAAACTAGAAATCAAGAAAATAGGAACTTGCGAACAACAACTAAGCCAATAAAACAAGAGAACATGAAAAGGCAAGAAAAAAATAATTCAAAAAGAAAAGGAAGAAACCAAGATATACAGTGAGTAGAAACAAGTGGCAAAACCAATAAAATAGAGAACTGCAACAGAAACCAATGCAAATATGAAAGAAAAATACCAAGCAAACAGAAAAAAATTATGAAATTTCCAGTATGTAACAATCAGCTATGAAACTAAATTAGGACTGGTTTCATGATATGTAAGCAAAAATATTCAAGATGCACCATTGATGTTTAGGACCAATTTCAATGCAATCCCAAATTAGGACTAATTTATCCAATTCGTCCATCTATTTCTTCGTCTAAAATTAAGTATTAAAATGGATGGACAGTGTGGATCAAATACATATATCATGGTGGATCCCACAGAGTTTACGCATTACTCAGCACATGATTCCTTCTCGCATAATACTTAGTCGTGCACCATTTGGCAAGAGTTCTTTTGAGAACTTTTTGAGAACTCATAATACGTGATTTGAGTCCAAAATCCGAATGGTCCACGTTATGCAGAATCCCATGAAACCCCCATTAGCCAACTTATACTTTGATCTAAAATATTAATGGGCCACGAAAAAAGAAAACATTTTCCTACCTTGATTTGCATCTCTCTTTTCTGTGGCCCACCAGAGTTTTAATTAGGACACAAATTGGTCCCTATACGTTTTCATGGGATGCTGCATCACATGTTCCGTTCGGATTAGAGGCCCATAACAGGTGTGAAAAAATACGCACGTGTGCAGGTGTGCCAGCGTGCCTTATATAGTAATGCCAAACCACTTCCGTTTTCAAAGGAGAAAAAAAAGGGTGGATGAAACCCTACCATTTTTTAGAGGAGAAGAGATGGAAGACACTACAGCGAGGTTACCAACGAGAGATTACAGAGACGGATAGCGATTGCAGAGACGGAGAGAGAATGCAGAGAGGGAGGGGGAGAGAGAATGCAGAGAGGGAGGGGGAGAGAGAGCTTGGGATGGAGAGACGAAACCTGCAATCCCTTTTTTATAGAAGCTTATCAATGGTGGTTGTTGGTGTGGTAAATGATGGTTGTTGGTGCGGTAATAATGAAGCTTTACTGCGGTAATAGTGTTGTAGGATGTGGATTGGCTGAACTGCTGCAAGGCTTGCTGGAGTTCCTTCAATGGCTACTGCTTCCTCTTAATTGGCTGGAGCTTCAGGGCTATAATGGTGGTTGGTGGGTTGGTGTGTTTCTCCTTCTTCCCCTCTTTTTAAAAATATGACCGTTGAGCCTGTAAGTGACTTACACGGAAGTGACTTCCCACCCCCCTCGCCCTGCAGTTTTTTGGTAGATTTGCTTGTAAGTAACTTACAGGTTGTAAGTTACTTACATGCGATTTTTCTCCCCCAAACACCACCTGTAAGTGACTTCCTTGTAAGTGACTTCCCACTTACCCAACTTACAGGCATCCAAACAAGCCCTTAAGATCCATGGGATTGCTATATCCCGGGACAAGTTCACCAAGTCTGTTTGGCATGCCCGGCATATCCTAGGATGTTACCTTCCAATCCTTTCCAATCCATCTAACCAAACACGCCCTAGGCACGATTGAACGGGATTAGGAGGGATGAGATCAATTTTAAGGTAATGATGGTGATGTCAAGGGATTGGTTTAAGATCCACGGGTTTGCTATATCCCAAGACAAGTTCATCGGGTCTGTTTGGCTCGTTTAGCATATCCCGGGATTTTACCATCCCATCCCTCCTAATCCCTCTTAATCCTCCTGGCCAAACAGGCCCTAAGGTAATGCGAGTTGACTTAGTAAAGCACTAAACTTTTTAATATAAATTTGAGTTGTGTTTCATCTTTGCATCAATTCCTAATTTGTCAAACCTATCTTATTAGGGGATCAAGTCTACCAGGTTGGATCCAAGAATCAAATTAAAACAAATTGAACCAGGATTGCAAGTGAATGAGTTATTGTAATTAACTCTAGAATTCCTATTAAGTCATTGACTAGTAATCTGAAATTCTTAATCCCTTACATTAGGAACAACCCTAGGTGTAAGATCAAACAACATTGAATAGGAGACTATCACAACTGAATCGAGAGAACTTGGGTTACTCTAAAACTACATAAGGGAATCCAACTTGAGGGGTGATGACATTTCCCCTTAGGCTTTTCGCTTCTATATTAGTTTAATTAATAATTCTTTTCTTTTTAGTTTTTCGAATATTGGGTGGTATTATTTCATGATTACATATGTTAACTATTAGAATAAATCATATGCATGACAATTATCGTGTATGAACTCTTACATGTTGTGCATGAATATATTCTCATACCTAGAAATTTCTTATGTCGTCTTAATACTTGATGATAAACTTTCCCTTTTATGTGCATGTCCAGAATTGGGGTGTAATCTGATAGATCGTGTATACAATGGAATCTCAAACTAGTGGCCCATGGTATAATGAATTGAGAGAGACTTGGTCGTGAAATTATCATCTAGTGGATCATGGTTGCTCAATGTGGCTTCGATTGAATAACTGCCCTATGCAATTTTAATGGATGATTACATATGATCCCGTGATGGCAAGTTCTGCATGATGGGTTATGATTGACCATTAGTTGAGGATGTTACCGTTTGTACCCGTTCTGATCGAGCCATGTTTTGACCAATCAGGGTCGAATACGTGCAATTTGTATGGATACGTGTGCAACAGTCTTAGGATCTTTTGTAAATACATACAATCGCATATTAAAAGGAGAGCCACAACATATCAATTATATTGAGGGGGTCGATGCATATACAACTGAGTTCAAGTCATTAAGCAACAGGTAGTTAACGATCGACATGTGTATGACTGACAGTTAGTTGGCTGAAGAAATGTTCAAAAGAATGTAGAACGTGGGAAGCATTTGGAAACAGAGTAGTGGAAAACAGTTACCATAACCGTCTGAACGTGGGAAGAATCCAAAATGATTGGATCAAAGCTATAAATAGAAGGAGATTGCAGCAAAACAATTCATCTTATACCAAGCCAAACAAACTAAGTCTATCATCCAATTATCTTTCAATTACGAGTTAATTTACATTTCATAATGTGATCCTTTACTTTCCTTGTTAAGCAAGTTACATTTTTTAGTGTAATCATTTACTTTTCAGCCTGCTATTTACATTTCTGGTGTAATCTTTAGCGGTAACCAAGTAGCTGGTAATTTTTAGCTGTAATTCAATTTCACGCTCACTCACTGAACTTTGTTCAATCATCAGAAAGGTGCCCTTCAACAATTGATAGCAGCCGATTGTAAGGATTCCTTACCATTTTCAATTTATCTGCACCAAAAAGTCATTTTGTATGGAAAGTAAATGAGTAACCCATCATCAGAGGATGAACCCCACCCTCTGACCATCTCCTGATTAATTTACACATTGAGTGAGTGGCTTAATAGGCGACGAATCTTTTTAGAATCCAGTCATATTCTGTATTTGCCTACTTCAGCGCTCGGGGTCGTTGTTCTGTTTGAATTGTAACTGCAATCCCAATTCCGACACACCCGTACCCCATCCCATGCCTGTCGACACCCCACCTAGGCTAGCAACTTTATAAGGCATGGATAACCCTTAGGAACTGAACCTAAACCTCACACCCTACCCAAAACTGTAGCCATTTCCTAAACCTGATCCAAACCCTAACCGAACCTAAGCCATTACATTACCATAGACTCTAACTTAAATCGAGCCATCATCCAAGCCAAAGTGTACCCAAAAATTGATCCATTTTTTGAACCATTTTCAAGCTATTTCCAAGCCAATTTCGAGTCATTTTGAGCCAATATATCCAAAAGGGGGCTTTGGGCCGCTCTTAAAGCACGAAATAGGCCCACCGGCCAAACCACAGGAGAAACCGTGCCCGAGCAGTAGTATGACTACCATGTGTGGAAGTCGACTACCGCTGACGGTAATCCGATTACTGCCCTCTCTCGACAAATGTGCCCTCTGAGCACACAACTATTCCTCTCTTCCAAAAGTCAACTCTTCTATAAATTTACTGCTAACATTTACTCTATTTACCATCCTACCAAACCCAAGAACCTATAAAAGCATGACATATGGTATTATCCTCTCCTCAACTAATCACAAACCACAACATCATCATTCACCCTCCAAAACCCTTAGAATTACCAAAATGTTATCCAGAAAAGCTATAAATAGCCTTCACTTCTTTTCATTTCACACACACCAAGATCAAGAAAATCATTTAACTATAAAGAGGAGAGTGAGAGTGAGAGAAAGTAAGTGAGCAAGAGTGAGAGGGAGTGCTTGAGTTCTCAAGCTCCCATCTTTTCAGCCCCCTCTAACCTCCTCCAGCCATCTTTAGCCGTACAATCCCACTTAGGTCAATCATTCCCAACCATAGTACATCCAAACATCCAAGCCATTTCAACTGCAAGCCAAAGATCATGCAATCATTATTAGCATTTACACTTCATCAATCGTATCATTACTTCCCTTCTTAACCCCTCTGCTTCTTTAAGTTCCATTGAATACATGTTCTGTGACTTGCCGAACATCGGATCCTATCACATTAGAAACTCATGGTAGCCTAGTCCTCTTTTAATGATATTTTAGCATCATCACATCCATTCAAAATCTCCTCTAAACATTCTTTGTATGTATGTTTTGCGGCTTGCTAGAATTTTAGACCTTACCACATCAGAAATCCAAGTCTGCTTAGTCTCATTTTAATCTCATCATCTTATCCCCTAAGATCATCTTACCACACAAAGTAGAGATCGTACATTTGTGCAGGTAGAGAGGGTGCTTAATACCTTCCTTCTTTGTCCCTTACTCGGAATCCTGAATTACAGATCAGGACTCAACTTAAAGTAAGAGAGTCATCGAATTCTCTGGCTTTACATATTTTGCAAGTTCTACCTGACTGCGGGATTTTGAACTAATCGGTTAGTGACGACTCCAATTCTACATCAACAATCCAAATCAGCCCAATCATCCACCATAAATGACAAACCAGTATGGGTGTCAATTTCTCAGTGTTCAGGTGTCGGAGAATGATCACAAGCAACCATGAACAATTTTCTAGCACGCTCGGCGGGATGTTATTTGTTTAAACTTGTAGCGCCCTAAAAATCAGGGGTTGAGCAGAAGCTTAACTCCTGAGTTCCAACACATCACTTATGCAACATAGAAAATAATGTTTAAATGTTATCCATAGTAGTGCATTAAACATGAGTGAGATTATACTAAAACAACATATCATAATGTAATTTGGCAAGTGAAAGACTGAAGTAATGCATTTAATTATGAAAAAGGAGTATGAGTATGAAAACGGGCTAAATATATACATATGTTGTTTCTAACCATATAAAATGCGAGAAGTAAATGTGTTCGACTAAACAAGTATCCCAGTAGTCCCTGCACATCGGTATGAGATGTACATAGATTCGCCCAATAGTTGAACGTAGGAGAACTCTTCCTCCTCATCTATGAAGTCCAACTCTGCTGTATAGACCTCGCCATCACCTACATTTAAACCAGAGTCTGGATGGTGTTTAAAATACCGTCCCAGGTGAGAATGAGTAGCTAATTCAGTGGAACTATTGTAACACCCTAGATTTTGGCTAACCTGGAGTTAGACGTTCTTAGGCAATGAGTCGATCATAATACCTTAAATTAACTTCTCAGAAGTCAATCCTAAAGCCTCAAATCTCCTTTCAACCCATTGTCTTCAAAATCTTAGCCTTCACCACCTTATTATTCAAATTCTCCAAGTACTTCCATATTAGACATAAATCCTAAAGTTTAAATTGTGAAGAACTATACTTAAACTAAAACTTACTGTAAATGGTAAATACATGAATAAAATAGGCTTTTGACTATTTAATTTTTAGAATCTCATAATATAGATAGGTTATTTAGATATATTAGCTTCTCTTACCCCAAAATCATACATTGTACGTCGTGTAACCCATTCCAGATTCAAAGATACACCCTTTTCAAATATCGGATCAGTGAAACCACATCAAATGGAGTCGGGGACCTATCGGAGCAAGTCTAGAGGGCCCCACAGTGGGTCCCACATGTTTCTAGGGTCCAGGGGACAGGAGGACCTCACCTCACCGGCGAGCTATCACCGGTTTGTACAGTGGTCGGCGAGGACCTCTATAAGACCCGTGTCCTAGTCCGTACCGTTTTGTATTCTTCCGCAGTCCTTCTGGTCGAATTTCGGTGACCTTCGACCTGTATTTGACTTTTACGCTCGAACCTAAGCCGAGTCCCGTATATCAGAGTTGACTTGACCCGAAACCTGTACCTTAGCGACCACGCTGTCGCCGCGGTTCTAACGCCGTGACTCGCGCACCGACCCGATACCCAGGGTAGAAGATATAGGCTCGCGTTCAATTCGAAGAAACACCGCACATTGCGGATTATGAAAGAATCTCTACGAGATGTCTCATTAATCAATCAATCAACCCCATCAATAAGTACACATCACACATCAAGTCAAGTACAACAACCCATACCTATCCCTACCTCTCTCTTACACAAGCAACCCAAAGTCAACTTTCACATCACCTCATCCATCACCAACCCATCACCCATCACCCATCACACCTCACCTATCCCATATCATCCCATCACTTCACTCTCTCTCTCTCATTTCTCAAATCTCCCAAGCAAGAAATTTCACATGTCCAAACTTCTCCCTCCCAAATGCCAAGTGTGGTCCACCTTCCCTACTCTCTCATCTCTCATCTCAACCGTTGATCCATCATCTATCACCGTTAAAAGTCAAGTAAAGGAGCTAAGGAGGCTAGGGGAGCAAAAAGAAGGAAAAGAGATGGGTGATCCATCGTTAAATTTCTTTTTAGGGACCACTTGTTGGTGGGACCCATTTTTTATGTATAATTTATATCATATGGGGCCCAGAGTGGCGAGGCCTCACCATCACCGTCTCTCTCTCTCGCTCTCTAGAATGTAGTGGGCCCCATCACTTCACTCTCTCTCTCTCATTTCTCAAATCTCCCAAGCAAGAAATTTCACACGTCCAAACTTCTCCCTCCCAAATGCAAGTGTGGCCCACCTTCCCTACTCTCTCATCTCTCATCTCAACCGTTGATCCATCATCTATCACCGTTAAAAGTCAAGTAAAGGAGCTAAGGAGGCTAGGGGAGCAAGAAGAAGGAAAAGAGGTGGGTGATCCACCGTTAAATTTCTTTTTAGGGACCACTTGTTGGTGGGACCCATTTTTTATGTATAATTTGTATCATGTGGGGCCCAGAGTGGCGGGGTCCCACCATCACCGTCTCTCTCTCTCTCTCTCTCTCTCTCTCTCTCATGTAGTGGGCCCCATCGAATTGTGTTAAATCTACTCCATCCATCTAATGGTGTGGCCCATCACATTTCAGGAAAAATCCCACCCATTAGACTAAAATATATGTAATATATTCATATTATATTAATATATATATATATATATATATATATATACTTGTATGGTGGGCCACGTACATGTGGGACCCACCATGATTCCTGTGTCTATCCACGCCGTCCAGCGTCCAGGACGCTGGACGTGAGGGTGGCTAGCATGAAGTGTGTGTACGGGCATGGGTGTGTACTATCAGCTAACAAAAAGAAAAAAAAGAGTTGATATTTTAAAGTTGGGGTGGGCCCCTAATGTAGGCCCCACCCATGAGGTATAAGTTCAATCCATGCCGTTCATTCACTTTTTCAGGTCATTTTAGGCGTTGAGCCAAAATTTGGGATCAATCCAATTCTCAGGTGGGCCATACCATCTAAAAACATGTGGAGACATGCCTAAACATATAAGAGCACTTGGTGAGACCTACCTGAAATTTGGATACATCCTAAATTTGGACTGAACGGTCCACCCTGTGAGACACACACAATAAATGGGTTGGATCATCTATTCGTGGGCCCCATATTAAAAAAAAAAAGTAGCAGTTGCTGCTGCAGCTAAGGACGCCAGCGTCCAGCACTAGCGCGGGCGGCTGGCGGACTGTTTGGCTGGGGCTCACGACCCCAGCTGTGGGCCCCACGTGATGCGTTTTAAAAATCCATGCCGTCCATTAGGAAGCCCCGAGGGTAGTGGGCCCCCTGCCAAATATCAGCCGTATATGGATCTCAGGTGGGCCATACCATCTAAAATCATGTAAAGACATGTCTAAGAAGTGTAAAAGTGCTTGGTGGGGCCTACCCAAATTTTTAATATGGCTGAAACTTGGTCTGAACCCTCAAATAGGTGGGACACACATAATGGGTGGGTTGGATTTGTGAACCACATTTCAGTGGGCCCCACACCCACACCCAATAGGTTGGCTAGCAAGTAAATATCACGGTGGGTCCCTTGGTCCAAGGGACCTTTTTTTTTTAACAGATTGGAGGAAAATAAACGTTATGGTAGGCCTCACCCCCCTGGTCCACGTGACCATATGAACAGGTGGGGTGGCAAATAAATATCACGGTGGACTCCAGACCCACCCCCATGTCCATGTGACCTTCTGAATAGGTTGAATGTAAATAAACATTTCAGTGGGCCCCCTTTGGTCCATGTGACCATACCAATAAGTTGGCTGGAAAATAAACGTTTTGGTGGGCCCTCTATTTATGTGATTGTATCAACAGATTGGATAGGGAAAATAAACATTATGATGGGCTTCACAGGAGGCTCATTTTGATAAGTATGGATCCATGTATTTAGGCCCATCTGGGCATGTATATAGGCCTACTTTGGTATATATGGGCCCATGTATATAGGCCTTCTTGATGTGTTTATAGGCCCGTTGTTGGGGACTACCTTCATATGTGTAGGCCCACGTATGAGGCCCACCTGATGTATTTGTGGCCCATTGTTGAGGCCCACTTTGGTATATATATATAAGGCCTATGTGATAGACCCATTTGATACACATAAAGTTTATGTGATTGGGTTCATTTTAATACATTCTAAGGCCCATGGGTGATGGCCCATTACAAAGGACCTAAGGCCCATTGGTGAGGCTCATTGAGGTGATCCATTGATGAATGTAAGGCCTATATGATACAGCCCAATTGACGTACTTAAGGCCCAATTGGGTGCAACTAGGTCCATTGCAATGCGTGATCCCTCCATGACATATAATGATATTTATAGTAAGTAATGCCTTGGGAACAATGATGGTTAGATGCCCACATTGTAAGGATGACGTCGGTTAAATGTCCGCATTGTCACCCTCCCTAAGGCCCACTAATAGGCCCATACTTGTAGTAAGTAGGCTATTTCGGCCCATCTCAGTTATACGCAGAGCCCATCTCTATATACATGTTTAGTATAGATTCATAATTCATTATCATACGCATCATATGTATGACTGATATGAGAAGTGACTGATCATAGCATATGCCTTCAGGCGAACTATTTATGGGCTCCCTGGTAGGCGAAGTTGCCCTACATGAGTGCATGGTACACGTAGGACTGTTGCATGACTGGTAGTATGACTCATCCACTTGCATTTGTATGATTGTGATTATTGTATGCCCTAGCGACATCAGGGCCATAGCCTCCACAAATGCATCGTGGGTGGCTGGATTGGGTACCGAAAATGTTTGGTTCTAGCATACGGGCGCCATAGATGTCCTTGTGTGAAAATCTCTAAACCCGATGGTACCAGAGGATGACTCCAATGTCGAGACCGAGTGGATACACAAGTGCGCGATGACCGTATACCAGTAGGCCGCATCTCCCACTGTGTCGTGGTCGGTTGAAAATGGGTGTGACCTTACCCGCCTGAGTGAGGGGATAACTTCTAGGTTGAGTTTGACCAGCTTGAGAAATCGGTCCGCTATCGACGAGTCGGGCCCGATATTGGCAGGTGGATAGTGAGGTCTCTTCTGATCTCCCAGTTGTGCTTTCGGATAGGGACGGCAAGCTGGCGTAGAGTGTACTAGACCCCGGTGATTATCTAAACTGAGAACCGTATTGACTTGATGCTCTAGTAAGGAGCTGTATTGATATGTGGATGAGGATTGATATGCTTGACTTACATTCTGCATCACATGGCCTGGATGTGGCCGATCGCATTCATATCTTGCACTGCATAGCCTTAGTACGGCTGATTGTATTCATATATTCATCAGCATAATTCCGTATTACTCTAACCTTGGATTCTGAGCACGCTTATATTGTGTACACACTTACACCACCCTCTAAGCTTTCTATAGGCTTATGCACGATTGATGCGTGTAGGTGACGCCAGGACGCAGCCTTAGTCTCGCCGTCGTTAGAGCGTGCAGCCAAGTTTCTGGAGTTTTCGTTATTGTCACTATCTTATATTTCCCTTTCCCTACGCATTGTACTTAAAGTTTTTGATCATAGTGGATTTTATGTTGGTATTCTTGTGGTTATTGTTCGTGGGTTATGCTTTTGGTTATACTCATTACGAATCAAATGGATATTAGAAATCCTCCTTATAGCATTCCAGGATCGGAACCTGGTATATGGGTGCCGGAAGCCGAGAATGGAGTACTGCAGAGGCTGTCAGTACCGGATTCGGTGATCGGGAATTTTATGAGCCCAGTTTCTGAGTTTGGGGCGTGATAACCTCACCGCTTGGAGGGCTGTAGCGGGTCAGGTGGCCCGTTTTCTGTAAATTTTTTACATTTTTCATTTGATTTCAAAAGGTCATATCTCCCTCGTTATAACTCCGATTTAGGTGATTCAAAAGCTAAATTGAAGATAAATGAGTCTAATTTTATATAAAAATAAGTAAAAATATAATAAAGTATTTAATATAGTTAAAAGTAGGTCATTGTGACAACTATTTAAAACTTATTCGTTGGACAACTGCTGCTTCTAGAATTTTTAGAATTTTTTTACAACACGAAATCTCATGAAATTTGGTGGACACAAAGTAAACTTGATGATGAACTACTAAAAAAATAATTAAAATAATATACTAACTATAAGTTCCTAAAAAGGCATAGAATGGCCCTAGGACTTTGTTCTGTCATAATTAGGGCAGAATTTGGTTAAGTATTAAACTAAACAATCGATGGATTTAGCTTGAACCACTTTAAATATGATCTGTAAGACCCAAAATGAGTAGGACCACTAATTCTACATTACTTAAAAATCTAGGATCAATCTCTAAACCCAGTTGCTCTTGGAAGCATCGTGAAACTTCGTATCGGATCTGGACCGCACGTCGAAAGTTCAATAACTACAAAGCTATACAATTATGACTGCCTTACTAGACTTGACAACCACCTCAAAAATCAAGTCCAGATGGTATCCCAGAACTATTTGCTTTAGCCCGGAGCGAAGTGTGTGAGAAACGTGAATATCTTTAGAAATAAAATCTGAATTTAAGTAATCTGAGTCGTGTTGCTTGTGGGCCAAATATACGGATTCAGACCGTTAGAATCTAACCCAATTACACCCTCATATAAAAAAAAATGTCTCACACATATCAGTGCACTTGTGGCCCTGATCGAGTGACGGTGACCGTTGAATTGGAACTAGTTCGCCACAGTCGATCTGTAAATCCGATCGGACTGAAAACTTAGCTTGAGCTGGATCCAATGTCAGGGAGTTTAACGCATTCAGTAAAGGATTCTCCAGAAGTGCTCCGTTGGATTGGAACAGACCCTATTTGGCTATATCCTATGTATACCTTGGCCCTAGGGTCATTCCCATCAGTTCTGGGCCAATATAAGGGCCTTAAACTCTCTCTCTCTCTCATTCCATACGAATTTGGAAACCTAGGAGGGAGAAGAGAGCAAAGAGAGAGGGAAAGAGAGAGAAAGTGAGAGAGAGAGAGAGAGTTAGGGTTTTCTCTTGGGATCCTTCCCTATCGCTCCACGGGCTGCATCAATCCTTCTGCATCGCTATTCTGACGATTCCGACTCCATTCTTGGGTAAGAAATCCTAGACCTAGCCTGTTTTAGACATTCAAATAGAACAGATGGTGGAATAGCTAACCTATTCCTTGTTATAGGTGGTTGTTGTGCCGTAGATGAAGGAATAGTTTTCTAACTAAGTTCGTTACGTGTCTACCACCATAAGGTGCGGACTATAGATGTTTAGGTTATGATTTTCAAGGCTTTTAATGTCAATTAATGATTTATGGCTAACTTGATTGCTACTACATGCTTAGATACAATGTTTCCCGGGCTTTACACCATATATGCACTATGCTGAATATAGCGTATTCCATGTGTTTGTTAATATGATTAAATGAGTATAGAATTTGGAATCGTACTTGTCATGATTATTCGGTGTGGATATATGGTCGTTATACTTGTGAAAACTCCTTGGTGAAAGGATTTGCCCTAACACTTGTTATAACCAACATACGTCATGTATGTTGAAGTGTGTAGTCTAAGTGCTTGTAAAAATGTCTAAATGAATATGGAGTTTGGATGTGTGCTTGCCATGATTATTCACTATGAATCTATGCTTGTTGTGTATGTGGCAACTCCTTTGAAAAAGGGCTTGCCAAGATATATGTTATAACTAGTCTAATACGTGTATGTTGAAATGTGTAGCCTATGTGTTCGATAAAATGCCTGAATGAGGAAAGGCTTGTTGAGATATATTTAATGAGGGTGTTGAGATAGGATTCTTAATTGCTTTATCTATAGTTACAATTTCCTTCATGTAACCTATCTCGCTATTTCGTGATTTATGGATGAAATGCCTTCGTATGTTAACATGTGCCCTACGTGTTTGATAAAATACCCGAATGAGTATGGTACTTGGATTGTTGTCAAATGGCTATATGATTATCACATGTCTCCATATGCTGCATTATGATTGGGACTACGACGTAGTCCAGGCAATCGGTAACAATTTCTGTTTGAGTGGCCGAGCTAGTCTCGTCATAATTGATGAGTTCGGTAAATTCGAGTCGTATGAGGATCATCAACAACTGTACCTTGTCGATTATTTCAGCGTACGCTTATACTAGTCAAAATTGTCTAATAAACCAATTGGTCCAATGTATGTTCACCATGTATGGACGCTACTACTTGAACCTAAGGTACCAAACTTACCAGTGGAAAAGTCCCTTTAACCTTGGTACCTCGATCCGTTAAGACTCATGAGCCGGACATTGTGGTGTGGGACACTATGCTCGAGCTGTCGGCTTACGCCGGGGTGACGAGCCCACCCGTAGTGACCAATGAATAACCTAGACTCGTGAGCCGAATACGGTAGTATGAGACACTGTATTCGAGCTGTCGGCCTATACTGATCTGGTGATGAGCCCTTTGTAGTGACCACAAGCATACTCTGAGGCTGCGTTGAGGCGACGAATCTTTTCATGACAACTAGAGTATAAACTAGACCTACACTGATCAGGTGACGAGCCCTTTGTAGAGTCCTAGAATCGCAACATTGTATGAGAATTGTTAGGACTGACGACCCTAGAATGGATCATTGTTTGAGAATTGATATAAGGGAGGTACCTTAGTTTCCCAATCCTGCTGTATGAAAAGGACTAACAAGAACTTGGTAATCACGCTCATGCACTGCATTTCATGTGTTGTTTGGCGTTGGGTAGAGCACTGAGGAAGTGACTGACATGCCATCACCGTGAGATGAAGATCAGAGAGGGAGTATAGGAGAGGGCATGCATCATTACTACATACCATTCTTGCATTAATCAGAGTACCTAGGGATGTTTGATTATACTGCTTTATCATTATTGCTTGACTAAATTGATAACATGTTAACCTTTATTTTATTGTTCCACTGAGTTGATCACTCACTCCCATGTTACGGGATGGTGTTTTAAACACCAATCAGCTCCTATTTTAGTTTCAGATAATGGCGATGCTTGCGAAGCGGATCCGGATTTTTATAATGATGAGGAGGGTTTCTCCTATATGCAGCTATTAGGTGGGTCTACGCAGACCATGTTCTGATTGGCGGGGTTATAGGGATGCTGATTAGATGCTATTACACTTGTTATTTTACACTTTTGAAATGCCCATGTATATTCATTTTGTTCATTTTTGGAGTATACAAGTATATATTTAACCTGGTAACATGTTCACACTCTAGAGACTTACAACAGTTTATATATTTTATATATCTATCACAGTCTTCCGCTTGTGAAATTTAACTGTCTTTGGAGTATGATATGTTGTTTTGGTATAATCTCACTCATGTTTAATGCACTAATATGAACAACATTCAATTATCATTATCTATGTTGTATAAGTGATGCGTTGGAACTCGGGAGTTGAACTTCTGTTTGACCCACGATTTTCAGGACGTTACAACTATAAAAGCAAAGGTTAACATGTTATTAATTTAATCATGCAGTAATGATAAAACAATACAACAATTAAGTCCTAAGTATTCTTGTTAATGCAAGAATGATATGCTATAATGATGCATGCCTTCACCTACACTCCCTCAGTGACATCATCTCACGATTGCTGCATGCACCACTCCGGACACATACACTTTTTCTCCAAAGCACCGTGCAATACGATGTATGGTCGTGTTAGTCAAGTTTTTAATTAAGCCTATTCATACAGCAGGTTCAGGAAGCTAAGGCACCTCCCTTTATATTAATACCCAAACAATGATCAATCTAGGGTTGTCAATCCTAGTTAGTCACATACGATAGGTAAGTTCGCGATTTTATACTAGTGGTTGCTACGGGAGGCTCGTCACCTCAGCGTAGGCTTAATTCACACTCGAGGTCGCTATGAGAGGCTTGTCACCTGATCATAGGGCTATTCTATACTCAGGGTCACTACGGTAAGGCTTGTCACCTTAGCGTAGTCCTAGTGTATACTCGAGGTCACTACTAGAGGCTCGTCACCTAGTCGTAGGCCAACAGCTCGAATACAGTGTCCCATACCACTGTATTCAGCTCACGAGTTTAGGTTGCTCACTGGTCACTACGGGAAGGTTCGTCAGCCCAACGTAAGCCAACAGCTCGACCACGGTGTCCCATACCACCATGCCCAACTTATGAGTCTTAGTAGATCACAGTACTAAGGTTAAGCGGGCTTTTTACTGGTGAGTTTGGTACCTTAGATTCAAGCAGTAGCGTCTATACATGGTGAACATACATTGGGCTACTTGGGTTACTTGATAAGCTCGACTAGTATGAGTGTACATTGAATTAATTGACATGGAGCGCATACACAGTCCTCGTGGCCTAACCACTGTCGATAATCACCATACGATTCGGATTCATCGGACGTATCTATCATGGTCAAAATAGTTCAGCCACCGATCGTAAACCATTGCCAATTGCCTAGACTACATCGTGTCCCAATCACACTCCAAACAATAACATTCACATGTGATAGTCAAAGACAGCATGTGACAACCAATTTCAGCATCAATCTCATTTAAGCATTTTAACTAACACGTAGTACACATGTTATCATATATCAGCATTCCATCCATAAATCACATAGTAATAAGATAGGTTACATAAAGGAAACTGTAACTATAGATAAGGGAATTGAGAATCCCATCTCAACACCCTTATTAAATACATTTCAACTAGCATTTTCTCATTCAAGCAATTTATCAAACACTTAGACTACACATATCAACACACATGTAATAAAGTAGTTATAACATATATTATGGTAAATCCTTTCATAAAGGACTTGTCACACATACAACAATCATGTATTCTAAATCAATAGACATGGAAAGCATAAATCATAATTCCATATTCATTCAAACATTTCAATAAACACATGGAATGCGTTAAAATCAACATAGTTCATATATATGTGTAATAAACAAAACATTGTATCTAAGCACATGTGACGACAATCAAGTCAGTCATAAATCATTAACTGACATTGAAAGCCTTGAAAACTATAACTTAAACGTTTATAGTCTGCACCTTTCATCGGTAAACTCGTATCGAACTCAGTTTGTACACTAGGCCTTTATCTACGGCACAACGACTGCCTAATCAATGAAATAGGTTAACTATTTCACCAATTCCCCTATTTGAATCCCTAAAAAAGATTAAGGTTATGATTTTTTACCCAAGAACGGAGTTGAAATCACCGGTGTAGCGATACAGGTAGGATGATTTGGTACGTGGAGCGGTGGGATTGAATCCTAACAACAATCTCTCACTCTTTCTCTCTTCTCCTCACTCTTTCCTTCTCTTTTTCTCTCTTCTCCCTCTTAAGGTTTTAAAATTCGTATGGAATGAGAGAGGGGTGGGTTTAGGTCCTTATATAGGCCCAAAACTGATGTAAATGGCCCCAGGGCCATGGTATACTTAGGTTATAGCCAAAGAGTGGCTGTTTCGGTCTAACGGAGCTCATTTGGAGGCCCATTTCCCACATACGGTCTGGGGAAAGTTTTCTAACATTGGATCTAGGCTAGGTTAAGATTTCGGTCAGATCGGATTTGTGGATCGATCGTGGAGGACCTGTTTCAATTCAATGACTATCGTCACTGGATCAGGGCCACAAGTATACTGACCTGTGTAGGGAAATTTTCTTGATCTAAGGGTGTAGTTGGGTTAGAATCTGAAAGACTGAAACCTTAAATTTGTCCTGAAGTGAACGACATAAATCACTTAAGTTTTAATTCATTTTCTAAAGATATTCACGTTTCTCACACACTTCACTCCGGGCTCAAGTTGTGCATTTCGGGATACTATTTGGACTTGATTTCTGAGATGATTGTCAAGCCCAGTAAGATGGTCATAACCTATAGTTTTGCGGTAATCGGACTTTCGACGCACGATCCAAGTCCGATATGGAGTTTTAATGTTCTCCTGAGAGCAACTGGGTTTTGGAATTTCTCCTAGGTTTCTGGTAATGTTGGGTTAGCGATTCTAATGGTTTTGGGTCTTACAATTCACATAGAAAGTAGTTCAAGCCAAATCCATCGATTGTTTAGTTTAGTACTTAACCAAATTCTGCCCTAATTACAATAGAATAAGGTTCTAGGGCAATTCTATGACCCTTTTTGGTACTTTCAGTTAGTATATTATTTTAATTATTTTTTTAGTAGTTCTTCATCAAGGTCACTTCATCTTCATCAAATTTCATGAGATTTTGTGTTGTAGAAAAATTCTAAAAATTCTAGAAGTAGTAGTTGTCCGAACTAATAAATTTTAGACAGTTGTCACCTCAACCTAGATATAACTATATTAAAAATTTTATTATATTTTTTACTTATTTTTATATGAAATTTGACTCATTAAGCTTCAATCTAATTTTTAAATCACCTAAATCGGAGTTATATTAAGGGAGATATAACTTTTTGAAGTCAGTCAAAAAGTATAAAAAATCTGCAGCAAGGGTCCACCAAAATTTGGTGCATCGATGATGCGCCGCCAACCGGGCGGTGGCGCCGCCTGCCCGCTGTGGCGTCCGGTGGTGTTTTTGCTATATGACTTTTAAAATGGGTGTATTTTATAAACCGAGATGAGTTATTCTATGTGCAATATATGATTTTGGGGTAGGAGAATCTGCACTATCCAAATAACCTATTTATTTTGTCATATTTCATAAGGTTAATGGTCAAAAACCTATTTATTTTATTTATTTACTATTTATAGAAAATTTTAGTTTAAGTATTATTCTTCATCATTTAAACTTTAAGATTAATATCTAATATAAAAGTACTTAGAAAAATTTAAGAATAAGGCGGTGAAAGGTGAGATTTTGAAGGAAATGTGTTAAAAAGGGGATTTCAGATTTTGGGATTGAGTTTTGAGAAGTCGATAAGGTGTTATGATAGACCCATTATCTAAGGACGTCTAACTCTAAGTTGGCAAAAATTTAGGACGTTATAAAACTACTGGTCTAGTTGTTGCCAAAAATGCAGAGAAGAAGTGGTAGGATTGCTGGAACTGAACCTGCAATGCCCACCACACTACCCGCAGGGGACGATGTGCAAGTTCAAGCACCCTCAGGTGAAATTAATTTGAATGTTAACCCAGCCGGAAGCCAGGATGGACCAACCACTCACTGCCCCATCCTTTCGGATAAGGCATCAGTAGTACTCCGGGATGTTCATATGAGCATCCAAATGATATGGGAGTTTAGGAGAGCCCAAGCGGAGCAATTCCATCAATAGGTTGAAAGCACCAATCATTACATGGCCCACCAGATTGATGCTATGCAATGATTATTGGATGTAATGATAGAGCAAACGCAGTCAACATAACAACACAACGAAGGTTCGATTGGTAATGTTATCCCATTCTAGACAACACCGTTGCAATGCAACTCACCACAAATTCCTCCCCTAGAGGTCAGGATATACCACCTTCTGCTAAGGTCAAGAAACCTGAAATGGGAGTTTAGATATTTTGAAAATAGAAGTCCTGGACCACCAGTTGGTTTTCAACCACCACATGGTCCCAAATTTCAAGAAAATTTTAATCGATTTGTCCAAATCAACCGTCAATCGAACCTGTAACGCCCCGAGTTTTCAGAACTCAATATATGACTCGTTCTCCAAAAACCCGAGTGTTAACTTTTAAAGATAGTCAAATGCAAGTATATTTTTTCCCTTTTCTTTTCTTTTTCTTTTAGAGTAAGCAGTTTAGCGAAAGATGGACAAATCAAACATAGAAAATTTTTTACATTACATCTAGAATATATAAGCAGCTACCCATAATGACTTATACAAACCAATGTATCTGTAATAACAAATACAAGAATTATATGATTTACACAAGGGAAATAATAAAATGCATATAAACTTGAGCCGCAATATCGCGCAGCTTCTCCTGGCAGATACAGCCATACATCCCTAATAATTGTACCCTGCACTTTATTATACTGGACGTGAGTGTCTTTAAGCCACCTGTGTTACCTGTATGGTTATATATTTGATGGATGAGTGGCTAACTCAATGTGAATTCCCCTCAAGATTACACATAGTCGCCTTAGACAAGTATAGCATAAAAAGCAATAAGGCATACAAAACATAACGAGATGCAGTCTTATTATATGCATGAATGCGTGAATGCATCATCGACCTGGGGATGCTCATCCAGTCAGACTTAAGCTTGTCACTCATGCAAAAAGGTTGGTCATCAGCACAACACAACACATCACGTGCGTACATCATGTACCGCATAATGGCCAAGCCATCGTACATCAAATACATAGGTCGATACTTGGTGGTCTGGCAGCTAGTGAGACAATACCCTAATAAATCTAAGGGAACGTGCTACAACATCTAGAAATAGCTACCCGTCATCACCAATATGCCATGTATGCATGATTAGTTAGGCCATTATTAGTCTAATTGCAATCGGCCGGTTTAAGTACCTCAATTGTCACTATGGGGGACTCGTCACCCAGCGTAGGCCGACAACTCAGGTATAGTGTCTCATTCCACCATCCCTAGTTCATGAGGTTTCCCCATCTTAGAATGTTTAATGGATGTTCGTCAACCAGTGGTCAATCAAATTCAATGAGTGGGGATTACCATTACATGGGTATAGGCCATCGAAGCCACTCAGGGCAAACTTCAAAACATGAGACAGATATTAAATCGCAATGATAAAAGGGTACTTAGAACATTAAATCGAGAACAGAAAAGGGGTCAGGCAAGGTTAAATCAGAGCAGTTAAAGAGGTCATTTCTAAGCCACTCAAGATGTAAGACCTATGGATGGTAAATCTCACATTAATGTTCCATGTCCCATATAACCTCTAAGTCAAGGGTCCATTTCTTACCACACTCCATCTTGTTACATCCTAAGTATGGGTTCACATACACAAGAGGGATTACCCACTAGTAAGTATAGTGAACATAGATCCATAAGTGACTTACAACAATTCATGTGAAAATATATAGTTATAGCATGACATACATATATTAAGTATAACAATCACACTAGGTCATGATGTGAACTATCGATTAAGATGAGAGTTATCATGTAAGTAACTATCGCATGCAATCATGGTTCACAACTATCAACCATAAATCAGATATAAATCATGTCTTAAGAATTCATACTAGTGTAACAGGTCGGTTTGGAGTGGCGGGGAAGATGACCGACTTTCATGGCAGATCCCAAACGGAGGGGTTTTCTTCGCATCAGATTCTAGTGGAGGCTCTAGAATGGCAGTAGGGAGCTTTTGGAATGGAGAAACTGAAGCTTAGAGGAGATCGAGCCAGTGGGTTCGAGCTTGGGAAGAAATGACTCAATTCTCTCAGGTAGTTACAAGAATGGAGGGTGAGCTCCTGTTGCTAAATCCATTCCCTTTTATTCACTAACCCTAACGTCCTAGAACCGTCGGATTAGTAACAAATGGTCCGGATTTTCTCTGGCTGAAATTGTCTCTAAATTCAGTGGGTAGGAACCAAAACCAGAGATGGTTTTGTATGAAAAACCCTAAGCAAATGGACGGCTGAGATCTTGTCTGTTTAGACGATCTAGATCATGCCAAACACCCCACACATGGATTGCTAACCTGTCGCACAGAGACAGTTTCCATTTTTGAAAACGTTTTGCTTGTAGGCCTTCATTGTATCAAGGATTGTGTGCATGCACACGTGATCCTAGGTGTGGGATTAGGTGAGGTTTGGTCAGAAGGATCGTCTGCAACAGATGGACTGTTTAGATCATGGAAGTGAGCCCTGATTTGTGGGCCACAATCGAAATCAAGAACGTCTATCAGTTTGAAACAAAACCGATCGGGAAAAGGAGAGAGAAACTCTTTATTTTGAGATGGTATCGGGTCAGCGCCCGGTTTGACCATGCTGACTGTCTAGTGCACCGCGGGTGCATGTTCTCTTGTGCACTCTCAAGTCAAAAGTGGGGTCCACTAAGCTGGCTTGCAACATCTGCACCGTCCATCTACTTCCATGGATCTTATTAAGACCCTTGACCGAATGTGGCAGATCCTAAACTCAGATGGTCCATACCAAATGAAACTTATGGTTTAAGTGTCCATGAATATAACTCCGACGGTTGGATTGTTTTGGTAGTTTAATACTTAAGATTTTTAAGCCTAGGGTCCTATTCTAAGGTGGATCATGTGAATGAGTGGGCCACAAACGATTTGATTATAATCCCTAGTAGTTAATTATTAGTTTTAGAATCCCACGGTCTTATTGGTTTCAAATTGTTAATCCATATCAATCTAATGGTTTAATCACTTTCATTATTAGTTATGGATTAGTTGATTAGTGGATGTCACGCCCTAAACTTGGAAATCGGATTCATAGGAATCCCGATCGCCGAATTCGGTGCCGACAGCCTCCATAGTACCCCATTCTCAGCTCTTAACATTCATATGCTAGATTCTGATCCTAGGATCCTACAAGGAGGATTTTATTTTTTTTGTGTACATTTAATTAGTAATAAGCATAACCACAAGATTACCCAATTTACAAAGGCAACATCATCATCACATATCCACTAATATAATCATTTGATTACAACACTGAAAGGGAAATACATAAATAGAAAATCAAGCTCCAGAAGACCACTGCACGCTCCAAGCTCAACACAGCTGCAACTTAACATCACCTGCACGCATCTATCATGCATAAGCTTATAGAAAGCTTAGAGGGTGGTGTAAGTGTGTGCACAAGGTAAGTGTCAAGTATCCAATACAATGTCATAATCATACAATACTGGAAAACTGGTAATCCATAAACCATACCATGTCTGAATAAGCAGAAATACTGACAAGAGCAGGAATTATCAGAGTAAGCAGAGGTATGGACAAGTCTATAAGTCAATCAATATTAGAATACACAATACAGATCAACTATACAAATGAGGGAATCATAAAAAGTCAAATATCAGATGCCATATTTAAACTATATGAATGCACAACACAGGTAACCTAAAATTCCATATGCCACGAATGTAATGCAATATGCGGTGCAAATGGAATGACCATGCTGAAGTGTGAGGTCGGGATGATAGTACATAGTATCGTAGGCTACGGGATCTACCACAAGGGACTTCTATCCAAACCAGTCCCATATCTAAATTTAGATAGTCAGACTCAACGTGGTAAACTCCTGATCTCAGGTTAGTCGCGCGTCCAACCGAAATCCTTGCCATAATGAAAGTATACAATAATTAGTTACACACCACCAGCCCAAGTGAATAGTGAATGAATGAATGAATGAACATGTAACTCCTACTCAATAAGTCCACATATCAGTACAGTTCATCTCTGAAAAATCACCAGGGTCTATTACACTCCAAACCAGATTGTCGCCCCATCGCGCACAACAAGGTGAGTGGAGGAGACCTCACTACCCGCTTACCGATATTGGGCCCGGCTCGTCGATAGCGGACCCATTCCTCGAGCTGGTCAGACTCAACCTAGCATTACCCCCTCCTCTCAGGCAGGTAAGGCTGCACCCCCTTCCAACCGACGACAACACAGTGGGAGACGCGGCCTAACGGTATACGGCCCACATGCGCTCATACATCCACTCGGTCTAGACGTTAGAGCAACCTCTGAAACCAAGAGGGTTTAGGGACTTTCACCCAGAGATATCTATAGCACCACATGTAGAACAGATTTTTAGTATCTCATCTGGCCATCCACGAAATACCTGTGGAGGCTACGACCCTGATGTCGCTAGGGCATACAATACAACATAATGTAATGCAAGATGCATGAGTCATGCAATCCAGTCATGCATCTATCCTACGCATACCGTGTGCTCATGTGAGACAATCTCCGCCTATCAGGGAGTCTCATAACAACATGTTCAAGGACGTATGCAATGGTCAACCACATCTCATAACAAACATGCAGATGATGCGTATGGGCATGTATCATGATGCTATGTTGTCACATACTCATAATCGGTATCAATAACTGGCATCAACAATTGGTCTCGACAATGTGGACATCTAACCAACATTACCCCAATGAATGGCCCTCATAGATCCTATCATATAGTGGACCCATGACCTCACACAAAGGCCAAATATACAATACCATGGGCCTCTCTCAAGAGCTTAATACACATCACGATGGGCCTTTCACATGGGCCTAACATACATCACAATGGTCTCTATCGCCTGGCCCTCAAATGCACTACAATGGGCCTCATCACATAGACCTCATATTCATCACATTGGGCCCTAAACATGGGTCGAATACACATTACAAAGGGGTCTCAAATACGGGTCACACATACATCATATAGGTCTCGACAATTGGCCTTGACAATTGAAATGTACCTTGACAATCAAAATCGACACTCGAAATCGGCTTCGATAATCGGCCTTGAAAATCGAAGTCAGCCTCGATACTTGGCCTCGACAATCGGAATCGATCGATAAATCAGAATCGAAAAATCAGTCACGCCAATCGGAATCGGCAATCGGTCACGACAATCGGGATCGATCAATAATCAGAATCGGGAAAATCCGTCACGATAATCGGCCGAACAAGGCCTAAGGGAAGGTCACAATATGGACATTAACCATCATTGCCCAACAATGTGGAGATTTAACCATCATTGCGCTCAAGGAGCGATCCTCATAGGGTCAAACATAAAGTGGGCCCAACTATCCAACAAGTGGCTTCAAATAGTCATCACAGATGGGCCTTACACATGCAGCACATGGGCTGACACATCATGGCGGATCGATACATTGGGCCGCACCATTGGCCTAATATACACATCACGGTGGGTCACATCATTGGGTCGCACCAATGGGCCTCTTATCCAATAAGTGGGCCGCATTAATGAGTTGCAATCTCAGTGGGCCTTACCAATTGCGCCATAAACACATCCTAATGGGCCTTAACCATGGGCCTCTAACATATCATAACGAGCCTTGCATTAATGGGCCGCACTAATGGGGCTCATACACATCAAGTGGGTTGCATCATTGGGCCGCACAAATGCACAATAGGTAAGCCCTGCACATGTAGCAGATGGGCCCCAGCAGATAGTTAGTGTGGATATAGAATGCATACATCTAGTGGGTCCTACATCCCATGGACGGTGTGAATAAAACATACATCGAGGCTGGCCCTATATGACCTAGACGGTTAGGGTGGAACATATGAGGTGGGCTCTGCTCACAGGTTCCAAATACATTACAATGGGCCTTAACCCATTAGCCCTAGACACATCTCAATGGGCCTTAACCCATGGGACACAAATACATCAAATGGGTCTCACAATCTGGGCTTTAAATATACCATAATGGGCCACACAGCAGGGCCTCTAGTACTATCTCAACGACCACACAAGATGGACAGTTAATACATACATCACAATGGGCCATAACTCATGAGCCTTAATACACAATGGGTGGGCCCTGCACATGGGCGTAATATATATCACAGGTGGGCCCTACACATCGGTCTCATATGCATCAATGGGCCACGCGTCATGGGCCCATTACATATCACTATGGGCCTTACATCAATGGGCCACACTAATGGGCCCCATATATATCAAAGTGGGCCGCATCAATAGACAACATAAATATACGATACATTCATCACGACAGTCTGCACAAAAGTATGATCATGGATGTAAAATAGATGAGTGGCGTGGAATACACCGCCTAAATCAAGTGGGCCCCACGGAACTTGCTGACATCAATACCTCAGCTATCAAGCTGGTGTGAGGTACTCCAGTCAACCTGCATCCATCGTTCATGGATTGGACGGTGTGGATGTAATACATTAAATCAAGGTGGGCCCCACACGCTGCCATGGTGGGGCCACACCCAATGAATGGACAGGGTGGAGAAATGCATACATCATGGTGGAATCCCACCATCTTTGCACTCGACGGTTAGGATACAACACTTACATCATGGTGTGGTCCATGGATGACGTGGATAAACACTTACATCAGGTTGGACCCGCGCCCATGTATGGCATAGATTAAAACCTATATATCATGGTGCGTGCCACACCAGCAAATGGATGGCCTAATAAAGGTGAGCTCCACATAGAAAATGGAGACATGGTTGGAATATAACTCAGACCACATGATGGGGTCCACATGGTCAACAAAGGCAGTACAACAGCTATATTGCTATTGTGGGTACACCGTCCATCGGTTTCCACCAAAGGTGGGTCCCACATGGGCCCACCATAATATATTATATCTATATATACATAATATATATCAATATATAGTATCATATTATTATATTGCTCCAAAACATCTGAAAAAGATTTCAATGGTTGACGTTTAATCCTTCACTATTTGTCGCAGTGTGGTCCGCCTGATGGATCTGTAAGTGCTATGGTTTGAATCCTCTTTGGTTGTCAAATTTTGTGTGTCAAAACCTCTATATGTGTCTTGTGTTTGTGTCTTGTTGAATATGTTCGAGACACCACAGCTACACTTCGAGACACGACGATGAACTCCTCAAGCTAGTTCAAGCTACAATTTTGACGATATTCAAGAAGAGTTCAAGTTCAAGACTCAAAGTTCATGTATATTCAAGATCAAGACTCTAGCATAAGTTAGGGAACTGAGCACAACTCATACCGACGTTAACTTCAAAGCTTGTGAAGTGTTCAAGCTACAAGAAGAACTCAAGCTTCGTAAAGATTAAAGTCTAAGTAAATGAAGGTTCAATGTCCTTGTTGAGGTTTGATTGACCTTAGGTTGACCTTTAGATTAGGTCGCTTTGGATACATAATTCATATATCTTTTACAAATGATTTTGGTCTGTTCTAAGACTAGTCTTGGACCTTATTCGACTAGTCCTAGCACTGGTTCGACCAATCCTAGAAATTTCAAGACCAGTCGAAGTTTTGTTACAAATTATCAAATTTTTCTGTTCGGCTATGACTAGTCCTAGAGTTTGCTCGACCGGTCGTGGGATGGTCTCGACTCGACCTTCGACCAGTCGTGGAGCCACGACTCCAATTCTAGCAACTAATTCAAGGGTCGCACGACTAGTCGTGTAAGGGTCTCGACCAGTCGTGGACGGCGTTCGACCAGTCGTGGACTACTCACGACCGGTCGTGTAACGATTTTATTTGATCGTGCCCGAAAATTCAAAAATTTGTTTCTTCTTCAACTAGTCGTGGTGACCCTGGACCAATCGAAGATAAATTTCTGCAGCTATAAATAGCACACGAATTTCAGAGTTATTCATCGAAAATTAAGTGAATTCAAAGTTCCACTCTGAGATAAGTTTGTGTCTGTTCTTAAGCTATATTGTGCATAATTCTATTTCCTTTTGTTAGCTTTTTACTATTTGATTTGATTCGTTATTCCAATCTGATTTGAAAAGAGGAAATATTACTTTCCTTCTTTTGAGAATTAAAATCAAATAGAGTTAGCCTAATCTGATTTAATTTAAAATCAATTAGAACTTAAAACTATTATAAAGTGAGTATTGGAGATTGAACTTTCATATCTGAACATCTACTCCAATTGGTTCTTCCGGGCTGCTACAAGAGGAGAAATCTAGGTATTTTACAATTCTGTAAAATTTTCATTCTTTTGATTTTTGTTTGGGATTCACTAGAAAAATTCCATTTCTTGGTTATCTGAGGAGAGCTAAAAAACTCAGAATAGTGTGGGTTTTTGGATTGTTTAAGCCCAAGTTACAAAGACACAATTGTGAAGGTTTTAGGTGAACCTGTGAACCTATTTTGATAGTGAACGCTAATATCCCTGTGTAAGGATATTAGGAGTGGATTATCATTCTGTGTGGCTGTTTTTTAACAGTTAGTGTACACACAGGCGAACCACTATAACTCCTTGTCTTGTGGATTGAATGCATTCTTAATTCTTTATCTTTCATCATTCAGTTGTGTGGAATGTACATGTGGATGTGAATGCTGTAACAATTTACATTTCAAGCAAGTGTGGGGAATGTTGTAATAATCTAGAGTTTTATTTCACCATGTTATCTCTTGCTATACTTTTATCAATCTGTGCTTCAATTTCAATAATTATTCTAGTAAGGTTGCCCTACCATTTTTATGGTGCATGGTTGTCCCTAGAATAATCAATTCTTAAGATTGTAATTTCTTGCTATTTATTTTCAGATTGAGTTCTTTATTCAAAAGACGTTCTAGAAATAAGGTTGTCCTACCATGAGCCCTTGTTTATTATGGTGTAAGGTTGTCCTTAGAACTGAATTTGTTTCAACCTCTCAATGCTTGTTTGTTGATATTGATTTAATTTCATCATTGTGAACTGATTTATTATTATAAGGCTATTTCTTTATTTTATTCTGCGGTATTTAATTTTAATTTGGCATAGTCCTATTCACCCCCCCCCCCCCCCCCTCTCTAGGACATATAGCTTGGCCATTTCAGGATCTGCCTCATTACGAGCTCACCAAGTGAATGGACGGTTTAGATATGACCCAAACCTTATGATGGGGTCTACACATGTAACACCCTAGATTTTTGCTAACCTGGGATTAGACGTCCTTAGGCAATGGGTCAACCATAACACCTTGGTAACCTCTCAGAACCCAATTCCAAAGCCAAAGAAATCACTTAGGATTAATTCCTTTAGAAATTAAGAGTAAGTTAGCTAGCGCTACGCTAGAGTAGCTATGAAATTGTCCCTGATCGCTTTAAATACGTTCTACAAGACCCAAAACTTATAAAATCGTTGATGCTACGTTACCCTAAAATCCAGGATCAAACTCTAAACCGGTTTGTTCTCGGGAACCCTTTGAAACTTTGTATTGGATCTAGACCGCGCGTCGAAAGTCCAATACCTACAATCTTAGACAGTTATGACCGCTTGGCTGGACTTGATAATCATTTCAAAAATCAAGCCCAACCGACGTTCAGAGGCTATTTCATTGAGCTTGGAGTGAAGAGAGTGAGAAAACAGTTAGATTTGAAAATTTTAATCCAAATCTAGCACGTGACTTGACGCGTTATTATTAAGCGTTCTGACCGTCAGAATTCAGCCAAATTACACCCTCAGATCAGAAAAAATTTCTCTTTTATATCATGAGCTTGTAGACCTGATCTAGGTGCGATGACCGCTGAACTGAAATTGGACCGCCACGTGCGATCTGCGAACTCTTCCGCTCTGAAAACTTGATGTGTGCTAGATCTAGTATGCATGAGCTTAAGTCCGACCGCGTTCGGCCAGGGGAACTCCCGAAATGCTCTTTTGGATCGAAACGGTCCAAATTTGGTTATACTTCAAGTGAACTTTATTCCCAAGCCTAATTTGGGAAGGTTTTAGCCTATATAAGGGCTTTAAACCCTCTCACAACCCTTCCATCTGAATTTGCTTGAAACTCTAGGAAAAGAGAGAGAGAAAGTGAGAGATTGTGAGAGAGTGTGGGAGAGATTCTCCTGTCACTTGCTGTAGCTATTACACGTATCGAAGCACCATACTCCAATCACTTTCCCGATGATTCCAACGCACTCCTAGGTAAGAAAAACCCTAACTACTTGCTGTTTTGGGGTTTTCTTAGATTCATTAGCGATGTAGCTTATGTATCTTGTGCATTAGGTCACCTGTACGCCGTTGACGAAGCGTATGCGTTCGATTCGAATCGATACACGTCTAGGGCAAAAGGTGAGGATTTTAGACGCTTTGATTGACTGATTTCAAAGCTTTCAATGTCGTTTAATAGTAGATTATTGACGGCAACGCCGTTTGACATGTACAACATGCTGTCCATTTTCCGTTTCGTAAACGTACGGTAAATATGAGATTTAGGGTATTTTAGTCATTTGTAGGAAATACTGTTTTCGTCCATATTTTGATAAAATATTTTCCATGGCTATTTATCGTGTTAGAATATTAGGAATACGTGCATGATTGGTTTGGCGAAGAGATTCGCCCTTAAGCGCACTTTGAGTCAACATAAGCTATATAGACTAAAGTGTGTAGTCTAAGTGTTTGTATAAATGTTTGTATTAGTATATATTGAGTAAATGGTGTTGTGTATGAGTTTTGAGATTGAATTCTCAAGTAATATGCTGATGTAAATAATTTTCATCATGTTGGCTATATGTATTGATTTCATTATATACATGAAATGCATGTGTGGGATGATTTGCTTAAGTTGTATGTTATAATATGTGTCAACATGCTTATAATATTATATTTCATTTCTGTTACTCACATATGCTTACTGATGTTGATGCACAAATGCTTGGGGCTATGACCTAGTCCAGGCAGTCGGTAATGGATCGAATTCGTGGTTGGTCTCTATTTGCCACGAAGGACGCGTCGATGAACGCGAGTCGTGTTTTGAGTTGGCGGCAGTGGTTAGGCCACACGAAGTGTTTTATGCACTTCATGTCGTTCAACTTGAGATGCGCTCGTGCTAGTCGAGCCTGTCAAGTAACCCGACTGGCCATTGTATGTTCACCCTGTATGAGTCATAACTGCTTGAACCTAGGGTACTGAACTTACCATTGGAAACCTTGTTAACCATGGTACCTCGATCCATAAAGACTCATGAGCCGGGCATGGTGGTATGGGACACCGTGGTCGAGCTGTCGGCCTACGCTGGGGCCACAAACCTCTCCGTAGTGACCAGTGAGCACCCTACTCTGAGCATATTATGTTGGTATAAGACACTATATTCTCGCTGTCGGCCTACACTGATCAGGTGATGAGCCCTTTGTAGTGACCTTAAGTTTATCCTGACACCGCATGGGGGCGACGAGTCCTGATGCAGTCTTAAGGATAATTAGGCCTGTATTGATAAGGTGATGGGGGAGAGGTGCAACGAGTGTGAGCAACAGCCCTTGCAGCGACCTAGAAATATAACATCGTATGAGATTACTAGGAGTGATGACCCTAGACAGGATCTGTGTTGGGATTGATATAAGCAAGGTACCCTAGTTTTCCAATCCTGCTGTATGAAAAGGACTAATAACAACCCGGTAATCATTATCCATATCGCATTGCATGTGCCTAGAAGATGTGGAGCACTGCGGGAAGAAAGCATGTCGTGGACGCAGATGGTACCGCATGAGGGAGTATGTCGGTGAGGGCATCCATCATGTCATTTCATGCTTGCATTAACAACAGTATCTAGGAATGTTTGATTGTTTGCTTTACTATTAACGCGTGATTGATTTGATAACATGATAATCTTTGCTCTGTTATTCCACTGAGTTGATTACTCACTCCCACGATACGGGACGGTGTCGCGCACACTAACTAGTCCCTGTTTTAGTTACAGATGATGGCGCTGCTTGTGAAGTGGAGCTGGACTTGATGATGATGAGGAGGATCCCTCCTTTATGCGTGTTCTGATCGACGGGATTACAGGGAGGTTAATTAGACACCATGACTCTTGTCATTTTTATATTGTTGGAGTACTCATGTATATTCTTTTCTTTTCATTTTTGGAGTATACATGTATTTAATTAACCTGTTAACATGTTCACACTCTGGAGACTTACAATGAATTATATATTTTATATATTTATCACAGTCTTCCGCTTGCTAATTTAACTGTCTCTGGAGTATGATATGCTGTTTTGGCTTAGTCTCAATCTTGTTTAATGCCATTCTGCAGACAACATGCATTTATCATTATCCATGTTGCATAAGTGACGTTCTGGAACTCGGGAGTTGGGTTTCTACCCGACCCCCAATTTTCGGGGTGTTACAACACATGTGGCCCACCAGAAAAGACGGATGGTCTAGGTCACTAAACTTGTTGACGTCATCCACAACAAGTATATAGCTGATGTGTTCGTACACTAGGCAATCTTCTTGCAGGTGGGTCCCACATGGGGCCCACCATAATGTCTATTTCCCATTCAATCTGTTAATAAGGTCACGTGGACATGGGTGCAGAGGAGAAACAAATTTCATAATGATCCAAAACGTCCGTGTCGATCCGAAAGGGTTTTAATGGTAGATGTTCAATTTAACATTGTTTCTTGTGATGTGGGCCACTTGAGTCATACATACGGATCATTTTTGGGGTGGGGACCACTGCCCTAAGGGCCAACAAGATGGACAGTGTGGATATTCCACATACATTACAGTGGGGCCCACGGCAGGGGACCCGTGGCCCTGCTCGTCTGCCCGTCAGTGCAGCGCTAGCGCTGCCTGCGTCTCTAACAGCAGTAGCATCAGTTGCTGCATGTTTTTTTTAAAAAAAACCTATTTTCTCAAGGTTTTTTACACGTGGGACCCGCATTCATAAAATCCACCCCAGCCATTGGATTTTATGGCCTAAGACAGACTAAACGAGTCTAATATTCAACATATCTTGGCATGTAGAAAATTTTAAATGAATTTAAATGGTGCAAATCACTATTTTCTAAGGTATGATCCACTAGAAAGTTGGATTGGCCCCATTTTTCAGCTCAACGCCTAAAATCATCTGAAGAAAGGGATGGACGGCATGGATTGAATTTATACATCAAGGCGGGGCCTATAAGAGTGGTCCATCAAAAAGCCTAAAAATCAAATACCCCTTCTTCTTTTTTTCCATTGCAAGGAACACGTCTAGCGTCCCTGGACGTTGGACGGACGGTGTTTAAATGAAATTCATCAAGGTGGGTCCCACGTGTGGGGACCACGGATAGTGGGGACCACGTGGACGTGGCCCACATGATTTGAACCAATATGATATTCATGTTTTCCATCACCAAGGGTAGGGCCCACATGGCTTAAACGGTTGGATAAGACACACATTGAGGTAGGGTACATCTGGGTGGGTCACATGGCCATATCATCATACCAAAATATTGAAAGAGAGAGGGATAAAGAGAGAAAGAAGCACCCACCTTTTATCTTCTTGGATTTCTTCTTCCATTAACGTATCTTAGAGCTCCAAGGGGTGCATTTGAACGGTGGAGATGGTTTTTCCATGGTGGGATTGAGCGGTAGGGAGGTGGGCCACACCTAGCCTCTCCATGAAAGCCATGGACGTTAGAGTTGCTCTCATGGAGCTTGGGAGAGAAATGAGAGAGGTGTGAGAGATAATGGAAGAGGAGTGATGGGGTGTGTAAGAGATGGGATGGGAAGGTTGACTTTGGGGATGGTGTAGTGTACTTGGGGGATGGGATAGGGTACTTGACTTGATGGGTGTACTTGACAAGTGAAGTGATTGATGTGATGGATTCTCTCGGGATTTGTAACGTGCGGTATTTTTCCTCAAACTGAACGCCGGCCCACATCTCCTAGCCAGGGTACCGCATCGGCGTACAAGACGTGGCATCAGAATCGGGGCGACGGCATGGTCGCACTGGTACAAGTCTCTTGTTAAGCCGACTCAGATTGACAGGACTCGGCTTAGGATACGTGCAAACATTGGATAAAGGTCGAAAGTTGCCAAAATTCGACCGGGAAGATCGCAGAAGCCTACGGAACGGTACGGTCTAGGATACGGGGCTTACAGTGGATCCATGGGCTTGGTCCCGATTATAGTGATTTGTAGTTCAGTTTCAGTATGGCATGGTGGTCCACCCTAAGATTCAATGGTTGGATAACTTAACTACAAATGAAGATTATTCCATGTGGATTAATCTCACAGTTGATCAAATGAATAGCCTAATTCATGGTTGGATTGAATGGTTAAGCACATTAGTTTGGGATAAAGAAATTTAAAGTTTGATTTATACCTGCGATCAAATGAATTGACACAGTGAACCTCAACTATCTGCTTAGATCATGGGTCAATCAGATGATCGTTTGTGATGCAATCCTACTACGAACAATCTAGGGTCAATTCAAGGTGGATTGACTTTAGACCTTACAGTTTCATCATAGGTTGTTCCAGCCTAAGTTCGGACGGTCATGATGATCAAAAGTTCTAAATCTAAGATGTTCGGTTAGATTTTTCTGTTAATGAAATTAGAATCCTAAAAGTCCCTTTAACGATGTGATGGCCCTACTTGAATAACAACTGATGGATAACTTGATCTATAAGTGGGGATTTCTTTTAACGGTTGGAATTTAACTAGAATGAACATAAACGTTTGAATAAGTTAAGTATGTATTCAGTTTAAGTTAGATTATATGGTAACACCCGAGTATTGAAAAGTACGGGGTGTTATAGAACCTTAATAAGTTAATTGTGACCAGATATTGCAACTTATGCAGGAAGTTGTTGGCCAAGTGTTAGGCCGCAATGTCATTCCCACATATCATAAACCATACTCTGAGGGGATAGATCAACAACATTCATTACCGAGGAACTATCGACCAGATTTTTCCTTATTTTTTGGCTAACATGGTCAGTTGATTATTAAACAGGTCAGTTGATTCACTATACAGTGTGGTGAACTAGCCAACAATGATTATTATAAATTACAATTATTCGATCATTCATTAACTGTTCTAGCTTTTACGTGGTATTCAAACTTGTTGTCAGATTCAGTACACAGCTGGCAGGAACTTGAGGAAAAATTCTATGCCTAGTTTTTCTCCAGGTTACTTTACCTGTCAAGCAAGTTACATCATGCGATTCAAGCAGGAAAAAAGCCACTATAAGGTAGTCTTGACCAGCGCAAGACGGTCTGAAATATAAACTACGTAAAAAATTTGTAATCATGGAGTTTGTCGACTTGTATGACCTTACTGAGAAGGTTTCTCATTATGAGGAATTACTCCAGGAAGAAGCCACGTGAGCTAATTCGTTAGTAGGAACATATTATAATATAAATCCTAACTACGAAATTGTGATTGTTGAAGTGATGGCTAAAAAGCTACTAGTTTGCTCGTTATTGGTCAAAGGCGAATCGACCACTCCGACTGTGCGAAAGGCCCCGAAAGTTCATACTTTTGACATCACTCGGACTGAAGAAATATTTGATTTCATGTTGGAGGCAAAGTTCATCAAAGTGCCTGTTGATCATAAAATACCTTCGGCCGATGAGTTGTAAAAGGTCGAATACTGCAAATGCCATGAGTCTTGATCTTTTTCCATTAACAAATGTGTTATTTTCATGAATCTAATCTAAGACCACATCGATCGTGGACTGCTTAAGTTCTCGAAAAAAGAGAGGGAGGCCATGCTGATCGATATTGAACCATTCCTGGTCGACATGGAGGTGAATATAATCACTGCCAACTTGAGGGATCGGTCGAGGGTAAGAATTGATCTTAGCTCAGGAAGTTTGCAAAGACTCTTCGGTCAGTCAGCGCCAATGCGACGATGGGTTCCCCGTTATCAAGCCATCCGTTTGTCAAACAATCAGATAGAACGTCGAGAATGTCAGTTTCGCGATCGACGTGCTCAGGAAATCTCTTCACGCTTGAGAGATCATTCTCGGATGGCAAGAGGCTACTCTGGTCATGGCCAATATCTTTATTAGTCGAGGCAATTAGCATCCAACCGCCAATCATGGTGGGGACCAGGCTTAGGATTTATTTTTATTTTTTTTAATTTTTACGCAAGCACACACACCCCCACACTCATGCTGGTGGAATTTCACCACCTATGGGTACTCGAACCCCTGACCGGGAGTTGAAATTCTTGAGAGTGTACCACCTGAGCAAGAGTAAGGACCTGGATGGTTAAACCCCCTATTACGCAAAGAGTATGTAGGCGACTCACACACCTAAAGTTCTCGACGGTATTAGAAGCTTTGACCAGGACCCATAAATGCCGATGACATATGCAAATAGCCGCAACGAGAAGAGAGAGAGAAGGGGATGAAGTACCTCCTTGACCAGAGCCCAAGTTGCCACGTTCATTTGAGAAAGTTCCCTCACCTGAAGAACTAGTGATCGTAAACACAGTCGAAGCTGTGATACCACCTACTGATCATGAAAACGAACATCCCCTCAAAAGCATGGAGAAGTCGAGAGGTATTAAGGAAGAAGACAGTGCCGGTAACTTTTCAGGTTACTTTGGTGAGGATTGTTTCCCCACAGAAGAATGGTTGCCCAACAAACTTACATCTACTGCGAGTACACTGAAGAATATGGAGGTCAATGTCCCATTCAACTCTACAACCGACGAGTGCCCCGGTTAGACCAAGAAAGTTGAGTTTGATACTGGAACAATGTCATTAGGCATCCACGTGTGAATTGACGCATCCATGTGTGAATTGACGCAGGACTGTACGATTCGATCGCATGTGTGGATTTATTACAATAAATTAATCTAGATTAAGCCACTAATGCGATTGAATCCAATTATGTTCAGGCCAAACATGGGACGTAGAGCCGATCAACCCAGTTATACTTGACAACAGTCTATACAGGTTGTGCATCCCCCAAGGTAGGACATAAAATTTCAAAACTTTGGGAGGCCATGGGCCTCACTGGGCTTGTGTGATGATGCCTATAAATGAACGAATCATGCTGTCCAGTCGACACTTTTAAAGTGCAATTCGCCCTATCTTTGAAAATAAAATCTGAATTTTAAAACATATGGCCCTGCTACTTGGGACTTTGAATGGGGGCATTTCAGCCGTCGAATTTCTTTAAAACTTACACCGAAGGCTAAAGATATTTCCCTGCACTCGTCCACAAAATCTGACCCTTGATCAAGAATCGGTGACTGTTAATCACAAATCAGACATTTGTGATAAAAACCCATGTCCATTTGCCGACAAACTTTACACAGCCCTTCATCGGGCCATGAGGCACCTATCCCATGAAGTAGATGGGCCAGGGGACCATCAGGGCAGCCCCAACAGCCAAAAATGGGTCCCACAAGGCCATTTGAACCAATTAATGGAACCCAGGGTCAACAGACCTAAATTCAGGGTATAAAACCCTTAAATCCCTCTCTCTCACTTACTTCCATAGAAACTTCAACAGCTAAGAGAGAGAGGAGAGAGAGAGAGAGAGAAGAGACAGAGAGAGAGTGAAAGAGTGTGTATGGGTGCATGTTGTGCTTGAGGACCAGAATTTTCTGCACACTCGCCTCCACATTGCCGGGAATCTCGACTCTATCCTCGTAGGGACGAGCTACGTCTGATCTAAGGTGAGAACCGAACTCCTATCCATCTCTCCCTAGCTAAGATAACATGAATGCATTTTGACAAGAAGTTCATGTGACATAAGGCCCCGACACATCAAGTTTGCAGACCCGACGACACTAGAGCGGCCGCAAGAGCTTCCGGTCGATAATAGGTGTCGACCATTACATCTAAGTGGCCGATTTTCGTGCCTAGCGTAAATCATAGTGATTTTGGGTGATGTATGTGTATGCATGTTACTGAATTTTAAGTATTACTTGACTTAAAACATATGCATAGAATTTCCCTAAATTCAGAAAAGGGAATTAGGTCCCGAGGATCCCCTGATGTGTAGATGGTTGCTTTATCGGTCGATTTGGGGAATTTGTAACACCCTGTATTTTAGATCCGATGTGAAATTCAATGGTGTGGCCCACCTAAGCTTTGGATTTGCCCCATCTCTGAAAAGATGTCCTAATAGGACTAGTGGAATCACATGGAAGGACTGGATTATCAAGATCATCACTATGGACTCCACATTTGTGGTATGTGTACACCAAGAGTGTGCACACTTGTTGTGCACCGGATCATGAACCTGGTTATAATGGGCACTGACCCAAATTTTTTTGAAAAAGGAAGCTTTCTTTCTTCCTTTCCAGTTTCCAGTTAAATTATATATTTTTGTATTGTACTTATAAACATTACATTGGATATTGTATTCTCCTGAGTTATTTAAATTCCATTCTTGAGTACTGTGATGCTTAGTAATCTTGGAGGATATACCTCACTGGGATAGCCATTGACGCTATCAAACTGTATTCAGTTAGTGCAGGTTACATAAATGACGTATAGGTTAACTTTAATGTGGAGCGCATGAGGAACTGGATAATCTTGCGAATTTTTATTCTAAAGTTTCTATTTTTATTTGAATTTGAGTCATTGGTTTGTATAAGCCCTATGGGAAACCAGTTGTATAAGTTAAGACATATTTTGGACACTTCCTCCATGTGTGGTTTGTTTTGCTTCCGTTGAGATTGCTCACTTATACTTATAAAAGAAAAAAAATTATTATTGTGAAATGTGGGCTATCCTTGTAGGTTAACTCTCGGGATTTCAAAAAATGAGTACAAAACTCGGGTTACGAAATCCGGGGCATTACCGAATTACAAGACAATTCTCCAAATGTGGCTAATGTGTACGTTACATGTTGGTTGCTAATTTGTATGTCACATGTTGGTTGCTGATTTGTATGTTATATGATTGGTTGCTGATTGGTATGTTATATGTTGTTTGGTTGATTTGCATGATATATGTTGGTACATGCAATTGAATTGATGTGAGTTAGGTGATGTGAGTTGGGTGTAAGGCTGTCCAATTTATTGAATTGTTGAAACATGTTGGGCTTGATCTCCATTACTGCTAATCCTGTAGGATTGATTTGTCAACATGCGAATGTTTCATGGGATCTAGTGTATTGTTGTCCATGTTGTCGGATTTAGAACATGTTGTTTGTTTATTGGAATAGTGATGTTTTATTTAAACCAATCTGATTTAAATGATTTTAAACTCGTAAGTATACGAATAAGATGTAGACACGGTATGTATTACGAGATCATTCCCACGAGGATTGGTTATCACAATTCAAAATTTATGATTCTTCTTAACTAATCCAATAAATAGTTGAGCTAATGATTAAGTAAACTAATGAAAATCAATGTAAATAATTGAGAACAAGGAGGAAAATTCAATCAAGGAGAATACTAAGACTTTTGAATCCACCCCTAATTATCCTGATCCTTGTTTTACCTATTGATTCACCCTGATTCAAATTAATATAAATTTAATAAATAAAGCACACTCTATATCTTTGGTCGAGCACATAAAATGTATAATCCATTAAAGCATAAGGATCACATCTTTCCATCTATGGTCAGGCATGAAAAGATGTAGATTCCTATTTCTTTCTCTATAGAAAAACCTGTTCATGGTCATACATAAGCACCTAGAATAAGATTCTACACAACATCCACATCTAGACTTTGGTTAAGCTCATAGAATGGAGAAGTACAAAATTTCAATTAAGCACATTAGAGAAAGAAACAAATCAATCAAATTAGATGAATTCAACACATATAAGAGTTATTCAAATTAGGGGCTTCATCTCAGCCCTAGCTAAGAAATTAGCAATCCATGGAATCAACTAGAAAGAAGGCAAAATCAGATTGAGAAAAGAAAAACATATGGATCTCCCTTCTCTCTCTCTCTCTCTCTCTCTCTCTCTCTCTCTCTCTCTCTCCTTGGCTCTTGATCTACTTGGCTCTGGCTCTGGCCTCCCCCCTTGCTCTCCTCACGTCCTCCTCCTTTTATAGCTGTCAGGAGTGGTGGAAGGCTGGAGTCGGTGGAGAGGTTGTCGCAGTAACAGCCGCATAACACTTCACAGACGAGATGTCATGCAAAACAGCACCACCTCCCTCACTTATTTTTCAAAGAAACTCCGTCTCTTGGGATGTGTTTGACTGCTCTACACCATGGACAGTTCAGATCATGCATCAGATCAAAGATGGTGGGCCATAGGATCCCGGAACTCACCGACGTGTGAAACAGAGGGCCCTATGAATCCTCTTACGCTATTCTGATGGTGGGGCCCACTTTACTTCTATTTTGATAAATCCACACCATCCATTAGATGCAGGATGAAATTTTGGTCAGGAATGGTTGGTTTTAAATGTCTATTGACATGGCCTAAAGAAGCAATCGTGCTGAGATCTTTTTGAATGTCGCAGGGTAGTCCGCTTGTGACCTCTGTCGCAAGAACGTGTGTATGCATGGGTGCCCAAGGTCAGCATAGTTTTGATGTTTGCGAACCCCTCTACAAGATGGACGGCTTGGATCATCTGTACCGATGATAGAGGTGGCCCACTAGTTTTCACAAAACGGACAGTGTCCGTCCGTTACGCACGCATGACAAAAATGGAAATTTCTGTTTTGAGAAGAAGACGCGGGTTAGCTCCTGCTGACCCATCTCTCGATTCTGGTGCGGCGGGGGCGCACATGTGCTTTATGCACATGTTGTTCGGGTGGGGTCCACTGTGATGCATCCGAGAAATCCGATCCATCCAATCAGTTAGCCTCCCCATTTAAGGTGTTGACTCCAAATTTGAGGCAGTTCCAGATTATAGGTGGGCCCAGAATCAACGGTTTATGGGCTGATCTGTCAGTTGGGGCACTTTCATAGTGATTCGAAGGCTGAAATTTGATATGTACAGTTAATTTATGGCCTTCAGGCCATGTATGAAGTTTCGAGCCGAGTGGATGGTTAGAACCATGTGATCTTGCATCTTGGATAACTTTTGAGCCTCTTTAATGTGAACGACTTAATTTCCTCGGATCCTTGGCATATAATTTCTTCAATCTTAGTCCTCTGGAGTCCGTCCTTTACTTTGGTGACTTTGGAGCACTAAATCCATACTTGTAATATCCTTTTTCCGTCCAAGCTCTTAATTACACCCTACAACAAAAATATGATTAAAATAGTTCGTTAAGCATTATAATGTTGGTAAAATCAGGTAATAATCGGGGTCTAATATGCAATATTTGACCCTCATCAAATAGTTCTTGGGGATTGTTGAATACATGCTATGTAAGACCCGTATCCTATACCGTACCGTTCCGTATGCTTTCGCGGCCTTCTCGATCGAATTTCGGTAACCTTCAACCTTTATTCGATGTTTATGTGCGATCCTAAGCTGAGTTCTACAAATCTGAGTCGACTCAACCCAAGACTTGTACCTTAGAGACTGTGCTGTCGCCGTAGTTTCGATGCCACGTCTCGAGCGCCAATCTGATACCCTGACCAGGAGATGTGGGCCCACGTTTAGTTCAAGAAAAACGCCGCGCATTTATAATTTTGAGAGAATCTCTACCCAATGTCACATCCGTAAATCAATCAATCCCATCAAAAGCCAAGTACATGTCAAGTACACCATCACCTCACACTCATCCCCAAGCAACCCTATAACTCAACAATTTCTTACACACCCCATACCCTTCTTACACCATCTACCCTTAAAGTCAACAAAGTTCTTACACACCTATCACTGACCACATCCATCACTCCATCACCCATCTCTCTCTCTCTTTACACCTTTTTCTATCTCTCATTTCTCAAACTCACTTTTCCAAGCAAGAAAAAAAGATCACATGTCCAAGCTCTTTCAAACCTCCAAGAGAGCTTTGTATGTGGCCCACTTCCTAACCCTCTCATCTCCCATCTCAACCATCAAAACTCCATCATCTTTCATTGGGATCGAAGCTAAGGAGCAAAGGAAGCCAAGGGAGCAAGAAGAAGATGGTAGGTGATCTTGGATTTTTGTCTTTCATTTTTTTTATTTAAGGGTCCATATATGTGGGACCCACCTTGATGTATGCTTTGTAACAAGAGGGGCCCATAGTGGCGTTGCCCCTCCATCACCTCCGATATCTCTCTCTCTCTCTCTTTCTCTCCCTTTCTCATGTATTATGGACCCCACTGTGATGTATGATCCACACTATCGCATTCGTAGGGCCCACCTTGCTGACCGTCTTTGGGTGGGCCTGGATGTAGGAGAAACACACATATTAAATTGATCCAAATCTGGTGGGCCACGCCCATTTGGGACCCGCCATGATGCCTGTGTTGTATCCTGGATGCTGGACGTGGCCAGCCAGTGAAGTGTGAACTGACAGTGTAGTATGCACTGATGATGGAGTGTACCAACCAAATATATATATATATATATATATATATATATATATATATATATATATACACACTATATAATATATACATATGGAGGCGGGCCCTATGTGGGACCAACCTACTCTGTTGAAGCAAGCAGCTTCTAGTTGCTGTGTTGACGTAAGCAGTTCTGTGGGTCCCACGTGAGATCCAGATCGCCCAGATAGTGGGACCCAGATCCATAGCTCAAATGGTAGATTGAGCGAAAGATACCTCATTTCAACACTAAGGTCTTAACATTGATTCTCTAGTGAGGGTGGCTAACTGTGAAGTGTGAACAAACGGTGGGGATCCATGAGACCCATCCATGTTGTCCATCCATTGGGGTGGGCCACACCATCATGTATGTGTAGTGTCCACCGTCCTTAGACGGTGGGACCCACCCCACGTGTGGGGCTCTCCTTAATGTATGTGACTGTCCAGGCCGTCCAAGGGCCTGAACATTAACATATATATATATATATATATATATATATATATATATATATATATATATTATGTTATATTATATATATATATATATATATGTATATGATGGTGGGCCCTACGTGGGACCCACCTCTGCCCCCTTTTAATGCATAAAGCTGCACAGCAGCAGCTATATTTATAAAATATATTTTATATATGTACATGAGGGTGGGCCCTATGTGGGACCCACCTCTGTTGTTCTTTAAGCAGCATTAGCTGCATGTACGACAGCTATATAGCTGCCCTGTAACGTGTGACCTACTGTTGTACACGGCAGTAAGTTTCGTGGGTCTCACCTATTCCATCCATGTCGTCTATCTATGGGACCCACCATGATGCATGTGTTGTAACCAAACCATCTAACCATTCGAGATATCATTTTACGGCATGAGCAAAAGAATGGGTCAGATCTAAAGTTCAAGCGGACCCCCACCACCAAAATTTAATGGGGACAGTGACATCCACCATTCAAACTTTTAAGGGCCATGGTAGTTTCTAATTAAGCTGATATTATTTTCACTTTATTTATCTCTATGTTAACTTATGAATAGGTCGGATCTCAAATATACATAAGGGTAAGCCCGATTTGACATACATGAGGCCCATCGGTGCTGCCTATTTGATGTACATGAAGCCCATTGGTGCGGCTCATATAATGCGGCCCATGTGATGTGGCCCGCTTGACCTAAGAGGCATATTGAGATATATTCGAGGCCCATGGGTGAGCCCATTGTGATGTATTTGAGGCCCATATGATATATTTGAGGCCCAGGTGCGAGGCCCACCTGTTGTGTATTCGAGGCCCGATGTGATGTATGATGGCCTTATGACGAGGCCTATGTGATGTAAATGAGGCCCATCATGACTGTACGTGAGGCCATGGGCCCACTATATGTTTAGCCCTATGTAGGCCACTCCTTGGGAGCAATGTTGGTTAGATGTCCACATTGATGGGCAATGATGGTTAGATGTCCACATTGTGACCTTTCCTTAGGCCTTGTTAGGCCCATTCTCATCATTCCCTTAGGGGGTTAACCCAAATAAGTGGGCCCCATTTTCCGTAGATGAATGACTCCATACTATCGGATTTGATATAACCATGGATGAGTGTCGAACTTTATACTATGGATGATCGACTGTTCATTTATAGACCCCGCCTTGTTTATATGCCGATTATCAAGGCCGACGCCGTTTATCGATACCGATTATGAGTATGTGACAACATAACATCATAATACATGCCCATACGCATCATCTACATGCTTGTGATGAGATGAGTGATTGATCATAGCACATGTCATTGGGCAGATTGTTATGGGACTCCTTGGAAAAGGGAGATGACCACATGAGCATGCGGTACGTGCACGATTATTGTATGACTGGATTGTGTGATTCATGCATCTTGCATTATGTTTCATGTATACTGTACGCCCTAGCGACATCAGGGCCATAGCCTCTACAGGCATATCGTGGTTGGCAGGATTAGATATTAAAAATCTTGTTCTACATGGGGTGATATAGATATCCCTGGGTGAAAGTATCTAAACTCTTATGGTACCAGGCGGTTGCTCCAACGTCTAGACCGAGTGGGTGCATGAGTGCCGAGTGCAGATTATTAGAAGGCCGCGCTTTCTACTGTATCGTGGTCGGTTGGAAGGGGGTGCGACCTTCTGGTAATTGAGTGGAGGGGGCAAAGCTAGGCTGAGTTTGACTAGTTCGAGGAATGGGTCCGCTATCAACGAGTCGGGCTCGATATTGGTAGACGGATAGTGAGGTATCTTCTACTCACCTTATTGCGTAAGATGGGGCGATAATCTGGTTTGGAGTGTACTAGACCCTGGTGATATTTTAGAGTTGAGTTGTATTGATATGTGGACTTAAATGAGAATTCATATGCTTGAGTCTGCATCTCGCATTGCATGGCCTTAGTATGGGCGACATCATTCATGCCTTGCACCGCATGGCCTTGGTACGGCTATTAGCATTCATGGATTCATCAGCATATTCTGCATTACTCTGATATTGTATAATTGTATTACTACATTGCGCACACACTTTCACCACCTTCTAAGCTTTCTATAAGCTATGCATGACCGTTGCATGCAAGCGATGTTGGATCGTAGCAGTGCTGAGGCAGGAACGCTTAGCAGATTATCTTGGAGCTTTTATTCATCATCATTGTATTTCCCTTTATGTGCTTTGTACTTGTAAATTTTTTTTATCATATTGAAAATGTGATGCAGTTTTTGGTTGTTGTTTGTGAGTTATGCCTATGCTTATTACGAATCAAACTATGTTAAAAATCCTCCTCGTAACATCCCAGAATCGGAACCTGGCAGATGGGTACCGGGAGCCGAGAATGGGGTTCTAGGGAGTCTGTTAGTGCTAGATTCAATGATCAGAAATTTTGTGAACCCAGTTTTTGAGTTTAGGGCGTGACATGCTATATATTTGCTCACATGTCTCTTTATGGGTCGGCCGGCCAACTGGAACTCCTTTAGGAGACCTTTCTGTTAGGTCAACCCACAGGAAAGTTTGGCCCGACTAGTCAAACCGTGAATTGTCGTCGTAGTTGGACTACATGAGACGTTGTTCTCATGCTACAAAATCTGTGGTTCGTCTCGTGGGGGTAGATTAGTCCACTGGTTAGTCATCCTTATATGTTAATCTTGATCGCACATGCCTGCTGGAACCTAAGGCACCTTATAACCCTTGCGCCCACTAATAACCATAAATTGTGGCCCACAAGACTCACGAACTGAGGATGGTGGTATGGGACACTATGCCCGATCTGTCAGCATACGCTGGGGTGACAAGCCTCCCCATAGTGACTAGTGAGCATTAAAGCCTTGTGAGTCGGGGATGTTGGTATGGGACACTATGCTTGAGCTGTCGGCCTATGTTGGAGTGATGATCTCCCTGTAGTGACCGTGAGGAGGACTCTAATGTCCTAATAGTTTTCATATGAGCTTAAGAGCTATGAGAATGACGAACCCACAAGGGATAAGGATCACGAGAGTCGCATGGCCACGACCATTAGATCTGTGCGATCGGATTAGGGCAATGATTCGTCGAGGTACCTCGGTTTCTCCAGCCTGCTGGATGAATAAACTTAACTAATCAACTCAACTAATATGTGCATTACATGCATTGGTTACTTTTGTGATTTGGCAGTCGTGGCTTGTGGGAGTGTTGGTTCGCGAACATTAGATGGTGTCGCAAGAGGAAGTGTGGTGGTAAGAGGCATGCATCATATCATTAAACCATCCATTGCATTAACCAGAGTATCTAGAGTTCTGTGAATGTATGTTTTTCACTAAATTTACTCTTGTGTATGATAATTTGTATAACTTTTGGTTAATGGTACCGCTAAGTTAGCTACTCACTCCCACTCTGGGACGGTGTTTTAAAACACCAAATAAAACCTGTGATAGATGCAGGGACGATGGAACTGGATGCACTGGAGGATGCTGGTGTGGATGACGAGGAGGAGCGAGCGTACTTCCAAACCTTTGACGGGTCTTTCTAGTTTGGGTTTGATGATCATAGGATTAGGCCAGGGCCCTAGTTATTTTGGGTTATGTGTATGGATGAGACTAGTTTCCTGTTTGGATGTTATTTTGGTTTTCGTTGGACTTGTGTATGGATACTTGCATGATTAGTAGTACTTGACGTTTCCATATGGCTTGTTTATTCTTTAATGTCTTGCTTAGTTCTCCATTGCCCATAGGATACTTTACATATAATCACTTATGAGGCCTGTTAGGGCATACGTGACACTCTGGAATTTGAGAGCTGAGTTCCTGCTCGGCCCTTGAATTTCGGGGCGTTACAACTTAGTATCAGAGCATGGTTTGGTTTAAGCTAGGCCTTGGGCAATGGGTCCATCGTGACGCATTTCCGACTTAGGTGGGAGCAATTGAACTTAGCGATCTCAATAGGATCCCGAGATCATTCCATTTGGCAAGTTCGAAAAATAAAATGCTAGGGCTTACGAATAGAAAGATCTAAGTTGCGCGAAGCGATCCAAATCACTTCTAATTGAAGAGGGTGACGATTTGAGTCAACCCGACCTAGAGGCGATAGGATCTAGCTGCTCAAGTAGCTTGCACGATCCCAACGTCTAGTGCATCTAGGTCTGATGGTCCTACCTAACGTAGGATCCACTCGATTTTAAGTTTTGGCGAGATGGGGCGTCTCTGCCTTGAATTTGAAGAACTTTACACTACACCAGAATCGTTAAACCAGTACGATTGGTATCTTGGTTAAGAAATGACTTTAAGTCGTTCCTGAATTTGAAACAGTACTACACCATACTAGAATTGTTTTGGTTATACGTCGTTATTTCCACTATTCTGTTGGTGTGTCCTAATTGAGTGTTGGATCTTCTTATTTGTTATTACTATGTTTTATTATTTTATTTTAAAACAGATGGACAGAATGGATTCGATTAGTAATCTCTGAGTGGACCCCACAAGTCCAAGAGGCACACTGTATCTATATGCTGCAAACTATCGAATAATTTTAACCCTTTTCTCATGCCAAAATCCCTCATTTCATTTCGCATCCATCACCGGCTCCATCTCCCTCTCCCTCTCTTTCGATCTCCTGATCTCAACCCTCTCTTTCGATCTCCCTCTCCCTCTCCCTCCCTCTCCCTCAATCTCCCTCTCCATCAATCTCCCTCCTTTAATTTTCTGATGATTTGATTGTAAGGACACAGGATCTCTCATCTTCTAAGCTTCAACCCACGCCCCGATTTCTCTTTCCCATCTCCGGAATCTTCCTTTCTCTCTCTCTCTCTCTGTCATCTCTTCCTAACTTTCTCTAGGCATCACCTCTGGCTAAACTGCTAGATTTTCACCGGGATCTGCCCTGAATCTTATGCCATTCTCGCCTTATAGCAAGCTTAATCAGGTCTGCCTCTCTCTCTCTCTCTCTCTCTCTCTCTCTCTCTCTCTCTCTCTCTCTCTCTCTCTCTCTCACCCATCCCACCCAAGAAACACTCGGGATTGTGGCCATCATAAAAATTTTGAGCTGAGCTCAGGCTGGACTATTTTGGCCCGTAACAAGCCTTATGGTAGGTCCGCACGTGTGCCACATGTATGTGTGGGGCTGCATCGTGGGTCTTATAAGCCTCTTGTCATATATGATCCCATTGGATTTCAATTACAGGTATTATCAGTATATTCCATCTGCGTCATTGTTTTGTATTTTTTCTTCCTAAGCTCCGTGTTCTGATTTCTGCAGCCGTCATCTGTGTTTAAAGAATTTGTTTTCTTTCTTTTGATTTTGCTTCATTCTGTGATTTTTCTTTACTTTTCTGATATCTGATTGCTTATACTTGAGGGTCTATTCAACTACGTAAAGAATTTCTTGATTCAATTACGTGGGCCTAATCAACTATTACTGTCTGTACATGGTTAGGTTGGCAGTTGGAGATTCGTGGTCCACTAGGGTAAGCAATTTACACTCGCTTTCCAATTCCCAAAGGGTTAAGAAGACTAATTGTTGCCTGTAGTTTTCATTCTACCATTTTTTTCTATCTAAGGAAGTAGTCATAGCTCATCCAAACCTTGATTTTTTGAAGTTGCCGCCTAGATGGATTATGCATTATATATCTTATCAATAGGAAAATCGTAACCTTTTTATTTGTGGCCTACATATAGAGGCTTACGAACAGAAATGCAATAATTGTCCACATTTGGGGAATGGCACACCAATGGTCTGGATTACTGAAACATGGTCTCCCATTGTAAGAATTGAAATTTCATGTAGGCTGTGTAAGTCTGCAGTTTTCATATTGTATGAGTTTGTATATTTAAGTCTTTATTAAGCACTTTGGAATGTATCCATACATGTGCTCCCACAACTATCCATGCTATTCATCTACTTTTCTTACCATGACTGGTTGTAATCTACCAAAATTCCTCCAATCAACGGTTTAGATCATCCAATCAGGGTAAAATGCCCCATTCAATGAAGTTCCTCCAATCTCTTATTGCCTTGAAGCTTCGCTGCAACATCCAGTTGTATAATCTCTTATTGCCTTAAAGCTTCCCATTTCTCTGTTTCTGCATCAGTCTAGCTTCTATATTTTGAGTTCTTGTTCACCTTGCAGGTTCACAAGTTTAGTAAACGCTGCAGAAGCTGTGACAAATGTGTGGATGGATTTGATCATCATTGCCAGATATACAATTAAATGCTCTTTGTATTTTATTTTTTATTTTAAAGAAGAAGAAGAAGCTTTTCTAAGGGTTTTGGGGCATTCAAGTTGCATCGAGTGCCCATATGCGACCACACATGTCAACTAGGCAGGTGGGTTGGGGCATTCAAGTTGCATCGAGTGGGAGTTGGGACCCACAATGTAGATGATTTGGCATCAGTCAGGGTGAGCCACATGCGTACGCCGTATGGACCATTGATGAAAATTTTAATGGCTATCCATTGTTTTCATGCAAATGGGGCACATTTGATGAGTTAATTAGCCTAATTTATTGCGCCAGGTCAGTTGATTGTTTGCATCCTGATGAATGGCTAGGTTATCCTACAACATTGGCATGAGCTCATCTAACGTGACCTTTCCATCACTATTGGCATCCATCCGCTCGAAAATCTCATCAAGCTTCCCAGGTTCTATTATGTCTGCTGGAAGGTAGTCTTCTGGCAAGGCCTATATGGATTTTAGTTAACAGATGTTTTCTACCATGTCCAACTAAAACTATAGAGAAATACTAAGGTGATTCATGTGCAGGCAGACTGGAAAGGTGGAGATTCAGGTCACACATGTACAAGATCCAGGCTGTTCATTAGGTGGGGAATGCCACGAACACGCCTTGTCCCAAAATTTTGGCTGGTCTACATATCAAGTGAGACACACAAATGTTGAACATAGATCAACATGTATGACTCCCCTAGTAAGTGGTTCGTTGTGATTTTTGTGCTAGGGCATCTTCAAGGTGGCCCCCATCAGATCAATGGACATATCTTACACCTTTGTACTGCCTTAGCATTTCTTAAAACTCTGCATTATTTTTTACCCTTTTGTATTTGCAGATTCTCATAAGTTAAAACAAGGGGATACGTGATCCCACTTTTTCTTTTTTTTTTTTTCCTTCTATATTTTCGGATTCTCACATAAGAATATTGTGTTTGGAAACGTATTTGGTTGAATATCTTCATATGTAGCAAGATATATATAAATCCATTGATATTTCAGGGCAATGTTGGCATGGGTGGGTGGTTGAATAAGTTGTGTTTGGCATCTGTGTATGTAGAGTACAAAATTTTCATCTGCTGGAAAGGTTCTTAAGAGATGCTAGATTTGGTTCAATTTTTATGGAAATACTAATGTATTTACTTGGGCCATGTAGATGATGCATAGGTGCAGTATATGGATCGTGTACGCCTTGGGTAAATAATTTGGCATTTCACAGTGATTGATCAATTCTAAATTGTTTGGAATCTTATATGATTTGTGATATTTTGATAAACATGATAGGTGCAGTATATGCCTTTTGTTAATGGTTGAAGTAATCAATAGTTGTGAAGCTAGTTCCATTACATTAACTAAAATTCTTTGCTTGCTTTACTCCTATTTTCAAGAAATGGCGAAGGGTGGGAAGCTAATCTTCTCATTTGATGCAACAAAGAAAGATCCCTTTGGCGTGGTTAGTTTAATATTATCCTTCAAGGTTAGGTTGCAAGACTGCCAATTCCTTTTGGACTTTTAAGTAATCAAGACACAAGAATAGAACATAGTTCTGTTGGGGTTTCTGATACTGAATATTTCTTGCTCATTCTGCTTATGGAATACTAATCTCATCTTGTCTATCTCATGAACAAACCTCATCAAAAATTGAACCCATGCTTCAATTGTTTATCTAGTGCACAACAACAATGTAGATCCATGTTGGATATTGGATAAGCTGATGAATCCCATGGTATTTGACATCAGGTTACATGGATGCACATATCATTCTCTCAACTTGAAGAGATTTTTATTTTATTTTATTTTATTATTCTCCAACACCTGATATTGAATATAACATTTTGCTCACTAGTGGGAGTTTTTGGAATGGCCAATCAATTCATTGAGAACCATCCATTGTCATCTAACATTTAGCTTGCATCACTGATTGAACTGTTGAATATTTTTGTTACCAGGGAACTGGTATCATTTTCTTGAAAACTTGTTTGTTATTTCATAAATAGGAAAATACTAGGTGTTCTTTGGGTCTTTTTTAATACTTTCAGTTGCTTTCTTGTACTCGCCAATGCTTGGGAGGAGGAGGATGAAATTGTTTTGGTCACTTTCCAAATTGAGAATCCTGAACTGGACATGGTCAGCGGACCTGTGAAAGAGAAGCTTAAAAACTTCATAAATGAGTTATATGCAATTCTGACCATCGATTAATTATCATTAAAAATCTTGTTCGCTGGTGTTTCTAATTTTTTTTTTCTTTGTTTTCTTTTTGAGCTAGATATGAAATGCAATTCAACATGAAAACTGGTGTTGCTTCACAAAAGCAGCTATCAACATCTGTTGTAGATATTCCTCGGATTAATGAGAGTTATACTAACAGGTATGTCTTTATTCCTTACCCCTTCGATGTTGGAAATGCAGCAAAGCTTAGATTTTGGAACCGTTTGAAGGGGATAATGTGAGAACTCGCTTCTTATTTCTGGAAGACTGTTGGAAAAGAAGCTTAATACCCAAGGACCAATTAACTTCAATTTCTATATTTAGTAGTTCCACTAGTCTTCTAGATGAACAAGCGGTCCTGCAATTATATATTGCACTCTTTTATCCCCACCATTGCTGATAATAGGAAATTCATAAAGTCATCCTTTTAATGGGGTAGTTTATTTTTTTTCACATGATGTGGCCAATACTTTGGATTCAAATGCTTTTATAATGTATATTTCACATTTAATTACGAAAACATCTTTGAATGGGGAAGTTCATTTCGTGTTTCTAGATGTACCCAACAGTGGGTATATTTTGCAGTGACATTTTATTTTATTTTTGCTTATGCTCTTATTTCATATGATTGTTTGCTCTGTAACATGTGTTCCTTTTGGTGGCAATATTTTAATCTTTTCTTGTTAGCAGAGAACACTGATGAACCAAGAAGTTTGAACTGTGCAGTCAGTCCAAACCTTCAAGCCAATATTAAATGAAAATAGTTATTTCATATCTAGGATAAAATTTGATTTGCATTTGTAATTTGTCAACAATCTCACAAGTTCTCATTTTATTGGAACCTGAACCAAGTGGAAGTTCCTAACCATCCACTCTTTGGCATTTTTTACATACTATTGCTGTATTTTTTTTCCTAAACCGCTTACTTCAGGGACATTGATTGAAAGATCAAGAACCTCTCTATTAGAGGGCATCTTCCATCCACACCGAGATTCATTGGATTTATAGTGTGGATTATCACTTACCCCATTTGGATGGAATGAGTGCATCATCATAGTTTTTGCATTTACGTATTTTTATTTTGTTGATGAATTACTTTACTATGAATAATTGCACATCATTTTTAGGCTTTAACTAGAGATTTAATTTGTACTGCTTCCACATTTCAGGCGATTGATGAGAGAGTTTACACATATGCATGACCAAGCTACTCATCTAACCTAATTCTTCCAACTTGAATCTTGGACCAAGCATAAGTTGTGGGTAAGTTTTACTAATATGCATGCGAAGCATTACCCAACCAAATGCAGCCACAGGTGCCAACGTAGCGTAAGGTTGTGAGATAAAAAATTTCCATTAAGTGGGTCACACTTTTTAGAACTATTAGCTTAAAAATCAAGTGTTTCCTTAAGTTTTTAGAACTTTTAGCTTAAATCTCTAGTATTCCCATCGTGAAGCAGGAGAAAACTTCAAAACCTTGGTCTGATTTCTATTCTTGATTATACCTGCAATGCCATTCCAAATCAGCCTGAAAAGTAAGTCCAATTATACCTGCAATGCCATTCCAAATATCTTTTTACAATGTACATGTTGCATTTCTTATAAGAATCTAGAGTCTTCCATTCTGGATTTTGAACATTCCTTAGCAGAAATTTTCAGCATCTCTACCTTTTACTAGTTCTATATGCATTACAAGTTTAAGTTAAGATGATTGCCAGAGTTTCCTTGTTGAACTACGATAGGTGGTGTTCTTATGTTGTTATAGATTTCACAGGAGATGCATTTTCGCACCTAGCAAGTGAACAAGTTTGCCTCTCTTGGTCTAGAACGAGCTCCCCTTGGGTCAGGAGTGCATCAAGTATATCCAAAAACTAGGTGAGTCAATTAACAACAGTCCCCTATATGTATGTTCAATTGTCACAATTTTTTTCACACTGTTTTGATAGCTGATTGTTGCTCTTTCAATCTATTCATATGTTTTTGTTCTTTTTTTTTTTATTTTTTTTTTATTTTTACTTGTTGCTTGTTAGTTAGGTACATAAAAGGACATCACTTGACGGACTTTCATTGAATTATCTTTTTATTTTGAAGTCTTCCATTGTAGATTTTAGTTTTTAAGTTAGATAAATAATGTTTCAAATTACATCATGGTTATTTTTACTATCTTTTGATTCTTAAATGAATATAGCTTAAATATAATTTAATTTATTTTATTTTTTACAGCAGGTCTTTTTGTTTAAAATTGTTTCGAAATAAGAAAAAAAATACCCTTCTCAAATATGACCGTTGGCACCAAAACGGTTTAAAACCGTTCCTAAAATTCCATTTCTAAAAATTGAAACGGTACTCAAAACGGTTTTGAACCGTTCTTGATTTTCTGCGATGCCTCATTTGGGAACAGTATTAAACCGTTCCTGAAGCATTTAGGAACGGTTTAAAACCATTCCTAAATGACAATTTTAGTGTAATGTTAGGCCCACCTGGGCCATCATTTAGAGGGATTTTCAAACTTGAGAGATCACCACCAACATAATGAAATGATCTTTGGGTCGCGATGAACAGACCTGATGATCGGAGGACCCAACAAATGCATTGAAGGGGCTGACACGACCCCATGAACCCTAAAAAGCACCAATAGGTGGTGGGCCACCGCCAGGGAAGCCAGTAGACGGCGGGGCCACCACCGATCGGACCAGATGGTGATGGGGCCACCGCTGTCTTGGGGGCATGCCGCCGATCCGGTCAGCAAGTGGAGCGCTCCTACATGTGGGGACCCCCTCCACCCCACTTCAACCCCTTTTTAAGGCCCTAGGGAACCCTCCCTAGGGAATTTCTTACCCTTTCTACCATTTCTAGCCCCTTCTACATCCTCAAATCCCTATTTTCAAGATCTTAAACTCATCTCCTTACTTGCATGCACCATCTTCAACCCATTTTAACCCCCCCCCCCCCCCCCCCCCCCCCAATCCTTCCAAATCATCTTTCTATCCACTTGCTCTTACCCATTTGAGCATAAAACCCCTCCTCTAAAGGGCCCACAACCCACATTCCCTCAAATCCATCACCTAGCAACCATTCTCTCCAAGAAACCTCCATCCCTTGTTTCATTCTTGAACAAAGGAGTGGGAACCCAAATCCCATGACATTCTTTGAAGTGGTAACGTCCATCTTCTCCATCTTCATGCTCCTTTTTCTCATGGGGAAGAAACGGGCGGCCCTTGATGAAGCCAGGCTTAGTCGAGAGAGAAGGTCCAAGAAGAAACAAGATGCCGGTGCGGGCCCAAGCATTGAACAAAGCTTGAAACGAGATCTTAATCTCCTAGCCCCGCCTATGAGAGCGGTACCATCGGGCATCGAGTACGAAAAATTTAGGAACCGCAAGGTCGTGTTCAAGGCGCATGTGGACGAAAAACTATTTGGCGAGAATTAACTACTTGACCACCTTCTCGAGATTGGTTGGGGCCCGATGTTCGAGGAAAAGTATCGGGCCAGTGAGGGTCTAGTGCGGACCTTCTATGCACACCTACGAAAGCCCTCTCTTGAGCCGCTTGGATTCTTCATTGGTCTTGGTAGACAGGAGGCTTGCGTCGTTGTGGATGTGATCACGTGCATCCTTAGGGTAGAGCATGGATTTGTTCATCCCAGTGAGGATAACATATCAGAAAGGTGGATAAGGGACAGCCACACGTGCCACTTATGTGGCCGACTTGTTGAGTGGAGATGCGAAAACAGCATCAAGTCGTCGTACCTGACCCCTGACTATCGCATACTCCATCACATTTGCACGTATAACGTGTATCCGAGGTTGACTAACCACATGGAATGCACCTGGTTTATGATAGACTTCCTCTTCCGAATGGGGCAAGGAGAGAAGGTTTGCCAGCTTATGCTCGTATTAACTTAAATTGTGAAGGCTGCACAATCCCCTCGAGAGAAGCAAACACTCCCATTTGGCCAGTTGATTTGTAAGATTGCCCATAATTATAGGTATAGATAGTCTGAGGAGCTCCCCGTCCCGATCAAGATGATTGATGAGAATACTCTTAACAACATGAAGATAAGCCCTAAGCAGCGTAGGGCCCGAATAGAAGAGTTCGGGGATGAAGTGGAGGAAGAGAGCAAAAATGAAGAAGAGAGAGAATCTGAAGAGGAGGACGAAGAAGAGGAAGGAGGAGAGGCCCAGGACATTGACTGGGAACCTCCTACCACTCGTAGCAAGCGCAAGAGTCAGGATGCACTCGGTGCATGCCTTGCTAAGATCGAAGAGAACCAAGGAAACTTAGAAAGGTGACTGAAGAAGTTATCCCTCATAATGAAAACAATCCTGTGCTGTGTATAGGAAAAGGGAGCACCTCATCCTTCACCAGAGTCGAAGGATTAGGAGTGTGACGCTGTAGTCACCCTCTTAAGTAGTAGCTTTGGATAGGTCCTCTTTTCTTGTTTTAAGTCATAGATCTTTAAGCTTTCCTAGTTACTGATGACCCTTGCATTTTTTGTCTTTGTACATGTAATGCTTTAGCATATGTATCACTGACAAATTTTGTTTAATGAAATGCTTGAAGTTATCTAAATTTAAGTAATGTTTTGAAATGTTATGGTAATTGATAATGCTTGTGTAATATCGTTATTGGAATGTGTATGTGCTAAATTTGCATCCATGGGTTTAATGTTACTAAATGATATGAACATGCCCTTTAGGACAATGAGGCCTCAGGGTGATCGCCACCTAGTCTACCTAGCTTTTGGCGGAAGAGAGGAACAAAGACGCACCACCCCTAATGAGCAACAAGGTTGCCAAGGCGGAACTGACCAACCTGACATAGGGAATGACTTACCTGATCACTTTCCAGAGGTGCCATCAACTCAAGGCAAGACCTCCGCATACCGGGTAGCCCCAACCATGGGCACAATGGAGCAAATGCTGCATGTTATACAACAACAGCAACAACAATCTCTACATGCCTTGGTGGGAGCCATGGCCCACCACACGAACGTGACCTCACTGGAGAAATCTAGGACATTTACCACTCCATAAAACCTCTTTGAATGATTTCAGAGGCTTAGGCTGCCCACCTTCGCGAGCATGCATCGTCTCGAGGAGGCCGAGAGTTGGCTAAATCAGGTTGTTAAGGCGATTCGGCCTCTCAATTGCACCAAAGCGGAACAAGTGGAATTGATCTCCTATTTGTTCGAAAAAGAGGCCGACGTATGGTGGGAAAGTGTGTTGAGAATCGTCCCTACCAACTTTGTATGGACATGGGAAGATTTTGAGGCTTGCTTCTTCTAGAAGTACTTTCCTCGAACCTACCAGATCGAGAAGGAGAATGAGTTTCTGTGTCTCCAACAAGGGGGGATGTCAGTGGTCGAGTACAAAAACCGGTTCACTGAATTATCTCGCTACACCCCCTGGATAATTGCCGATGAAGAGACTCGAATGAGGTGCTTCGCCGAAGGACTAAGAGCCAGTATTCACACTAAGATGTTCTGTGCGAATATCCGTACCTATGTCAAGCTAGTAGAGATGTCTTTGTGATCAGAACAGGATAAAGAGCGGGTCTCCAGAGCACACGTCCAAGGTGATTCTCAAGGCAGATAAGGAGGACAGTCTTCTTCCTCATTAGGAAGGAAGCCACACTCGAGCTCACCTCCCCAGCATACACCTCCACCGCATATTCTCGACTCGATCGTATCTGCGAGTACTGTAAGAGGGTGGGTCATTAGGAGGCCTTCTACTTCTCCAAGATGAGGGACCGTGGCTACGCACGCCCTTAGTGTATCAACCGATCGCCCCAACAAGCGTTGCCTGCTCCCCCTCAGCGAGCCAGGGGTTCAACCCAACAATTTTGTAGGTCACCGGCACCTCAAAATAGGTCGTCGCCTCGGCCTACGTACCAACCCAATAGGCCACGACAAGTTTGTGTGTACGCACTAGTAACAGAAGGTGTGGACCCCTTCTGATTCCGTTGTTAAGGCAATTCGGCCTCTCAATTGCACCGAAGAAGAACAAGTGGAGTTGATCTCCTATCTGTTCAAAAAGGAGGCCAACGTATGGTGGAAAAGTGAGTTAAGAACTGTTCCCACCAACTTTGTATGGACATGAGAAGACTTTGAGGCTCGCTTCTTCCAGAAGTACTTTCCTTGAACCTACCTGATCGAGAAGGAGAACGAGTTTCTGTGTCTCCAACAAGGGGGAATGTCAGTGGCCGAGTAGGAGAACCAGTTCACTGAATTATCCCGCTACACCCCCTGGATAATTACCGATGAAGAGACCTGGATGAGGCGCTTTGCCGAAGGACTGAGAGCCAGTATTCACATCAAGATGTTTTGTACAAATATCCATACTTATGCCGAGCTTGTAGGGATGTCTTTGCGATCAGAACAGGATGGAGAGTGGGTTTTCTAAGCATGCCTCCAAGCTAATTCTTGAGGCAGGAAGACAGTCTTCTTCCTCCTTAGGAAAGAAGCCACACCCAAGCTCGCCTCCCCAGCATACACCTCCTCCACCCGCATATTCCCGAACCGATCGTATCTGCGGGTGCTGCAAGAGGGTGGGTCATTTGGAGGCCTTCTGCTTCTCTAAGATGAGGGACCATGGCTTCCTGCCCCCTTAGCGTATCAACCGACCGCCCCAACAAGTGTTGCCTGCTACCCCTCAGTGAGTTAGGGGTCCAGCCCAACAGTTCCATAGGTCGCCGGTACCTTAGAATAGGTCGTCGCATTGGCCTATGCACCAGCCCAATTGGCCACAACAAGTTCATGTGCATGCACTAGTAACAAAAGGTGTAGATGCAGCCAGACCACACCCTCAACATTCGAAGTGAAGAAACACATACAAGGTACCCCTATTTTCCTTCTGGTGGACACTAGGTCCACAACGTCGCTCATATCATATACAACTGTCAAGCATCTAGGGCTACCCGCCACTCCTACATTGAGAGTGAGGATCATAGCGGCAGCCGGAACGTTCACTGAAGCTACATTCATGTGCCGAGGTTGCCCGATTGACTTGGGGGATAAGATGATATGTGTGGATCTTATAGTTACAAGGGTCTTCCACTACGATGTCATTAAATTAACTCTTCGTAATGAGAGCCGATATTGATTGTAAAGAATGGATGATGACAATCCATGAAGATGATAGCTCGTCCTTTACATTCCTAGTTCAAGTTAGCTATTCACAATGAGTCCTTTGTTATGCTTCATTACAAGAGGGTGGTGAAGAACTTTCATTAACACGCACGCCCATTGTTAGGGAGTACATTGATATATTCAAGCACATACCGGGACTCCCTCTCTGAAGGGAGATTGATTTCACTATAGATTTGGTACCAAGCACCATGCCCATCTCCCTTCCAACTTACCGTATGCTTCCGTGTGAAATAGAGAAACTTTAGATCTAGATTGATGATCTGTTAGATTCGGGTTTCATCTGATCTAGCGTATCACCTTGGGGAGCCCTAGTCGTGTTCATGAGGAAGAAGGACGACACCTTATGATTATACATTAATTACCAAAGATTGAACTAAGTCACTGTGAGGAATAAATACCCGCTGCATATAATTGATGATCTATTCGATCAATTAAGAGGTGTCTAGTACTTCTCGAAGGTCGACTTATAATTTGGATACCATCAACTATGGGTTAGGATAGAGGATGTGCCGAAAACGGCATTCAGAACCAGCTTTGGGCACTATGAATTCCTAGTCATGCCTTTCGGTCTCACGAATGCGCCAGTTGTGTTCATGGAACTAATGAATAGAGTCTTTAGACTCTTCCTGTACTGGTTCGTCATCCTATTCATAGATGTAAGTCAAGTTCTTTGGACACATGGTGTCTAAGGAAGGCATCTCCGTAGACCTGGCTAAAGTGGTAGCGGTTCAAGACTAGAAACGACTGAGCTCGGTTACTGAAGTCAAGAGTTTCTTGGGATTGATGGGATATTACTGCCGATCATCAAGGATTTCTTGAAAATAGCCCGACCCTTATCCCGGCTCACTAGGAAAGATATCAAGTTCACCTAGAATGAAAGGGTGGAAGCGGCCTTCCTAAAATTGAAAGAGAAGTTGACCTCAACTCCAGTGCTCATTTTGCCCAAGCAAGGAATCAAGTACAGTATCTACACAAATGCATCCCAAGTGAGATTGAGTTGAGTCCTTATGCAAAAGGACAAGGTCATTGCCTATGCCTCTCGACAATTGAGGAAGCATGAAGAAAATTACCGTACCCACGACCTCGAATTGGCTGCAGTTATTTTTGCCTTGAAGCTATGGAGACATTACCTCTATAAGGAGGAATTTGAGCTCTTCTACGATCATAAGAGTCTCAAATACATCTTCATCCAGAGAGACCTGAATATAAGGCAACATCGTTAGATGCAGACATTGAAAGATTTTAAGTTTGAAGTCTTCTATCATTCGGGTAAGGCCAACTTAGTAAATGATGCGTTGAGCTGAAAGAAGGCATTAGAATTTGCAGCCCCATTGATGGTGGGAGAGTGGCTCGTGGTAGAGTTCGTACGGGATTTTGATTTGAAATTGATGTTGGAAGAGCCATACGAGGTCATCATGCATGTCCACGCTCAACCAATGATCAATAGTCAGATCATCAAAGCCCAAAGAGGCGACGGATTTCTAAGAAGGATGAGAGAATTTGCAGAAGTTTGGAGTGACTCCGAATGGAGGATTGACTCTGATGGTGGCCTATGATTCTGAGGTCACCTTTGTGTCCCAAACCATCTTGGATTGAAAGAAGAATTGCTAAGTGATGCCCACAAGTCCAAGTTAGCAATGCATCTAGGAAGCACCAAAATGTACTGGGACCTCAAGCGGAATTATTGGTGGGATAACATGAAGAGGGAAATAGTCGACTATGTGTCTCGATGCCTCACATGTCAGTAAGTCAAAGCCGAGCATCTCCGACCACCAGGCCTCTTGCAGCCCATGCCACTTGCTGAATGGAAATGAGACTTTATATCTATGGACCTCATTTCAGGTTTTCCCAGGATAAAGAAAGGACACGATTTAATCTGGGTGATTGTGGACCGATTGAAAAAATTGGCTCATTTCCTTCTGATTCAAGCTTTTAAGTTGGCCGACGAATTGACCAAGTTATATATATTAAGGAAATAATATGGCTCCATAGTGTTCCTTTGGAGATCGTGTCGGATTGAGATACACAGTTCACTTCGATGTTCTGGACCCGAATACAGGAGGCGAAGGGGGTAAAGTTGAAATTCAGCACCGCTTTCCACCCAAAAACTGATGGGCAGACAAAACGGGTGAATCAGATACTGGAAGATATGCTGAAAGCATGTGCACTGGATTTCCTAGACAGTTGGGATGAGTGCCTTCCCTATGCTAGCATCGGCATGGCGTCTTATGAGGCTTTGTATAGACACCCATGTTGAACTCCTCATTGTTGGGAAAAGATTGGAGAGAAGAGCCTAATAGGGCTTGATTTGGTGCGGACAACCATCAAGAAGATTGAAATCATTAGGCATCGACTCTTAATAGCCCAGAGTAGGCAGAAGAGCTACATGGATACAAGACGAAGGGACTAAGAATTTGAAGCAGGGGACCATGTTTTCTTAAGAATTTCACCAATAAAAGGGGTCTTACGCTTTAACAAGAAAGGGAAACTCATCCTGCGATATATTAGTCCTTTCTAAATCCTTGACCGTATAGGCCTTATCCTCTATACTTGTCGGAGTGCACAATGTATTCCATGTCTCCATGCTTAAGAACTACATCCTCAACCCTACTCATGTCATTTGGTGGGAGCACGTGGAGCTCAAGGACAATGCCATGTATATCCTCAGACCTACTCAGATTTTAGACAAGAAGGAACAAGTGTTGAGGAACAAGGTAATCTCGCTAGTCAAGGTGTTGTGGACGCATCACAGGGAAGAAGAAGCCACCTAGGAGACAAAAGCTAAAATCCATAAGCACTACCCAAACCCACTTAAGCAATACAAACAGGTACAAATTTTAAGGACGAAATTTATTTATAAGGGGGGTAGATTGTAACACCCGACCTAATCGGAACAGTGTCCTGAGGTGCCATGTGTGAATTGACGAAGGACTGTATGATTTAATCACACATATGGATTTATTACTGATAAATTAATTCTTATTAAGCCACTAGTGCGATTGAATCCAATTATGTACGGGTCGAACACGGGCCGTAGAGCTAGTCAACCCAATTGTACTTTGCAATTGTCTATACGGGCTATGCATCGCCCAATGTAAGACAGAAAATTTTAAAACTTTGGGAGGCCATGGGCCTCATTGGGCTTGTGGTCCATCGCTAACGATAGACTCGGATGACGCCTGGAAATGAACGAATATTGTCATCCAGTCGGCACTTGTACAGTACAAAGTCGCCCTAGCTTTGAAAATGAAATCTGAATTTTAAAACATATGGCCCTGTTACTTGGGACAGTAAATTGGGGCATTTTAGCCATTAGATTTCTTCCAAACTAACACCAAAGGCTGAAGATATTTCCCTACACTCGTCCATAAAATCTGACCCTTGATCGAGAATCGGTGACCGTTATCGTAAATCAAATATTTACGATAAAACCCCATGTCCGTTTGCCGTTAAAATTTACACAGCCTTTAATCGGGCCATGGGGCACCTATCTCGTGAAGTAGATGGGCCAAGGGGCCATCAGGGTAGCCGCAACAGCCAAAAATGAGTCTGGCGAGGCCATTTGAAGCAATTAATGGAACCCAGGGTCAATTGGCTAAATCCAGGGTATAAAACCCTTAAATCCCTCTCTCTCACTCACTTCCATAGAAACTCCAATAGCTAAGAGAAAGAGCGAGAGGAGAGAGAGAAGAAAGAGAGAGAAAAGAGGAAAAGAGTGTGTGTGGGTGCATGTTATGCTTGAGGATCGGAATTTCCCCCACACTTGCCCCCACATTGTCGGGAAGCTTGACTCTATCGCTTTAGGGATGAGCTACGTGTGATCCAAGGTGAGAACCGGAACTCACATCCATCTCTCCCTAGCTAAGATAACATACATGCATCTTGGCATGGAGTTCATGTGACGCAAGGCCCTGGCATGTCAAGTTTGCGGACCCGATGACGCTAGAGCGACCGCAAGAGCTTCTGGTCAACATTACCTCTAGGTGGCCGATTATCATGCCTAGCATAAATCATAGTGATTTTGGGTGATATATGTGTATTCATGTTGATGAATTTTAGGTATTACTTGACTTAGAACATATGCATAGAATTTTTCTAAATTTGGAAAAGGGAATTAGGTCCCGAGGATCCCCTGATGTGTAAATGGTTACTTTGTTGGTCAGTTTAGGGAATTACAAGTACAATTCCCTAAATGTGGCTGATGTGTATGTTACCTGTTGCTTGTTGATTTGTATGTCACATGTTGGTTGCTGATTTGTATGTTATATGATTGACTACTGATTGGTATGTTATATATTGTTTGGTTGATTTACATGACATATGTTACTAGTACATGCAATTGAATTGATGTGAGTTGGGTGTATGGCTGTTCAATTTGTTGAATTATTGAAACATGTTGGTCTTGATCTCCACTACTGCTAATCTTGTAGGATTAATTTGTTATCATGCGAATGTTTCGTGAGATCTAGTGTATTGCTGTCCATGTTGTCGGATTCAGAACATGTTGTTTGTTTACTGGAATAGTTCCTGGGAATTTTTGAATACATGCTATATATTTACACACATGTCCCTTTGTAGATCGACCCACCAACTAGAACTCTATTGGGTGACCTTTCCGTTGGGTCAGCCCACAGGTAAGTTTGGCCCAACTAGTCGAACTGCGAATTGTCGGTCATAGTTGGTTAGTCATCCTTGTATGTTAACCATGATTGTACACGCCTGCTGAAACTTGAGGCACCCTATAACCCTTACGCCCACTGATAACCATAAATTGCAGCTCACAAGACTCATGAGCTGGGGATGGTGGTATGAGACACTATACCCGAGACGAGCCTCCCCATAGTGACCAGTGAATACCAAAGACTCATGAGCCGGTGACAGTGGTATGAGACATTATGCCCTAATTGTTGGCTTATGCTGGATTGACTACCTCCCCATATGAGCTATGGGAATGACGAACCCACAGGGGTTAAGGATCGCGAGAGTCGTATGGCCATGACCATTAGAGCCGCGTGATCGGATTAGGACAATGATTGGTTAAGGTATCTCGGTTTTCCCAACCTATTGGATGAATAAACTTAACCAATCAACTCGGCTAACATGTGCATTATATGCATTGGTTGCTTTTGAGATTTGACAATCATGGTCGCTTGTGGGCGTATTGGTGTCGCAAGAGGGAGTGTTGTGGTGAGAGACATGCATCATATCATTAAACCATGCATTGCATTAACCAGAGTATTTAGGGTTCTGTGAATGTGTGTTTTTCACTAAATTTACTCTTGTATATGATAATTTGTATAACTTATTGTTAATGATACCATTGAGTTATCTACTCACTCCCACTCTGGGACAGTGTTTTAAGACACCAACCAGTACCTGTGATGGATGCATGGACGATGGAGCTGGATGCGCTGGAGGATGCTGGTGTGGATGATGAGGAGGAGCGAGAGCGTACTTCCAGACCTTCGGCGGGTCTTTCTAGTTCGGGTTTAGCGATTGCGGGATTAGGCTAGGGCCCTAGTCATTTTAGGTTATGTGTATGGATGAGACTAGTTCCCTGTTTGAATGTTATTTTGGATTTCTTTGGACTTGTGTATGGATACTTGTATGATTAGTAGCACTTGCCATTTCCATACGACTTATTTATGCTCCATGTCTTGCTTAATTCTTCATTGCCCATAGGATACTTTACATATAATCGCATACGAGACTCGTTAGGGAATACATGACACTTGAAAATTTGGGAGCTGAGTTCTTGCTCGGCCATGAAATTTCGGGGCATTAAAGATACATTAGGGGGGCAAGGTTTAGATGGTGAGATAATGTTTGGCTTGTTGCTGCCGGTGATATTCCACTGTAATATGGTGTTTACATTACCATCTAATCTTCAGGTTAGGGCAACTCAACCAAACACAATGCATGGGAATGCAGAAGAGCACACTCCCTCGGTAATTATAAAGCATACATCTTTTCCCTTTGAAGAAGAAAGACAAGACAGAGCATTACATGTCAACACAGTCACTGTAGCGTCCAATGGCACCTCTGACGGGGTAATCATAGACAAACCCACTAGTGACATGACACAACATCTCAAGCCGTTATTACATATTGGCTCATTTGGATGGATGTCCCATCACTGGTGACATGACTTACCCAAGTTACATTGTAAAGGTCCATTTTGGTATCTATATACCTTCCAATCCACTCATTAGGGATGATAGACACCGGTTAACAATGGAAGCCGATGATGGATATAAATTAAATAACGCCATTTGGGCAACGAATCACATTAATTGGGTTGGATTTCAGCTCCCTACAAATGAGTCAATAATGGAAAACCAAAATCTCAAAATTGGACCTCTACAAACAAATCAGTAAGAAATATTTCAATCAAACATGTAGAAAAGTGCAAAATAAATTTTCATAAAATAACTGACTACAACCTTTTATGCGAGAGATCCTTTCTTTATTAACAAACCTTGCCAAAACAAATTCATCACATCTCCTTAACCAATCAAAATAAAGTCCGTCTCTTCAAAACTAATGAAAAAATAGTAACAAAAAAAAAAATCAACATTCAATATAAACTACCTAATCTAATAACCAATAAAAATAGATCTGACACCAAAGGAAAAAAGAGTTGTTGTTGGTGAAGGATTACCGAAATTACGTTACTCCAAATAGGAGACCAATAAATCATCAATATGATCTTCATACTAAATCGAATTCATTAGTTCTTTAGTTCTTTGGAGAGTTGACTTGATAATCTTTGAAACCAAACCAATTTCCCATATTTTTAATGCTATTTGAACCTTTAAAAGTGGACAATAAGACCGATAACAGGGTTTGGATACATGGTTGGGCGAAAGGGTCTACTTTCTAATTTAGCGTCCATTCCATCTAAAATTTGATCATAATTTGCTTGATTTCGTGACCCACCTTGTGATAATCTACATTCTTAGATCTAATGAGCCCAACTGGATCAAACGCTTAACACAATCCAAACAATTAAATTTGTCCTTTCGGTTGCAGATGTAGATCTTCATCTGAATGAATAATAATCTTTGACAGTTGCTCGATATAGATAATCCAAATAGTGGTCCGTCAATGTCAATGATAATGATTCTATGTAGGGATTTTGACCATACTAGCCTTGTGGTATTGCCAAACACCCCAAAAATCAGATGGCTTAAACAAATGCCCCAACTAGCACATTTTTCAAAAATTTTGAGACAAAATTGACCCCTTGACACCTTTTTAAAAATTTTTGGGACAAATTCCTCTAACTACGTTTTGCACTGAGGCCATAATGGCGGGAGGGGTTTAGATAGGTAAACATTATAGGGCCCACTATGATGTTTATGAGAAATATGCCACGTTCACATGTTTTGCCAAATCATCTTATGACATGAGTCAAAAAATGAGGTAGATCCAAAGATCAAGTGGGCCACGCAGTAGAAAATAGTAAAGATCGTGCCAACGGTTGAAACATTCATGGGGCTGCAGAAGCTTTGGATTAGGTTAATATTTTTATTTATTATGTTCATCCCTGTGGTAATGACTTTAATTATGAGCATTTAGATGACATTATAAATGGTTTTGTTGTCAAATAAACATCACAATGGATCCTATAAAGTTTTGAACGGTAAGCAATCCCTTTCCATTGTTTCTAGTCATGTGACCCACTTGAGTTTTAGATCTATTTAATTTTTAGTCTCATGTCTTAACATGATCATCCAAAACTGATGAAAGGAGTGGATTTCCCACAAATATTATGGCAGGCCCAACATAGATTCTGGTGGCATGAGCTTCCCGCAAAAGGCTTTTGCTAGAAATCCATGTCAACATGGGGACGTGACACAGATTGGGTAGTAGAACCTAGTTAGAGATGGAAGTGGATTAGCTAGTGTACCACACACCAATGACTTCTGCGATGTGTGCATGTGGCGTCCAAAGACAAGCACTTGAGCTGCTTAAGCCCCGCACTTTACGAACAGTGGGAAGGCTATCAAAGTTACGTGGATGTGGACCCCATGATGATGTATTTATATATCCACACCATCCATCTATTTGGAGAGATCATTTTAGATTATGAGCTAAAAAACGAGTCATTTCCAGCTCCCAAGTGGACCACACCACAAATAGTAGTGGGGACAACAATTTCCACCGTTAAAGCATTCATAGGGCCCACCATGATGTTTATTTTCCATCCAACCTATTCATAAGGTCACGCAGACATGGATGAAGGGAAAAAATATTGTCAAATTAATCCAATATTTATGGGACCATATAAAGGTTTCAATGGTAGACGTTCAATCTCCCACCGCTTTCTGCAGTGTGGTCCACTTGATATTTGGATATGTCTTATCTTCTAACTAAAGCCTTACAATGATCTCTCCAAATGGATTAAAGGTTTGGATATAACACATACCTCATGGTGGGTCCCTAAGAACTTAGTGACTTTAACACATCAACGATGTTGGTGGTGTGGGGTACACAAGCCAATCTGCTTCCGTTAAAGACGGACGGTCTTGTGGGATCCACTGTGATGTGTGTATTTTATTCATACCATCCATCCATTTCGAATTATCATTTTAGGGCATTAGCCCAAAAAAGAGGCATATCAAAAGCTCAAGTGGACCACACCACAACAAGCTGTGAGATTGAAAGCCTACCATTGAAAACTTCTTGGGGGTCATAAAAATTTTAGACATAATTCATTCTTTGTTCCATGACGTTAAATTAAATTCTGAATCTAATGGATGAATTGGATTTGACACACATCCTACGATATACACCACGAGCCTTAACACATGACAACATAAACCCTTAACACATGACAACCTCGACCCTTAACGAATGACAACTACAACCCAAAACCTTAATACATGACAACCTTGACCCTTAGTACATGACAACCTCAATCCTTAATACATGATAACCATGACCCATACCTTAACAACCTTGACCCTTAACACATAACAGCCATGATGCAAACCCTTAATGCATTGCAATCTTGACCTTTATCACATGGTAACCATGACCCAGACACCTAACACACAACCTCAACCCCTAACAAATGATTAAGTTCATTATCTTCCAAGACAATACATTATAAAATTCAAATTTTATTTCTTTTATTGTATTCCACAAGATAAGTACAACTATCCGTATCCACCTCAAATTACTTCCGATAATCACTTCTTCCCACGAAAACAACTACGGCCATCCTACTCTATTCACAATCAAAAGTGGCTTCCATCTTTACAAAATGTCATCGTCAGACTAGAAACAAAATTCATTTTAAGGGACGTAGAAATTGTTGCCGGGAAAGCTGATGACACTAACAACACCCTAGAGAATGCTCGAGAAAGAATACATGAAATGAAAGAAAAAGAATCCACTGAAAATAGCTAAGGAGAAGAAGGTAACAGGGTACTAACCTCCCGGTAAAGGTAATTTCATCCTCATTTTTTTTGAAAAAGTTGCAGGGGCGCTAAATAAAGCGTATGTTTAAGCCTCGCAATTTTTGTAGCGTTGGGCAATACTACCACAAGCTAGTAAGGTCAAAATCCCTTCTATATATGTAATGCCCTGAAAATATACCCTTTTGAACGGTCTGATCATAGACAGTAAGAGGATCGACAGCGGAGATGAAATTAATCCAGATGCTCCATGCTTCAGAAAATAACCTAATCGGCATCTAGCGACGTACAGTCCTGCATTGGCTACTTATCGTACCACCATCTCAGTGAGTCAAGTCTACAAGAACAAGTAAAAGAATCAACTAAACTTAAATTAAAATTTCATTTCCTACGTTTTGGTCATATCTTCTCCTTCGGATTCTAATCCCCTTCACAATACATATCTATTTACAATATACAAAAGTCCCGTCGCCTGTTTGGATGCTGTGAGAATGCAACTGGACGAAGCTTCAAGAACAAAAAAAAAAAAAAAAAAAAAAAAAAAAAGAAAAAAAAAAAAGAAAAAGAAAAAAAGAGAAGCCCCGGATGATCAGTTCTGGAGAGGCAATCAATCAATGCCGCACCGAGCAGGTTGGCGTAGAAATGGTACTTGGAAACACTTCAAAATTCATCTTCGGAGTCGCTGGAAGAAGAAGCCTTTGACAAGAAATGCGCTGGCAAGTTAGGGAACCTCACCGGAACTCTCTTCGATGACTCTGGTTGTGTTAATACGCCGCCTACAGCCTTCTTCTTCTGCTGCTGGATCCTAGCGATGTCTACACAAACCTGATCAACCATGCCCAGGAAATCATTCACTATAACAAAAAGCTGCAATGGGTTGGCTCCTTTCTCTTTAGAAGCTCCTGCTTGATAGTATTCTGTAGTTCTGATAACAAGATCCATCACTCTTGCCTCTTCTACCTTCACCACCTTCAACTCCTCCTCTGCTGTCTCCAAGAATCCTTTCATCTCCCTCACAAACCCCCCACCTTCCCCATTCACTTGCTGCCCTGCGAGGAACTGACGGATGCTGCTCACATGCTTCCCTAGAGAAGAGCATGTTGTGATGAAACCATCGTAGTCAATCACTGCGGCTTTCTTCACGTTGGAAAACTCAGCGCTGAGTCCTCCCACCATTGGCAACCCCAGCATTATGTATTCCTTCTCCCTTTCTTCCTTTCCCATGAGATTGCTTGGACTCGAATTTGAAGCGCTTCGACTGAGGCTGTGGTTTCGGTTTACAACGCACCTCTTCCCTTCCGACCTCACGACTTCTTCCACCACAAAATGGAGGAGTGTCGTCTTACCGTCCGTGCTCTTCACGTCAGATAGCTTGCGAAGTGCAGCAAGGTTGAATGCCTGCGCGTTGCCTCTCGCGGTACCTGCATTCATGCGGTTTCCAGCTTTGAGGACGGCTTCTAGAAGCTTCAAGAAGAGCCCGCGGGTTCGGAGTTCCTTGCATGCGAATTCGAGAGCCTGTAATGACTGCTTTAGATGGAGGATCTCGACATCATATGTCGAATGGAAGAGCATGGCGTCGAGTCGGAGGAATGGGGAGGGTACAGTTTGGAAGAGATGAAAAAGGAAGGACTCAGCATCGGCGAGTTTAGAAGGGTTGTCGGAGAAAGAGAGCATCTTGGTTTCTTCTTCTTTGTTCGGGGCGATCTTAGTAAGCTTCTCGAGGGCATCAGTGTGAAGTCCTTGGCCGTTGAGGAGAGAGTCGAGGATCTCTTGGCGGCTGATGGCGAGTGACCTCAGCACGATGGCTATGTTTTGAGACTTTCTGGGGTCGAGGAGGAAGGTTTGAGCTGGTGGGTTAGGGTTGGAGCTGCTGCTGGGATTGGTGGAGTTGTTGCTATGGTCAGCGGGTTTCCGGTTGGTGGCGACATAGCCGAATAGAGCTTCCATGAGATCATCGTCGAAGCTGTGTCAAGAGAAGAGAAGGAAATTCATTGAAGAAGAAAGAGAAAGAAATCATGGGAAGCATTTTATTTTGTATCACTCTGTTGTTGGGAAATACGTTGGAAATACCCAAAAAAAAAAAAAAAAATAAAATTAATTATTTGCTGCACGATGACATGTCCGTGCGCGCGTGCGTTGCGTTCTTGGTGATGCAACCCGACCGTCTCAGTCCCTATAAATCTCGACGTAAGAATAATATCTACACCTCCACATATAATATAAATTTTTTTATTTTTTATTTTTGATTTGGGACAAAAGTAAGACCTGCTCTTTTTTATTTAAAAATTTAAATATCATTTTAGTGGCAAAATGAAATTTTAAAATTTTAATTTATCAAAAACCAATTTTCAAAATCAATCACCATTTAATGCGTAGCCACTTGATGGTAATCTGACCGTACGTTCATCCCACATGGCCCATGACGTGAATGTGCCATTGCCCAATAATCTCACCAACTGTAGGATCCTAGCTAGCACTCTCATGAATGGATGCATTGCATATTCTTGTTCGCAGTCGATGAATCAAATAGTTCGGCTTGTCGAATAGGGGTAATCAAAGTGGGGCCCACAAGATGGATGGTCATACCATCATCATAGACGTGGCCATGAATCTGATGCCAATTTCACTGGCTATTCATATTTCAGCTGAGATTCGTGAAGCAATTACATTCTAAAGAATCTGGTGGAGGTTTGGGGTGTTTATCATCATCAAATACCTTTCATGTGACAGGTGGGCTGATGGATCCAGGCCCTTCATCTAATTAAATTAAATCAGGAAGAATGGGCTTATCCTACTGTACCAATAGTCGGTTTCAAGTGGACTGTAAGAATGAAAATGGTCAGTAGTCAACTTCGAACAGGAGAAAAACAGATGGCTTTAATTGTCCCTGTGCTGTGATCTGCAAATTTAGACCATCGAATAGATGTTACCAGACGAACAGTTTAGATGACCTGCTTCACCACTCACACGTCATTGGTATTGGGTAATAAAAAAGGGAGCGGATTTTGTGTCAACTCGGCAGCAAGCTAGATAGCGAGTGTTGCTCTAACGGAGGCCCACCTTTATTTAATATCCACGCCATTAATCCGTTTTTCCAGCTCATTTGAGGACGAAGCAGCTCCAAATCTCAAGTGGACCACTATTAAAAATTTCATGGGGAAACATAAGTTTTGAATGAAGCTAGTTTTTGTGTTTTCCCTTCATTCATGTATGTGCCTTATCAATAGGTCATATGACAATTAGACATTATACTAGGTCTAGAAAGTTTTGATGGTAAGCGTTTAATGACCATTGTTTCTTGTGGTGTGGTTCACTTGTGATGGAGAATGTGTCATAGATACATTCATAGCATAGTTGGGCCAAAAGACAGTTGACTATAAATTAACCGTAACTTTTGATCGGGGTATCATTATGGGACGCACAACTTATCAATCTTTATTGAAATGGGCTATCTGAAGTGAACCATGAGTTGCATATGTTCGTTTCAATAGAAAAAGTACCCTTTCAGCTCAAAAACAAAAATTTAGAAAAAAATTACTATTTTTAATAATTTTGATTTTTTATTTTTAGAGTTTTAAATTTTCTTTTTTTTTTTTAGAACTTAACTTTTAATCATGATAGAACTCTTTTAGCAAAAAATTATTTAGAATTTTTATTTTTAGAAATTAAGCTTTAGAAGAGTTTTATTAGAATTAGGATTTTTATTAGAGTTAGAATTTTTATATTTTTAGTAATTATGAATTTTATTTTTTATTTATTTACTAATGGTGTAAAAGAGACACGTTAGATAATTATCAATCAAGTTAGGAATTTCCTAGAATTATTCCATTTTCAATGAGGAAGGAATCGCTTACCATAGGTTTTGGTACCGGGCCTATCATGTTGTATATTTACCATCCAAGCCGTTCACCATCAGGTCCCGCCCATATGAGTTTTAGATCAGCCCATTTTTCTTGGATGTCAATACCGTGTGATCGATAGAGACCTTGTGAGTTTCACCCATGTACAGTCAACCTCAAACGATCTGATTAGTTCTAAGGATTTTCTCAAGCTCATCGTTTTGATATTGTTAACAGCCTAAAATTCTTACTGATTAAAATATCATAACCGTTTAATTAGTGACCTATAATTCCATTTGGAAGAAAATAATTCAGCAATTATCCATATCCAAGATAAACTAGACCAAAGATCCAACGGGCAATCTACAGTAGTCATTTAGGGGGAGCACATGTATGAAAATCCTGGACTTGAGCAAGGTCTTGTGTTCTTTATAAAGAGAAGGATGTAAGGTCAAGCACATCTTCCTCCTGGGAATAACTATTTTGAATCCATGGAACTCCAATAGAAAATTCGTAACAACTTGTCCTATTTGGCTCAACCATACTATACTCTTAATTATTCTAAGCAATTTTCATGTTGGACACAATTCCTAAAGCCTGAAGAAGAGTTATTACAAAAAATATTGGATGGGATTCCTAAAGCCGGATAAAGAGTTATAACCAAATTAAAACTTATTATTTATATTAAAAATGAAATTAAAACAGGAATTCAACCGTCACTTGGATAGAATTTCACAAATTCAGCATGTTGGGTGGCTAAAGTAGCTAGACCTATCCAAAATCATATATGGTACGTCTAATAACTCATTCTAGTTCGCAAGATATGTTCATTTTAAGTTTTAACAATCCGAATCACTTCAGTCATTTCTTTTTCTGATCCATCTTAGCTATGAAAGTGTCCACAGCCCGCTCTACATTAGTTCTTCTAGCCATGTGTCTATGGTAGTTGTTGACTCAACGAAATCAATCTATCATGTTGTTCACACTTATCAATGGTTTTTCAAAAAAATATATTATATATGAATTTAATTCGTATAGGTTATATAGTCATCAAAAGTTAGAGCATGTGTTTATGCTGTATTATACAGATTAATTTCTTCCAAACTAAATTTATGCGCCCATGAATCTCTATTGAGTCATTACTAATCAGTTCTACGAATATTGAATAAATATAAATATGTGAAAAGAAAATATGAAATTACCGGAAAGAACCGCCGCCGATCTTGTCCCACACCATTGAATGCTCGGCGTTGGCCGTCACCTTGTCCCAGTGCAACGGTTTCAGCTTCGTCTGGTTCGCCACCTTCTCCTTGGAGCTCTCCAATGGTGAAGCCTCTGACGTCTTGCTGCTGCTGCTTGCCTTCCCTTTCCACCCCATTGGAGGCACAGGTGGCGGTTTCGAACTGCCTGCCCGAGGCAATAGAGGTGGCGGGACTGGAATTTTCTTTGCTGGTATAGGTGGGGGTGGAGGCGGGATTGAATTTTTCTTTGCTGGCATAGGTGGCGGTGGAGGCGGGACTGGATTTTTCTTTTCTGTTATAGGCGGTGGCGTCGGCGGTGCTGCTGGAATTTTATTAACTACAACTGGTGGTGGTGGCGGCGGTCGTTTTGATTTTGGAGGTGACGTTGGTAGGACCAGAAGCGGAGCTGTAGATCCCACGGTGGGGACTGAACTGGCGGTGATTGCAGCGCGAGGAGGGGAGAGAACACGATCTGGGTGTCTTATTTCTGAGATAGAAAATCGAGATGACGAATCTGAAGACTGGGAGGAGAGGGACTTGATTTTCGGCATGGGATCGGAATTCGAATGAGAAACTCCTCTACCGCCACCGTTTCTCTTCTCTTTCTTCGGTCGATCCAAGACCTCTTTACGGAATCCCGTCTTTCCATCGCCCTTCTCAAGATTCCGCCAATACAGCACGTCCAGACCGTTTTCGTCCACAACTAATCCTTTGAGGGTCCCATTATAGAGCTTGCGAGCATCGTAAGAAACTGCTGTCTCTTCGTCATGGCGGGGACTGGAAATGATATTGGTCCTCTCGTTTTGATGGCGTCGGCGGCGGGCGAATGTGAATTTCTGAAGAAGGAAGAAGAAGAGACCTGCAAATACGAGGGTACTGGCGGCGGTGGCAACAACAGCCTTGGCGACGGTGGTTCGTTTGGATTTTTTGGGCGGTGGCGGTATTGGTGCAGTCCTCATGGGAGTGGGAGAGATGGGAATCACAGCAGGACTGAAAGGAGGAGAGGAGGGAGGTGGAGAAAGAGATGGAGATGCAGGAAACGACCCAGTCGGGAAAAACGTTTCAATATTCTGAGGAGAATTCGATTGAAGAATAAACTGCATCTGAGGAGGAGGAGAAGAAGAAGATGATGGAAATACACAAACAGAGAAGAAGATGATGAAAGAGAAGTATCTAACATGGCCATGCGAGAACATGGCCATGAGAGAGAGAGAGAGAGAGAGAGAGAGAGAGAGAGAGAGAGATGGTGAAAGGGAGGGAGGTGATGTTTGTTGTTGTCGTTGTTTTTTCGTTCCGCGTGGTTTTTTTTTTTTTTTAATCGGGAGAGAGGTTAGTTTTCTTGTTACGGAGTATTTCTTACTTAATACTCAGCTACTCAAAATTGTACACGTGTTTAAGTCAAATTAAACGGACCAAACTGAGGAAGCAATCATCGTTATGTCACAATTCCAAAATCAGATTATTTCTCCACCGTTGAAAACTTCTCAAGGGAAATGGTAATTTCAGATCAAGCAGAAATTCGTGTTTTCCGTTCATCAATTGAGTGCTAGAGAGGTGCCATGCCAGAGAGGCTTTGACTGTGGGCGTCTTTATCCCTTCTGGTTCCGGTTCCGGTTCCAGCAGGATGCCTGCCTAAGCCTTTTTAGCCGGCGAAACGGATAAAGGGAATGGATATAGCTGATATATCATAGGAAGGGGCTCTGTGGGGTCTACATCGATGTATAGTTTTAATCCACTCGGTCCATCCATTTTTCCAGATAATTTTGAGCATGAAACCAAAAATTTAGGTAGATCTAAGGCTGAAATGGACCACACAGTGGGGATTGAACGCCCACCGTTAAAAACTTCTTGGAAGCCGCAGAAGTTTTTATCAAGCTGATATTTGTGTTTTCCCTTCATCCAGGTCTATGTGACCTTATGAACAGTTGGATAACAAATAAATATCACGGTGGGGCCTAGAAATGTTTCAACGGTGAGCGTCATTATCACCACTGCTTCCAGGGGTGTGGTCCACTTCAACCTTGAATTTTTTTGGTATCCTATACTAAAATCATCTGAAAAAATGAATGGACGGAGTGGATAAAATCCATACTTCACGGTGGACCCCACAAAAATCCTGCCTGGACCGAGTCTGTTTAGCAGGGCAGGACGCAATCCACGTTCCTTGATTTTCTTGTTAAGGAGTTGTTTCATACTCTGTTAACCCAAGGCACTTGATACTCAGTCACTTAGAAATTGTACGTGTGTTCGAGTTAAATTAAACCGACCAAATTATGAAACTAATAATATTAGGTTAGAATCCCAAAATTAGATTGGCTTAGCAACTAGAACCTCCCATTCGTGGACAATTGTTTGTTGAATACGGACATCTGGTATTTTTTAATTTTAACCGTTCAATAAATGTACCCCATCGCCATTCCGATAATCAGAAGTAATAAGTTAATTTTATTTTTTGATTGATGATACATATCCAAAATTTTGATAGTTTCGTTTAGATTACTAGTATGCTAACTGTTGAATTTCAAAGTAATTTATAAGTGTCTGAGTACCATCCATCATGCAGCTCCCGAGTAGAAAAGCTTTTCTCCTTCTTGTAAGCTCTGTAGTCTTGCAGATGTTTTAGGTCCGCGGACAGTTTCAAAGACGATGGAGTAGTTGTTGTCTTGTCGATGAGCTTTCATTGCTATCATCGGAATTTTAACGTGATTCGCGCAAGGATAGACTGAAGATATGCATCATTCACATGCGCCAGCAAAGCAGTTTGTACAAAATCTGGACCAATCATTAACTAGGGCATACAATGATCGTTCATTTTTATGAATCAGGACAATCCACCCATCTGGTAGGTCAGAATACAGTCAGGAAAATGGACGGTTAGAAGGAATATCAACATGATGAATATTTGACCTTCTTGGTGGTCCATCTGATAAGATGATCTGGATGGATTTGGCACAGGACATTTCCAAACAGAGTCCCATCTTGTTTATTAAATAGAGATCTCTCGAAATCAAGATACGTGTGCAAATGTGTCGCTGTTCACTTCTTCAATCTCTCAAGCGCGCGAATATACCCTAGAAACTACGTTGGTATTCTTGTTTATAAGTGTCTTATGAAATGACCATAATGTCCTTGTATGAGGTTTCCTTTTGCTGCGCGTAAAACACCCAAGATCTACGAAGATCACCATATCTTAGATGTAAATCCACTCCGTCAATTAGATGAGAAAACATATTTTAACCGTACATAAGGAAATTAGCCTGATAGAAAACCCCGATTCGCAATATCAACGGAGACATCGTAAAATCGCACCTAAAACCTCTGAGTGGAGTCCATCGCGATGTTCGTGATAAATCTACTCCTCCCATACGTTTTTCAAGATTATTTTAATACACATTTCAAAAAATAAGGCATATCTAAAACTCAAGTGGGCCGCACAATATAACAAGTGGATAGAGAAATTCCTACCGTTGAAACCTTTCTGGGGTCCACCGTGAAGCTTATATGCCATCCATACCATTCATAAGGTCATTCGTTCTGGAATTAATCGAAAACTAAAAAATTATTAGTGTGACCCAAAAATTCTGTGGCCCATGAATTCTTCAACGGTGGGCGTTGGATCCTGGCAGTTTCCTATCATGCGGCCCAATTGTACCTTGGATCTATCTCATTTTTGGGTCCATGTCATGACATGATATGGAAAAACGGATGGACAGGTGGATTTCTCACAAACATCACGGTGGGCCCCACCTAGTCGCAGTCAATCCGCGTCCCACCCTGGCGAGCGGGTGCTGTTGGCATGGGAGTTATTTGATACTCCGGCAGAGTGTGATGGTTAATACGCACGAACTCATAACCGGCAATTTTCGTACTGAAAGTCAAATTAAACAGGTCCAATTTGTAAGATCCACTGTAGAGATATCTTACTGGATCAAGTTGTTTGAACGATCCTATGCTCTGATTCTTGAAAGCACATATGCTGAAATAGGACCGTTGGATTATTTTAATCTCATCCATTCAATAAATTTGTACCAGTCCGAATGGTTAGAAAATCAAATTAGAGTCAACTTTGGTTATGATCCACTTAGATGGGAATTTGCCATTTGGACAGACTGATTTGAATTAACATATGCCACGTTTGCATTTGCTTGGGCCTGCGTATCATCCATCACACTGCACCACAGTATCAAAGCTTTTTGTGTTTTTTGTGTTGGAGGGTGTTTTAGTAATTTGACGTTTTACGGGGAATAAGTAATGGTTGGACGGTGGTTGTACTGGTTTACTGCGTCACCGCATCCCAGCTGTACACGGATTTGTTGCAACTCCAGCCCTATCCAATACGGTTCGGTCCCCATTGTTGAGCCCACCTTAAATGTATTAATTTATATCCAAACGGTCCATCTGTTTTTACATTGTCATTTTTAGGCATAAAACTAAAAATGAAGTATATCCAAATCTAAGGTGGACCGCATCATAGAAAAAAGTGATGATTGAACGCTCACCATTAAAAACTCCCAATGGCAGACCATGATTCCTAGAGTAATGTTTATTTTCCATTCAACCCTTTTGATAAGGTAAAACTGATAGTGATGAAGGGAAAAAATAAATATCAGCTTTATACAATTCCACGAGAAGTTTTTAATAGTCAATAACTACTGTTTAGTTTGGTGTAGTTCACCTGATTTTTGGATCTACTTAATATTTCGTCTTATTTCCTAAAATAAATTTGCAAAAGGGATGGACCGCATAGATATACAATACATGCATCAATGTGGGCTCCATAGCCTGGGCTGCATCGTATTGGATCTGGCGGGGGCAGCACGGAATCTGCTCTCGTCGCTTCTTCGTTTTCGACGACTCCTCATTGGACCTTTTCATTGGACCATTTCTTGATTTTTCGGTTTTATAGCAAAATAATCATAATAATAATAATAATAATAATCATCACGGTCAAATGCCTGTAGTTATATTATAATTACCTCAATTATCCCTTATTTTGAAAATTACAGATATAAACCTAGAAATTTTATAATTTCTTTTTTGAGTATAAATTTTGAAGGACGCGGATTACGTCCTACCCCGCCTGCCCCGAGGTCGGAGCATACAGTTTCTATGACTGGTCACCGTGAATTATAGGATTATCCACGCCGTTCATCCTTTTTTCCATATCATTCTAGGATATGATGCCAAAAATTAGGGGGATCCATTAAACAATTGTACCACACCATAGGAAACAATGGTGGTAATGATGCTCACCGAGGAAAATTTCCTAAGGCTCAATGTGATGTTTATTTGCCATGGAACTATTCATAAAGTTATATAGAAATAGATGAAGTGAAAAAATATAAAAAATTCAGCTTGATCCAAAACTTCTATAGCGATCAGGGAGTTTTCAGTGGTAGTATTTTAATCCCCATTATTTTGATCACTTGTGTATTGAATTTAATTCAAATTTACGCCCATATCCAAAAATAACACGATGAAATGAATGAACAGTGTAGATAAAACCCTATACATCATGATGGCCATTCAGAGCCCCTACCGTTCCGAGCTGGGTAGTACGTAATCCGCGTTCACCTAGAAGAATGTCCAGTGATAGAATTCATTTAAATGATTAAAATCTAATTTACTCATCTGTCAGTGGAGGTCGAAAAGCCTGCGCGATTACGAGTATTCTTATGGGGGTGTGACTATTCGCTGACGTGGATGGAGGCTTCATGTGTATGAAATCCACTCCTTCCATCAGGTACCCCACCCATTGTTAGGCCTTGATCTCAAACATCACACTGATCTCAACGTCATGTGGGTCTCACCATAGGAATCAATGTAAAATCTGAATAAACATCTAAATTCTGTGGTCCATCTGAACTTCAGAATGGTGTTATTTTTAGAGGGTACCTTCTTCATGGTGAGAAGAGTCATTACAATGGATTGGATGAAATATATAAATTATGGTGGTCCTGTAAACAAGTAATGGTGGGCGTCCCATCCAAACTCTCCCCGATGGTGTGGATTACGTGAGTTTTGGATCAGCGTGAAATTTTTGACTTGAAATCTTCGCATGAGGAGACGCACTTGATGGAGCGTGTGGATCCCATTCATATTCTCCTCCATGTGTTGCTTTGTTAGTCGTAGGAAAGCCCCAATGACTTTGTACTCAAGCTAGTGCGGTTCTTCCGGAGAGCTGTTGTTTTCATGGGCTTTTGCGGTCTCGAGGGGTGTGACTTTTGTGAATATTTCATGGGGGCGCAGATTATGTACTACCACGCCTGTTTCGAGCTCGGGACAGGTAGAGGCTCCGAGGGGTACTGAGGGGTCACTTTGATTTATGAGTTTTATCCACACCGTCCATCATATTTTCATATCATTTTAGATTTCTGAACAAAAAATAAGGTAGATATAAATCTCAACTGGACCACACCACTGGAAGCAGCGGTACTAAGGATGCCCACCGTTGAAACCATTTTAGGGTCCACTGTGTCGATTATTTTCCATCCAACCTGTTGATATGGTCATATACTATTGGATGAAGCAAAATAAAAAATAAAATAAAATATAGTCTTGATCCAAAACTTTTGTGGTTCCTAAGAAATTTTCAACCGTAGGAATTTAATTCTCACTGTGTGGTCCACTTGGGCTTTGGATATTTTTGGATTCATTAACTAAAATGATATTTGAAAATGAATGAATGGTGTGGATAAAACTTATAAATCATGGTAGTCCCTCAGTGGCCCTCAGAGCCTCTGCCAGTCCCGAGCTGGGAACAGGCAGGGGTAGTACCTAATCCGCGCCCTAGTTCTTGTGGGTGAGATCCACCCGTCCATCAAGTGTGCCACATTGGGTTTGGACGGCCCAAAAATGAGACCGAGTAAACCATACAAGATAAAGCCCTCACAATTAAATATTCCAAATTATGTGAGGATCTACCATGGTCTATAAATATAATCTGTTCATCTGAAGCAATTAAGGGACGCCTCTAAAATCAGGACATTCCAACATGCACTCACGTGGGATAGACAGCAGGAATTCAGCACGGTTCAAAAACTCAAAAATTGGACTCAACTAGATATACTCCACTTGATATTTAATAAATTATTTAGTGATATTAGAATAACAAGGAGCATTTAAAATAGGGATAAATATTTAAATGGTACCTTGTATAGTTGCTCCATTGTTTTTTTTTTTTTTTTCTTCTAATATATCTCATATATATATATATATATATATATGAAAGAGAAATGCAAATTAAGGGAGGAAACTGTTTTTATTTTTCATGGCCCATAAAGTCTTAGATCAAAGTAAAACTTCGGCCTAGGGGGTTTCACGAGGTGCTGCTTCACATGAACGGTTCAGATTTTGGATCCACATTATGTGTGAGAGTTTTCAAAAGAGTTTGTAAGTAGTACGTACGGACCAGTTTGTAGGTGAGCATTCTACTATATATATATATATATATATATATATATATATATATATATATATATATATATATACACACACAGAGTAATGAGGGACTTGGTTGAGTCACCCCGTGTTGCATGGATGCGGCTGAGTTTTTAAGCTGACTCAACAAATCTTGTTGAGACTTGACTGAGTCACACTATTTAGTGGGCCAGGAGAGCTTGAAATCTGACCAAATCAAGTTGACTTAGCTTTTGAGTTGATCCATTGAGTTCTAGAACTATGGAATCTAGAAGTTTTATGCATGATTTTATATGGTTTCTTATGGTGTGGCTCATTTAAGACTAGTATTGAACTTAGTTTTAGGTTCCATGGTGAAAATGTGATGGCCCGATTGATGGACGGGCCAATTTCATGCACATTTTTCTCCACATTATTCATATATTACTAGGCATGCCCATTATGTCAAGTTAGCCTAGTTTGTGAAAAAAATGGTTTAGGTTTATTAAAAATGTTATTTTAATTATTTAGACAAACTCCTTATGTTGACTCTTTGATCAAGTCTATACAAAGAATGTGTTATCCAAATTTGAGACATTGCAGTACAACAATCTATCTATTTAAGTTAAAGGCAAATCAAAGCCCACTTATGGGAATTTTCAAATATGAGCCTATGGTTTTGAATAGTTGTATATTGCTTTTTTGTGAAAAACTAAAATTGCACCTTGGGCAAAGTAATTAAAACGAGAGAGGAGATTTTGGCCCCTCTTGTTGCTCTCTCTCTGGCTCTCATCTCTCTCGTAGTCTCCCCTCCAGTCAGTCACGCCATCTCCCCTCCCTTGCTGTCTCCTTTCTTGTCACTCTCTCCCTCACTTTCATCTCTTATCTCTTCAACGTAGTCTCTCATCTTCACGTTGCCCCGATGTCTTCTTCATTGTCTGATATGGATACACACCTATAGACAACCCACCCCAGACTGACAAGCCGATTAGAATTGGACAAAATTCAACTCGACTTGATGACCAAAACCTAAGTCCAAAACACCAATCCGAAACCTAATCCAAATGCTAGGTCTAAACCCTAAACCTAAACCCTAAAAACCAAACCCTAAACCTAAACCCTAACCTAAGTCCTAATTCGAACCCTAGGTCCAAATCCTAAACCTTAATTCTAATCCTAAGTCCAAAGGCCGTGGAAAACCAAATCATAAGAACCCCAAAAACTGGCTCCCCAAGTCAACTTACTAAATCATACCAAGTCAACTCCTTGAGCCAAAACCCAGTTGACGAATCTATTCAACCCAACCCCTAAATCAACCCGAAAACCAAGTCCAAGACACAAGCCCATAGGCCCAATAAAAGCCGACAGCCCAGACAACAAGTAAACATCACAACAGCTAGAGATCACTCACACATGTGGGAGACCCCCTACCAAAATAGGGGGAAACCCATGCCTTGGGCAGTGGTCTAACCACCGCTCGTCATGTGACAATTCCCTTGCTTTGGTAGGGAGCTCCCCACATGTGTCGGACCTCACTCGGAAGGCCCTACTCGTGTGCATCTTCAGAAAATACCTTCGTACCGATCCCATGAGCCCAAAATCATGCTTTTACCAAGTGATCTAGCCATCTAGATTGTACCATGTGCAGATCTGGAATCTCGGCCACTCAACCCTATTTCAAACCTAGACTTACCAGGAATTATGAAAAACCAAGTTTGGGTAGCCCCCTCCCCTTTCATTTAGATCATCAAATCTTATTCAGAGAAACCAACAAGCCTCCATAGCTATCCTAGCAATCCCATCTCTTCATAAGGAGAGTAAAAGTGGAAGAAAGAGTCTAACCCTAATCTGATCTAGTTTAACCATAATTCTAGCCTATTGAGCTAACCAAGTCCAATCTAAGCCACTCGATCCCATCCTTAAGACACATCCGCCCATTCAATCATCCAATCGTTAATCGACATCGTCCGACCCAACCTTAACATTGTGGAATACATATTCTCTTCTCAGCCCCTCTGCTCGTCAGATTCATCATCTTAGCATTTCACTGCATCTTACAACTAATTAATCTAGGCATATGCTCTGCAACTTGCCGATATAATCAAATCATGCCCATTAAAAACCCTGGTTGATTAATTCACACTTTGGCAAATGGAGGAGTTAGGGCAAATTTATCTTGCCCAAACCAAAGTTTTTCATAGGCGTTGCATTTAACAATGCGTAGCATATACTCCATTACATCATAAGCATCACATCATATACATAAGCACTCCAAAACCTAGCTAATACAAAAGTATGCTCTATGGCTTGAAGACATAGTCGAATCCTGCACATCAAAAATTTATGTTGATTTGTATTGAACACTACATTACACATTGTTACATCATCAACGCACAAGAAACTAGAACTAATCCTTAAAGATAGTTAAATCCTACGAAGTAGAGATCGTACAGTTGTATTGGCAGAGTAGGCTGCCTAATACCTTCCCTCTCTGTAAATGCGGTCATTACCTCGAATCTTCGACCACAGATCAATGAATCATCCTAAGACCGAGAGTCTTCATATTCTCTCTTAAGCGTATCTACAAGGTCTAATCGACTGTAAAATTAAAGTAATTGGCTAGTGGCAACTCTATTCATATATAACACTCTTCTCAAATACACAAAATAGAAGCCCCTTTATAGAGCCACCAATGGAAGCACAAGTCAGTCCCCTCCCAGGATCTAGTGTTCACAGAATGACAACTCCACAGGGGACTCACTAGTTGCACTAGTCACGACCCAACTTGAAAGGTAAAATTCTACTAATCCTTGAGGATTGATAGCGCTTGTGCATTAGCATCAACATTCAACATTCATCTCATCCTAAAGCCCAAAAACTCATAAAAAAACCAAAATCCAAAACCATTGCTGTAACACCCTGAAAATCGGGGGTCGTGTAAAAACTCAACTCCCGAGTTCCAGACCGTCACTTATGCAACAAAAATGGTTATGATTCAATGTTGTCTGATTTAAAGCATTCACATGAGTAAAAGTATACCAAAACTGCAATTCATACTTCAGATCCAGTGATAAAAGCAAGCGGAAGACTAAACAATATATATATCACTGTATGGAAAAACAAAGTAATCTCATCTGTCTCCAAAGTATGACTACATCTCTGAGTCTCATATACATGTAAATAAACAAAAGAATAAAGTTCAAAATAGTCCCACTGAAGTCCCCCTCGATCCAGGTCACCTACGGGAAGCCGTCGTGATACTGCATATACGAGAACTCATCCTGGTCCTCGTCAATCTCCGGCTCCACCTCCTGGATCTCGTCCTCACCTGCAACTACGACAGGGTCTGGTGGGTGTTGCAAACACCATCCCGTAACGTGGGAATGAGTGATCAACTCAGTGGAATCATAGAGCAAAGATTAGCATGTTCACAATTCAATCACGCGATAGTAGTAAAGCAGTAAATCAGACAAATCCTAATACTGTTGTTAATGCAAGATGATATGACGTGATGTATGCCCTCACCGACGATCACCCTCATACGGCAACATCTTACGACCGCGGCATGCCACACTCCCTAGAGTGCTCCACATCTTCCAGGCACATGCAATGCTATGGTGATATGATTACCAAGTTGTTATTAGTCCATTCAAACAGCAGGATTGGGAAACTAAGGTACTTCCCTTGTATCAATCCCAACACGGATCCTGTCTAGGGTCGTCACTCCTAGTAATCTCATACGATGTATATTTCGTAGGGCACTGCAAGGGCTGCCAGGGCTATTGCTCGCACTCGTTGCACCGCTCCCCCATCACCTTATCAATACAGGCCTACTGTACTCTACTGCACGGAAGGGTCGTCGCCTTCCGTGGACTCAGAATACGCTCGCGGTCACTACAAAGGGCTCGTCGCCTGATCAGTGTAGGCCGACAGCTAGAATATAGTGTCCCATACCACCATAATCTGCTCATGAGTTTAGGTGCTCACTGGTCACTACGGGGAGGTTTGTGGCCCCAGCGTAGGCCGACAGCTCGACCACGGTGTCCCATACCACCATGCCCGGCTCATGAGTCTTCGTGGATCAAGGTACCACGGTTAATAGGGTTTACAATGGTAAGTTCAGTACCCTAGGTTCAAGCAGTTATGATACATACAAGGTGAACATACATCGGCCAGTCGGGTTACTTGACGGGCTCGACTAGCGCGATCGCATCTCGAGTTAAACGACATGAAGTGCGTAAAACACTTCGCGTGGCCTAACCACTGCCGCCAACTCTCAACACGAATCACATTCATCGACGCGTCGTTCGTGGCTATGACCAGTCAGTCACGAATTCGTTCGGTTACCGACTGCCTGGACTAAGTCAAGTCCCACACATCTATTGAATCACATTAATGCTATATATCAGGGTATTGGAATTGAAACACATCATGTGAGCATGTTAGCACATGTTATAACATTCAACTAAGGCAAATCTTCAAGGCATACTTTCCCATGTATATTCAACTTAAGCAAATCTTCAAGGCGTAGTTTCTATGCATGTAGTGTAATCATGCATAAGGTAAGCATGTAGGAAATCATTCAGGTCAGCATATTAATCATGAAATCAATCTCAATCTACTACATAACATCATTTAATTCAATACATAATAATACAAGCATTTATACAAACACATACACTACACACTTAAGTCCACATATAGTATGTCGACCCAACGTGCGCAACTTGGCGAATCTCTTCGCCAAACTGATTATGCAAGCATTCCTAACTCTCTAATGCAGCGACAAATCATGTCAATCACGTCAGCAAAATATGCATGGAGACCGTACTTCCTACAAATGACTAAAATGCCCTAAATCTCATATTCTTCGTTAATTTGCGAAACAGGAAACGGAAAGCATGTTGTACATATCAAACGGCGATGCCGTCGATAATCTACTATTAAACGACATTGAAAGCGTTGTAAACCGACAATCAAAGCGTCTAAAATCCTCACCTAGTCTCTTACGGTCGCGGGAATTTGAACGGAGCGTGTACGCTTCGTCTACGGCTGTAGGAGAACCTGATTTATGGATTTAGTTAGCTAACATGTTGTGCATCTAAACAAACCCTAAATCAGCAAGTTTTTGGGATTATTTAATACCTGAAAAAGTGTAGAAATCACCGGCCAGGTGATTGGAAGGAAGTGCTGATGCAGCAACCGTTGGTGGCTCGGAAGCGGGAAAAATCTCCTCTTCCCTTTCTCTCAAACTCTCTCTCTCTTTTCTAGGGTTTGTGAAATTCGTATGCAAGGAAGGAATGAGGGTTTCAACCCCTTTTATAAGCTTGGAAACGCCGAAAATAGGCTCCGGGACGAAGTTTACTTATTGCCTATCCAATTCGGGGCTGTTTCGGTCCAAAAACTGATTTCTGGTGGTCCCCTGGTCGATTGCGATCAGACTTAAGCTCATGGGTACCAGATGTACCTCGTATTAAGTTTTCAGTCTGGCAGGGTTCGCAGATCGCACGTGGCGGACCAGTTTCAGTTCAGCGGTCACCGCACATAGATCAGGGCTGAAAGTCCCATGATAATAAATAGATATTTTTCCTGATCCGAGGGTGTAATCTGGATGAATTCTGACGGTCAGGACGCTTAATACTGACGCGTCAAGTCGTGTGCCAGATCTAAATTTGAAATTCCCAATTCGTCCCTATTCGCGGTCGCTTCAGTCCGGGTTCAACGAAATACTCTGTGATTATCGGTTTGACTTGATTTTCGAGATGATTGTCAAGTCCAGCTGGGCGGTTCTAACGGTCTAAGATAGGAGGTATCGGACCTTCGACGCGCGGTCTAAATCCAATACTAAGGTTCAATATGGTCCAGAGGACAAACCTGCTTAAAATTTGATCCAAGGTTATAGAGTATTGTAGAGTTGTCTGTTCTACTCGATTTGGGTCTTGTAGAACGTATTTAAAGTGATCAGGGACTATTTCCCAGCTACTCTAGCGTTGCGCTAGCTAACTTACGTTTAATTTCCATGGAAATTATTTATACGCGATTTCGGGTCAAATCGGTATTCGATTCCAAGTACGGATTTTTCACGGGCGTTACAATCTACCCCCCTTAACAAATAATTTCGTCCTCGAAATTTTGTACCTTTTCGTACTCCTCGAGAAGCTGTGGGTAGTTCTTTCTGATCTCGGCTTCTGTCTCCCAAGTAGCCTCCTCCTCAGTATGATGCGTCCATAGTACCTTCACAAGGGGAATCACCTTGCTACGCAGTACCTGCTCCTTCCGGTCTAAGATGCGTGTCGGTCGCAGGATATAAGTAACATCCTCTCCTAACTGCACCTGCTCCCATCTGATGATATGGGAAGGATCAGCAACGTACTTCTTCAGCATAGAAACATGAAATACGTTGTGGACGCTCGCGAGGGGCGTGGGTAAAGCCAATCGGTAAGCCACTGCTCCCACACGATCGAGGATCTGAAATGGACCAATGAATCGCGGTGCCAGCTTCCCCTTCTTCCCGAACCGAAGGACTCCCTTCATAGGGGAAACTCGCAAAAACACATGATCCCCGACTGTGAACTCTAGTGGTCTCCGTCTCGTATCGGCGTAGCTCTTCTGTCTGCTCTGCGCTGTAAGAAGCCGACGTCGAATAATATCAATCTTCTCTGACGTCGCCTGCACCAACTCTGGGCCAATCAAGCTGCGCTCACCGACCTCTAACCAACAATGCGGTGCGCGACAAGGTCGCCCATACAGCGCCTCATAAGGTGCCATGCCGATACTCGTCTGGAAGCTATTGTTGTACGCAAACTCCGCATATGCAAGACAGTCATCCCAACTGTCCTTGAAGTCCAATGCGCAAGCTCGCAACATGTCCTCCAGGATCTGGTTCACTCGCTCCGTCTGTCCGTCCGTCTGTGGGTGGAAGGCAGTACTGAACTTCAACTTCACACCCATAGCCTCCTGAATGCGAGTCCAGAAAATATAAGTGAACTGCGTGTCTCTGTCCGACACGATCTCCAACGGAACTCCATGCAGACGCACAATCTCTCGGATATACAATCTAGCCAGCTCGTCTGCAGAGTTCGTAACTCTGATCGGTAGGAAGTGCGCCGACTTCGTCAATCGATCGACGATCACCCAAATGGAATCATGCCCCTTCCTCGTCCTCAGCAACCCAGAAATAAAGTCCATGGAAATGAAATCCCATTTCCACTCTGCAATCGGCATAGGCTGCAAAAGTCCAGGTGGTCGGCGATGCTCTGCCTTCACCTGCTGACAAGTGAGACAACGGGACACGAACTCAGCAATGTGGGTCTTCATACCTTCCCACCAATACGTCCTCTTCACGTCACGATACATCTTCGTGCTGCCAGGATGCATCGCGAGTCTAGTAGAATGCGCAGCCTCGAGAATCTCTCGTCTCAAGTCAGGGACATCTGGGACGCATAGGCGGCCACGGTAACGTAAGCCCCCATCCATACCAACTCGCCAGTCGGCGTCAGCATCATCACTGGCCTGCTCTCGAAGCTCAGTAAGATGCGCGTCGTCCCTCTGCGCCTCGATGACACGGTCATCGATCTGGGATCGCACCTGTACGTGTGCGATGAACTCAAATGGCTCCTCTACGGTGAGTTTCTGCTCAAAGTCTCGCAAAAACTCCACCATATCCCACTCGGCAACCATCAGCGGAGCCGCAAACTCTATCGCCTTCTTGCGGCTCAACGCATCAGCCACAAGGTTCGCCTTCCCAGGATGGTAAGAGACTTCAAACTTGAAGTCCTTCAGCGTCTCCATCCATCGCCGCTGCCTCATATTCAAGTCTCGCTGCGTGAATATGTACTTGAGGCTCTTGTGGTCGCAAAAGAGCTCGAACTCCTCTCCGTAGAGGTAATGTCTCCAGAGTCTCAGTGTGAATATAACGGCTGCCAACTCCAGGTCGTGTGTAGGGTAATTCTCCTCGTGCTTCCTTAATTGTCTCGAGGCATACGAAATTACCCTGTCCCTCTGCATAGGGACACAACCCAAACCAACGCTAGACGCGTCAGTGTATATAGTGTATCTAACCCCCTGCTCTGGCAATACTAGCACAGGGGCGGACGTAAGTCTGTCCTTCAGCTCCTGAAAAGCTGATTCCGCCTTATCATTCCAGGCGAACCTCACGTCCTTCCGTGTCAACTGAGATAAGGGTCTTGCGATCTTCGAGAAATCCTGAATGAAGCGCCTATAGTAACCAGCGAGACCCAAGAAACTCCTCACCTCAGTGACAGAACCAGGCTGCTCCCAGTCCTGCACCGCAGCTACCTTAGACAGGTCAACTGCCATGCCGTCCTTGGACACCACGTGTCCCAGAAACTTCACCTCCTGCTTCCAGAAGTCGCACTTCTTGTACTGTGCGAACAACTGATGTCGTCTGAGCGTATCAAGGACCAAACGCAAGTGCTCCTCATGCTCCTCTCGACTCCTAGAGTATACCAAAATGTCGTCGATGAAGACAACGACGAATCGATAGAGGAAAGGCCGAAAAACCCGGTTCATCAGATCCATGAACACGGCCGGTGCGTTCGTGAGACCGAACGACATCACGAGGAACTCGTAGTGGCCAAAACTGGTCCTGAATGCTGTCTTCTGCACGTCCTCATCTCTGACGCGCAGCTGATGATATCCTGACTGAAGATCAATCTTCGAGAAGTACTGCGCTCCTCTCAACTGATCAAACAAGTCATCGATCCTGGGCAAAGGGTACTTGTTCTTCACCGTGAGCTGGTTCAGCCTGCGATAATCAATACACAATCGCAGCGAACCATCCTTCTTCTTCACGAACAAGACCGGTGCTCCCCAAGGAGACACGCTAGGCCGTATAAAGCCCAGCTCTAGCAGGCCATCAATCTGCGTCCTCAACTCCTCCATCTCACATGGTGCCATGCGATACGTCGGCAGTGAGACGGGTGTAGAACCAGGAATCAGATCGATAGTGAAATCGATCTCACGTCGGGGCGGCAAACCAGGGATCTTCTTGAACAGATCTCCGAACTCAGAAACAACTGGCGTCTGCTCAAGTACCTGGGCACCAGCGTCGCGCAATAGAGTGGCGTAGCTAAGAATGCGGAAAGGAAGATTTACCCGCACTGGAAATGTGAAAGGCGTGCCCTCAGGCTCGTACACCGTCACCACACGAGCCTCGCAGTCAATCTCGGCTCTCGCTGCAGTCAACCAGTCCATGCCAAGAATGACGTCGAGATAAACGAGCGAGGGATCGACGACCAGATCAAGAGTCATCGTCCTGCCTCCCAGATCAACTAAACAACCCTCACACATCTGGGTGACATCCGAATAATCTCCATGAGCTGCAAGGACTCGCACGCTATCCATAGTGATAGTCTGCAACCCAAGACGTCTGACTACGGCACGCGATATCAAAGAAATCGTGGAACCAGTGTCCACCATGACAAGAACGGGAGTACCTCCGATATGGCCCGTGACCTCGAAGGCTGAATGCTGGAAAGTCGGCGTCGTAGCTGCCTCAGCGGTCAGTGCATGAACTCGAGCCTGCTGTGGCCGGTTCGGCCGCTGTGTCAAGGGCCGCGGAGGCTGTCGAATCTGCGATACCGTAGGTCTGAACGAAGGATGCGCAGGAGCTGACCGTATAGGCGGTGCTGATATCGCCTGTGGACGTACACGATCAATCTTCTGCGGCGGCGAGAACCCACTGTCCCGCATCCTGGAAAAACAACTCTGCGATAAATGGCCCGTCCTCCCACAGTATGTGCATGATAAATCAGGGCGCCGAAACGGTCGTACAGGCGCCGTGGTCCTGGTAGGAGGATCAATGTGAGGCCTCTTGCCCGCGAAGGGCCTATCTGGCAACTCCGGTCGCGGCCTAGAAGTAGTAGGGCCTCGAGATCGCGCAAGTCGATCCATGTCCTGCTCTGCCCGCATGGACATGTGAACCAACTCCGCATAGGAGGAAAAACTGACACAGCACATCTTCGACCGAATATCCGGTCGCAAGCCCTCCAAAAAGCACGGTATGCGCATCTGCTCATCAGCTAGAATCGTCGGGACATACCTGCCCAACTCTGTGAACCGATGCTCATACTCGGTAACCGTCATCGCTGCCTGCCTGAGACGGAGAAACTCATTCTCCCTCTCGTGCCTGTAGGTCTGGGGATAATACTTCTCATGGAAGCGGAACTCGAATGCTGCCCACGTCCATACGAAATCTGCGGCAACAGTCCGCAATATACTATCCCACCACATACTGGCCTCTCTCTCAAATAGGAAGGTAGCCAGCTCTACCTGCTCTGCCTCGGTACAGTGTAACATGCGTAGAATCTTCGACACTCGGTCGAGCCAGAACTCTGCCTCCTCAGGTCTGTGAGAACCCGAAAAAGTAGGAGGCCGCAAGCGCTGAAATCGCTCAAGAAGGCCCCGTGTGTCGGCAGGATTCCCCGCAGGGAAAGCAGGCTGCGCAGGGTGTGCTATGCCCTCATCCTGGGCGTAAGTATAGGCATCCTCAGCTGGATGCGCAGGTGGTGCAGGTGGAGTAGATGTAGTCGCACCCCCACCCTGGGCTAAAGTCCCAACTATAGTGGTCAATAGCTGCTGCTGCTGTAGCATCATAGCCATCATCTGCTCGAATCTATCAGGGGGTGGAGCAGGCTGTGGCGGATGAGGTGCGGAAGTAGATGCGCGCTGTGGCTCTCGAACTGATGGTGTAAATGGCGGTGGTCCATCTGTAGGACCAACAGCAGGCTGAGACGATCGAACAGTCTCAGGAATCGGGCCCACAGCAGGGTCCGGACGAGTGCCAGACTGAGAAGGAGTCTGATCCATCTGCTCAGACAATGAAAGCCGAACCGCACTCCTCATAGTCTTAGGTGGCATTCCCTATATTCAAAATAGGGCGCAACCTTGTCAGTCTCAAGTGCACATATACACCACAATCATTCACTTAAAGAGTCAAAGGCATTCCATGCATTTCAATTAATCAAAATTGTCACAATACAAGGGATATATCCTTACAAGCATCATGACTAGAATGACATGGAAATTAAAACAGTTAAGCAACAGCAACATAAGCAAAGCACTAGCCCTAATAGGCTTTACACACATAAAACAGGAAATGGCTAACTACTAATAATCAACATCAAAGATCGCGTCGCTAGTCGGAGTCTGGCGACGGAGGAGGAGCACCCTTATCCTGTAAGCAACACAGGATTGCCTTCAAGGTGCGAGTCACCTTGCCAAACTTCTTCTTCGTAACGGCCTTGCCATCAGCGACCTCTGCTCGAAGTTCTTGGACTTCCCTTCACAAAGCGGTCTGACTCTCCTCCATCCAAGCAATGCGGTCGTCAATAGTAGTCTGCGCAGAAGGAGGAGGGCTCTCATCAGTATCCTGAGCCTCCTCTTCTGCTTCTTCCTGAGTCTCTTCCTGAACCTCTACACTAGGTTCTTCTTCGCTTTGATCTTCCTCTTCATCAAAGTCGTCCCCACTATCCCTTTCAAGTTGATTTTCACGATATTGCGACCCAATCTTCATCTTAACCATTGTCGACTCATCGATGGTGTGAATCGATACCGGCAATTCGGGTCCAAGTCTAGAGGCAAACTCAAGCGCAATCTTGCAAATGAGTCGGCCAAAGGGAAGGGATTCGGATGTTCTCCTCGACCTGGCTATGAGAACTATCTGCCGTAAGATGAAAGTGGCCATACATACGTTCTCTCCCTGGGCCACCAGAAATAAGAAATCGACCATAAGACGTGTACATTCAATGCGGTTCGTCGACCTAGGATAAACATTGAACGTGCAGATATGATGCAACAGGCGCAAATCCTCAGACATGTACGTCGCTTTGAGGCTATAATTAGGCTGCCATGGAACCAACTTACCGCACAGAAACCTGGTGCGGCGATCTCGTTCACGTCTAGTCCTCAAATTCTTCTCACTTGGATGCACATCACCTATAGGCACATTGAGAAGTCGCGCAACCAACCGGACGTCGATCGTAGCCATCCGATCTCTACCAAAAGGGATTTTGAACTGCAAAGGCTCCAAGGTAGGATTCTGGATGCTTGCATAGAAGGCACGAACAGTGCTCACATTAGCACGAGCGCGAGCTTCAAAGATCGGTCCCCAGTGCGCAGCTTCAATGCGTTCGAACAACAGATATTCGCCGAACAATCGCCCATCTACGTCCGCCTCAAATAACACTCTACGGTCAGTGTATTCACCATGAGGCATCTCTGATAGAATGGTTCGTCCAAGATGTGCATGGGGATCCAAATCCCGCTTTGTACGGCACTCCAGGACTGCAGTTGGACTTGCGGTGGTGCTTGAACTTGCGGCACCACCCCGCGGTCTTCTCAATCGAGCAGGGCGGCTCGGCCCAGCCTCGTCTATCGCAGTTTTCCTCTTACCCATCAAAGATATGATGGATGAGAGCGACAAAAGGCCCAAAATGGCTTCCACAAAAGCCATGGAAAACGCCGAAAATGCAGAGAAATGGCTGCCCAATCTGACAAAAGGAAATCTAGGCGTCGTAGAGGGACGCTTCAAGCTTCCCAAGGCTGTACTTTCAGGGAAAAATAAGAACAAAAAGATGGGATGAAGCACCTCACGATTTCAGCACTATTTGAGGAATTTTGGAGCTCCAAATGGAGAAATCTTCAAGGAAAGGGGCTGCCAACACCCAATAATTGATGGGTGGTGGTCGGTTTTGGCCAAGGAAGGGTTTAAGAGTGGTTTGGGTCGCCGGGGTTTGGAATGGAGTGCTGAAAATCGAATCTAGGATATGCAAGGGGGCTGTTTGTGAAGGAGAGGTGGGTTTTGGGGGTTTTCGTGATGTGGGAGTTACATAAGGGTGATGTGGAGGCCATTTAAGTGGGTGCGCCCGAAGGACAGCACCAATGGAGGTCGCCGGCCGGCGATGCATCGCCCGGCCGGCGATGGCATCGCCGGTCAACTCGCAAGTTGACCGGTGGGACCCCATGGGTCTGGTCCCCCATGGTCCCAGGGTCCCAAAAAGTCAGGTCCCACCCCTTGGTTCATTGTATTTTGGTCTCTATGAGCCCAAACATGTGTTCGGGGCTTTCCGGGTCCACATCACAATCCCGAATACCAAACTATATGATGCAGCATGTGAATTTGGGGTAGAAGGAGCCAGTACATCTTTCTAGCTCCTTAGTTGCTAAAGAAAGTGAATTTAGAATGGCCTTATGGCTATTTTTCACGAAATTTTACTATTCACTATAAAATTTGGTGAATGTACAAATTTGTGTTATTTTCATATTAGGTTTGATGCCTAACATGAAATGGATAAGAAGAAACTGAAGGTTGAAGTGTTTAGAGAAGGAATTTTGAAGATTTTTGGTGAAACGGGGTTTTTAAGCCCTGGCGATTGATTACTGGAGTCGTGGTCATTCCACGGCCCATGGATTCACTTTTGCGGTTTAAAACCGCTCATAAGACGTCTCCACCCGACTTCCTAAAGTTTAAAAGTGATTCGGGTCGCTTTACGCGACCCGAGATACCTTACAGACTCGATCTTGCGATCGATCCTTATAGACTTCGCCTATCGGCGAATCTGTGATCCTAGAAGTATTTCTAGACCCTTCTCGCACCCACCTAAGTCAAAGGAAGCGACAGCGTACGTCGCAAGACCATAACCCAGGCCCAGTATACTCTCATTCATGCTCTGATACCAACTTGTAACACCCTGAAAATCGGAGGTCGTGTAAAAACTCAACTCCCGAGTTCCAGACCGTCACTTATGCAACAAAAATGGTTATGATTCAATGTTGTCTGATTTAAAGCATTCACATGAGTAAAAGTATACCAAAACTGCAATTCATACTTCAGATCCAGTGATAAAAGCAAGCGGAAGACTAAACAATATATATATCACTGTATGGAAAAATAAAGTAATCTCATCTGTCTCCAAAGTATGACTACATCTCTGAGTCTCATATACATGTAAATAAACAAAAGAATAAAGTTCAAAATAGTCCCACTGAAGTCCCCCTCGATCCAAGTCACCTACGGGAAGCCGTCGTGATACTGCATATACGAGAACTCATCCTGGTCCTCGTCAATCTCCGGCTCCACCTCCTGGATCTCGTCCTCACCTGCAACTACGACAGGGTCTGGTGGGTGTTGCAAACACCATCCCGTAACATGGGAATGAGTGATCAACTCAGTGGAATCATAGAGCAAAGATTAGCATGTTCACAATTCAATCACGCGATATTAGTAAAGCAGTAAATCAGACAAATCCTAATACTGTTGTTAATGCAAGATGATATGACGTGATGTATGCCCTCACCGACGATCACCCTCATACGGCAACATCTTACGACCGCGGCATGCCACACTCCCTAGAGTGCTCCACATCTTCCAGGCACATGCAATGCTATGGTGATATGATTACCAAGTTGTTATTAGTCCATTCAAACAGCAGGATTGGGAAACTAAGGTACTTCCCTTGTATCAATCCCAACACGGATCCTGTCTAGGGTCGTCACTCCTAGTAATCTCATACGATGTATATTTCGTAGGGTACTGCAAGGGCTGCCAGGGCTGTTGCTCGCACTCGTTGCACCGCTCCCCCATCACCTTATCAATACAGGCCTACTGTACTCTACTGCACGGAAGGGTCGTCGCCTTCCGTGGACTCAGAATACGCTCGCGGTCACTACAAAGGGCTCGTCACCTGATCAGTGTAGGCCGACAGCTAGAATATAGTGTCCCATACCACCATAATCTGCTCACGAGTTTAGGTGCTCACTGGTCACTACGGGGAGGTTTGTGGCCCCAGCGTAGGCCGACAGCTCGACCACGGTGTCCCATACCACCATGCCCGGCTCATGAGTCTTCGTGGATCAAGGTACCACGGTTAATAGGGTTTACAATGGTAAGTTCAGTACCCTAGGTTCAAGCAGTTATGATACATACAAGGTGAACATACATCGGCCAGTCGGGTTACTTGACGGGCTCGATTAGCGCGATCGCATCTCGAGTTAAACGACATGAAGTGCGTAAAACACTTCGCGTGGCCTAACCATTGCCGCCAACTCTCAACACGAATCACATTCATCGACGCGTCGTTCGTGGCTATGACCAGTCAGTCACGAATTCGTTCGGTTACCGACTGCCTGGACTAAGTCAAGTCCTACACATCTATTGAATCACATTAACGCTATATATCAGGGTATTGGAATTGAAACACATCATGTGAGCATGTTAGCACATGTTATAACATTCAACTAAGGCAAATCTTCAAGGCATACTTTCCCATGTATATTCAACTTAAGCAAATCTTCAAGGCGTAGTTTCTATGCATGTAGTGTAATCATGCATAAGGTAAGCATGTAGGAAATCATTCAGGTCAGCATATTAATCATGAAATCAATCTCAATCTACTACATAACATCATTTAATTCAATACATAATAATACAAGCATTTATACAAACACATACACTACACACTTAAGTCCACATATAGTATGTCGACCCAACGTGCGCAACTTGGCGAATCTCTTCGCCAAACTGATTATGCAAGCATTCCTAACTCTCTAATGCGGCGACAAATCATGTCAATCACGTCAGCAAAATATGCATGGAGACCGTACTTCCTACAAATGACTAAAATGCCCTAAATCTCATATTCTTCGTTAATTTGCGAAACAGGAAACGGAAAGCATGTTGTACATGTCAAACGGCGATGCTGTCGATAATCTACTATTAAACGACATTGAAAGCGTTGTAAACCGACAATCAAAGCGTCTAAAATCCTCACCTAGTCTCTTACGGTCGCGGGAATTTGAACGGAGCGTGTACGCTTCGTCTACGGCTGTAGGAGAACCTGATTTATGGATTTAGTTAGCCAACATGTTGTGCATCTAAACAAACCCTAAATCAGCAAGTTTTTGGGATTATTTAATACCTGAAAAAGTGTAGAAATCACCGGCCAGGTGATTGGAAGGAAGTGCTGATGCAGCAACCGTTGGTGGCTCGGAAGCGGGAAAAATCTCCTCTTCCCTTTCTCTCAAACTCTCTCTCTCTTTTCTAGGGTTTGTGAAATTCGTATGCAAGGAAGGAATGAGGGTTTCAACCCCTTTTATAAGCTTGGAAACGCCGAAAATAGGCTCCGGGACGAAGTTTACTTATTGCCTATCCAATTCGGGGCTGTTTCGGTCCAAAAACTGATTTCTGGTGGTCCCCTGGTCGATTGCGATCAGACTTAAGCTCATGGGTACCAGATGTACCTCGTATTAAGTTTTCAGTCTGGCAGGGTTCGCAGATCGCACGTGGCGGACCAGTTTCAGTTCAGCGGTCACCGCACATAGATCAGGGCTGAAAGTCCCATGATAATAAATAGATATTTTTCCTGATCCGAGGGTGTAATCTGGATGAATTCTGACGGTCAGGACGCTTAATACTGACGCGTCAAGTCGTGTGCCAGATCTAAATTTGAAATTCCCAATTCGTCCCTATTCGCGGTCGCTTCAGTCCGGGTTCAACGAAATACTCTGTGATTATCGGTTTGACTTGATTTTCGAGATGATTGTCAAGTCCAGCTGGGCGGTTCTAACGGTCTAAGATAAGAGGTATCGGACCTTCGACGCGCGGTCTAAATCCAATACTAAGGTTCAATATGGTCCAGAGGACAAACCTGCTTAAAGTTTGATCCAAGGTTATAGAGTATTGTAGAGTTGTCTGTTCTACTCGATTTGGGTCTTGTAGAACGTATTTAAAGTGATCAGGGACTATTTCCCAGCTACTCTAGCGTTGCGCTAGCTAACTTACGTTTAATTTCCATGGAAATTATTTATACGCGATTTCGGGTCAAATCGGTATTCGATTCCAAGTACGGATTTTTCACGGGCGTTACAATTGCGCCTCTTTGAGCCAGACGCCCTCTTATAGACCCTCCTTCTCGTAATATAATCTGCATAAGATCTTGGATAGCCATGGATAACTAAGAAGATGAAGTCCACTTCGCCGCACTCGACATGCACAACGCTTAACCCTTACAAACATAGCCCGCGGAAGCTGTGCCAGTTGCCTGCATCCAGGAGCTGACACAAGGTATAAAAGCAATCCGAGAGATGTTTCTCTAAGTCATACAAGCCCAAGCCAATAGTTAAACTAGTTGAAAAGGGTGAGCTCTCAGTCCTAGGGGGGGGGGGGGGGGGGTGAATAGGACTATGCCAAATAAAAAAATAATGAATTTAAATATTAAATAAAATAGAATAAATTAGAGACCTCGATTGTAATAGTATTGAGAAATTGATTCAAACCTTGTTCAAAAGACAACCTTACATCAAAACCAAATGTTTTAGGTAGGACAACCTGATTTCTTGAATGCAGTAAGGATCAAGATCGCAAACTAAAATAAGAGGCAAAGGAAGGAAGCTATCTATTACAAGCATTCACCACATGCACATGAAAAGATTACAATCATTCAACACATGTACATCACATACATCATCCACCACAAAACATTAGGAGTTATAGTAGTTCGGTGTGTACACCAACTATTCTCAAACAGCCACACCTACTCTACTCCTAATAATCACAACCCACATGATATTGGCGTTCACTAATAATTAAAGTTTTCTCAGGTTATATAGTTGTGTTTTCAAATAGGCTACCTCAATCAAAATCCCGCGCCGAGATTTTTTGGCTTATCTTAGTCACAACCGATACAGAGATTTTGTGGATATTTGAAAAACCAAAAACAAATAAACAAAGAGTACTTATCTTCTTCTGAAGATGCTGTTTGATGTAGCCCGTAGAACCACTTCACTTGATGTATAGATGTTTAATGTCCAATAAACATAATTAAGGGTTCTAGGTTCTAAACAGATTTTAAGTTAACTCAAACCTTGGGCTAGTTGTTTGAATTCCTTAGATCTCACAAAGTAGAGTAAAAACTCCCTTTTAAAATATTATATTCATAAACTAGAGATCAAGGAAATATAAAAATAAATAAGCTATAAAAGAATCTAAAATAACCAGACTATAACTTGATAATGTCGGAGACTTTTCTCTCTCAAAGTGAAGGCTTTTTGTGGCTTTTCTGAATGATTTAAAATGAGAAAAGATATCTATTTATAGGTTACAATTGGTTCCTTCAACTGGTCTCAGGTCTCCTTTGACTGGTCTAAGACTCAACCAAATTTTAAAATTTTCAACGTGATCGGATAAAATTGACCTTCGAATGGTCAAGTGGTCTGCTCGACTGGTTGAGCATAGCCTTCGAATGGTCGAGGGAGCATGAAATAGTTTGCTGGAGTTCGAGTCGAGTTCCCCACGATTGGTTGAGTGAGTGTCCACGACTGGTCAAGCACCCTGCTCGACTGGTTGAGGAACTACCAGAAAATCCTAATTTTTGAATTTGAATCTTGGACTGGTCGAAGCATTTCTTGGATTGATTGAACTAGAGCCAGGAGTAGTCGAACTTAGGCTTGGACTAGTTCAATTTAAGCCTAACCAAAGTATAAAAACTCGTGAATAATGTTCATAAGAAAGGACCTAAGCTTAGGGTCTTTCTAGTGTCAGTTATACCTAAAATTATTGGACATTGAAGTTACTAATCGAATCTTCAGTAGCTTTCAGTATATCTTCAACTTGAAGTGTACTTGAATTAGTAGCTTGATCTTGAACTTGAAGTAGAAGTAGATCTCAATCTTGTAGTGCTATCTTCATGTCTTGCATTTTCAAACTTCATATGATGATCTTGAAGGTGAACTTTCCATCACATGAATAAATCGCATTCTAAATTGTTTTGTCTCATCAAAATTTGATAACTAAGGGTGATTTATACATCACAACACTTACATTGTCCTCATCCAATAATAGCAACAATTTGTTCTCCTTCTGGCTTCCAGTTCAATTTATGCACATCCATCAAATTTTGCATAAGATTTCTGACACTAACCAGCACAATCCTCATCAATGGGGCATTTATTTCAATACACCCTCCTCTCACAGCCGGAAGTCAATTTCAAAACAATCCCAAAATCAGGATTCCCAGTCAATTCCAGAACATTCCCACAGTTAGGACTGCTATTGAATATCCAGCCAACCTCGTAGTCGGGGTTTCAAATCAATTCCAAACTGTCCTACAACCAAGATCTCCAATCAATTCCCAACACATCCCTTAAACCAGATTCCAAATTAATTTCAAATAGCACCAACTTCCTTGATCGAAAGCGCAGGGATACTACTGGCGGATGCCCACAATGAGGTAGTGTCATGCCTTATTCAACCAGCAGAACGCGATGTATACCCAATAAGGGGCTTCACAACATCTCTGCCTCCTCCAACTGGGAGTGCTTTTCAATTTTAGCAATTTTCTGTAGCCGGGAACATAAACCTTCAAATAGGCTCCCCCTAACGAGAGTCATATGATCGAAGAAATTGACCACTATACTGAAGAAGTGGAACAAGCCTTTATGCGAGAGATGTCGGTCTCTCGAACGAGCCGTACGAAAATGGAGGAGTTGCGAGAGTAACTTCAAGTCATGCAAAATGAGTTTTAACACCAATAGGGGATAAACCTCTCCTCAACAAAGTTCAGGAACCCATGTCCCTTCCAGATGCACGGGTGCCCCTGAATTTTAAGGTTACCAAATTTAAGAGACATGATGGTAGTGGCTACCCTACAACACACCTCAAGGATTTTTACGGGGAGTTAAATCCAATTGCCGGGAATGAAGAAGCCCTTGTTTATTCCAAAAATCTCCGAAGGGCAATGCTTTATACTGGTATAGTTCATTGGATTGTCACAACATTAAAACTTGGGAGTACCTCTCCTAAGTGGTTGTCGCCAGATTCGAGTACAATCTCAACATGTTTCTTAAGAGGGTAGAATTGACAACCCTTAGGTAGAGGAGCGACAAAACACTGTCATCTTATGTAGAGCATTTGTGAGTTATGGTTGTCAGAATGTGAACCCCAATCGGTGATGAGGAATAAATCTCTATGATCGTCCACTCAACAAACCTCAACATCTCTAGGTACCTTATCTTGCATGTTTACATTAATTTCTCTTAGCTTATTTATGTTAGGGAGTAAGTAGAATCAAGAATTCATGTGGGGATAATCTCCCTGTGGCCTTAGTAAGACGCTCTGGTCAAGCAAAATAATGTTGAAGGAAAACCCTTGGGATATAGGAATGGGAACGAAAATGGCTCTGCCCAACACTCGACAAAAGTGAACAACATCATTACCACCACCCAATGGAACCGGTATGCTCCCCAACACGTTAAAGACATTGGCTATACCAACCTCAACAACACCAACAAAGATAACAACTACTTCCACCACTGTAACCATAATAACAATAATAGCCTAGGGGCAATACCCAGTACCTATACCAGAACATGCAGATGGCCAGGGAGCATAGGAAGTTCATCCTGGTCATAAAATTTATAGCTAAATTATGAATACATTGGTGCATAAGAAACTTCTTACCCCTTTAAAACATAGGCTTCCTTCGAACTCTCTTCCTCCCAACTATAGTGAGAATGAGTACTATGCATACCCAATGTTCAAAATATCGGTATCGCATAATATATCACACCTTTAGGTTATAGATATGTATCGGTTATTGCATGAAATATATCATTTGTATTGTGTAATTTATCACACTTTTTGGAAAATAGGGGGAAACATTAGGAAAATTGTTGAATTTTTAATTTTTTTTAGAAATTATTAAAAAAGATCTTAATACACACTTTTAAATCATAAAATCTCAAAAAAGAAGTGCACATAAAAGGTTTCATTTGTATAGGATCCTAAGTTATGCGTTGTCCAATTAAACTAAGGCAACTATGTTCAAATATGATGCATAACATTTATAAATGTATCAAGATATGTAGAAAACACAACCAATGCATTCAAAAATAAAAGATATAGTAGAAATTATAAAACATACCTACCAATGATGTGACTGGCTATGACCTATACTCTCATAGAGTTAGGTGGTGTCTCATAATCATTGTCTTCATCTCGACGAGGTTGGAAAGAATACCGCTCCTTCACAAATCGACAATAATGTGCCCAGGTCATAGTAGAATGGTACCAATGAAGATACTCCCTAACATAATGCATGTATTCATCCTCTCCGAATTGAACTAATACACCCATTCGTGGGTATTGTATAATAGTCATAGCCTATGGCTGATATGGATCTGGAATGGGCATAGATGGAGGTATCTAAACTATTCTCCACATCCATACTGCTTCCCATATACCTGCCTGTATGTGAAAGTGACGTCCTGACCATAGTCGAAAATTGATTGTTCATAATTGTTAGATTCCCTCCTCGCATATCCAGTAACTCCATATCCATACCCATACCGTGGCATAGAGCTCAAGATACTTTCTTATGTCTGTGATCCATATCCATGTTGTGGCTTATAACTCGAGATCCGCTCACTTGTCCGTGAACCGAAACTAAAGCCACCTCGATTCCCACGAATGCTTGTGTCCCTCATGAATTTTGCCAGAAGCTCCTCCTAAAAATCAAAAAGTTTTTGTGTCTGTTTTTTCTTTTATAACCTTTGACACTTGTATATCTTATTGTATATAAGACGGGGCAGTGATCCTCCTTGACAAGAACCATGGTTAGGGTCCTGTGTGGCATGATTGAAATCCCCCACCCCATCGAAAGGGCTAAGATACTTTTGAGACTGACTCACACCCTCTGTAAGGCCCACCCCCACAACACATGATATTGTCCACTTTGCCCGGTGGGCTCACGGCCTTAAAACGTGTCATGTTTGTTAAGGGAGAAACCTCACATATAACCACCACAACTCTAGACAACTCTTCCGATGTGGGACAAGTTACGCTACAGTCAACTGCAACAGTAGCTCGCCCAACACAGTAGCCTGTCAGCCACACAGTAGCCTGCCAGCCTTCCTTGGGGCCCGCCCACATGTGCCCGCTCACATGAAGCAGTGACCGGGGCGTTACATTATCTCCCACCGAAGGCAGAGCCGTCCTCGGCTCTGATACCATTTGTAAGGCCCACCCTCACAACAAATGATATTGTCCACTTTGCCCGGTGGGCTCACGGCTTTAAAACGCGTCATGTTTGTTAAGGGAGGAACCCCACATATAACCACCACAACTCTAGACAACTCTTTCGATGTGGGATAAGTTACGCTACAGTCAACTGCAACAGTAACTCACTCAACACAGTAGACTGTCAGCCACACAGTATCCTGCCAGCCTTCCTTGGGGCTTGCCCACATGTGCGCCCGCCCACATGTGCCCGCCCACATGAAGCAGTGACCGGGGCATTACACCCTCGCCACCACCATCCCTGTCGCCATCATCACCATCATCACTATAATCACCAGAGTCACCATCACCCACATCGTTGTCATTAAACTTATCACCATCAGCGGATCCGCCCACCGCATCACTCTCTACCTCGGTGTCGGACTATCTCCCTGTCACGTGTCCTGCGTGATAGTGACTGCCGCAGATTGGCCACCAAACTTCTTGTCAATGGGTCGAATGCCTCATCAAAAATCTCTGTTGCTCCACATTGCATTGTTGAGTGTCAAATATTACATATTTCTCCTTGATTATATCTTGGTTTTATGAATATGATAACGCTTAATCGGTATGTTTTATACATGTTTGTATTGCGAGGTGAATATGAGAGCTTAGATTGAAAAGAAATTTAAAAGCATGGATTTAATGCTTAAGAGTCACCAAGGTAAGTGATGCATCTTAGGAGACTAAGGTTGAAGATTTCAAGACCCTAAGATCTAAGGAGACTAAGTGAAGAAGGAAGAAAGTCAAAAGTACAAAGTGAAGAAATTCACACTATCTAAGTCATCGACCACCGTTTGATGACATCAAAGCCAATGTTCGATGACATCGAACACGGGTAGATAACATCGAAGAATTACAGAAAATCAAGTCTGGTTGCTAGACAAATTGGATGTATTTATCGATGACATCGAAGCCTTGTTCAATTGCTTAAAGACCTACTTGATGACATCGAAGGCAATTCGATGACATCAATATTTTGGTGAATTTTTGGAGCAACTCGCTAGAACACTATGGACACATTTCTCGATTGCTCGAAGGCAGTTCGATGACATCGAAGGTATGTTCGATGACAAGAAGAGTTACGCAGTGCGAAAAGGCACGACTTCCAGATTCAAGTTACATTTGATGACATCGAACGTGTTACGTAGAGTTACGCGGACTTCGTAAATTTGAGGCAATTTTTTAATTTTAGGTGGACAAGGCTATAAATATAGGTTTCCTAAGAACTTCTAAACATGAATTAGGTTTTGAAAAGTAGAGAAAAAGGGTGGAGAAACCTCCTAAGAGTTTTTCTTCTCTCATTTTCTATTTTTAATGCTTTCTTTTATGGTTTTAGATCCAATTATGTCTATGGTTGGCTAATCCTCTTGGCTAGGGCTAAGAGCTGAAGCTTGTAACATGTTGAGATGATTTTCTTGCTTTGATTCCTATTCTTGATGAGCCTCATTAATTTCTAGTTTGATATTAAAAGAATATTTTCACTTTTCTATGATTTATTGTGACTCAAATTACAATAGATGTTGTGATAGCTTTGAATATCTTCTTTTCTTGTTTTGAGATTGTGAGATTGGTAAATCCTGTAGTTCACCATTGTCTCCTAGGTATGGTAGGGTGATGGAATCTCTTCCAATCATCATAATTCTCCTCCATTGAGGACTAGATCAATGAAAATTTTAAAGATTTGATTATCTCATCTTCCAATTGGATAAGATGGGACTCTGATTCCAATTGTGTTCCTTAAATCAAGTAAGGTAACATTTTGATAGCTACAAGTGGATCATTGGCAGCTTAGTTCCTACCTTTTAATTAATAATTTCAATCAACACCATTCATAATTACTCCCTTATATTCTAGATTTAGATTTAGATCTTCTTCTAGCTCTAGTTCTAGTTATTTTTTGAATATGTACAAGATTAGTCCCTGTGGATTCGACCTCGGTCTCACTGAGATTATTACTACATTACGACCCTACGTTGGGGTTGTGAACAAGTTTTTAGCACCATTGCCGGTGACTACAGCTCTATTTTTTATAGATTAATTGGTATTAGAATTAGGGTTTGCTTTTCTATTATGTTTTTAGGTTAGGATTTTTTCTGAACTTATTTTTAGAAACTAACATTGTTTTCTGTTTTGTAGGATCCTAACATATCTACTCCAATCCAGTAACCTCTTTCTAATTCTCTCTTATCTTTTCAAGATTTCTTATTTGTTTTAGTTTTTCTAGTTTTCTTCTTAGGTTTAGTTGTTTAGTTACTTGAAGGCTGAGAGTGTGTTATGTACAAGTGGGTCTGTGATAACACTCTATGTCTTTTGAGTGAAGGAGGATTAGTCGAAGGGTTGCCTATCCATCACAGGATTAGACACCACTTGAGACCCTCTAAGTCAATAGAAGTGATGGCTGCAAATCAACCTCAACCTCTAGTTGAGGAAGTTCAAGATGAAAATGAGGTGCATAATGCACCCTCGCCTTGTACTCTATGAAATTATTTACAACCAGTGGGGGTGAGCACATCAATCCTGCATGATATTTCCATTGAATGCAGGAACTATGGATGTTAAAACGGGGGTGATTCAACTCCTTCCTAAGTTTCATGGACTTGAATCTGAAATTCTATACTTGCATATGAAAAAGTTTGATGAAATTATGTCATGCCCCAAACTCGAAAACCGGGCTCACAAAATCTCTGATCTCTGAATCCGATGCCACAACCTCCGTAGTACCTCATTCTCGGTTCCCAACGCCCATATGCCAGATTCTAATCCTAGGATCGTACAAGGAGGATTTTCCAATGTACATTTATCTCGTAAGAAGCATAACCACAAGTTTATCCAAATCACAAAGGTAAAATCCTCATCACACATACACTAATATAAACATTTGAATACAATGCTGAAAGGTAAATACATATATCGAAAATCAAAGCTCCAGGAGATAGTTGTATGCTCCAAGCTCAACGATTTTACGACTGAACACCACTTGCACGCATCTATCATGCATAAGCTTATAGAAAGCTTAGAGGGTGGTGTAAGTGTGTACAATGTACATGTCAAGCATATAAATAACAGAGTAATTGAAAATACTGGCAATCCATAAATCGTACAATATCAGAGTAATGCGGAAACATGCTCGTAAGTCTATAAATACCATTAGCCTTATCCAGGTCATATGATGCAAAATGTAATAAACCAATTTCATATAGTGAGGATGCAATGTAGATCAGCTCTGCAATGCGAATACATAGTAAGCAAAATATCATATATTGAGGATGCAATGCAATATACAATTTTTAACTAGTCCACAAATACTGTCAGCTGTGTCTAGGGCATGTAAATGCAGAAACATAGCAACCCAAAATGCCATATGCCATGGATGTAATGCAATATGCAGTGCGAATGAAATGAACAAGCTGGAGTGTGAAGTCGGGATGATAATATGTAGTATCGCAGGCTATGGGGTTCATCAAAAGGGACTTCTATCCAAACTAGTCCCATACCAAAATTTGAATAGTCAGACTCAATGTGGTAAACTCCTGATCTTAGGTTAGTCATGCGCCTCAACTGAAATCTTAGCCATTACAAAAGTACACATAATAATTAGTTGCGCATCACCAGCCGAGTGGATAGTGAATGAATGAATGAATATGCAACTCCTATTCAATAAGTCCATATATTAGTACTGTACATCTTTGGGATCATCATCGGGGTCTAGTACACTCTACACGCGATCGCCGCCCACTGGACATGCAACCATGCAAGTGGAAGAGAACTCACTATCCTCCTGACCAGTAGTCAGCCAATATCTACCTGGCACATCGATAACGGACCCATTTACGAGCTAGTCAAACTTAGCCTAGCTATGCCCTTACCCTCAGCCGGGTAAGGCCACACCCCCTTCCAACCGACCATGACACAATGAAAGACACGACCTACTGGTATTCGGGACTCAAGCGCTCATGTATCTACTCGGTCTAGACGTTGGAGTGTCTCCTGGCCACGGAGGTTTAAGGACTTTCACCCAGGGACATCTATGACACCCCATATAGAAAAAGATTTTCAGTGTCCCATCTGACCATCCATGATATGCCTGTGTAGGTCACGACCCTGATGTCGCTAGGACGTACAATAGTCATATCCCAAAATACAAGATGCATGAGTCATACAGTCCAATCATGCATCAATCCTGTGCATACCGTGCGCTCATATGAGACGACTCCGCCTATCATGGAGTCCCACAAACAACCTGCCCTACGACATATGCAATAGTCATCTGCATCTCATAACAAACATGCAGATGATGCATATGGGCATGTATTAAGATGTTATGTTATCACATACTCATAATTGGTATCGATGATTGGCATCGATAATTAGCCTAAGAAAGAGCCTAAGGAAAGGTCACAATGTGGACATTCAACCATCATTACCCATAAAAGGGCCTAGCTATATGTCCTAGAGGGGGGGGTGAATAGGGCAATGCCAAATAAAACTAATAATAGTGGAATAATAAAAGATTTAAAGCACAATGCTGAAAATAAAATAATCACAATAGCCTAAAATAAAGAGATTGATACTTTATCAATTCTAAGGACAACCTTACACCAAAAATAAGAGGTTTAAGGTAGGACAACCTTATTTCTAGAACATCCTTCGTATCACAAACCAAAGGGGAATAATAAGTAATGAAATCAAAATAACTTGCGAAAAATAAATCTTAAGTTATTACAACATTCCCCACAAATGCTTGGAATAAAAACATTACAATCATTCATTCACAAACACATTCCACAAAACGGAAAGAATAAAAGAATGCACATCCACAACACAATGATATATAGTGGTTCTCTTGTGTGTATACCAACTGTTATCCAATAACCACACAGATTGCTACTCCACTCCTAATATCCTCACACAAGGGATATTAGCATGCACTATCAAAATAGGTTTCACAGGTTCACCTAAAACCTTCACAATTGTGTCTTTGATCTCAGGCTTACACAATCCAAAAACCCCACAATCTGAGTTTTCTGGCTCTCCTCAGATAACCACTACAATGAGATTTTTCTGGCGAATCTCAAACAAAAACCAGAGAAAGTAAATAACAAAACATGTAAAATACCTGAATCATCTTTTGAAGAAGCCCGGTAGAACCAATCGGAGTAGAAGTTCGATTCGTCATTCAAAGTCCAATACTCACTTTAAGAATGGTTCTAGGTCTAATTGATTTTAGATCAAACGGGCTAGATCTATTTGATTTTGAATCCAAGAAGAAGGAATATCAGAAATTCCCCTTTTCTAATAAGATTGGAATGTAGATCAAAATCAAATAAAAATAAGCTAGAAAAAGGAATATTAAATAAGCACAATGTAGCTTAAAATAAATACAAACTTATCTCAGAGAATAGCCTAAAGAATGCTTGAATAGAATTGATTTGAAGTACTAAAACTCTGAAGTTCGTGCTCTATTTATAGCTTGAAAAATCCCATTTTCGACTGGTCTTAGGATCCTAGGACTGGTCGTAGCTCCAAAGATTTTTGAAAGATTTCCGCGGGATAAGATTTTCAGTTCCACAACTGGTCCTGGGTGGTCTACGACCAGTCGTGGGTCACCTGCAACTGGTCGTGAGACACCTACGACCGGTCGTAGGACCCCAAAAATGGTTGATGGAGTTTGAGTCGTAGGGCTACGACCGGTCGAAGTATGAGTCGTATAACTTCCACGACTGGTCGTAGGATGTCTAGGATTGGTCGTAGGACAGCTAGAAAGATTTGAAAATCTTCAACTATCTAGGACTGGTCCTGAAAAACTTAAGACTGGTCGTAACAAAGTTAGGACTGGTCTTAGAACACTCCAAACAAGCATATTAAAATATATGAGTTATGTATTCGGAATAACCTACAATAAAGCCCATCCTAAGGTCAATCTAAGGTCAAAAAAACCTTAAAAGTGAGATGGACATTGAAATTCTGTTCACTCAGATGACCCTTAAGAGAAGCTTGTGAATATACAAAACTTGTATTAGGCTTCCTTGAGCTTGATCTTGACTTGACAAAATCTTCTAGTAAACTTGAACTTGATCAAATCTTGAATATGTAACCTTGAAAACTTCTATTCTTGATTTCTTCATCCAAGACTTGAAAACTGTCTTCATTTAAGATCTTGTCTTGAAATGCGATGTCTTGATATGTCTTGATTGCAATGACTAGTCTTCAAACATAAAACACAAGATATACAAGACATAGATATAGGTTTTGGCACCACAAAATTTGACAACTAAAGGGATATGAAATCATAGCACTTACAATCTCCCCCTTTGTCAAATTTGTGACAAAACACATAGCATCAAAGATAATAAGGAATGACAAGTCATGAAATCACAAAATACTCTACTCCCCCTGAGTAATACGAGTATTGCTCATATAATCAATACATAACATGAAAACCTCAAAACTTCAATCCACATATCCATCAATCCACATATCCTTCTCAATCAATACAAACAAATTTACTCCCCCTATCCGTATTACTCCCCTTTTAACAATGCTTACTACTCTCCCATTTTGTCACAAAATGACAAGGGAAAGGCATAATAAGAAGAAGAACATAGAGAGTAAAAAAGTAAATAATGAGAAAGAGATATGAAAGGACATCATATAAATCTTAAGCATCAAGTCATAATCCATAATCCAAAAGATAATGTTATCAAACCATAATACATATCTAAAATAAAAAGATAATGGCATACTATCCAGAAGATAATTCACTTAATCTGATCCAGAGGAGGGAGCAGGGATAGTTGGATCAATCTGGTGTAAGCCCTTATTTATGCGACGAAGATATTTTCGCATGTACTTGAATCTCATATCATGGGATATATTCATATTATCAACTTTTTACTCCAATGCACGAAGGCGTGCATCAAAACCAGAAGGATCATAATCTAGATCATTAGGTGAATCAGTTTCTATGTCATCAAATAAGTCATCCATATTAACATCTTGTTGTGGAAGATCTCCAGCTTCATTAAATTGGCCAGGTAGCAGATCCAATTTCATCTTATTAAGATTGAAATTGTTGAAAATAAGATGAAGAATTGGTGCCTCATTAACAGGTTTATCGACAAGCATGTGAGTGGCTAAAACATTCATAAGATAACCGAATGGAATATCACTATGACCCGGATGGAAACGAAATTGTATAATGGAGTGACAAATCAAAGAAGGAAGACAGACCTTGGTTCTATAAGCAATAGAATGCAACACACGAACCATAAAAGAAGTCAACTCGGTTTTATTACCGGACCGAGGATATACATTGGAAATGAATAAACGATGTAATATTCTATAACTGGGTAACAAATACTTCGCAGGGAGCGCATTTCCTTTGTGAGTCCATTGTGCATCAATTTTGCACAAATCTCTAGTTAACATGCGTTTTTCCGATTCAGAAGGTTTGTTGTATAAGGTATGAATCGGTATTCCTTCATCATTAACAGGTATATCCATAATACCTGATATCAAATGACGATCTACTTCAAATTTCCCTTCTCTTGTATCAATTGAAAATGTTAAATTATCAAGGAAAAAATCTGAAATGCATGCTACCATTGATTGAGCAATGGACCGGTATGCAGACCCACCCCAAAGTAAAATGTTAGTCCAGCCTACAGATTCAAGAAGGGGAATGACACCATATGGAGCAATGTGATTTAGATCAGCGGTATGCTCAACGATAATGTTACGGACACGCAAATTCCGTACATCTTGAGTATCATCTTCGGGTGACCGAAGGTGCCGTTTAGTTATCGGAGCAGATCTGGATGAAGATGGACCACGGGATGTTTTCTTTTTCCCTCTAGCATCCATATTCAAAAAGATATACAAAGAATAAGCAAGATGCACAAATGAAAGATGAGTTTTCTCTAAATCAGTAAATAGAGAGGAAAACCTTAAAAAGCTCAACAAGAGATGAAATCAAGCTGTACTATGAATAAATCAAAGCATAGAGATCATGAACCTTCAAGAAAAATGATGAAATAGGACTTACCTTGAAGAAAAACTAGAAATCCTATGACTGGTCAAGCCACGACTCGTCGAAGGTCGATGTGGAAATGAAGAAGAAGGGAATTTTCCCCAAATTATATCTCATTCACGAGATCCACGACCGGTCGAGTGAGGTTCATGACCGGTCGAACCACGACTGGTCGTGTACAACCACGACCGGTCGAGCATCGACCAAAAATGCATTTTTAATGCAAAAATTTAAAATTTAAACAATTATAGTATGAAATATAATACACTATGATACATGCAAGCAAGAATATTCAATGTAAAATGCACATACCAAGATCAAATTTCAATTTATTAAACCTACTTTTGTCGAGCGGTTTAGTAAATATATCAGCAAGTTGAGTTTCGGTTGGAATATATTCCAATGAAATAGCTTTTTCTTCAACCAACTCACGAATGTAATGATACCTAATGTCAATATGCTTAGTACGTGAAGGCTAGATTGAGTTTTTGGAAATGTTTATAGCACTGGAATTATCACAATGTAAGATCATTGAATCTTGATTAATTCTATAATCGCTAAGCATGCGTTTCATCCAAACTAGTTGAGTACATGCATATCCAGCTACAATATATTCAGCATCAGCAGTAGAGAGAGATATTGAGCTTTGCTTCTTATTGAACCAAGAAACTAAGCAATTTCCAATGTAAAAACAACCACCACTGGTTAATTTTCTATCATCAATATTTTCGGCCCAATCAGCATCTAAATACCCGGCTAATTGAAAATTAGTATCAAAAGGATACCAAAGTCCCAAATTTATAGAACTTGCGACATATCTAATAATCCGTTTAACAACAATAAGATGTGATTCCTTAGGATTAGACTGATATCTTGCACAAATACCAACACTAAATGCGATATCAGGTCTACTAGAAGTAAGATATAACAAACTACCAATCATACTGCAATATAATTTAGGATCTATATCTTTACCTGAAGAGTCTTTTGAGAGTCTTAATGTTGTACTCATATGAGTATCAAAGTTCTTACCATTCTCAAATCCAAACCTTTTAACTAAGTTTGAAGCATATTTGGTCTGGGAAATGAAAATTCCATCAGGTTGTTGTTTTACTTGCAACCCTAGGAAATAATTAAGTTCGCCAACCATGCTCATTTCGAACCTTGATTTCATTAACTCTGCAAACTCAGTAGACATGTTATAACAAGTAGATCCATAAATAATATCATCAACATATATTTGAACCATCAAAATATCATTGTTATTCTTTTTAACAAAAAGCGTCTTATCGACACTACCTACTTGAAAGCTATGCCTAAGTAAGAATTTAGTAAATTTTTCATACTATGCCCTGGGTGTTTGTTTTAGACCATAGAGAGCCTTTTTGAGATGAAATACATGGTTAGATAACTTAGGGTCTTCAAACCCTGAAGGTTATTCAACAAACACTTCTTCATGTAAATCGCCATTCAAGAAAATACTCTTTACATCCATCTCATAGATTTTAAATTTTCTAAAACATGCGATGAAAATAAAAAGTCTGATTGATTTAAGGTGAGCGACTGGAGAAAAGGTTTTATCGTAATCGATGCCTTCAATTTGAGTGTACCCTTGTACAACCAGTCTAGCCTTGTTTTGTATAATATTTCCAAGTTCATCAGACTTATTTTTAAAGATCCACTTTGTTCCAATAATATTTTTATCTTTAGGTCTAGGAACAAGATACCAGAAATCATTATGAACAAATTGATTAAGTTCATCCTTCATAGCAACTATCCAATTTTCATCAGAAAGTGCTTCTTTTACGTTGGCCGATTCTATTTGGGATGTAAAACAAACATAATTACATATGTTCTCAAGTTGTTTGCGAGTACGAACTCCAGTGAGAGGATTTTCAAGTATTTGATTGGTTGAATGATCTTTAACAGTCCTTGGTTCAGATTCTTTTTGACTTGATGAGATATCTAGATTGTCAATAATAAGAGCTTCATCATCATCTGAACTTGGGGCTGGTGTATTCAAATGATCATCAATGACCACATTGATGGACTCTTGAATCACACCAGTTCTCTTATTTAGAACCCTATAAGCTCGACTGTTCAAAGAATAACCAAGAAAAATTCCTTCGTCACTCTTCGTATCAAACTTACCCAAATTTTCACGATCCCATAAAATATAACACTTGCTGCCAAAAACTCGAAAGTATTTGACAGTAGGTTTCTTTTCAAACCATAATTCATAAGCAGTCTAATTATCGGATTTACTAGTATAAACCCGATTAATAATATAACATGCGGTATTAACTGTTTCAGCCCAAAGATTTCTAGAGAGCTTCATGCTATTCAACATAACATTAGCCATATCCTGAAGCACTCTATTTTTCCTTTCAACTATACCATTTTGTTGCGGTGTTTTGGGCGCTGAGAATTCATGTGATATTCCCTGATCACTACAGAATTTCTCAAAACTACTGTTTTCAAATTCGGATCCATCATCACTACGGATCTTACTAACAAGAGAACCTTTCTCATTTTGGATTCGTTTGATGACCTTTTTCACTTCATCCAGGGTTTCAGTTTTGTCTTTTAAGAACGATACCCAAGTGAATCTGGTATAGTCATCTACGATAATCAAGATGTATTTTTTACCTCCTCGACTCTCCGATCTGGTTGGTCCAATAAGATCCATGTGGAGAAGCTCGAGTGGTCTAGATGTGGTATTGGAGTTCACTTTCTTGTGAGAGCTCCTAATCTGTTTGCCCAACTGGCATTCACCACATATTTTATCTACTTTTTGTAATTTTGGTAGACCTCTAATTAGTTCTCTTTTGCTCAACCTAAATAAGTTCCGATAGTGTACATGTCCAAGGCATTTATGCCATAATTCAGTCTCATCGGTATGGACCATGTAACATGATTGAGTAGATGAGCTAGCATCACTAACGATGTAGCAATTTTCAGAAGTTCTGTGACCAGTTAATATAACAGAACCCCTTTTATTAACTATCTCACAACCTTGATTAGAAAACTTTACACTATGGTTGTTATCACATATCTGAGAAATGCTTACTAGGTTGTGTTTTAAACCCTCAACATATAAGACATTCTTAAATAAGGGAAGGTTATAAAGTTGAACCGTACCTTGTCTAATAATCTTGCAATTGCTTCCATCACCAAATGTGACTGACCCGTCAGTCATATCTTTAAAATCAGTGAATAAAGCTTTGTCACCTGTCATATGCCTGGAGCAACCACTATCTAGGTACCACTTTGAATGGCTTGTTGCTTTGAAAGCAGTGTGGGTAACCAAGCTGGCAACTTTAGGAACCCATTTCATAACTGTTTTGGGTTTAGGAGTATAGATTGTCTTTTTCTGTCTATTGTTGTAGGAACGACCTATAGATTTTGACTTTAATAGCTCCTTGAGAAGATTAATAATTTTTTCAGCTAATTGATTTCGATTTTGAAAATTAAAGTTGATATGACTACTTTTAGATTTTTTAAAATTTTTAAAATTTTTATAAAAACCTTGAAAAGTATTCTTTTCTTTTGAGTTTGAAGACTTTCCTATTACAAATTTAAGAGCAGTGATCTTTTGTTTAGGAGATGTATTCTTATCATAGCCCAACCCGGATCGATCGCCACATTTTCTTGATCCAGACAATAATTTTTTCAATTTCGGATCACCTTGGGCATATCTCCATGTGTCTTTCAAACTCAGAAGAGAAGCTACCTCATTTTTGAGTTTCTCTTTTTCGGATTTCAAATCTTCAATTTAGAAGGTTTTAAAATCTAAATCATTTTTGGTTTTTTCAAAAGAATAAAAAATATAAGACTTTTATAAGACACGAGACTCATAATCTTGCTTAAGCTTAGAAAATTTTTCTTTTTGTAATTTAAGCTTGACAGCAATTTTACAACTCTCTTTACAAAGGGCATTATAAGCATCTTGAAGATCATCTTCATTATCGCAATCACTATTCAGATTTTCTTTACTAGATATATCATCATGATCTGAATAGGTGATCTTGGCTAGAGTCATAAGGGCTTTAACACCATCGCCCGACTCGATTTCAGAATCTTCTGATTTAGAAGAGGATTCAGAATCAGATGATTCATCCCAAGTAGCTATCATGCTTTTCCTTTTTGATTTGTCCTTTTTAGGACATTTGTAAGATAAGTGCCCGTACTCTTGACAGTTGTAACATTGACTATCTTTCAACGATTTGTGAGTTCTAGGTTTAGATCGTCTCTTATCATTTGATTTTTGAAAATCAACCTTTTTCTTGTTTTTGAAAATTTTGTAAAACCTTTTTGCTAAAAGTGCCATATCATCTTCGGTATTTTCTGAATCCAAAGTACTCTCTTGTGAAACATTTTTAGATGATTTGAGAGCAATTGATTTTTCTTTAGGAGCCTTAAAGGATAACTCATAGGTTTGAAGTGAACCAACTAATTCCTCAACCCTCATGGTATCCGTATCACGAAGTTCCTGAATCGCGGTCACTTTAGAATTGAACCGTTCAGGAAGTGAACGTAGTATTTTTGCGCACACTTTACTTTCAGGGATTCTATCACCAAGACCTCACATAGAGTTCACAATGTCATTCAATCTAGTGTAGAAGTCCATAAACATCTCATTCTCCTCTATATGAATTTCTTCAAATTTAGTTGTGAGGAGTTGGACTTTAGATTTCTTGACAATAGATGTACCCTCGTGTATCATTTCTAATATATCCTATGCTTGTTTTGCATTTTCACAAGAGATGATTCATTTGAATTCATCTGGTGATAATGCACAAGTAATTGCATTTAGTGCTTTTGCATTTGCACTACTTTTACTTTTCTAAAGTGTGGTCCAAAGCGAATAAGCCATTACTTTCATAGATTTTGACCCATCGCCATTAGTTACTTCAGTGATAGGAGGGTTCCATTCATTCACTGTGGCCAGCCACACACTTTCATCTAAGGATTTGAGGAAGATCCTCATCCTGGCTTTCCAATCGACATAGTTTGTGCCATTAAAGGGTGGTGGCCTAGTGACTGATAGGCTATCAAAATTTGACATCTTAATATAGCTTAGATCGTTAGCTCAGGAAATAAATCCAATAAATAAACAATAAGCACGAGTTATTAGGCTCTGATACCACTTGAAAGGGCCTAGCCATATGCCCTAGAGGGGGGGGGGGGGGGGGGGGGAGTGAATAGGGTAATGCCAAATAAAACTAATAACAGCAGAATAATAAAAGATTTAAAGCACAATGCTGAAAATAAAATAATCACAATAGCCTAAAATAAAGAGATTGATACTTTATCAGTTCTAAGGACAACCTTACACTAAAAACCAGAGGTTTAAGGTAGGACAACCTTATTTTTAGAACGTCCTTTGTATCACAAACCAAAGAGGAATAATAAGTAATGAAATCAAAATAACTTGTGGAAAATAAATCCTAAGTTATTACAACATTCCCTACAAATTCTTGGAATAAAAAGATTACAATCATTCATTCACAAACACATTCCACAAAACGGAAAGAATAAAAGAATGCACATCCACAACACAACGATATATAGTGGTTCGCCTGTGTGTACACCAACTGTTATCCAACAGCCACACAGATTGCTACTCTACTCCTAATATCCTCACACAGGGGATATTAGCATGCACTATCAAAATAGGTTTCACAGGTTCACCTAAAACCTTTACAATTATGTCTTTGATCTCGGGCTTACACAATCCAAAAACCCCACAATTTGAGTTTTCTAGCTCTCCTCAGATAACCACTACAATGAGATTTGTCTGGTGAATCTCAAACAAAAACCAGAGAAAGTAAATTACAAAACATGTAAAATACCTGAATCATCTTTTGAAGAAGCCCGGTAGAACCAATCGGAGTAGAAGTTCGATTCGTCATTCAAAGTCCAATACTCACTTTAAGAATGGTTCTAGGTCTAATTGATTTTAGATCAAACGGGCTAGATCTATTTGATTTTGAATCCAAGAAGAAGGAATATCAGAAATTTCCCTTTTCTAATAAGATTGGAATGTAGATCAAAATCAAATAAAAATAAGCTAGCAAAAGGAATATTAAATAAGCACAATGTAGCTTAAAATAAACACAAACTTATCTCAGAGAATAGCCTAAAGAATGCTTGCATAAAATTGATTTGAAGTACTAAAATTCTAAAGTTCGTGCTCTATTTATAGCCTGAAAAATTCCGTTTACGACTGGTCTTAGGATCTTAGGACTAGCCGTAGCTCCAAAGATTTTTGAAAGATTTTCGCGAGATAAGATTTTCAGTTCCACGACCGGTCCTGGGTGGTCTACGACCGGTCGTAGGTCACCTACGACTGGTCATGAGACACCTATGACAGGTCGCAGGACCCCAAAAATGGTTGCTGGAGTTTGAGTCGTAAGGCCACGACCGGTCGAAGTCTGAGTCGTAGAACTTCCAGGACTGGTCGTAGGACAGCTAAAAAGATCCGAAAATCTTCAACTACCTAGGACTGGTCCTGAAAAACTTAAGACTGGTCGTAGCAAAGATAAGACTGGTCTTGAAGTCCCTAGGACTGGTCTTAGAACACTCCAAACAAGCATATTAAAATATATGAGTTATGTATCCGGAATGACCTACAGTAAAGCCCATTCTAAGGTCAATCTAAGGTCAAAAAAACCTTAAAAGTGAGATGGACATTGAAATTTTGTTCACTCAGATGACCCTTAAGCGAAGCTTATGAATATACAAAACTTGTAGTAGGCTTCCATGAGCTTGATCTTGACTTGACAAAATCTTCTAGTAAACTTGAACTTGATCAAATCTTGAACATGTAACCTTGAAAACTTCTATTCTTGATTTCTTCATCCAAGATTTGAAAACTTTCTTCATTTAAGATCTTGTCTTGAAATGCGATGTCTTGATATGTCTTGATTGCAATGACTAGTCTTCAAACATAAAACACAAGATATACAAGACATAGATATAGCTTTTGGCACCACAAAATTTGACAACTAAAGGGATATGAAATCATAGCACTTACAACCCATCAATGTGAACATTTAACTAACATTACTCCCAAGGAATGACCAACATAGAGCCAAACGTATAGTGGCCCATGGCCTCACGTAAGGGCCTAATGTACATGATCATAGGCCTCACTCATGGGCCACTTATACACAATAATGGGCCTCGACATATGGGCCAATATACATCACATTGGGCCTCACTTACATACATCACACTGGCTTAACATACACCACAATGGACCCCATCACAATGAGCTTAATATATATCATAATGGGCCACATCAATGGACCATAAATATTTCACAACGGGCCTCATCAATGGACCATAAATATATTACAACGAGCCTGACATCTGGGCCTTACACATCACAAAAGGCCGTATCTCATGGGCCTTACACATCGCAATAGGCCACATCTCATGGGCCTAATATACATCACACTGGGCCACATCACATGGGCCTGATATACATCACAATGGGTCCCAATACATGGGCCGGGTATACTTCATATTGGGCCTCAAACATGGCCTCATACAAATCATATTGGGCCTCAAACATGGTGTAACGTCCTGAAAATCAAGGGTCGAGTATAACTCAGCTCCCGAGTTTCAAAACATCACTTATGCAACAATTTTTTTTATGATGGATGTATGTTGTCTGTATTAGTGTATAAAATATGAAGTAGATTAAGCCAAATTAGCAAAACATAATCTACGGACAGTTGTAATACGCAAACTGAAATGAATTTATAAACTAGTACAAGTCCCTAAAATATGTAGGCTTTGCTAGGTCAATAGTTATAAGTATTGTTTCAAAATATAAGTGTCAAAATATGATAGTCCTCTATAAAGTATGATCCCTGAAGCCCCGATGATTCAGAACGGTCTAAGTGAACCCGCCTGAATACTGCATACATGAGAATGCCTCCTTGTCATCCTCGAACTCCGGCTCTACCTCGCAGGTCGCATCTGCATGTAGGACAGAGTCTAGTTGGAGTTTAATCACCATCCCAAAACATGGGAGTGAGTGATCAACTCAGTGGAATTATACAATAAAGGTTAACTTGTTATCAATTCAATCAAGCAGTAATGATAAAGCAATATAATCAAACATCCTAAGTACTCTGATTAATGCAGGAATGTATGAAGGAATGATGCATGCCCTCGCCTGCACTCCCTCTGCAATCTTCATCTTACGGTCGTGCATGTCAGTCACTTCCTTAGTACTCTACTCAACACCAAACGGCACATGCAGTGCGGTGCATGTACATGATTACTGAGTTCTTATTAGTCCTTTTCATACAACAGGATTGGGAAGCTAAGGTACCTCCCTTATATCAATTCCCAAAAAATGATCCATTCTAGGGTCGTCAGTGCTAGTAAATCTCATACGATGTTACGGTTCTAGGTCACTGTACAAGGCTCGCTACCAATCAATACAGGCCTAGTTATACCCTAGATGCTACAATAAGACTCATCGCCTCAATGCAGTTCAAGGTATACTCGAGGTCACTACAAAGGGCTCGTCACCAAATCAGTGTAGGCCAACAATATGAATACAGTATCCCATACTACCATATTCGGCTCACGAGTCTAAGTTGCTCACTGGTCACTACAGAGAGGCTCGTCGCCCCAGCGTAGGCCAACAACTCAACCACGGTGTCCCATACCACCATTTTTGACTCATGAGTCATAGCGGATCGAGGTACCAAGGTTAACAGGGTTTCACTGGTGAGTTTGGTACCTTAGATTCAAGCAGAAGTGTCCATATATGGTGAACATACATCGGGTCAATTAGGTTAATTGACGAGCTCAACTAGGATGATCGCACGTTGAGTAGATTGACATGAAGTGCATAACCACTCCATGTGGCCTAACCACTACCGACATCCCAAGTACGGCTCGGATTCATCGAACACATCCTACGTGGTGAAAACAACCTCAGCCACCAGAACAAGGCTTATTACCGATTGCCTGGACTATGATATAGCCCCATTCGCGTGTATTCCCAACAAATAAGCATATGAGATAAATAAGCAATAATGAGTACTCAAGTTAAACCCTACAATCATGTGAACTTGTTATGGAATATAACTTAAACATGAATATACAGTACATGGATGAAAACATACAAACAGTTAAACATGAATCAACAGGTTATACGGTACATGGAGGAAATCATACACACAGTTAAGGTAGTTGGGATTCATATCTCAACTCCCCTATAAATCACACTTTATTAACTATTAACTCATTCAAACATTTTTACAAACACTTAGACTACACTTTCTAACATACAACACATATGTTAGTTACATTACATATTTGGGCAAATCCCTTTGCCAAGGAGTTGTCACATACATAACAATTATATACCTATGACAGTTAATCATGGCAATCACAAATTCAGATTTCGAATGTATACAACCATTTCGACAAACACACGAATTCCCCTATATGCCACATAGTTCATATGTATACGTAAAACGAAATGGATATCGCATTTGGCATGTGAAATAGCATCCATGTTGTAATAAATCATTAACTGACATTGAAAGCCTTGAAAACCATAACCTATATGTATATAGTCCGCACCTTACGCCGATAAATGCGTAACGAATTTGATTTAAACATTTAGTCTTCGTCAACAGCGGATTGACAACTTAGAGCACGAAGTAGGTTAGGTACATCATCACTTAGACTATTTGAAGCCCTAAAACGGATTAGGGTTAGGATTTCTTACCCAAGTATGGAATCGGTATCGCCCGAATAGAGATGCGAATAGGCGAATTTGGCACGTAGTGTGGCTAGGAAGAATCCCAGGATGAATCACCAACTCACTCTCTCTTTCTCTCTCTTTCCCTTCCTTTTCTTCTCTTTTCTTTGCTAGGGTTTTGGAATTCATATGGAATATATGAGAGGGGTTTTAAAGCCCTTATATAGGCCTAGAATTGATGGAAACATCCCCAAGGCCATGATATACTTAGGTTATAGCCAAATCGGGTTTGTTCTGATCTAACAGAGCAGTTCTGGAGGTCCCTTTACTGAATGCGGTTGGACTTAAGCTTTCTGATATTGGATTTTGATCAAGCTAAGTTTTCAGTCCGATCGGATTTACAGATCGACTGTGGCGGTCCAATTTCAGTTCAACGGTCACCGACACTTGATCAAGGCCACAAGCACATTAGCATGTGTGGGACATTTCTCCTGATCTGAGGGTGTATTTGGGTCAGATTCTTACGGTCAGAATGCTTATAATTGGCCCGTAAGTGACACAACTCAGATTACTTAAATTCGTATTTAATTTTTAAAAACCTTCATGTTTCTTACAAACTTCGCTCCGGACTCAAGTAAATCGTCCCAGGACATCATCTGGACTTAATTTTTGAGGTGGTCGTCAAGTCCAACAAGACGGTCGTATTTGTCTAAGTTCGTCGCTATCAGACTTTCGATGTGGGGTCCAGGTCCGATACGGAGTTTCAATGTGCTCCCGAGAGCAACCAGTTTAGAGATTTATCCTAGATTTCAAGGTAATGTAGCGTGAATAATTCTATAAGTTTTGGGTATTACAGATCGTATTTAAAGTGTTTGGTGTTAATTTCCTAGGTAATCTAGTTTAACGCTAGTTAATTCTTGTTTAATTTCTAAAGGATTTAGTCCTAAGTGATTTCTGCCTAAGGCGGTACTCGGATCTTTGTATGAATTTTTCCAGGACGTTACAATTTACCCTTCTTAAAGAAAAATTTCATCCTCAAAATTTGTACCTTTTTGTACTCCTCGAGGATCTGAGGGTAGTTCTTTCTGACCTCAGCTTCAGTCTCCCAAGTAGCCTCTTCTTCACTGTGATGCGTCCACAGTACCTTCACAAGTGGGATAACCTTGCTACGCAATACCTGCTCCTTCCTATCCAGGATATACATCGGTCTCAGTACATAGGTAGCATCCTCGCTTGACTGCACTTGCTCCGAACGAATAATTTACAAAAGATCAGGAACGTACTTCTTCAACATGGACACATGAAAAACGTTGTGCATGCCAACGAGTGGTTGGGCAAAGCAAAGCGATATGCTACTGCCCCCACTCGGTCTAGTATCTGAAATGGGCCAATGAATCTTGGCGTAAGCTTTCCTTTCTTACCAAACCGAAAGACTCCCTTCATAGAGGAAACCTTAAGGAATACATGGTCCCCAGTCTAAACTCAAGCGGTCATTTTCTCGTATCGGCGTAGCTCTTCTGCCTGCTTTGTGTTGATAGAAGTTGATGCCTAATAATATCGATCTTCTCTAAGGTTGCCTGAACTAACTCTGGGCCAATCAGAGTCTTTTCGCCCACTTCTGCCTAGCAATGTGGTGCTCTACACGGGCGACCATATAGTACCTCATAGGGAGCCATGCCAATACTCACCTGGAAGCTGTTGTTATACGCGAACTCTGCATAAAGAAGAAAGTCATCCCAATGGTCTTTGAAATCCAACGCACAAGCTCGCAACATATCTTCTAGCACCTGATTCACTCATTCTGTTTGCCCGTCTGTCTGTGGATGGAACGCGGTGCTGAACTTTAACTTCACACCCATCGCTTCCTGGATACAAGTTCAGAAGATAAATGAGAATCGCGTGTCTCGGTCTGACACGATCTCCAAGGGAACTCCATGCAGACATATAATCTCCTTAATGTACAACCTGGCCAACTCGTCTGCAGAGTTCGTAACTTTGATCGGTAGGAAATGAGCAGATTTCGTTAATCGGTCAACGATCACCCAAATGGAGTCATGTCCCTTCCTCATCTTCGGTAGCCCTGAAATAAAATCCATAAAGATGAAATCCCACTTCCATTCAACTATGGGCATGGGCTGAAGTAGTCCAGGAGGTCGGCGATGCTCTGCCCTGACCTGCTGGCACGTGAGGTAACGGGACACAAACTCTGTAATGTGAACCTTCATATTATCCCACCAGTACGATCTCTTCATGTTTTGATACATCTTTGTGCTGCTATGATGCATTGCAAGCCTCGAACTGTGGGCTGACTCGAGAACCTTCCGTCTCAAGTCATGAACATCTGGGACGCATAGGCAGCCACGATAACATAAGCTCCCATCTGAACCAACACTCCACTCGGAGTCCTCATCTGTACTAACCCGCTCTCTCATCTTCGTCAATAGCTCATCTGTAAGACCCGTATCCTAGTTCGTACTGTTCTATCGATTCCCGCGATCCTTCCGATCGAATTCGGCAATCCTCGACCACTTTCTGATGTTTGCGTACGATCCTAAGCTGAGACCTGTATGCCAAAGTCAGCTAAAATTGAAACCTATACCTTATTGACCGCACCGTCACCGCAGTTTTAACGCCGCGACTTGCGCACCGACCCGATACCCAGGCTAAAAGATGTCAATCTGCGTTCAATTCGAAGAAAACACCGCACATTGCGAATCACGAGGGAATCTCTACGAGATGTCCCATCAATCAATCAATCACTCATGTCAAGTACAAGTCAAGTCACTCCATACCCAAGTACAACTAACCCATGTCATGCCCATACCTTTCTCTTACACAAGCAACCCAAAGTCCACTCTCACATCACTTCATCCATCACCAAACCCATCACACATCACTCCATCACTTCTTATCAACCCATCACTTCTCTCTCTCCCTCATTTCTCAAAAAAAAATCTCTCCAAGCAAAAATTTCACACGTCCAAGCATTCCTAAGCTTTCCCAAAGGCCAAGTGTGGCCCACCCTCTCATCTCTCATCCACACCATTAAAGGTCCATCATCCACCGTCCAAGGTGAAGGCAAGGAGCATTGGAGGCCAAGGGGGCAAGGAGGAGGCTTAGAAGTGGGTGATCCACCGTTAAATTTCTTTTTAGGGACCACTTGGTGGTGGGACCCATTTTTTTATGTGTAATTTGTATCATGTGGGGCCCATAGTGGCGGGGCCCCACCATCACCGTCTCTTGTTCTCTCTTTCTCTCTCTCTCTCTCTTTCTCTCTCCTTATCCTTCTCCTAAAATGAAGTGGGCCCCACCGATTCATGATAAATCTACTCCATCCATCAAATGGTGTGGCCCACTACATATTAGATGAATGATATTTATTATATATATATATATATATGTACATGCAAGGTGGGCCACGATCATGTGGGACCCACCTTGGTGAACGTGGACCATGTCCCTGTGGGACCCACCATGTTGTATCTGTTAAAGCACGCCGTCCAGCGTCTCTGGACGCTGCACTGGCAGCGTTAACACACTGCACTTAAAAAAAAAAAAAAAAGAAGGGAAAAAGTATACTTTTACAGTGAGCCACTGATGCAGGCTCCACCTTGAGGTATTTGCTTGATCTAAGCCGTCCACCACCTTTCTAAGACTATTTTAGGCGTTGAGCTAAAATTTGGGACCAATCTGATTCTCAGGTGGGCCATAACATCCAAATCATGTGAAGACATGCCTAAATCATATAAAAACACTTGGTGAGGCCTACCTGAATTTTGAATGTGGCTGAAACTTGGTGTGAACCCTCAAACAGGTGGGACACACGTAATGGACAGGTTGGATTGCAAATAAACACTTTGGTGGGCTCTACATGGGACCCACTGTGGTATGTGTGGCTTACCACACCGTACACAACAGTGGGTGGGGACACCCACTGTGATGCAAGTGTTTTACTCACGCCGTCCGTCCACGGCAGTGGACGGTGGCCCCCACTCAGATGTATGTATTGTGTCCACGCCGTCCATCATGTGGGCCCCTGGCCACGTGACGTTATGAACAGGTTTGGATGGCAATAAACATTACAGTGGGCCCTAGGCCATGTGATTCAATGAACAGTTTGGATGCAAATAAATAGTACAGTGGACCCAGGTTGGATAGAAAATATACATTTCGGTGGGCCCTGGGTCTATATGACCTTATCAACAGGTTTGAATGGAAAATAAACATTTTGGTGGGCCCCTTGGTACATGGCCTTATCAACAGGTGGGATGTAAAATAAACATTTTGGTGGGCCCCTTGCCACACGGCCTTAACAACAGGTTGGGTGGCAAATAAGCATTTCAGTGGGCCCAGGATTGGCTGGAAAAAAATGTTATAGTGGGCTCACATGGGAGTCTACCATGATGCATGAGTTTCATCCAAACTATCCAACCATTTTGAGATCATTTTAAGGCCATTGTTGAGGCCCATATTAATGTATTTGTGGCCCGCCCACTAAGGCCCACTTTGTTATTTATGGGCCCATGTGTGTAGGCCCAATTGATGTATTTGTGGCCCATTGTTGAGGCCCACTTTGGTATATATAAGGCCTATGTGATTAGGCCCATTTGATGCACATAAAGCTCATGTGATTGGGCTCATTTTTAATGAATTCTAAGGCCCATGGGTTATGACCCATTGCAAAGGACCTCAGGCCCATTGGTGAGGCTCATTGAGGTGATCTGCTTGATGAATGTAAGGCCCATATGATACGACATAATTGATGTACTTAAGACCCAATTGAGTGCAACTAGGTCGACTGCAATGCATGATCCCTCCATGGCATATAACGATATTTATAGTAAGTAATGCCTTAGGAACAATGATGGTTAGATGCCCACATTGTAAGGATGACGTCGGTTAAATGTCCGCATTGTCACTCTCCCTAAGGCCCACTAATAGGCCCATACTTGTAGTAAGTAGGCTATCTCAGCCCATCTCAGTTATACGCAGAGCCCATCTCTATATACATGTTTAGTATAGATTCATGATTCATTATCATACGCATCCTATGTATGACTGATATGAGAAGTGACTGATCATAGCATATGCCTTCGGGCGAACTGTTTATGGGCTCCCTGGTAGGGGGAGTTGCCCTACATGAGTGCATGGTATACGTAGGACTGCTGCATGACTGGTAGTGTGACTCATGCACTTGATTTGTATGATTGTGATTATTGTATGCCCTAGCAACATCAGGGCCATAGCCTCTACAGATGCATCGTGGGTGGCTAGATTGGATACTGAAAATGTTTGGTTCTAGCATACGGGCGCCATAGATGTCCCTAGGTGAAAATCTCTAAACCCGATGGTACTAGAGGATGACTCCAACGTCGAAACCGAGTGGATACATGAGCGCGCGAGGGCCGTATACCAGTAGGCCGCATCTCTCACTGTGTCATGGTCGGTTGGAAAGGGGTGTGACCTTACCCGCCTGAGTGAGGGGGCAACTTCTAGGTTGAGTTTAACCAGCTTGAGGAATCGGTCCGCTATCGATGAGCCGGGCCCGATATTGGCAGGCGGATAGTGAGGTCTCTTCTGCTCTCCTAGTTGTGCGTTCGGATAGGGACGGTAAGCTGGCGTAGAGTGTACTAGACCCCGGTGATTATCTAGAATGAGAACTGTACTGGTATATGATGAGGATTGACATGCTTGACTTGCATTCTGCATCACATGGCCTGGATGTAGCCGATCGCATTCATATCTTGCACCGCATAGCCTTGGTACGGCTGATTGTATTCATGTACTCATCAACACATTACAACATTATTCTGACCTTGCATTCTGAGCACGCTCTTATTGCGCACACACTTACACCGCCCTCTAAGCTTTCTATAAGCCTATGCACGATTGATGCGTGCAGGTGATGTCAGGACGGAGCCGTAGCGTAGTAGCAGCAGGAGCGTGCAGTCGAGCTTTTGGAGTTTTGTTATTAGCACTATCTTGTATTTCCCTTTATACACCTTGTACTCAAAGTTTTTGATCATAGTGAATTTTGTGATGGTGTTCTTGTAGTTATTGTTCATGGGTTATGCTTATGGTTATGCTCATTATGAATTAAATGGATAGTAGAAATCCTCCTTGTAGCATCCCAGGATCGAAACCTGGTATATGGGTGCCGGGAGCAGAGAATGGGGTACTACGGAGGCTGTCAGCTCCAGATTCGGAGGTCGAGAATTTTGTGAGCCCGGTTTCTGAGTTTAGGGCGTGACATCATCGTCTACCTGAGCCGCAATAATCCTGTCGTCAATGAGGGGCTATACTCGAATGTGTGCGATAACCTCATACGGCTCCTTCACCATGAGTTTATGCTCAAAGTCTCGCACAAACTCCACCATGTCCTATTCTGCTATCATTAGCAGAGTCTTAAACTCTATGGTCTTCTTGCGACTCAACACGTCTGTCACAAGGTTCACCTTGCCCGGATGGTAGGAGACCTCGAAATTAAAGTCCTTCAAGGTTTCCATCCACCGTCGCTGATGCATATTCAGGTCCCGCTGAGAGAATATGTATCTAAGGCTCTTGTGGTCGCAAAAGAGCTCGAACTCCTCTCCGTAAAGGTAATGTCTCCAGAGCTTCAGTGCGAAGATGACGGCTGCCAACTCTAGGTCGTGTGTAGGGTAATTCTCCTCGTGTTTCCTCAACTGTCTCGAGGCGTATGCAATCACCCTATCCTTCTGCATCAGGACACAACCCAGACCAACGCCAGACGCATCGGTGTATATAGTGTACCTAACCCCTTGCTCTGGCAATACTAGTACAGGGGCGGACGTTAGCTTATCCTTCAGCTCCTGAAAATTTGCTTCCACTTTCTCATTCTAGGTGAATTTTAGATTCTTCTGTGTCAACTGAGACAGCGGTTTGGAAATCTTTGAAAAGTCCTGAATGAATCGTCGATAGTACCTTGTCAGACCAAGAAAACTCCTCACTCAGTAACTGAACTAGGCTGCTTCCAATCCTGAACCGTGGCTACCTTAGCGAGGTCTACTGTTTTACCTTCCTTGGACACCGCATGTCCCAAGAACTTGACTTCCTTCTTCTAGAAGTCACATTTCTTATACTATGCGAACAACTGGTTCTTCCTGAGAGTGTTGAAAACTGATCACAGGTACTCTTCATGCTCTTCCTGACTCTTGGAATATATCAGGATGTCATCAATAAACACGATGACGAATCGGAACAGAAATGGCTGAAACACCCTGTTCATCAAGTCCATGAACACGGCTGGAGCGTTTGTGAGTCCAAACGATATCACAAGGAACTCGTAATGACCAAAACTAGTTTCGAAGGCTGTCTTCTACATGTCCTCATCCCTGATGCGTAACTGATGATACCTTAACTACAAATCTTTCTTCGAAAAGTACTGTGCCCCCTTCAACTGATCAAATAGAACATCAATCCTGGATAAGGGATACTTGTTCGTCACTGTCACTTAGTTCAACCTGTGATAATTAATACATAATCGTAGGGAACTGTCCTTCTTCTTCATAAACAATATAGGCGCTCCCCAAGGGGACACACTCGGTCGTATGAAGCCTGCCTCTAACAATACATCAATCTATCTCCTCAGTTCCTCCATCTCACATGGAGGCATACGATATGTCGGCAAGGAAATAGGTGTCGCACCGGGCACAAGATCGATAATAAAGTCGATCTTGCACTGAGGAGGAAGTCATGGGATCTTCTCAAATACGTCCAAAAAGTCCTGAACCACCGGCGTATCCAAGGAAGAGTAACAACTAACTCGACAGGACCAACTGACCTGAACTGAAAATGTAAAGACCATGCTCTCAGGCCGTAGGCAGTCACGACTCTAGCCTCGCAATCAATCTCTGCTCTCACCTGGTGAGCCAATCCATCCTGAGAATAACGTCGTAGTGACACAGTGGGGCAACAATCAGGTCAACGACCACTGTCTTGCTACCTAAATTTACTGAGCAAAACTCACAGGTCCGGGTAATATCTGAAAAGGTCCCTACAGCGGTAGTGAGTCTCACTCCCTTCGTAGGAGCAGTATCCAACCCTAGTCTCTTGACTACAGCGCAAGAGATGATTGAAATAGTGGACCCAGTGTCCACCAATAAGAAGACATGCGTACCTTGGATATGAGCCGAAACCTCAAAAGATCTCGGTGCTAAGTCTATCTCGGGCACTTTAGCTGTAAGCGCATGTACTTGAGCCTGCTGTAAACGGTTCGGTTGTGGAACCATGGGCCATTAAGGCGGCCTGAAGCGAGGTGCGGGTGGCCTGAAAGATAGGTGAGCTGGTGCTGATCGAAGGGGTAGAGTGGAAATGGCCTGAGGCATCGGATTGTTGATCCTCTGAGGCGGTGAAAAACCACTGTTTAACATTCTAGTGAAACAATTTATCTCTGTGTGGCCTGACTTCTTGTAGTAAGCACACCACACGTCTAGTCGCCTCACAGGGGTAGGAGATGCTATGAGCCAGTCTACATGAGGCCTCTTACCAAGGAATAGTCTGCTGAAAAAATCAGGTCATAGCCTGGGAGCCATAGGTGCTCGCATATAGCATAACCTGTCCCCATCCTGCTTAGCTCGCAGGGACATGCCCACTAACTCGTCATAAGTAGATATGCTAGCACAACACATCTTTGACCGGATCTCAGGTCGCAGACCCTCAAAAAATTGCCGCATCCGCATCGGCTGGTCACCCAGAAACAAAGGAGCATACCTGCCCAGCTCCGTAAATTGATTCACATATTTCGTCACCAACGTCCCTCCCTGACAGAGGTGAAGGAACTCGCTCTCCTTCTCATGTCGGTAAGTGACCTGAAAATACTTCTCGTGGAAGAGGGTCTCAAATGCCTCCCACGTCCACACATATCCTTCCGCAATAGTGCGAAGAACACTATCCCACCAAAAACTAGCCTCCTTCTTAAACATGAAGGTGACAAGCTCGACTTGCTCTGCTTGAGAATAGTGTAGTGACCTCAGCATCTTAGAGATACAGTCAATCTAGTACTCGGCCTCCTCAGGTCTATGAGTACCCGCGAAAGTGTGAGGTCGTAAGCGCTAGAATCGCTCAAATGTGTCGCTGGCACTAGCGTTCCCAACTGGGTGCATAGGTGAGGCAGGTGGAGTCGCCCCCATCGTCTAAGCAAAGATGCCATTCATGGAGGTCAAAAACTGCTGTTGTTGGATCTGTTGTTGCTATATCAATAGCATCATCTGCTCTAGCTTATCAGGAGGTGGAGCAGACTGAGATGCATGTGGCGTCGACGTAGACGCATGATTCTACTCGAGAACCAAAGGTGTGATAGGTGGTACCACAGGCGGTGCCACAAGTGTCATCCCAGTAGCCGGCTGAGAATCCGGCATAGAGTCAAAATGAGATGGGCTCGAACGGGGGTCCGTATGGCTATCACTTAGGGGAGAGGCCCCGTCAAGCGACTCTCCCAAAGAGAGACGGGCTAAAGTCCTCGTGCCCTTAGGTGGCATGCCTTACAAGCAACAGAAGATACAATCTGTGAGATTTAACATACACACAAACCATCCACAAAGCATTCACATCTCAACTCAAAGAAACATCATGCATTTCATTTAACAAAATTATCACAATACACGAGGTGCAGTAGTACATGGATTGCAACAGAGAATGCATGTGAGCTAATACAACTAAGGGTTCAAACACTAAAACAACTACCAAACTACTACGCCTAAAAAGGTACACATAAAACCAGCAATAAAGCAAACAAACGACAACTACATATTTGACTATTCGTTAGAATCTGGAGATGGAGGAGGGGCACTTTTATCCTGCAGACAACATAGGATAGACTTCAAAGTGCGAATCACTTTCTTAAACTTGTGTTTCACGAGGGCCCTCATATCGATAATATCCTATCGTAGGGTAGCCTGACCCTCCTTAAGTCGAGCTAAGCGGGCCTTCCTATCAGCCCGATCAGGGTCATGCTCTCGTTTCATAGGAGGAGGGCTCTCATCTATATCCTGAGCCTCCTCTTCTTCTTCCTATTCCTCCTCTTCTTCTATTTCAGCTCCACCTTCTTCTTCACTCTCTTCCTCTTCGCTTTCTGTCTCATCCTCACTCTCCTCAAGTAGGGCTTGTTGTTATCGTGGCCTGATATCCATTTGATTGGAGTAGTCTCGTTGATGTAGTAGATCGGCACCGGCAATTTCGCCCTAAGCCTATAGCCAAACTCAAGTGTAATCTTGCATATGAGTCGGCCGAATGGGAGCAAATCAGTCCTTCTATTTGAACGTGTGGTAAGGACTATCTGTCACAGAATATGTGTAGGCACACACAACTTCTCTCCCTGTCCCACTTGGTATAAGAAATCCACCATCGGGCGCGTGCACTCACTGCGATTGCTCCACCTGGGTTAGACGTTGAACGTGAAGATGTGGTGAAGCAGGCAGAATTCGTCCATCATATTGATCACTAAAAGGCTATTATTTAGCTGTTATTGGACCAGACAACCACAAAGGAACCATGTGCGGTGTTCCCTTTCACGTGCACTCCTTAGATTCTTCTCGCTTGCATGCACCTCGCCGAGAGGCACTTTCATAAGCTGAGATATTAAAGCAACGTTGATTATGGCCTCCCGATCTCTTCCAAATGAAATTTTGAACTGCAAGGGCTCCAACATGACTCTCGAATGTGAGCATTGAAAGCTCAAATAGTGCTCACATTTGTGCGGTACTCGCCCTCAAATAGCGGATCCCACCTGGCTTCTTTCAGGCACTCAAACAACATGTACTCCCCAAATAGCCGTGTATCCACATGAGCTTCAAAAAGGACCCTACATTCCTCATAAACTCCGTGCGAGAGCTCCGCCAATAGAGTCCTTCCCAAGGGAGCCCTGGGATCTAGATCCCTCTTGGTCTGTAACTCTCGATTAGTGCTTATACTCGCGGCGGCACCTCTCGGCCTCCTTGAATGGGTGGGGCAACTAGGCCCGACTTCATCCACAGAAGCCTTCTTCCTTTTCATGAAAGAGAGAATGGTGAAAATTGAAAATATGGCCGTAACTAGCTCGAACAAAGCCATGGAAAAGGAAAGAAAAGAGGGAAATGGAAAGTTTATGGGGTTTTCATGAATTTGAGACTCAAAATGGGATTTGAGTGCCCAAATGGAAGGAAAAGAAAGGCGAAATCAGCAATGGAGATGGGTTTTAAGGGGTTGGTGTAGACGATGCACAAAAATGGAAGAAGGAAGTGCTTAGAGGGTGATTTTTGTGGAGATTTGAGAAATTGCTTGAAGAAAGGAGAGCTTGGAGGGATAACTTGTGAAGAGAGGACACTATAGGAGGGTTTAAATTTGACCAAACATACATCAATGGGCCACACAAGACCCTAGATTTATCAGCCCGCGCCGGCCCGTCCGACTTCGCCCGCTGGGCTTTGAGGCCTCGCCACTGGTCGCTGGAGGTCCCAACAAGGACTCACCGGTCGGGCGATGTCCTCCCCCCCCCCCCCCCCCCCCCCCCCTTAGGTCTAAAAATGTGTGGGTCCCACCTTGGGTCCCCCTAGAAGTGCCCCGATTGGCCCCTTACTTAGTTTTGAGTCATTTCGGGTCCTTCCGGATAATTTCTGATGTATATACAAGTTTATCAATTTTTAAACGGTTGGGATAGGATAAAACATGGTCTATACACGTCGATTAACGGTCTAAAAGTGGGTTAGGATCGTTTCACATGCTCACGGGTATGTGCGGACCTGATCTCGACGATCATTTTCAGTAATATTTCGCCAATTGGTGAAACTGGGAAACCTAAATTTATTTATAGATTTTTCTCGCACCTTCCTATGTCAAATTTGCATCAGCACACATTGTGTGACCATAAACCAGGTCCGGTTTAATCCAAATCATGCTCTGATACCAACTTGTAATGCCCTAAAAATCGGGGATCGAGTATAACTCGGCTCCGAATTCCAAAACATCACTTATGCAATATTTTTTATGATGGATGTATGTTGTCTGTATTAGTGTATGAAACATGAAGTATATTAAGCTAAATCAGCAAAACATAATCCAGGGATAGTTGTAATATGCAAGCGAAAGACTGAAATGAATCTATAAACTAGTACAAGACCCCAAAATATGTAAGCTTTGCCAGGTCAATAGTTACAAGTATTATTTCAAAATACAAATGTCAAAATATGATAGTCCTCTATAAAGTACGAACCCTAAAGCCCCGATGATTTAGAATGGTCTAAGTGAACCCGCCTGAATACTGCATACACGAGAATGCCTCCTCGTCATCTTCAAACTCTGGCTCTGCCTCACGAGTCACATCAACATCTGCATCTAAGACAGAGTCTGGTTGGTGTTTAAGCACCATCCCAGAATGTGGGAGTGAGTGATCAACTCAGTGGAACTATACAACAAAGGTTAACCTATTATCAATTCAATCAAGCAGTAATGATAAGGTAATATAATTAAATATCCCTAAGTACTCTGATTAATACAGGAATGTATGAAGGAATGATGCATGCTCTCGCCTGCACTCCCTCTGCGATCTTCATCTTACGGTCTCGCATGTCAGTCACTTCCTCAGTGCTCCACCCAACGCCAAACGGCACATGCAGTGCGGTTCATATACATGATTATCGAGTTCTTATTAGTCCTTTTCATACAGCAAGATTGGGAAGCTAAGGTATCTCCCTTATATCAATTCCCAAATAATGATCCATTCTAGGGTCGTCAGTCCTAGTAAATCTCATACGATGTTACGGTTCTAGGTCACTATACAGGGCTCATCACCAATTAATACAGGCTTAGTTATACCCTAGATGCTACAATAAGGCTCATCGCCTCAATGCAGTTTCAAGGTATTCTCGAGGTCACTACAAAGGGCTCGTCACCAAATCAGTGTAGGCCGACAGCACAAATATAGTGTCCCATACCACCATATTCGGCTCACGAGTCTGAGTTGCTCACTGGTCACTATGGGGAGGTTCGTTGCCCCAGCGTAGGCCGACAGCTCGATCAGGTGTCCCATACCACCATGTCTAGCTTATGAGTCTTAACGGATCGAGGTACCAAGGTTAACAGGGTTTCACTGGTGAGTTTGGTAACTTAGATTCAAGCAGTAGTGTCCATACATGGTGAAGATACATCGGGTCAATTGGGTTAATTGACGAGCTCGACTAGGACGATCGCACGTTGAGTTGATCGACATGAAGTGCATAAGCACTCTGTGTGGCCTAACCACTGCCAACATCCCAAGTATGGCTCGGATTCATCGAACACATCCTATGTGGCGAAAACAACCTCAGCCACCAAAACAAGGCTTATTACCGATTTCCTGGACTATGATATAGCCCCAATCACGTGCATTCCCAGCAAATAAGCATATGAGATAAACAAGAAATAAGGAGTACTCAAGTCAAACCCTACGATCATGTGAACTTATTATGGAATATAACTTAACATGAATATACAGTACATGGAGGAAAACATACACATAGTTAAACATGAATCAACAAGTTATACGGTACATGGAGGAAATCATACACACAGTTAAGGTAGTTGGGATTCATATCTCAACTCACCTATAAATAACACTTTATTAACTACTAACTCATTCAAACATTTTTATAAAAACTTAGACTACACTTTCCAACATACATCACATATGCTGGTTATATTACATATTTGGGAAAATCCCTTTGCCAAGGAGTTATCACATACATAACAATCATATACCTATGACAGTTAATCATGGAAATCATAAATTCAGATTTCGAATGTATACAAACATTTCAACAAACACACAAATTCCCCTATATACCACATAGTTCATATGTATACATAAAACGAAACGGATATCACATTTGACATGCGAAATAGCATCCATGTTAGTAATAAATCATTAACTGATATTGAAAGCCTTGAAAACCATAACCTATACGTATATAGTCTGCACCTTATGCTGATAAATGCATAACGGATTTGATTTAAATGTTTAGTCTTCGTCAACGGCAGATTGGCAACCTAGAGCACGAAGTAGGTTAGCTACATCATCACTTAGACTATTTGAAGCCCTAAAACGGATTAGGGTTAGGCTTTCTTATCCAAGTATGGAATCGGTATCGCCCGAATAGCGATACGAATAGGCAGATTTGGCATGTAGTGTAGCTGGGAAGAATTCCAGGATGAATCACCAACTCACTCTCTCTCTTTCTCTCTCTTTCCCTTCCTTTTCTTCTCTTTTCTTTGATAGGGTTTTAGAATTCATATGGAATATATGAGAGGGGTTTTAAAGCCCTTATATAGGCCTATAACTGATGGAAACAACCCTAGGGCCATGGTATACTTAGGTTATAGCCAAATCGGGTTTGTTCTAATCCAACGGAGTAGTTCTGGAAGTCCCTTTACTGAATGTGGTCGGACTTAAGCTTTCTAATATTGAATCTTGATCAAGCTAAGTTTTCAGTCTGATCAAATTTACAGATCGACCATGGCAGTCCAATTTCAGTTCAACGGTCACCGACACTCGATTAGGGCCACAAGCACATTGGCATGTGTGGGACATTTCTCCTGATCCGAGGGTATATTTGGGTTAAATTTTGATGGTTAGAATGCTTATAATTGGCGCGTAAGTGATACGACTCAGATTACTTAAATTCGTATTTAATTTCTAAAAAGCTTCACGTTTCTCACACACTTCGCTCCGAACTCAAGTAAATCATCCCAGGACATCATTTGGACTTAATTTTTGAGGTGGTCGTCAAGTTCAACAAGACGGTCGTATTTGTCTAAGTTTGTCACTATCGGACTTTTAACGTGCGGTCCAGGTCCGATACGGAGTTTAAATGTGCTCCCGAGAGCATCCGGGTTTAGAGATTTATCCTAGATTTCAAGGTAATGTAACATTAAAAATTCTACAAGTTTTGGATCTTACAGATCGTATTTAAAGTGATTGGTGTTAATTTCTTAGGTAATCTAGTTTAACGCTAGTTAATTCTCGTTTAATTTCTAAAGGATTTTGTCTTAAGTGATTTTTTCCTAAGGCGGTATTCGGATCTTTGTACGAATTTTTTCAGGATGTTACACATGGACACATACAAATCAGAATGGGCCTTACATATGGGCCTCATATACAAATCAGATTGGGTGGCCCTGCACATTTCAAATGGGCCCCATCAGATGAACGATTTGGATCAAACATGCACATTACGTGGGAGCCATGTGGATAGATGTTATGAATATACAACACATATATTACAGTTGCCCCACATTTCATGGGCTGGATGGAGTGGATACAACATCTTCATCAAGGTGGGCCCACGTCTCATGCCAGAAATGGATGGGCAGCCTGAGAGTAAAGCACATACATCATAGGTAGGCTCCACCGTCCAAACCCCTAGACGATGGAAGACATGAATTAAAAATAAAAAATATATATAAATATAACATAGGTGGGTCCACACGTATGGGAACCACTAGCTTTGATAAAGCTAAGAGGCCTCTAAGACCGATTCACACCCTCATCACCACCATCCCTCTCGTCATCATCACCATCATCATTACAATCGCCAGAGTCACCATCACCCACATCGTTGTCATTAGACCCACCCACTGCATCACTCTCTGCCTCGGTGTTGGACAATATCTCCCTACCATGTGTCCTGCGTGATAGTGACTATCGCAGATTGGCTACCGAGCTTCTCGTTAATGGGTCAAATGCCTCATCAGAAATATCTGCTGCTCCACATGTGCATTGTTGACCCAACCACTGCATCACTCTCTGCCTCATCAGAACTTCTTGTTAATGGGTCAAATGCCTCATCAGAAATATCTTGATTTTATGAATATGATAATGCTTAATCTGTATGTTTTATACATGTTTGTATCATGAGGTGAATATGAGAGCTTGGATTGAAAAGAAATTTAAAAGCATGGATTTGATGCTTAAGAGTCAATAAGGCAAGTGATGGATCTTAGGAGACTAAGATTGAAGATTTCAAGACCCTAAGATCCAAGGAAACCAAGTGAAGAAGGAAGAAAGTCAAAAGTACAAAGAACAAAAATTCATACTGTCTAAGTCATCGACCACCGTTCGATGACATCAAAGACAATGTTCAATGACATCGAACGTGGGTAGATAACATCGAAGAATTATAGAAAATTAAGTTTGGTTACTAGAAAAATTGGATGTATTTATCGTTGACATCGAAGCCTTGTTCAATTGCTTGAAGGCCTACTTGATGACATCAAAGGCAATTCGATGACATCAATATTTTGGTGAATTTTGGTGTTTTTCATGTGGGTGGTTGATCCATAGATTAAGGCCATTTGGACGGTCCTAATGTGGTCTAAAAGTAGTGTGGGGTCCATATAACGGTGTAAGGTGGACTGTTGATTAAGACAACAGTTCTACAGTTAAGCAATCCTCCACCGTTTCAATTTCTCGCTTGCATCTCGTTTGCTAAGGGATATTCATTGAAACCTAATTTAGACATTCCAGATTAGCTCGAGAGAAGCTTCCAGATGCTAAAGTTCGGATGAGATTCGTCTTTCCTTAATAAGGAAAGATTCTTTCTCTAATCTGTCGGGTGGGGCATATTTTTGGAAACAGTAGGGCCGGATGTTTTTTGCATGTGTGGCTTCCTTCCGACAGGTTCTAACGTCGGATTGGACAAAGAAGTGGTGGACGTAGATATATCCTCCTCGTCAGCACCATCCTAACGCATTGCTAGATCAGTCGCTAATAGAGGTGGCAATGGTGACTTCCAATCATAGATCATAGTATGATCAGGGTCGGTGGAACCCCACCAATCAGATGGATGGTCTGGATCAAGCTTTTGTATTCATATGGATAGTCGTTTGGTATCGTCAATGGATGGCCCGATTTAAACGAATGTTAGGCGGGAGAAAATTTGAAATTCCTCTCCCAAGTGATTTCTATCGGGTCAAGGCAGTTTTGACCCGATATGAAGATTCCGTGCACAATGCGTGTATAAAATTTGCATACACCCACGTATCAAATGTGGGTCGTATGATCTGATCTAGGCCGATCAACACCGTTCATTCACTTTTGGGAGGTCCACTAATCACTTTAGATTAGTAATTTGTATGCTCAAAAGGTCAGGTGGGTCGAACTTCATGAAATTCATTATTAACGTCAATTCTAGGAAATCTAGTGGTCGGATGGCTTCTGATCCTGATCTTAGTGGTTCTATAGGTTTCCAAAGTCAGTGAAATTACACTTCGACAGTTGGTTTGATAGCTAGAGCATCCTGATCTCTGAATGGGCCATAAATAAATTCTTGGTTATATAGTTATATTCTTGCCATTTTGATGACCAGATTGTACTCAATTTAATCATTAGCAGTTAATAGAGTTATAGGGTCTGCCTAAATGGGATTTAACGGTCTACTTTAGAGTTTGGTGGTCTTTGTGTGGTGATTAAGTGACGGACCCTTAAGTTGGACCCGGATGCATGGTGGGTTTGATAATCTGATTCCCAACTTGAAAGATGAATGGTTTAATCTACTTTGTTTAGGATTATCTATGATGTTTGTTGTCGGATCTAGAAAATCTTTTGGTTAGATTGATCCATATCTGACTCATTAGGGTTCTTAGGTCTTTAAGAATTGTTAAATTTGCAGTTTAACTATTAATTTACTAATCTAGTGATGGATTGGAAAATCAGTTGTTAAGGACTCGATCTAGAAGTGCAGGTTAATTTTAAGGGCTAGATTCAGGCTAAAACGTGGGTTTCGTGACGGTGTGATGATTTATCTTAAAATCAAGGGTTGGATAGCTCGATCTCTAGACGAAGATCATTCCTACAGTTAGATTTTGACTAGAGTGTATGTGAATGGTTTAATAAGCTATGATGTCATGGTAATACCAGAGTACGTGAAAGTACGGGGTGTTACACATACCAACACATGTCACCATTGGTTGGCATGTTTGTATTGACCATGGAAAATTAAATACGGTAAAAAGGAATGACCATTTCCCTCTGCCATTCATTAATCAAATTTTAGAGAGGGTAGCAGGTCACTCCTATAGTTTCCTTGATGGATATTCCAGATATAACCAAATAGAAATAGCCCTGGAAGACCAAGAGAAAATCACATTCACTTGTTCATTTGGCACGTTTTTTTTAAAAGGATGCCATTTGGATTATGCAACGCCCCAATAACTTTTCAACGGTGTATGTTAAGTATTTTTTCAAATATGGTTGAGAAGTTTGTTGAGGTTTTCATAGATGATTTCTCTGTATTTGGGAGTAGTTTTGAGGAATGCCTTAACAACTTATCTCTTGTCTTATCTAGGTGTGAAGAGAAGCACCTTGTCTTAAATTGGGAGAAGTGTCATTTCATGGTTCAAAAGGGAATTGTTTTGGGCCATATTATCTCTAAAAATGGAATCAAGGTAGATCGTTCAAAATTGGACATTATTGATAATCTACCTATTCCCTGAAGTGTTAGAGATATTAAATCACCTCTAGGTAACGCTTGTTTCTATAGAAGATTCATCAAGGACTTTAGTGCTATTACTAGACCTTTGATTAATCTTCTTTAAAAAGGATGTCCAATTTAAGTAGACGGATGAGTGTGTAAGTGTCTTTAATAAAATTAAATCATCCCTTACCACCACAACTATCATGTGTTCACCAGATTGGATACTTCCTTTTGAATTAACATGCGATGCGAGTGATTATGCCATAGGGGCTGTTTTGGTCGAAAGGAAAGATAAACGGCCCTACGTTATTCATTATGCGAGTAGAACTCTAAACTCGGCTCAAGTGAACTACTCAACAACTGAAAAAGAGTTACTTGTAGTAGTTTTTGCTTTGGATAAGTTTATGTCCTACTTGCTGGGATCCAAAGTGGTCATTTTCACAGACCACTCGACGTTGAAATATTTGTCATCTAAGAAGTATACAAAGCCAAGAATTTTGAGATGGATCCTCCTACTTTAAGGATTTGACTTAGAGATAAAAGATAAGAAAGGAGTAGAAACGTAGTGGTCGATCACCTTTCTAGATTGGTATTAGATGATTCCACTGAGGAGATACATATCCAGGATACTTTCCCTGATGAACAATTATTTACGATCTTCAAATTGCCTTGGTATGTGGATATAGTGAACTACCTTGTAGTAGAAAAAATGTCATATCATTGGAAGTCATAGATAGAAAGCGTTTTAAAACCGATGTTATGAACTTATTCTAGAATGACCCGTATTTATATAAATATGGGACTGATCGAATTTTTAGACGTTGTGTCCCAGAGGATGAAGTTCAAAACGTTATTTCCTTTTGTCACATAGAAGCATGCGGTGGTCATTTTTCTGCTAAGAAAACCACTGTAAAAATTTTATAGTGTGATTTTTACTGGCTCACCATGTTTAAAGACACCCACACTGATATATGTCAAAGATTGGGAAGAGTGTCCCAGCGTAACATGATGCCTTTATCCCCTGTTTTACCATTATTTTTTTTTTAATTGTTGGGATATTGATTTTATGGGCCCATTTCCATCTTTTTTTGGATTTCTTTATATATTGGTTGCTATAGATTATGTTTCTAAGTAGATTGAAGCAGTTCTAAGTAAGACCAATGACAATAAAGTGGTCTTACGATTCCTTAAAAAAAATATTTTTTTTCTAGATTTAGAACTCCAAAAGCCATCATTATTGATGGCGGGTCTCACTTTTGTAATAGGACATTTGAGGCTTTGATGAAGAAATATGATATCCAGCATAAAGAGACCACCCCTACCACCCATAAATGAGTGGGCAAGCTGGGATTTCTAATTGGAAAATCAAACATATTTTAGAGAAAACTATAAGGCCAGATAAGAAGGATTGGTCCCTCAGACTATCCGATGCTTTATGGGCTTATAAGACTTCTTATAAGACCCTGATTGGAATGTCCCCATACAGATTGGTACATGGGAAGGCTTACCACTTACCTGTGGAATTAGAACATAGATCCTACTGGGCAATAAAGAAATTAAACTTTGATATGAACAAAGCAAGTGGATAAAAGAAACTAGAGTTGAATGAATTAAAGGAGCAGAGTAGAGACTCCTATGAAAATTCTAAAATATACAAAGAGATTACTAAAGCTTTTCATGATAAAAACATCCTGAGGAAGAATTTTGAACTTCAGCAAAAGGTCTTATTGTACAATTCTTGTCTCCAATTCTTTTCAAAAAAGTTAAGATCAAGATGGACAAGCCCCTTCGTTATGAAGAATGTTTATACTTATAGGACTGTTGAATTGAGAATCCACGTAATGGCAATGTGTACAAAGTTAATGGTCAGAGATTGAAGCCTTATGTGGAAAACTTTCATTTGGGAGAGGAGTCTGTCCTTCTTCATGAGCTAGAATATTTGGATTGATGCTCCTAGTATGATGGAGCATTTGTGTAGGATTTGTCTAATATTCATTTTTTTTGTAACAATTAGCATGTGTGTTTCTTCATGGCAGGTACTATCCACCATTTCTGTTATTTTTATTATTTTCTCCATTACATGTATCATTATACTGGGGACAATGTAGATTTTATGTTGGGGTGTGGATGGTCATCCATGTGATTTTTTATTTTTTTTATTTTTTTATTTTTTTTATTCTTTTAGGTTTCGAGTTTCTTTTATAGGTTCATGGAAATTTTTTTCAACATTTTCAAAATTAAATGTTTATATATAAAAATGTGAACATGATATTATGTAAATTTCAAAGGCAAAGTTAATACTTATTCTAGGTTGATAGCAGTCAGAATTTTGATAATTGAAAATTATAAACTTGAGTTCAATTATGTAATCATTAGTTTAAAGTAAGTTGTAATTTGATGTACTGAATTTATAAAACACCCTACCTAACTAAGTGAGGGATATGATATATGAACTAGAATAATAAATTTTAATTCAAACAAGGTTGAATGAACTAATACCATTGATATATGTTTTTTAAAAAAGAGATTTTTTTAAATAATTATAACAATAGTGTCGGTAATCCGTAGTAAGGATACTTAAGTATCCAGTGCTGTTACCATTACAATTATGATACCTTAGGTTATGAAGAAAACCTGGTGGAAATTTTCATCGAAGGGTAGTCTATAATAATGAGGATATGATAATAAAAGAAGAAAGGGCATGGAGGAAATGAGATAACTAGAGATTTTATATTCTTAGTATGATTGAAAAGAGTTAGGGTAGGGAACATGCATATTTCTCAAAGTTAGACTAGTGTTACTGAGCACCTAATTATATTAGATCATAATTATTTTAAATTTTGATTAGATCTCTAAACTCAAGGATGTAATGGATTAGTAAATTAAGATTCTAACTAACTTCAGACTTAGGACAAGTTTTTCTTTATTTTGGAATTCATATGATGAATGGAGGCATAATTGTATAAATTTCAGAGTTTTGAAGTATTTTTCATGTTTTCAATGTTTGTGGGTAACATTTCTGGAAACCCTCACAAGACTATAACTCGTCTACTAGGGGAAACCTAGGAGCTTAAAGGCTTGTTGCATACGCTAAATGCAATCGAGATTACATGCGAAAGTGGTGTAGATAGAATTTTTTTTTCATTTTAATTTTTCTAGAATTAGTTCTTATTCTTATTTTTACTTTTCTCCACTTATTTTGCTAGAGACAAGAAAATTACTGGTTGGGGGGGGGGGGGGGGGGGGGGGGGGGGGGGGTGTTGAGGGTCAAATATTTCATATTATCCCTCATTTATATCTTGGTTTTATAAATATGATAATGTTTAATGATTTATTTTACTCATATTTGTGTTACAAGGTGAATTTAAGAGCTTGGATTGAAAAGGGTGCTAAAAGCATGGATTTGATGCTCAAGAATCACCAAGTCAAGGGATAGATCTTAGGAGATCGAGATTGAAAAATTCATATGCTGAAGATTCAAGAAAATCAAGTGAGAAATGAAGAGAATTAAAGATTTTAACTGAAGAAAAAGAATCTTGAAATTGTCCTGAAAAATCATATTCTGAAACTCTGGGTCATTTTGTTAAATTGCGTAGAGTTAATTCTATTTTAGAAAACTGTGAAGAGTGAAGTTTATTTTAGCAAACCGCGTAAATTTGAGGTAGTTTCCAGAATTTTCAAATCAATTTGAATGAGGGAGTTCCCCACTTATAAATAGGGTTTCTTACGACATTCCTATGCATCATTCAAAGTATTCAAGAGCAAGATTTAGGGTTTTTAGAGAGTTCAATTTTATTAAAGTTTTATAAATTATTTTTTTCTTTTAGATCTTTTCTATTTACATTTATTTTTTTTTGTTGTTTTTCTATTTTGTAATTTAGTTATATTTTTCTAGTTCCCTCTAGCCCAAGCTAGAAGTGAAGCACATTGGTTTAATGATTTTATAAATTATGATAATTGATTGCTTTTAATGATGAGATGAATGTGTATGCATGTTATCAATTATATAGGTTTAGATTTTTTATCATCATGTGAGATCTATATGTTTCCGTCATATGAGATCCATATTGATGGATAAGCTTAACCTGGATTAGCTAGATTTTCTAGATGGGAGATATTCTCTACCTACTATATTTCTTTGATTTATTATCTCATGGATATTGAATGCTTAAAATCACTGACGCTTGGGAATATATATAAATAATGCTAATTCATGATTCTCTAATCTTTTATATCATTTATTAAAATATTTAAATTATTTTATTTTTCCATTAGGCTGACCATAGTACTTAGATCCTAGTTGTGTTATCAAAGTTATCATGACTTATGGAACATTAACCTATGTGTGGAACTTTGAAGCTTGGGTGTTGTTTTCAAATTAATTAAATTTCGTACACTCAAAACATTCAAAATCATTTCATTTGTTAAGTTTTCATTACTTAGTTAATTTTACATTTGATTTTCTCATTTTCATAAATCATCTCTATGTGGGAATGACCTTATATTTACAAGATATTACTTACGAACCTCTGCACTTGGAAGCAAGCAATCAACGAGCATGGTTAGCATCATGAAAACAATAGTAGCTTTATGGAAAGTAAGATGAAATTCACTAAGCACATTAAAAAACTTGATATATGAACTTATGCTCTTAATAGATTGATGAAGAATCTATGTGATTGATTGCTCATTTGATTCGGATCTAGGTTTTTAAAATTTCACTCTCGCTTCTTGGAATTATACTCATTCATACTTATTTGCACAAAGGATTGGTTTCTGAAAGAGGTTTAAACATTAATAATTAAATATTATGTCATGCATGTTTTGCTCGGGACTAGGAAAATGCTGGTTGGGGGGTGTGTTGTGTCTTAAATATTTCATATTTTTCCATGTTTATATCTTGGTTTTATGAACATGAAACGCTTAATGGGTATGTTTTATACACGTTTGTATTGCAAGGTAAATCTGAGAGCTTGGATTGAAAAGAGTGTTAAAATTAGCATGGATTTGATGCTCAAAAGTTAACAAAGAAAGGAATGAATCTTACGAGACCACGATTGAAGATTTCAAGACCTTAAGATCTAAGGAAACAAAGTGAAGAAGAAGGAAGTACAAAGTACAAAGTGCAGAAATTCACATTATCTATGTCATCGAAGCCAGTATTTAATAACATCGAACACGGGTAGATGACATCAAAAAATTATAAAAAATCAAGTTTGGTTGCTGGACAAATTGGATGTATTTATCAATCACATTGAAGCCCTGTTCGATTGCTCGAAGACCTATTCGATGACATTGAAGGTAGTTTGATGACATCGATATTTTGGTGAATTTTTGGAGTAACTCGCTAGAACACTCTGGCATTTCTCGATTGCTCGAAGGCAATTCGATGACATCGAAGGTATGTTCGATGATAAGAAGAGTTACGCAGTGTGAAAGGTGTTACGCAGTGTGAAAAGGCACAACTTTCGAATTCAAGTTGTGTTCGATGACATCGAAGGCTGTTTGATGACATCGAATGCATTACGCAGACTTACACGGAATACATAAATTTAAAGCGATTTTTTTATTTTAGATGGACAAGGCTATAAATATGAGTTTCCTAAAAACTTGTAAACATGAATTAGGTTTTGGGAAGCAGAGCAAAAAGGTGGAGTAGCCTCCCATGAGTTTGTCTTCTCTCCTTTTCTATTTTTAATGCTTTCTTTTATAGTTTTAGATCCAATCATGTCTATGGTTGGCTAATCCTCTTGGCTAGGGCTAAGAGGTGAAGCTTATAACATGTTGGATTGATTTTCTTGCTTTGATTCTTTCTCTTAATGAAGCTCATTGATTTCTAGTTTGATATTAAAGGAATATTTTTAGATTTTTATGATTTATTGTGACTCAAATTACAATAGATGTTGTGATAGCTTTAGATATCTTCTTTTTCTATTTTGAGATTGTGAGATTAGTAAATCTTGTTGTTCTCCATTGTCTCTTGGGCATGGTAAGGTGATGAAATCCCTTCTAATCATCATAATTCTTCTCCATTGTGGACTACATCAATGAAAAGTTCATAGATTTAATTATCTCATCTTCCAATTGGATAAGATAGGACTCTGATTCCAATTGTGTTTCTTGAATCAAGTAAGGTAACATCTTGATAACTGCAAGTGGATCCTCGGCACCCTAGTTCCCACATTTTAATTGATAATTTCAATCAACACCATTCATAATTACTCCCTTGTATTCTATATTTAGATTTAGATCTTCTTCTAGTTCTAGTTCTAGTTATTTTTAGAATACTTATAAGATCAGTCCCTGTGGATTTGACCTCGGTCTCATCGAGATTATTACTACATCGCGACCCTACACTTGGGGTTGTGAACATGTATCAGCATCGATCCCTTGTCCCACTACCTCCTCTTTAACATGGGGCTCTGATCACCATTCCGAGTGTCCAAGTCGTTTGACCTAACCTACTAGTAAATTAGATCCTTGTTCTCTTCCTCAATAAATGAATGTTGTCCGATCACCATTAGATCCAATGAGTCCTATGATTTTCTTCTTCATTCAGATCAGAGTAGCCTCTCTCATAACTTCATATTGTAGTGACAATACACTACTTTTTAAAGCCGGTCGTACCCTAAATCTGTTGCACTTATTTGTGTGGATGAGGGAGAATGTGCTCTAATTTCTTTCACAAGATAAGGATGAGACTGTCTATGTGGACATACAGACAACCGGCTGCTGTGAAAACTCACAGTTAGTCCTGTACATGACCCACCATTCTACTATGAATTTTAAAGTTATTTCATTACTTTTAAATTTTGTAAAATAATATGAAAAGCAACTTTAAATGTAGCCACTTACATGGCATCATGGTGGTCTTCAACATCTTTACTACTTAACACTCGAATATTCTAGTCACATTGTGGAATTTAACAATCTGTAAATGGCATATAACAACTAAGGGTAATTATGGAATTGTTAAGATACAAATATGGACAATGTAGGTGCAGAATATATTTATCTCAATATCGAATGTATCTTTCCTTGGATAGTTAGGGAATAAGTTCTTGTACACTTTATGTACAACACTCTTCAGTTCATTGTCGATATATAGATTCTTATATAGTGGTATTTTGTATTTAGGAAATACACTAAAAATCTACATGATTCGAATATTTAGACATTAATAGCAAAGTATTGGAGCATATAGACAAAAAAGTATATAAGTACCTACCAGCCTCATGTAGTGGGTGGGAAAGTGTCCTCTCCCAACGATCGTCTATTTTTGCATACACCCACTCATAAGCTTTAGGGACTTTAGCCTGGATAGCTTCTTTCAACAATTGTATGAAGGAATACAATGACCTTATTGATGGATTCCTTTCATTGTCCACCATCCTCAACACTATACAAATAGGTGTTTTCTTGTCACCACAAGTGCAGGGTTGTGATGTAGTAATAATCTCAGTGAGACTGAGGTCGTACCCATAGGGACTTGCTTTGTATGATTTCTAAAATAGAATAGAACTAGAACTGGGATCTACTAACTAAAATTGGGATTTAAAGAGATCAATGGTGAAATAACTATCAATAATAATAAAAAACTAGAGCAATAAGGATCCACTAGTATCTATCTTAATGCTACTTGATTCAATTAATAACACGACTAGAATCAAAGTCCTATCCTATCCAGTCGGATGATAAAGCAGTTAAGACATCATAGATATATCAAAACAAATTATGAATTTTCATTACATTGGTTCTCTTATAAGGCATCAATGTAATGATCGTAAGGAATTCAAGCATCTACCATGCCCGGAGTCAATGATAAATCAAGAAAATTTATATATCACGCAATTTCAAAACAGATAAGAATATATCAACAAGCTTTCCTAAGCATCCATTGTTCCTGAAGTCGACAATGGATTAAAATAAATTGAAAATAATTCTTCATTCAAACCAAAAATCATGAATTGTTTAACATATAAACCAAATAACTTGAATTAAAATAAAATAAGCATCAAAACAAACTATAAGCTTCACCTCTTAGCAATAGCTAAGAGATTAGCTAACCAAAGACATGATTGCACTAAAACTCTTAAAGAAAAACATAAAAACTAACTAGAAAAGAAGCATTGAAGAGGAGTAAGAACTCCTTAAAGCACCATAACTCCTTGCTCTACTCCTACACCCTAATTCGTGCTTAGAAACTAATAAAACATCCCTTTAAATAGGCTTGAATCAGACAGACTTCAAAACCGCCTCAATTTACGCAGCTTTTGCAACTTCAATGAGAACTTCGATGTCATCGAAGTTCCATCGAAGAGTTCAATTCAAATTTAGAAATTGTCGGTAACCAACTGCTGAATCTACGTAAGTCATTAATAACATCACTCGTCCAACTGTTGAATCTACATAAGTCATCGATGACATCGAACATGTCTTCGATGGGATCAAAGAATGCTCCAAACTATCCATAGAGTAAATCATATAATTCATGATTTTTTCGATGTCATCAAATTGGCTTTGATGGTATCGAGCGTTCCTTTGATGGGATCGAACCCTCATTCAATGGCATCGAAGATTGCACCCATATGTCTAGCAACGAAGCTTGATTTTTTCTGATTTTTTTGATGGGATTGACTTCCTTTGATGACATCGAACACTTACTTCAGTAGCATCAAAGTGGTGTTTGATGACATCGAACTATTAAGTTCAATACTTCTAACTTTCTGCACTTTGTAACTTTGAATTTCTTCATTCTTCACTTGGTTTTCTTGGATCTTGGACTCTTGAATTCTTCAATCTTAACCTCCAAGTATCCAATCCTCACCTTGATAATTCTTGAGCATCAAATCCATGGTTTTAGCATCCTTTTCAACTTAATCTCTTAAAATCACCTCGCAAGAGAAAATATGTGTAAATAGGTCAATTAAGCATTATCCTATTCATAAAACCAAGGTATAAGTAGGAAAAAATATGAAATATTTCACACTCAACACATCCCCCAACTAGCATTTTGCTAGTCCTAAGAAAAACATGTGAAGAATCAACGTTATAAGGATTTAAGTTCAAATCTCCCTTAAAAAATAAGATCCTGTGCAGTCTTATATATGTGAATAAAATTCAAATATATATGGGTGAAATATCATTGATCTAGAACCTAATTGCACTAGTAAACAACTAATAAGTTCCTTCTCATCAATTAACCAATAGAATCCATCTAAACATCAAGTTCCTAGTGTGCTCAGTGGGTTTCAACTTACATTCTATAGAAGTTAACTTTCATTTCATAATGTTAACTATTAAGTGTGAAATATTGCATATTTTCCCTATTTATGCCTTGGTTTTATAAAGATGATAGTGCTTAATCGATCAAATTATGCATGTTTTCATGTGCGAGGTGATTTCAAGAGTTTAAGATGAAATTGATACCCAAAGGAAGGTTTATGCTCAAAGGATTACTAAATAAAGATTTGGAGATTTGAAGGTCATTAATAAAGAATTCACATGCCAAAGATCCAAGGAAACCAAGTGAGGAATGAAGAGAATAGAAGATTTGAAGTGAAGAAAAGGAATCCTAAAAATTGGCCTGAAAAAATATATTATGGAATTCTGAGTCTAAAATAGAATAGTCCTGAAACAGACCTTCAGTTCGACTGAAGTGCAGTTTTGGTCTGACCAAAATCGCACAAAACAACCCAATGGGAAGTAGAATTTTCAGCCTTAATTCAGTCTGACCGAAGCCAACTTTAGTCTGACAGAAATCACATAGAATTGTCCTACGAGAAAATGTGATTTTCAGCATTAATTCGATCCAATCGAACCCAACTTCGGTTTGACTGAAGTGTAACTTTTTACACAAATTTGAGGCAGTTTCAAAGTCGGTCCAAGCAAATATTATAAATATGGGTCTCTTAATTATTTCTAAGAATGAATTAGGGTTGGAAGAGTGGAATAAAGTGTTGGAGAACTTCAAAGAGTCCTTCATTCTTCCTCAATCTTCTTCTTCTAGTTAGTTTTTATATTTTCTTTAAGAGTTTTGGTTTCAATTGTCTTTAGTCGATTAATCTCTTATCCAGGGCTAAGAGGTGAAGTTGTAGTATGTTGGGATGTTTATCTTGCTTTAACTCTTAGATATGTTGAACTTCATTGATTTCTAGTTTTGAATTTAAGGAATATTTTTAGCTTTTTATGGTTTATTGTGACTAAAATTACAACAGACGCTGCGATAGCTTTAAATATCTTCTTTTTTGTTTTGAGATTGTGAGATTAGTGAAATTCATGATTCACAATTTTGTCCTGGGCATGGTGATGGATGAATTCCTTTCCAATCATCACAATACTCCTTCATGTGTGAACTAATTCAATGAGAAGTTCAGACTGTGCTTTAATTGCTTATCTTTCAACTGGATAGGATAGGACTTTGATTCCAGTTATCTTTACCGAATTAAGTAAGGTAGCATCTTAATAGCTATAAGTGGACACTTGATGCTCTAGTTTTCTTTTGATTATTGATAATTCATTCACAATTACTTTTAACTATTCCATAATTCAGTTTAGATCTTATTCTAGTTCTAGTTCTAGTTATTTTCAAAATATGTACAAGTATAGTCCCCTATGGATTTGACCTCGGTCTCACCGAGTTATTACTATAGCACAGTCTTGCACTTGGGGTTGTAAATAAGTTTTTAGCACCGTTTCTAGGGACTTCGACTATGTTTTTATGAGATTGATTAGTATTATAATTGGGTTAAGATTAGGGTTAACTTTTGTTGTGTTTTTTTTTTAAAAGGTTAGGATTCTCTAAATTTATTTTTAAAAACTAAATTTATTTTCTGTTTTGTAGAAATATAAAATAAGCATATCTAATCCGATAACTTCTTTCCAACTCTCTTTTATTTTCAGATTTCTTATTTCTGTAATTTTCTTTTTTCTTAGGTTTTAGTTGTTTAGAATTTGAGGGTTATGAGTGTTTCATGCCTGAGTGGGTTCGTGACAATACTCGAAGTCTCTTAAGTGAAGGAGGATCAGTCGAAGGGCTGTCTATCCATCCCCGGAGTAGACACCACTTGAGATCTTTTAAGTTAATTGAAGTAATGGCTACAAATCAACCTCAACACCCAGTTAAAGAAGTTCAAGATGAGAATTAGGTGCACCATGCACCCCCGCCTCATACTCTACGAGATTACTTACAATCGGCGGGAGTGAGTACACCTTCCTACAAGATCTTCACACTTAATGCAGGAAACGTGGATTTCAAACCTAAAGCATTCAACTTCTTCCTAAATTTCATGGACTAAACTCTGAAATTTCATACTTACACATCAAAGAGTTTGATGAGATAGTCGCCACATCACACTTTACAAACGTGTCTGAAGACACGGTGCGACTCAAACTGTTTCCTTTCTCATTGAAGGAGAACGCTAAGACGTGGATGCTCTCCTTAAAGCCATGATCTATCAGCACATGGGTCGAGATGACAAAGGAATTTCTCAAAATATTTTTCTTGTTTCATAAAAATAACACTTCAAGGAAGACAATCATGAACTTCACCCAGAAAGAGGAAGAGACCTTCTTCCAATGCTGGGAAAGATTCAAAGATCTCACGAATTCCTGTCCTCATCATGGCTACAAAATATGGTGAATAATAAGATTTTTCTATAACGGATTGACTTCGCCGATGCACTAGTTCATAGAGATAATGTATAATGGTGAATTCATGAACCAGGAGGTCAATGATGCATGGGATTACCTTGATCAATTGGTAGAAAACGCGCAATAATGGGACACCTCCCCAAGACCCACCACTTCTATGCCTACTCAATCAAAGAAAAGGGAAGGAATTTATATTTTAAAAGAAGAAGATGATATGGTTGCAAGGGTGGTCAATCTGATAGAGAAAGTCGAGGCTATAAAACTTAAGAAGGTGGAAATAGTCAAACCAAAGGAGGTTGTGGAAGTTGCTTGCCGTATTTGTGCCAGCAACATACACTTAACATAGGATTGTCTTACAATTCCTACATTTCAAGAGTTGTTGAATGAACAATCCAACGCCGTAAATAATTACCAACGACCATTTAGTGGTCTTATCTCAAATACATACATACAATCCCAGCTGGAGGAATCATCCAAACTTCAATTGGAGGAACGGAAAAATGATTAATCCTTAAGAGGCCCTTACTTAACTCTTAAATCAAAGGAAACCTCGAGAGGATCCGGTTCTAAAGCACATCCAAAACCAAGAGCTTTTCAATCAAGGGACATTACAAGCATTCCAAGACCTCACTAAGGCCATACAAAAGATTTAGTCACATGTAACAATTGGGAAGAAATGGACTTTTCTAGCCCAACCTTTACCTAATCTAAAATTACAATGTGAAATAAGTGACCCGAGATCTTCGCATAACATAAAACAAGCTAAGTCTATCATCACTCTTAGAAGTGGAAAGATAATCGACAAAACTATTCTAGTTAGGGCTGAAAAGGCTAAGGACTCGAAAGAAGTTGAGAGTGATAGACTTAGCATTGCTCCACAAGAGGAAGAACCAGAAAACCATATAAGCAGGTTGCGCCATTTCCCCAACGATTGATTGCACCAAAACCTCTATCTAACTCTCAGGATATTTTAAAGGTGCTTAAACAATTGAAAGTCAATATCTCTCTATTGGATGTTGTTAAACAAATTCCTTCATATGCCAAGTTCCTAAAAGATTGATGCATTATAAAAATGTGGCAAAATATTCAAAAGAAAATCTTTTTAACAGAAAAAGTGAGTGTCATCCTCAAGAAAGATGTGCCACAAAAATACAAGGATCCCGGTAACCCAACCATCACTTGTGTAATTGGGAATAATCGGATTGAACATGCATTCCTTGACTTAGGGGCAAGTGTTAATTTGATCCCTTACTCGGTCTATGAACAGTTAGGTCTAGGTGCATTAAAACCTACCCAGACCACACTACGACTTGTTGATCATTCAGTTCATGTACCGAGAGGAATGATTGAGGATGTGTTGGTCTAAGTGGATAAATTCTACTATCCAATGGATTTCATTATTTTTGATACTCAGCCTATCATAGACATAACCACTCAGATTCCCATCATTCTTGGTCGCTCATTTCTAACTACATCAAATGTCATCATCAATTTTAGGAATGGAGTTATGAACTTATATTCTGGGAACATGAGATTGGAGCTCAATATTTTTTTCAATATGAGCAAACAATCAGAGGATGTTGACAATAACCACGACATTAACATGATCAATTCTTTCATTGAAGATAGAACATTTTTATTCTATACTCTGACCCTTTGGAGACGTGCTTGGCCCACTTTCTTGACTTAAATGATGACATGATTAGGGAGATAAATGTCTTTCTTGATGCTACATCGGTACTTGAAATTAACTGGTGGAGGCCACAATTTGAGACTTTGCCCCAAACCGATATAATGTCTCTACCGTCTAGTCTCAAGGTGCTGAATCTTGACCTAAAACCTTTGCCCGCTGATATTAAATATGTTTATTTAGGTTAAGAAGATACATACTTGTGAAAGTGCCCTAGTTTGTCAATTAGTGTGAGTGTTGAGTTAGCAAGACAAGTGAACCCCATAGGAAGATTGTTCAAGCGTCTGCTTCAACAGGATGTGTGCCCGAATTTATCAAAGGTACACCTTAGCCTTATATCCCATATCCCAAAATACCAGGTATATAAAACCCTTAAAAATGGATAGAACATCTTAAGGTTTTTGGCAAGAAAACTAATTTACAAAATTAGGAAAATCCTTAAGTTTTCTGCCTTTGTTGATTTATCGACATGTGGTTCGATGAAATTGAACCCTGTTATCGATGTCCTCAAAACTATTTTGATATTATCGAAAAGTGGACTTTAGATGTCTAGCAACTACAAAGAACTTTGGATTGAATTATCGATGAATCGATGGACTGTTTGATATCATCGAATTTTGAATCTCAAGTTCATTGAGTCGACTCGATAAAATCAACATCTGGTCAGGTGTCCAATATACTGCTAAGGAAAATCATGTGATTTTCAATATATCGAAGAGATCCTCGATATCCTTGAAATTCAAATCTCAATGATATCGATAGACCTTCGATTATATTGGATTGAGACACAAATCTATCTAGCAAGTTTTCAGGTTAAATCTTTCATGTATCAAGGATCACTCGATAAAATCGATATTCAAATATTGATCATATCGAGGTGTGGTCGATGTCATCGAACTAGGACATAAACTGTCCAGCAAGCTTATAGTAAAAATCCTTAAAATTATTGATGAATCGACATTGTCATCGATATCATCGATATTCAAATTCTGATGATATTGAGTGATGATCGATCATATCTTATACTTGTTAAGTTTCAAAGGCAAGTGCTCTCACATTTCAAATGTCGAGGAATCGAACCCTGGTTCGATGAAATCGGAGTTCGAAATCCGATGACATTGAGAGTGTTCAATTTTCTTGACCAGTTGGCAAAAAGGTTCAAAAGCATTTGACAATTTGAATTCATATCATCGAGTAGCATTCGATGTTATCAAGAGTATATGCTTGATGATATCGAACTCTGTTAAAAAAATATGACTGTTTTATATCCATTAGAACTTTTTGCCTATTTAACGAGAGCTTGTCTTTGGTTGTTGGTAGAGAAAATAGAGAGTGCTTTTGAGTGTTTAAACCTAGATCATATACCCTAAGCCTTTTCTCTCATGGGAGTTCATCCTTCAATCCACCCTCGTCCTTGACATTCAATAGAGTGGATTGGGGAATGAATTTCTGCATTTAAAGATCTTATAGCTACCATTTTAATGGTAAATCATTAAGCTAGGATACCTTGAATGCATGATGATTGGAATCACTTTGTCTCCTTTATAGGAAAATATTTAATAGAGTAGGATTCCATCATAACCTTGATCCAACCCGTTGCCTTACATTGGAACATCATTTAAGTTGCAGTTCAAAGGAGCTGAAGATTCTTCGTCGTCAAAGGAGCAGATCTTTACTAATGTGCTTAATGGGGCTCATGTACTTATCTGTAAGTCATTAGAGTCTAGAGAACCCTTATGATCATTCCTCTTGTAAGATTGAGTTAAAAGTACTTCTCAACCCTTTCAAGTCCACATAGGAGGCCTCTGATGGGAGTGTACATGGGGGTGCTATGTGGAGAGCATAAACTTAGGTCCTTGTGTAGGTCCTTAACCCGTGTGGTCTAAAACTTGGGTGTTGTGTGTTGGCCCTTGCTCATGGGAGCATAAACTAGTAAGTTCCTTATGTGGATCCTAGGCCTGTGTGGCCTAAAACCTTGGTGCTGTGTGTTGACCCTTGCTCCTATGTGGGGCATAAACTTGTGTTGTGGAGACACGTTAGAGTTTGCCTAGAGTAGGTTGTACTAGTTTGAGGTCAACATGATTTGAAACCTCCATGAATGAGATCCGATACACTCAAGGGTTGAGTGCATCCGCCGGAAGTGGAGTAGACACGTAGTCGAACCACTATAAAAATGACTGTGTTTGAGATTGCCATTTACTTCTACTGTTTGTGTGATTTCTCTAATTGTTCTTATATTGCATGTGCACATGATTATCTGGAATTAAGGTCGTGTTTGTTAACGCTGAATTTTTACACTTAACGCGGATTGGGAAAATTTGTCAGTGTTTAGTAGTGTTTGTTAATGCGTTGTTAACGTGGAAGACAGAAAGCGCTAAGTGGTTTTTCACCGAATTCTTTCCATGATAGGAGTCTGGCTTAATGGTGAATGCAGAATGCGCTTCGTGATTTTTCATTAAACAAAAATTTTTTGCTTCCAAAAGTACCCCTTTTCAAGTTACTATGAAATTTTTTTCTTTTCAATTGTTTGCGCAATACAAAATCAACCTTTAACCTATGAAACTTCTTTATGCCCCACCATGAATTATGTGTTTGATCCACACCATCCATCAACTTTTTTAGATAATTTAAGGTGTGATCCAATAAAAGAAGCAGGTCCAATGATTAATTGGACCATAAGGTGGGGATTGAACGTCCACCGTTAAAAAGTTCTTAAGAGTTGGAGAAGTTTCAGATCAAGCTGATATTTGTGTTTTCACTTCATCCATGTTTACATGACCTAATGAATAGGTTAAATGGTAAAAAAACATCACAGTGGCCCATGTAACTTTGATCTCTTTGAACCATTTGTACAACGGACGTAGATTGCGTACTACCCCTGCTCGTCCCTAGCTCAGAAAGGGCAATTCTGTGGGCGAGCCCACCATGATGTATCTGTACATCCAAACCCTCTATCCCTTTTCTCATATTATTTTAAGGCATCAACAAAAAAATGAGTCAGATCCAACGATCAAATGGACCACATCGAAGATGAATCTTGCATTTAATGCAACTGGTGAATTTTAATGCAACCAAGATTATTATTTGGTGTGGTCCACTTGAGCGTTGGATCTGCCTCATTTTTGTGTTCATGCCTTAAAATAATCTGAGAAAATGGATTGATGGTTTGGATGTACATATACATCACGGTAGACTCACCCATAGAACTGCCTGTTCGGAGCCAAGGACGGGCAGGGGTGGTATGCAATTCGCGTACTCGTTAAACATGGTTCCAAGACGGGAACAAATTGGTTACTCCCACTGCCACCGGCTAGTGGCTAATGGTCGGTGCTGTGTGGGCCCTACCATGATGTAGGTGTTTCATCCATGCCATCCATCTATTTTTTCTGATCATTTCATGGTATGGGACAAAAAATTAGTATATCAAAATCTCAAGCGGGCGACATTACAGGAAATAGTGTTGAATAACGTCAACCATTAAAAACCTTTTGGGGACCATAAAAGTTTTAGATCAAGCTGATCTTTGTTTTTTCCCTTCATCGGGGCCTGTATGACCTAATAAAAAGATTGGATGTCAAATAAATAGTATAATGGGCCTTAGGAGGATTTTAGTGATGCATATCCAATCATTATTGTTTTCCTATGGTGTGGTCCACCTGAGATTTATATCCCTTTAATTTTTAGGGTGAAGCACTAGAATGATCTGTAAAGATGGATGAACGGAATGGATGAAACACATACATCATGGAGGGGATAACAAAGCACCGACCACGGTGGCTGGGGTAGTAGCCAATCCGTTTCTGTCTTGGATTGGACGCGGATCTCCTGCGAAAGCCTTTCGCGGGAAGTTCCTGTACTTGGAATGCAGGTGGGGCCAAAGATGAACCGTATCCAATGCTTGTGAGAAATCCTCACCATCCGTCCATTTTGTGAGTTCATTTTAGGACATGAGGCCAAAGATGAACCGTATCCAATGCTCAGGTGGGCCGAAAACATGATAACTAAACGTCCAAAGCTGAAATATTCATGGGGCCACTGAAGTTTTGAATCATGCTAATATTTCTGTTTTCAGTTCATTCTAGTAGGAATGACGTTATGAACGGTATGGATGGCATGTAAACATCACTGTCGAATCAGGGAGGTTTCAATCGTAGGAATTTCCCCAAATACCTTTTCCTTTAATACAGCCTACTTGAGTCTAGGATCCTCTTCAATTTTGGTCTAATCTCCAATAATTAGCTCACAAAATGGATGAACGGAGTGGATTCCTGACAAACATTACGGTGGATCCCACCTAAGTTCCCTGCAAAAGCTTTAGCAGGAAATTCGCGTCCGCTCCTCTTCGCACGAAGTTCCTGCATTGGAAGCCTATATGGGGCTCATCGAGCTCAAGTTGTACGAACGGTTTTAAGGAGATCAAAGTTGCTGTGAAATCGTCTGGTATAGTACCAATTCACGTTTATTTTTTTATAAAATACAACAGGCTTCTCATTCACTTCTCCATTGCATCATTAATTATTTTTTCAGCATCTTTATAAAAGATTATAAATATTTCTCTTCGACAGGTATTACAGTCTCTCTATCTTTGGAGATTGACTTGATTTTCTTGAGTTTTTATCTTTTGTATTTATTTTAATCAAGTAAATTTATTAAAAGATTTCTACCCAATTGTTTTTCTTTAAACAATTCTCAGTTTATACTAGACTATTGTAGCGATGACTTCAAGGGATAGTGACAGGGCAAGATGGAGTGATTTGGAGAAAAAAAATATTTATTGATTATTGTCTTGAAGAAGCACATAAGGGTGGTAGGTCAGCGTCAAGCTTGATCAAACAAGCATGGTCTATTTTGGGTCGTCATCTCAAATACCTTCAAATACACCTATGAGTGAAAATGAAATCAATTTAGACAGTCTTGGTGTTAACATAAATCCAGCTACTAAAGAATGCCAACGGGCACTTCTTATCGATTTAGAAGCTCATCAACGCAAACGGCATAAACCAAATAGAAAGAAGGATATCCAAAGCAGCGTAGATGCACTCATACATCAGTTGGAAAAGATAGATGTAGAAGGACCCACTATCAAAGAATGTTTAATGAAATTAAATAACATGTCATCAATAAGAAGACCAGATCCATTGTACTTTAAAGCTTTAAAATTATTTACCTAGAAGAAGGAGAACAAAGAAGTGTGGATGCTTCTAGAGGAAGAAGAGGATATGAAGCTTTAGATAGAGACTTTAAATTAGTGTGTGTTTTATTTTTTCATATTTTTAATATTATTTTTATTTCTTTTTCTTTAATGTTTTGACATTAGTTTTGCTTCTAGACTTTATATTAGTGTACTGTTCAGTTTGAATAATTTTAATATTAGTTTAATAGTTTTATTTCTTTCACTTAAGAATGCTTTAATTCCACTGTAACTCTTGATTTATCGACATGCTGAAGATTATTATATAGAGCATATCGATTTTTATCAATATAATGTATTTAATAGATTTGTTAATCTTAACTAGTTAATTGTTTAAACATCTAATTGAAGTCTTTACTTTTGATGTTGACAAAATTATGGCATTAACAAATGAACAAAAGAATTAATTGAAGATTATTATATTAAAGCTACATTTAATTATTTAGAGACGTCTACCAACAGAATACAAGCAAGTTCTTCTGCCCTGGATCATATTTTGTGAAAGAATTGCTAGATGGTCCATCTTCAGTTTGCTACAAATTATTTAGAATGGAGAAAGATACATTCAATAGTTTGTGTAACTTGTTTCGCATTCAAAGGTGGTTATTTAATAGTAGATATGTATCACTTGAGGAAAAGATTGCCATCTTTATAATGGCAATTAGTCATAACCTTCAAAATAGATTGGTAAGAAATCGATTTGTACATTCAACACAAACGGTGCATAAGTACTTTCATGAGGTATTATTTGCTATGTTAAAATTTACCAAAGAAATGATTGTCACTCCATCATTTGATCAAAATGTCCAAGAAATCAGAACACACCGACATCTTCGATAAATATTTAAGGTAAAACTTCATATAAAAATATAAATATATTTACTTATAATTGAATCATCCTACTCAAGGGTTAACAATTTACCTTTAATGTTTAGGGTGCAGTTGGTGTGTTAGATGAAACCCTCATTCCTGCATGTATCCTGACAAATAAATAAATACCTTACAGAGGAAGAGGAAGAGGTGAATGTGCTTACAACGTTATGGCCATCCATGACTTTAATATGATTTTTACATATGTCATAGCTGGATGGGAAGGGGTGGCACATGATTCAAGGGTACTTATGGATGATGTACTTGACCCAACAAAGAAATTTTCGTTACCCGCTCTTGGTAATATTTAATATTTTTTTCATATAACTTGGTAAAATTATAATTTGAAATTTTGCTAAAATGTCATTTGTTTTTATGTAGATAAATATTATCTTATTGATGCTGCTTACACTCACACAAGAGGATTTATGGCACCATATCGTAATGTTCGGTATTGGTTGGGTGACTTTTGTAGTGGTGGGCAGCTTACTAGTAAAGAGGAGGTTTTTAATCATATGCATGGAAAGTTGCGAAATGTAATCGAAAGGTCTTTTGGCGTGTTGAAGGCGCGTTTTACAATTTTGAAGCAGATGACATCATATTCCTTCCCGATGCAAAGAGACATAGTTATTACATGCATGACACTACACCACTACATATGAAAAGAATCCATCTCCGATCCACTCTTCCAACAGTACAATGATGAAAATGTTCTTTTAGAGATGAATATCGAATTAGAGAATGATATGCCTGAAGTGGAAGGAATATTTGGAAACTTTGAACAAACTATAATGTCCCATATGCGAGAAGAAATTGCCGCCACACTTATATATACAAATCATTAATTTTTTATCTGTTTTTATGAATAATGATATTTTAATTTTCTATTAAGTACTTTATAGTTTATTTGAATTAAATAGAATAATTTTATTTTCATTTAATAAAAAATAATTTCTTTATAATGTAAAGCATTTTCAAACAGGAGATAGATAGGGGCAAATGTGTCAAATTAACATATTTCAGACATTTCTGATGTTTGTTAACAAACAGATTGTTTCAAATTCAGTACTTAATTTTCAGGCTTCAGCCATAGTTACTAAACAAGTTTTTTGACTTCAGATTTCAGATTCAGGCTTTAGACTTCAGATTTAACAAACGGGGCCTAAGTGAATCACACCTCACACACAGTCACATCCATCATGAACTATGTTGAGCATCTTGTTTATTCTTTAAATAGTTTTGTGATTGGATCTTCTATTTGGCTTGGAAGCCATTAGAGTTATTTTGAAAAAATCCTGATACTTGCATATTTATTCAGGATAGGGTTGATAGGTTTTAAATTATCATAAAAAAATTAAAAAGTCCTATTCACCCCCCTTTAGGACATCTTGGCATATTCCCACTTCAACTAAAGCGGTCATTACCACAATTTTAATTGGTATCAAAGCCTGGTCTCTCTTAAGGGCTTCACCCCCTAGAGAGTGATCTTGATTGAAGTTGGTAATATAGCCAAGGGAGAGGGCTCATCAGTCACTAGACCTCTAGTATTTGATGGATCAAATTACGCATACTAGAAGGCTAGGATGCATTACTTTTTGAGGTCTTTAGATCATGATGTTTGAGATATTGTTGAAAGAGGTTATGTGCCACCAACTGAACAAATAGTACTTGAAAATGGAATAATTATCACTAAACCAAAATCCAAAAAAATGTGGACAACATTCGATAAAGAAAAACAAACCTCTGAAGCTAAAGCAATGAATTCTATCTATTGTGCTATGTCCTAAGAAGTCTTCAATCAAATCAATATGTGTAGAATAGCTAAAGAAGCATGGGACTTGTTGAAACAACCCATGAGGGAACAAGCATAGTGAAAAGATCCAAATTACAGCTCCTAACATCACAATTTGAAAGTCTTGGAATGGAAGAGCATGAGACCTTCATGGAGTTTTTCATAAAACTGAACATCATTTGTAACTCCATGGGTGGATTAGGTGAAAAAGTTTCGGTCCTAAAAATCTGTAGGAAAATACTGAGATCATTACCGGAACGATTCAATTTAAAAGTTACAACCATTGAAGAATGTAGAAACATGGATGAAATGAAAGTAGAAGAACTCGTTAGTTCCCTACAAACATTTGAACTAAACTTCAAATAAACTCCTAAACCTTAAAATACTGTCCTCAAAACTTCAAAGAACACTACAAATGAGGAAGATGAAAGTGAAAGGGAGAATGAAAATTAGGAAGTGGCTTTGTCGGCTCAACGGTTCAGAAATTTATTTCATAAAAATCGTGGTCGACCATTTAAAGGAAGACAGTTGGACAACAAACATTTTATAGGTAAATCTAGTAAAGAATTCCAAAGAACCACAATGCTATACCTGTTGAAAGTTTGAACATCTATCCACCGAATGCCTAAACAGGAAAACCAAAGGAAAGGCAATGACAGCCACATGGGATGATACTGAAGAGTCAATTTCAGAATGTAGTGACTCAGAAAGTGTTGGAAACCGAAAATCCCTGAAAATTCTTATGGTCTCTACAGCCTCCAACATTCTCATCAAAACTGAGAACATTAAAGAACCTCAGGCCACTCAATCGTTTCCATCAGATAATGAGGAAACAGAGAAAGAGGAAGAAGAAAAGGATAAATTGCAGGATGCCTATAATCAACTCTATATCCATAGCATTAATATCCTTTAAAGACTTGAAATAACTGAAAACAAAAATAAATTGTTGTAAAAAGATCTAGACAAAACATTGGAAATCAATACACACCTGATTAATGATCTACAACAATACCACTCAGAAAATTATAGGCTCGAAAGAATCAATACTTTTGTCAAATTTGAGTCTGAAAAACTGAACAAACAAATTGAACTATTAAAAGATAAAAACATACATCTTCAGAATGAAAATCACACAGTCATGTTTCATATAGAGAAATCCAGAAAATCTGTTGAACTGAATTATAAATTTTCCTAGATTAGTGAAAAATTAGAAAAACTCTTAGGGATGGGAAGACCTAGGAAAGACAAGTGGTTTAGGATATGACATGTTCAAAAAAAAAAAAAATTAGGAAACGCAACACCAATGTTTGAAAAATCTACTGCATCAGGAAGTAAAATAAAAACTACTCCTGTTTGTCATTCATGTGGAGATTCTGGCCATTATAAATTTGAATGCATGTCTCCTAGGAGGAGTCAACTCAATTCTGATCAAAATCATACTGGTAAATACAGACCAACCAGAAGAACAATACAAAATGCTAGGAGTTCGCCTAAGAATATGGATAAAGGTAATACACATCCATCACAACCCAGAATGACTAAAAGAATGAAGGAGTTATTGAATCAAGTGGCTGAATTAAATCAGAAAACTAATGAATTTGTGAAAGAAGGAAACATGATCCAGTTACCCAACTTGATTAATGAAGCAAAAACTACCATAGTAAAAAATTTTGTCACAAAATGGGTAGTGAAAGAAAAGAAAAACTGCCTTGTGACTCACTCAAATCATATAACAGGCAATGATGCTAATTGGTACTTGGATAGCGGATGCTCAAGACATGTCACAGGTGACAAATCCCTTCTCTCAAACTATTCAGATCTTAATGATGGGATAGTCACTTATGGAGATGGAAGCACTGCTAAGGTAATAGGACAAGGAATTATCAAAGGAATGAATATGCACAAAAATGAGAGTGCCTTTTACATAAAAGGATTGACACATAATCTTCTAAGCATCTCTCAAATATATGACAATGAGCATATGGTTCATCTAACAAGCAAGAATGTGAGATCCTAGACCTATCAGGTAAACCAGTAATGAAGGGCTGTCGCATAAGTGACCACTGCTATGTCATTAAAGGCAATGGAAAGGTTAATCTATATGCTTAGTAACATTTGAGCATGGAAAACATGTCCAATTCATGCATCTAGATCTGGATGGTTGTTGAAATGATGTAATTTTAATGAATTTTCATGATATATCTGAGGTCTCTCACCTTAAATTTTTTTTTTGTGTATAAACATTCTGATGTTTATAATTTTGGTTGGTACAATGTCTGTACAAATTTTGATGTGTATACTATCCTATATGAAAATATACTAAGTTATACATATATGAAAGATCATCGAAATGCTGAAATGAAAGATATACATCTTCGATATGTCTGTCGATGAATCGTATGGATCCTTGATTAAATTGAACAAATATCAATATCATCGATGCCCCTTTGGAATCAAAAGAGTCACACGTTCGAGAATGTTATGGAGGACATCTTCGATAGCATCGAATGGGGTATATAGATATCATTGAAACCATGTTCAATGATATCGAAGTTTACCTCCCGATAAAAGGCGGATGGCAGGAAAATTTTCATTTCATCACTCAAAGCTCATTTTCTCTCTGTTGCTCGCCTTCCTCAGCCATTTTATAAGATTCTTCATCTGTGAGTTTCCAAGATCATCAAAATCCGGTAATATCTCGTTTATATCCCTAATCTTCAAGATTGCATCTAGTGTCTTTTGGTATTTCTGGATTATAGAGGGAAGTTTTGTCTAAAGCATCATCAATTCATCAAATCTCACTCTCAGTGGTTACCGTTCTATGGGAAAGGACAAAGGAAAAACCTCTGGTCTTGGAGAATCCTCAAGATCCTCCAGATGAAAAGTCCTTGCACCAAAAGATAGGGCAAAGGTGTTTGATCATGAGACCCAGATACGCCAACGAACCAGACAAACATCACGTGGTAGATCTCAACATGACGCACCGATCCCTCCTACTGCTAGGGTAAATCCTAATCTAACTAAATATACTGGAAGAAAGCTAGTCCATGAATGGAAAATTGACAGGGATTGCCTAAAACCCTGTAATTTGGAGCCTCTCTTAACTGCAATTGATTGGCTGCCTCTCCTTGACTTTGGTGGCCCATGTCACTATGAAAGAACCTAAAACTTCTTTGCTTCTAGTCACTCTCCAGTGGTATAACCTTCTTATATCACTGTTTCTGTTAGGGATGTCGACCTAGAAATTACCCCTGAATCTATTGCAAGCATCTTTGGCCTCACTCTGTCTTCAGTCGGTCTCTCTAACTTGGACCTTGAAAATGCTGACACTCAATCTAAGGTCCCGAGATTTCTTTGCCATGTTTGGGATATTCCTTGGTGCCAAGGTAATGCGTTAAAGGAAAAATTCATGGAACCTAAGTATCGTATTCTACATGGCATCTTTGCCTCAAACGTGTACCCTCACAGTATAAATCGAGCAAACCTTATAGGATTCATGGCCATGGTAGTGTATTGTGTGGTAACTGGGATCAAGATATGCCTTCTCACTCTGATTGTTCACCAGTTGGTGTATACAATTCACACTTCTCGAGACATCCATTTACCCTACCCTTAGATTATTGACGTGCTATGTGATATGATCAGTCTTCCAGTAACAAATGATTGGGAACTACCTCTCCAACACTTCAACAAAAACAACATTAGAAAGATGGATATGAAGTTCCACCGATATCTCGAAGATTAACTCGAGGAAGGGATTCATGAAGAAGGTGAACTGGGTGAAGGGGCTGCACAAGCTGAAGGAGCAGGAATGGCCGAAGGAGATCCACTCGCATCACAGCAAACTCTGTCTCCATCCGACCCTGTGCAGGCAAAAAGATTTAAAATACATCAAGATCGGATTGGAACGACATTGCGAGAAGTCACTTAGCTGAAGGAGACGATGAATACAAGGTTCACTGTCCTGGAACGATTGGTGGCCGGGGTGCAGCAACTAATTGATTTGATAACTTTCCGACGAGATGATACAATACTGTCTTCATTAGTCCCTCTACCATAGTATCGACAGTCTTCATACCATCACATACTCTAGATACTCATATCAACATATGGGCATGGATATCTTTTTGGATGCCTTGTGCTCTTATGTGTGTATGTGATGACTACCTAACATTACAGGTCTAGCAGTTTTTTTTTTTTTTTTTGCATGGCTTATAGCTGTCCTCTATGTGAGGAAAATGCTTTTTTTGTATGCCCATGGATGGGCTAAATATTTGTGTCTGTTAGTTTGGGATGGATGTTACAATACTACCAACCTTGGGCATTTTTTTATTTTGGATATTTCTATTGGTATCCGTTTGATGAATCATATATATATTTGCTACCATAATTTGCGCTGAAATTCAGAGGAATACTGGCATACATTGTGTTTGCTTACTTCTGCATATTCCCTATCACTTAAGAATTGATTTTGTGATCTATGTCTATCATGTTATTGTCTGTTCAATTCACAGCTCTCTCTTGCCCTGGTCTGCATAAGTGTTTTCTATAAGAGATGTCATCCTTACATCTATCTTTTCTGATTATGCATTCTATTTTGAAATACTATCTGAGTTTTGGTTCTCCTATATGCTTCAACTTCAGTCAACATCTATTATTATATTGCCCTTTGCCAATGACTGACAAAAAGGGGGAGAACAAATCCCACCACAATGGAAGAAAATTGTGTGTATCTCTTTGATTGATGATGGTACAGGTGTTAGGGGGAGCAACTACAAGAAGACAAGGGGAGCAGCTACTACTGAAGGATACAATCATGTGTATGTGTGAACTCAATAGCTTTGTAAAATTGTGTAAAGTTCATGTACACATAATTTAGGGTGTTGGTCTAGAAGTTGTTCTAGGGTGTTTTGTCACGTAATTGACAAAGGGGGAGATTGAAAGTGCCCTGGTTTGTCAATTAGCGTGAGTGTTGAGTCAGCAAGACAAGTGAGCCCCATAAAAATATTGTTCAAGCGTCTACCTCAACAGGATGTGTGCCTGAACTCATCAAAGGTAAACCTTAGCCTTACATCCTATGTCCCAAAACACCAGGTATATATAAAACCCTTAAAAATGGATAGAACATCTTAAGGTTTTTAGTAAGAAAACTAATTTGCGAAATAAAAAAAATCCTTACGTTTTCTGCCTTTGTCGATTTATCGACACTTGGTTCGATGAAATTAAACCCTATTATCAATGTCCTCGAAACTATCTCGATATTATCGAAAAGAGGACTTCAGATGTCCAGCAATTACAAAGAACTCTGGACTGAATTATCGATGAATTGATAGACTATTCGATATCATTGAATTTTGAATCTCGATTCCATCGAGTCAACTCGATAAAATCAACATCTGGTCAGTTGTGTCCAATATACTGCTAAGGAAAATCATGTGATTTTCGATATATCGAAGAGATCCTCGATATCCTCAAATTTTAAATCTCGATGATATCGATAGACCTTTGATGATATCGAATTGGGACACAAATCTATCCAGCAAGTTTTCAGGTTAAAATTTTCGTGTATCGAGGATCGTTCGATAAAATTGATATTCAAATATCGATCATATCGAGGCGTGGTCGATGTCATCGAACTAGGACATAAACTGTCCATCAAGCTTATAGGAAAAATCTTTGAAATTATCGATGAATCGACACTGTCATCAATATCATCGATATTCAAATTTCGATGATATCGAGTGATGATCGATCATATCTTATACCTGTTAAGTTTCAAAAGCAGGTGCTCTCACATTTTCAAATGTCGAGGAATCGAACCTTGGTTCGATGAAATCGGAGTTTGAAATCCAATGACGTCGATGAGTGTTCAATTTCCTTGACCAATTGGCAAAAAGGTTCAAAAATATTTGACAGTTTGAATTCGTATCATGGAGCGGGCATACGATGCTAGTATACGCTCGATGATATCGAACACGGCTCGATGATATCGAACTCTTTCAAAAAAATATGAATGTTTTATATCCGTTGAAACTTTTTGCCTATTTAATGAGAGCTTGTCTTTGGTTGTTGGTAGAGAAAATAGAGAGTGCTTCTGAGTGTTTAAACCCAGATCATATACCCTAAGCTTTTTCTCTTATGGGAGTTCATCCTCCAATCCACCCTCATCATTGACATTCAATAAAGTGGATTGGGGAATGAACTTCTGCATTCAAGGATCCTATAGCTACCATTTTAATGGAAAATCATTAGGCTAAGATACCTTGAATGCATAGATGATTAGAATCGCTCTATCTCCTTTATAGGAAAACATTTAATAGAGTAGGATTCCATCATAACCTTGAACCAATCCGTTGTCTTACATTAGAACACTATCTGAGCTGCGGTTCAAGGGAGCTAAAGATTCTTCATCATCAAAAGAGGAGATCTTCATCAACATGCTTAATGGGGCTCATTTACTTATCTGTAAGTCATTAAAGTCCAGAGAACCCTTGTGATCGTTCCTCTTGTAAGATTGGGTGAAAGGTACTTCTCACCCCTTTTAAGTCCTTATAGGAGGCCTCCGATGGGAGTGTACGTGGGGGTGCTGTGTGTTGACCCTTGATCTGTGGAGAGCATAAACTTAAGCCCTTGACCTGTGTGGTCTAAAACTTGGGTGTTGTGTGTTAACCCTTACTCACGAGAGCATAAACTGGTAGGTTCCTTGTGTGGATCCTTGGCCTATGTGGCCTAAAACCTGGGTGTTGTGTGTTGACCCTTGCTCCTGTGTGGGGCATAAACTTATGTCATGGAGACACGTTAGAGTCAGCCTAGAGTAGGTTGTACTGGTTTGAGGTGAACCTGATTTGAAAGCTCCGTTAGTGAGATCCAATACACTCAAGGGTTGAGTGCATTTGCTGGAAGTGGAGTAGACACGTAGTTGAACCATTATAAAAATGACTATGTTTGAGATTGCCATTTACTTCTACTATTTGTGTGATTTCTCTGATTGTTCTCATATTGCATGTGCACATAATTATCTGGAACTATGTGAATCACACCTCACACACAGTCACATCCATCATGAACTATGCTGCACACCTTGTTTATTCTTTAAATAGTTTTCTGATTGGATTCTCTATTTGGCTTGGAAGCCATTAAAGTTATTTTGAAGAAATCCTGATACTTGTATATTTATTCAGGATAGGGTTGATAAGTTTTAAATTATTATAAAAAATTAAAAAGTCTTATTTACCCCCTCTAGGACATCTTGGCATATTCTCACTTCAACTAAAGCAGTCATTACTGCAATTTCGACTCGGTGGTGATTTCTGCCCACCTTGATTAAAACAAGAGAGTATGCTCATTTCTACTCTCAAGGAACATAAGGGAGCCCTTAAATGGATGATTGCAAACCTTAAGGGATTTGACCCTTTGATTTGTACTCACCGCATTCACTTAGAAGAAAATGCGAAAACCTCTCAAAAATCACAATGCTGTTTAAATCCTAACATGAAAGAAATGGTTAAGGATGATGTACTTAAATTATTGGATGTAGATATCATATACCCTATATCTGATAGCTAATGGGTGAGTCCAATATAAGTGGTTCCTAAGAAGTTCAGAATCACCATCATAGTCAATGCCGATAATGAACTTGTGCCAACTTGAGTTACTTTTGCTTGGAGGATGTACATTAACTACCGAAAGTTGAATACTGTCACAAGCAATGACCACTTTCCTTTACCTTTTACTAATCAAATTTTAGAAAGGCTAGCTTCTCATTCTTAGTATTGTTTTGTTGATGGGTATTCGGGATGCAATCAGATAGAGATAACCCTTAAAGATCAAGAGAAATTGATGTTCATATGTCCCTTTGACACCTTTGCTTACCAAAGGATGCCATTCGGACTGTGTAATGCCCCTACCACTTTTCAGTGATGCATGTCAAGCATATTTTTTGACATGGTGAGGTAATATCTAGAGGTCTTCATGGACGATATCTCTATCTTTGGTCTATCCTTCAGTGAATGTCTTGAAAATCTTAAATGTGTTATGAAGAGATGTGAAGAGAAAAATCTTGTGCTGAATTGGGAAAATGTCATTTCATGGTTCCCAAGGGAATAGTTCTTGGACACATAATTTCATCTAAGGGAATTGAGGTAGATAAGGCTAAAATTGACTTGATTTCTAACCTATCTCCACCCAAAAGCATACGTGACGTGTGATCCTTTTTAAGACATGCCGATTTTTATAAAAGATTTATAAAAGACTTTAGCCATCTCTCTCATCCTTTCTTTAATCTTCTCCAAAAGGACATCCTATTCGAGTGGAGTGAAGAATGCAAAAGATTTTTTTCTAAGCTCAAGGGCATGCTAATTACCGCTCCTATCATGTAACCACCCAAATGGAGTGCCCCTTTTGAGATTACGTGCGATGTTAGTGACTATGTTATTGGGGCGGTGTTTGTAAGACCCGTATCCTAGTCCATACTGTTCTGTCGACTTCCGTGATCATTCCTATCGAATTCTGGCAACCTGCGACCTATAAGCGATGTTTGCCCGTGATCTTAAGTCATATCCTATAGATTGAGTTGACTTAATCTGTTACCTGTACCATTGTGACCGCATCATCGTCGCGGTTCCAACGCCGCGACTCGTGCGCCAATCCCACGCATTATAATGACCGTGGACCGCACATTGTGGGACCCACCTATCCCATGTGGCACCAATCCTTAGGAAATTATGAGGGTGATGGATGACATCACCCTAGCTATAGCCACCCTACCTACCCCTAGCCCTCTTACAAGCACTTATGGCTAACCACCTTACCCCTAGCCCTGTTACAAGTATTTATTAATAGCCACCCTCTCTTACAAGCAATCATAGCCTACCTAAGCTACCCTCTCTCTTTCTATACAACCCTCTCTCCCTCACAATTTTCAAACTCATTTTCCCAAGAAACATCCCACGTCCATGGCATCCCAAGTGTGAGAAAAGAGAGTGAGTTGTGTGACCCACTTCCCTCTCCCAAAAACCATCATCTTAACCCTTCAACTCTCATCACCTTCCATCAAAGAGGAATACAAGGAGATTGGCTTTCTAACGGACCAAGAAGATCGAAGGTGGGTGCTTATTAGGATAGATTTTTCATATTTTGATGTTGGGCCAAGTGAGACCTACTGATTGATGGTATGGATATCACTTTGGACCCTTGATGTGTCCGATGGACCACCTTGATCCTCATGATCATTCCATGATGGGGCCATTCTCCATGTACCCCATCATGATGTTTATTTTTCTTGTATGGATAGGGTCATCTAGACCTTACATTTGGTGGAGAAAGGATCTCCACCATTGATTTTCTGTTTGATGGGCCCACATGTAATGGGACCCACTTGATGTATGATTGCTTTCAACGGAGGGCCCATAGTGTCAGGGTCCCTCCATCACGCATGTCCCTCTTTCTCTCTTTCTCTCTTCCTCTCTTTTTATTTATTTATTTTTGTATGTGATGACATGGTCGTGTGGCCCACTTGAATGGACCCCCCCACCATGAAGCATGTATTGGACTCAAGTCATTTATAGGTGGGGCCCACCTTATACGTGTGATATGCACACTAATCATGTAATGCCCTGACTTTTCAGGACCTGAGTACATGACCCGTGTCCCAAAAATCCGAGTGTTAACCTTAAAGGATGGTCAGATATAATATATTTCTTTTATCAGAGTAAGCAGATGAGCGTAGAGTGGACAAATCGGCATACAGGAAAATCACAATTTCATTTATAGTATACAAGAGAGTGCCCATAATGACTTATACAAACCAATGTCTTCATTTTTACGAATATAAAATGAAATAACATTGCATGTGAAACAAGTAAATTTACATTAATCTTGAACTGTGAAATCCTGTAGCAGCTCTTAGCAAATGTAATCATGTACCCTTGTCAACTATAGTCTGCTTCTCAGCAATATGAATGTGAACATCATCAGGGCCACCTGTGCTACCTGTACGGTTATATATTTGATGGATGAGTGGCCAACTCAGTATGAATTCCCCTCAAGATTAAACACCGCCGCATTAGGTAAGAAATAGTATAAAATATCCAGACAACCAAAACAGAGTAAATGCAGTCTTATTAGATGCATGGATACATGAATGCAATCAGTCCCGGGTAAAATATCCAGACGGACATAGGGGTTGTCACCCATGCAATCATCGACCCGGGTAAGACATCCAAATGGTCTGTGCCTCGGGTAAAACATCCAAACAGGAAAATATGTACGATAACAACAGATGATGGTTAGTGCCTCGGGTAAGACATCCAGACAGGCGAATTTGTATGTTTCGTATAACAACAATTTACGATAATAACAGATGATGGTTGGTGCCTCGGATAAGACATCCAGATAGGAGAATCTATATGTTTCGTATAACAGCAATAGATGCTGGTCTGTGCTATGCATGCATGATTAACCAACCCATTTTAGTCCAGTTACAACCAGTCAATTTAAATAAGCTCAAAGGTCGCTACGGGGAGCACATGACCCAGCGCAGGCCGACAGCTCAGGCATAGTGTCCCATTCCACTATCCCCGGCCCATGAGACTACCATCTTAAGATGTTTAATGAAAACCAGTCGGCTAGTGGCCAATCATATTATAGTACGTGGGGCTTACCATCGCATGGTTGTACCGTATAAGACATCCAACCCATATAAGAAAAATACTAGAACAAAGCCACATAGGGCAATATCAAAGTAGGTCACATAAGGCGAGTATCATAACCATGCGATAAAAGACCATCCTTGAAAACCATTGGACACAACAACCCTAGATGATTGGCCCACATCAATGATTCATCTAAACCACCACTCAATAACCACCAAGTCGAAGGTCCATTACGATTGTAACTAGTTAAGATTACATCCCAAGTATGGGTGTACATTTATAAGTGGGGGTTTCCTATTGATGTACCAGTTTAAAGTCCATAAGAAATCCACAAATAATTCATAAACAATTATACAGGCTGAACATTAAGCATATAGTATAGTAATTTAATTCCAACAGTTAACACGTGTGATTATAAGAGAGAGATATCAATTATAACTTTTAATAAAAACTATAACTTAAGCTAATGAGAAGATGGAAAGCTCAAGGGGAAGAATCATCACCTGTAGGGTCGTGTTCGCATACTTGGTCCAAGTTCTCTTGTGGCCCAAAGTTACCCAAGGAATCTCCTAAAATTATAGTTTGTATTTGTCAAGTATTCCTACGGTTTTAGCCAACTGATATGAGGATTCAAAGGGACACAACAACAAGGCCTTTTAGGCTTGCGTTAGAGTGAACAGGCCCATCCTATATTTATCCAAACAAGATGGCCCTACTGGGCTTAAGCTTATCATCACTATGGGCTGAACTGGTCCTGCTTTGGCCTAGTTATTGGGTCCAAATTGAACCCAAGTGGGACTGCTCCATGCATCATGCGTGGTGGATGGTGTGCATACACTACATGCTACAATGGGCCTATTGTACTATACACTACATTTTATCCTTAGAGACTATGTAGGATTATATTGAAAATCACCTGGACCATACCACAATATAGTGAGGATAATGATTTCCATGTTAAAACTCCATAAGGCCCACCATTTCCATCCAGTCTGCTCGTATGGTCTTAAGGACCTGATTTAAGAGGATTAACAAATATCATAGTAGATGTTCAACTCTCCAATGTTTATGGCAATATGGTCCACCTGATAACTAGATCTGTCTTATTTTTCTTCTCAGCCCAAAGGCGAGCTCACCAAATGGATGGATAGTTCGGATGAAACCCATACATCAGGGTGGGGCCCACAGAGTGTCGAGGTGTAGCTAATCTGTTTCTCTGTTAGCCACCCCTACTAGCGATCGGTACCAAGGCCTCCAGCATTGAAATGAGGTATCTCCACTCAGTCTGTCAGTTGAGGTATGGATGGTGCTTACATCACCCACTGATGGATGGCTTTGGAGATGTCCATTAATGGACGGTCAGTACACATTAAGGTGGCGCTGAAAATAGACGGTTTGGGTGCAAACCCCAGATCAGGCCCATACAGGCTACTGACGGACGGTCTAGATGCAATTTATGTTCAGTATAATATTATTTAAAATTTTCATGTGCATGTATATATTTATATATATTAAAGGAAAACTTCCAGAGACTGACGTCCCTTGATGGACGGTCTGAATTCAAGGCTCCCCTAGTGTGGCCCACCTGTTATGAGAGAAACCCAGGGGCAGCTTCCACCGGCCGTTGCAAGGTGTGGCCCACCTGCAATTTGGTGGGGCCCTAGACAGTGCAGCTCGCTCACTGTCAGTGCAGTCCACCTGTTTTGGGCGAGGCCTACCTGCATTTTCAGCTGCATCCAGGTTACTCTTTAAGTGGTCCTTGAGGCATGAATGTAGCTGAATTTAAGGCCCAAATGAGGCCTGTTTCCAGCTAAATTCAAAGCTTGTCATGGGCCATTCTAGAGCTCAAACTGGGGCCTGTGGATCAGTTGTTTTTAAGGCCGATCCTCAGCTCTCAGCTGAGGCCACTCACAGGCTATATATTTTTTTTTGGCCTGACAACAGAGCCTATTTTCAGGCCACGTTTGGTCTAAAAATGTGGTTTCCAATAGGGTAGGTTTCTACACGAAATGAAGAAGAAAAACAACAGAGGAAGAAAAGGTTTTGGGCCACTTACCTAGCCGGACTGGTGCACTCACATCCACCACTCTCTCTCTCTCTCTCTCTCTCTCTCTCTCTCTCTCTCTCTCTCTCTCTCTCATTTCTTTCTCTGGTGTGAAAACTGAGGGCACAAGTGCCCAAATTTATAGGTGTGGGAGAGAATTTCCAATGGTTGAAAAGAGCTCCCTATATGCAACGGTTAGGATTGAAGGATGGCTATGCATGGGGCCCATCCATGTTTGGGGATGAATTTCTAACACTAGGGCCGACCCAAAAGTACATTCCCAGGGTCCTGTGGTGCCCATATCGCGATCAGGCTTTGATGGGTCAACGGAGAAGATGACCCGAGCATCAATGGTAGATTGTTACTTAGGGGGTTTTAGGGTAATCCAGACCGTTTGATCGGTCTAGATGGGTCCCATAAGTGGTGTGGGGTCCTCTTTTAGAACCCCAGGCGATGCTTGGCTCCATCTAATGAGAATCTTTCGATTTCTCCTCTTTATCTCATGAGATGAGAGAGTTGCATATCTCATCTCGTACCTTCAATTTAGGAGGGCTGGGATGGTGCCACGTGGCCCCATCGGACGGTCCCAGGCGTGACAGCTTCTCCTAGCCAAAAATGGAAATTCTACTTTTTCCTTTCTTACAGCTTGCCTATCTATGTCCGGTCATGAAGATGCCTCCCCCAGCTGGCTCGTGAGAGGTTTAAATCCCTTGGATATAAGGGTGCTGGCTTGTAATAGAAGCCACCTAATGGTCCCCTCCTTTAGATCCTAGCCACACGTGAAGGGAGCGGACGGATCAGAGTGATCTTCCATTTCCCTTTGCATGGACCCAAGATCCTATACAGTTTTAGTTAGTGGACTCTTACAAATGAAATGGACAGTTTGAATTGTCCGAAAAATTCCCCAGATGGCTCACTTTGGGGCTTGAAAACTCCTCAGTTTAAAATGTTAACGGCGGGAGGAATTTTTGAAAATTTTAACTTCTTTTTCATTTTTTGCTCGGTCAAAGGTTGCTTGACCGATTGTTGCAATATGGTGCATCTCGTACAGGGGAGATTTTTGGTGCACATGCACTGTTTACAGGGTTCAGTGACATGTTTATGTTGAATCCACTCCATCCATTCTTTTAGGGGTCCCTATTTAGGAGTCCCGGCCTAGTTTGGGGCAAATGTGAGGCCCAGGTGAGCCCCATGACTTGATTTGGGTCTCATTTATGGATTTCGCACTGATTTGTTGGTCGGATCAGCTAGAAATCGAACATCAACAGTTAAAATGGCCCAAAGGACTATTTAAGCTAAGTTCAAATGGTCAGGTTATGGGAACTTATCGTTGGATTGATCCATGGAACATTATGATTGATTCATAGTTTATCTAAGGAGTCCTAAAATGGGTTATACTAATGATGTGATGGTTCATCTCAACATTAGTAGATGGATGGCTTAATATGTGGTTGAGACTGTTTTCAATGGTTGGATTTAAACTGTAATGAATATGAATGTTCCAGTCAAGTTGGTATTTGTACTAAGTTAGGTTACTTCGTAACACTCGAGTACTGAAAGTATGGGGTGTTACAAATCATCATGAGGTGGCCCACCTAAGCAGGGTCCACCTTGAACGTTCGTGTGAGCCAGAATGTCCAGCGTCCCTGGACGCTGGACATGAAAACAAATATAAGCTTGATTTCAAGCTTATTGGGTGGGCCATTTGTATAGGCCTCACCTTGATGTATGTATTCAATCTATGCCGTCTATCCTATTTACCTACTCATTTGAGGCGTTGAGTCCAAAAATGGGGCCAATCCAACTTTTTGGTGGCCATACCTTAGCAAATAGTGATTTTTACTGTTTAAATGCACTTGAATTTTTCTACATGCCTAAACATGCCCAATATTGGACTTGATGAATGGGTTATGGACTGTAAAATTCATTGGCTGGGGTGGATTCACTTGATGTGGACCCCACATGTGAAAAACCAGGGAAAAACTAAAATTTTCAAAGAAAAAAAATAAATAGGTGGGCTACACCTGTTGCCGCTGACAGAGCAGTAGGCGCTGCTGCACTGGGACGGCCCCTAGCCGACCGTGGGTCCCCAAAAGTGGGCCCCACCGTGATGTGTTTTGTGTATCCACACCATCCATTTTATAGGCCCTTGGGGCAGTGGGCTACCCTCCAAATTTCAGCCGTATACGTAGCTCAACTAGCCCACATCATAGGAAACAATGGTGATTGAATGGTTGCCATTGTAACCCTTTTTGGGTGACACAGAAGTTTTGGATTAATATGAAATTCGTTTTTCCTATGCATCCAAGTCTGCGTGACCTCATGAACGGGTTGGATTGCAAATAAGCATTATGGTGGTCCCCACATGGGACCCATAGTGATGTATGTGCTTTATTCACACCGTCCCCAGTACCGGACGGTGGTACCCACCATGGTATATGTGTCCTCTCCACACTGTCCTCTGACAGTGGAGCCCACCATGATTTTTGTGTTTTATCGACATCGTCCACACCAGGACGGTGGGACCTACCATGATGCATGTGCTGCATCCAAACCGTCCATCCATTTTGAAAACTCATTTTTATGGCATGAGCTAAAGAATGAGTCAAACCCGTAGTCTAAGTGGACCCCACTATTTAAGGTAGTGGATAGTGATGTCCACCATTCAAAATTTCTACGGGCCATAGGGTTTTCCTATTAAGCTGATAGTTGTTTCCACTTCATCAATTATTTTGTTAATTTATGAACAGGTTGGATGGGAAACATATGTTATGGTGGGCCTTAGGAACTTTAATGGTGGAAATCATTATCACCACCTTCATTTGGGTGTGGCCCATCTGATGTACATATGGGGCCCGTTAGTGTGGCCCATCTGATAGACATAAGGCCCATGTTACGAGGCCCATTGCGATGTATTCAAAGGCCTAGGGGTTATGGCCCATTGCAATGTACATAAGGCCCATTGATGTGGACCACTTGATTTATATAAGGCCCATATGATGCGGCCCATTTGATGTATCTAAGGCCCATGGGTCGAGGCCCAACGGGATGTCCTTAGTGTCCATTGCAATGTGTGATTCCTCCATGGTTTGTGTAATGATGTTTTATGACGGGCCGTGACTTGGGAGCAATGATGGTTTGATGTCCACATTATAAGATTAATGTTGGTTAAACGTCCACATTATAACTCTCCTTAGGGCCCGCTGATAGGCCCATACTTGTTATATATAGGCCGTCTAGGCCCATCTTTGTTGTGAGTATAGTTCATCACTTTATAACATTCTTAGTATAATTCCATGACTTATGTCATACACATCATATGTATGCTTGATATGAGGAATATTTGATCATAACATAAGCCGTTGGGCTGAGACTTTCACGGACTCTTATGAGAAGGAGTGCACCACGTGACCACGTGGTATGCATGGGATTGCTGCATGACTGTATGGTGTGATTTATACGTCTCGCATATGAGTGACTTGATCATTGTACGTCTTAACGACATCAGGGTAGTGGCTCCACAGGCATATCGTGGATGGTCGTATCGAATACCAAAAATTATTGGCTCTAGCATTGTGGGCACGTAGAATGTCCTTGGGTGAAAATCTTAAAACCTTTTTGGTACCAGGAGATGCTCCAACGTCTAAACCGAGTGGATACACGAGCGCCTGAGTGCCGAATACCAGTAGGCTGTGTCTCTCACTATGTTGTGGTCGGTTGGAAGGGGGTGTGGCCTTATCCACCTGAGTGAGAGGGTTGTAAGCTAGGCTAAGTTTGACCAGCTTGCAAATGAGTCCACTATCGACGAGTTGGGTAGGTATTAGCAGACTACTAGACAAGAAGATAGTGAGGTCTATTCCACTCGCTGGGCTATGCGGCTAGGGAGGCGGCAGTCAGTGTGGAGTGTACTAGACCCCAGTGATATCCTAAAGAGGAACTATTGATATTTATACTTGATGAGTACTGGCATGCTTGCTTTGCATCTTGCATATGACATTTAGCTACATAGGCCTAGCATCGCATGACCTTGGTATGGCCGCTAGCATTCATGTCTTGCATCATATAGCTTTGGTACACCTGATCGTATTCATGGACTTACCGCATATTTTCACATTACTCTGATATTGTATACTTGGCACTTGCCTTATGCACACACTTACAACACCCTCTAAGCTTTTGTAAGCTTATGCACAACCGTTGCGTGCAGGTGTCGTTGGACAACAGTAGGGCTGAGGCAGGAGCGCGTATCAGACTATTTTGGAGCTTTTTAATCACCATGTATTTCCTTTTCCGTATTGTGCTTAAAAGTTTTTGATACAATGGATATGCGATGATGTTGTCTTGTGACTTGGTTATGCTTGTGGTTATGCTCCATTATAAAAAAATTTCACTATGAAAATCCTCCTTGTAGGATCCCAGGATCATAATCTGGCATATAATTACTAGGAGCCGAGAATGGGGCACTATGGAGGCTGTCGGTACCGGATTCGGCGATCGGGATTCCTTTGAATCCGATTTTCGAGTTTGGGGCGTGACAGTGTTGGGCTAGAGAAATGAGTGGAAGCCTTACATAATTCATTATGGGAGTAGAAGTTTAAATTCTACCCAAGTGAACTACTCTACTATGGAGAAAGAATTCTTAGTCATAGTTTTCACCTTAGACAAATTTAAGTCTGACTTAATCAGATCCAAGATCATTATCTACACCGATCATGTGGCACTAAAGTGCCTTCTCTCTAAGAAAGATGTTGTTCACAACCCCTGCAAGGCCCGTATCCTAGTCCGTACTATTCCGTCAATTCTCGTGATCATTCCCGTCGAATTCCGGTAACCTGCAACCTATAATTAGCGTTTGCGCACAACCCTAAATCGTATCTCATAGATTTGAGTCGGCTTAACCCGAGACTTGTACCTTATCGACCGCGCCGTCATTGCGGTTCCGATGCCGTGACTCACGCACCGAGGCAATACCCAAGCCAGGAGATGTGGGCCTGCGTTCAGTTCGAGGAAAACACCGTGCATTGCAAAATCCAAGAGAATCTCTACGATATTTCACCTCAATCAATCAATTAATCTCATCAATCACCTCTCATGTCAAGTACAAAACTCCATCCCCAAGCAACCCTAAAGTCAAAGCAATTCATGCCTCACATGTCAAAGTACATATCACCCATCACTCACCTTTTCACCCATCACACCCATCCCTCTCTCTTACAACCTCTCTCTCTCATCTCTCTTTCTCCCATTCTCCTAAGCAAGAGAGAACAATCGTCCATGGCTTCCTAAGGGAGAGGAAAGAAGTTTGTGTGACTCACTTCCTATCTCCCATCCTCACCCTTCAAAACCAATCTCAACCGTTGAAGTCCATCCTTTGGAGCTCTAGGATGCTTTGGTGGAAGGAGGAGGAGAAGATCAAAGGTGGGTGCTTTTATTTGTTGTTTTTATGATTTGAGGGCCACACATGTGGACTAGGGCTGAAAGTCAGGCGGGTTGGGTCGGGTTGGTGCTCAATCCTAACCCAACCCAAGGTTCCTATACCTAAACCCTAACCCAACCTAACCTAATCTCAGGTTGGGAATTCTCAACCCAAGTCTAACCCAAGCGGGCTCGGTCGGGTTGATCGGGTTGGTCGGGTATATACATGCTATTATTTTCGTTATTACATTAGTTTATTATATTTCAATATAGGACTTATTTTTTACATCTATAATTTTATTATATATATATATATGATTATTCATTATAAAGAATTTCATTTTTTCCTTTAAAAAACAAGCTAAAATATAAGACAACTTTTCCTTTAAAAGTCGGGTAGCATAGCATGAAGTCTATTTGGGAGAGAGAAATCTAACATGTCTTATTAGCTTGAGTCTTTGGAAATGACGTGGACAAATGAAACTTGACATCACTAGTGTGCCTTCGACACAAACGATCCACACTCAATTATAATTTATAAGTAACTTATATATTGATCAGGTTCGGGTTGGGTCGGGCAACCCGCTACTTCAACCCGAGCCCAACCCAAGTTTTATCGGGTTGGTGTTTGTATAGCCCAAACTTAAGATCAGACCCGAAATATCCTACCCGAGCCCAACCCAATGTCGGCTTGGTCGCAGGTCGGTCGGGTTGAACCCGCCCAACTTTCAGCCCTAATGTGGACCCATCTTGATGTATTCATATATAGGGAGGGCTCATAGTGGCGGGGTTCCTCCCATCTCCACGATTTTTCCCTCTCTCTCTCTCTCCCTCCATTTTTATTTTATTTTATTTTATTTATTATGTGGCCCACTTGATTTATGTGGACCCCACCATGGCAGCGTGTGGAGCCCACCTTGTATCGGCATGTGAATCCTCACCATTCTGGGATTTGACGGTGGGAAGTGGGTTGGCTGGACTGCTGCACACTAGCTATACACCTGCTGTATTGATGTCAGTACTCTATGGGCCTCGCTGATGTATGTGCTTCATCTAAACGCCCATCTGTTTTGCCTGATCATGGGCCCACCCTAATATTTAGGTCATCCAGATCGTCCAGCCATCTGGATGTGGTCGTGGACCCCACCTTTGATGAACGTGTTTTATCCATCCATCCACCTGGCGTTGGAAGCCACCATGATGCATCCATTAATATGAGCCGTCCATCTGCCTAACTTCATGGCAGATGCGCTGACGTCAGCAATTCTGGGTCCCACATGAGGTTTGTACCACATTCAGACCGTTCATCCACTTCCATTAGCGTCAGCAAGTTCTTGGGTATGATCCAGACCGTCCAACAATTTGAACCGATGGGATCCACGGTGCTATAAGTGCTTTATCCTCACTATCCAACGACAGTGGACCCACCATGATGATTATGTTTCATCCACACTGTCCACAAGATCTGGACGGTGGGCCATAACCATGGTGCATGTGCTTCATCAGCACCGTCCATCTGGACGGTGCCGTGATCGGCCCCCACCATGATGTATGTTTTATATCCCAACCACTAGTCCATTGGCTCGTGTGGGGCTCATCTCACACGTGCAATACGTGTGGGGTGGGGCCACCTTAATGTCTGTGTTTTAGGTGCAAATACCAGCTTTATTTAAAGCGGGTGGGCCACATGTGTGGACCCACCTAATGTCTGTGTTTCATCCATGTCTATCCACCGCCCAGTGTTTCTGGACGGTGGGATTCCCATGAGGTATGTGTATTATCCACTGTCCATCTAAGGGACCCACCTAATGTATGTGATTAATCCACACCGTCTAACATTTTCAGACGATGGGACCCACCTTAATGAATGTATTATATATCCAACACCATCCAGCACACGAACGGTGCTGGAAGCACCTTAATACATATGTTTTCCATCCAGGCCATTCGTCCAGGCCTGGATGCTGGTCATTGGTTTCAAATAAAATAAAAATATAAAATATGATATATATTATTATATTATATATATAAATCATATATATATATATATATATGGATGGCAGGTCCCACGTGGGACCCACCTTGATGCATGTATTTCTTTTTATAACATCCGTCCATCTCTTCCTGGACGCTGGAGACTATATATATATATATATATATATATATATATATATATATATATATATATATATATATATATATATATTATATTTGGTGGGCCACGTGTGTGGACCCCACCACGATGATATGTTATATCTACACCGTCCATTCATTAATGGGACGGGTAGGAGCTTTGAGGAGCCACTCTGATGTTTGGTTTACATCCGCACCGTCCAGAGGTCTGGACTGTAGGGCCCACCTTGATATTCATGTTTTACCTTACTGTCCACCTCCAGTGGATGGGACCCACCTCAGAGGTAAGTGTTCTATCCAAGCTGACCACTCACTTTGCAAGCGTGGACACCACCATGATATATTTATTTCATCCACACCATCCGGATTGAGCTAGATGGTGCTAGACAATGTCTGAATGGTGCTGATTTATCTGGTCAATGCTTGGACAATGCCGATCATTATTAGTGGGCCATGTGCCCCATGGAATGACAGTGTACAGTGATACACATGTTACACCTACAATTAGCAAAATGATTTTTTTGGGTATTGTTAAGCCCATTTGAGGCCCACCTGTGATGTGCATTTAAGGCCCACCTATAATGTATATTTGAGGCCCATGTGATAGGGCCTACCTACCTTGTATTTAAGGCGGATATGATGGGGCCCAACGACTTGAATATGAGGCCCATGAGCAATACCCATTGCGATGTATTCTTGGCCTATGGGTAAGGCCCATTGTGATATGTATTAGGCCCATGTGTAGGGCCCACCTATTGTGTGTTTGAAGCCCATGGGCGAGGCCGTTGTGATTTATTTGAAGCCCATGAGCGAGGCCATTGTGATGTATTTAAGGCCCATGGGCAAGGCCTGATGTGATGAACTTATGGCCCATGTGTCGAGGCCCATTATGATGTATTTTTGGCCCATGGATGCAGCCCATTATAGTGTACTTCCAGCCCATTTGGTAAGGTCCATTATGATGTATTTCTGACCCATTTGGCAAGGCCCATTATGATGTATTCAAGGCCCATGGTTGAGGCTCAGTGCGATATATGTATGGCTCATTAAATTATGTATGAATCCCTTGTTTGGGGTACTCCTTAGGAGAAATGTTGGTTAAATGGCCACTTTGTTGGGCAATGATGTTAATGTCCATATTGTGACCTTCCCTTAGGCCTTGTTCGGCCAATTTCGATTATCGATTACCAATTCTGATTATCGGGGTCGAGGCCGATTGTTGAGGCCGATTCTGATTGCCGAGGCCCATGGGACATGGCCCATTATGATATATTTTCGGCCCATATGATGAGGCCCGACTTGATGTAAATTAGGTCGTGTGAGCTGCCCATCGTGATGTATATTAAACCTGTGAGATGTGACCCAGTTGATGTATATGTAGCCCATGAGTGAGGCCCATCATGATATGTATTAAGCTCTTGAGTGAGGCCCATGGTGTTGTATATTTGGCCCTTGTGTGAGGCCATGAGTCTGCTGTATGTTAAGCTCTATATGGGCCATTCCTTGGGGGCAATGTTTGTTAAATGTTCACATTGTCGAGGTTGATTGTCTATACCGATTATGAGTATGTGACCGCATAGCATCATGATACGTGCCCATACGCATCATCTGTGTGTTTGTTATGAAATATGGTTGACTATTACATATGTCATTGGGCAGGTTGTTATGAGACTCCGTGATAGGCGGAGGCTATCTCACATGAGCGCACGGTATGTGCAGGATTGACGCATGACTAGATTATATGACTCATGAATCTTGCATTGTGTGTTGTAATTACTATACACCCTAGCGACATCAAGGTCATAGCCTCCACAGGCATATCGTGGATAGTCAAATGGGACACCAGAAATGTTTAGTTCCAGCATCGGGCTGCCATAGATGGCCCTAGGTGAAAATTTCTAAAACCCTCTTGATACCAGAGGACGCTCCAACGTCAAGACCTAGTGGATATACATGAGCGCCCGAGTACCGAATACCAAGAGGCCGCGTCTCCCACTATGCCGTGGTCGGTTGGGAGGGGGTATGGCCTTACCCGCCCGAGGGAGTAGGTAGAGCTAGGATGAGTTTGACCAGCTCGAGGAATGGGTCTGCTATCGACGAGCCGGGTAGGTATTGACAGACTACTGGCTAGGCGGATAATGAGGTCTCTTCCACTTATCCAATTGTGCGCTTAATGGGGTGACAGGTGGCGTGGAGTGTACTAGACTCCGGTGATGATCCCAGAAAGCAACCGTACTGATATGTGGACTTATTGAGTAGAAATTGCATATCCATTCATTCATTCATTCACTATCCACTCGGGCTGGTGATGCGTAACTATTTGTTACGTGTACCTTTGCATGGCCAAGATTTCGGTTGGTGCACGACTAACCTGAGATCGGGAGTTTACCACATTAAGTCTGACTATCCAAATTTAGGTATGGGACTGGTTTGGATAGAAGTCCCTTGTGGTGGACCCCGTAGCCTACGATACTACGTACCATCACCCCAACTTCACATTCCAGCATGGTCATTTCATTTCACACCGCATATTACATTGCATCTGTAACACTTAGCATTTTGGGTTACTATATTTTTGCACTTATATGACCTAGATGAGGTTGATGGTATTAGTGGCTCAAGATTTGCATATTGCATTGCATCCTCAGCATCCGTTATTGTCTTATTATGTTTTGCATCGCATAGCCTTGGTATGGCTGATAGCACTCATGGACTTACCAGTATATTTTCACTTACTCTGATATTATATAATTCATGATCTTGTCTGCTTATTCCGATGATGTATGATTTATGGGCTTTATAGTATGCTTAACACTTATCCTGTGCACACACTTCCACCACCCTCTAAGCTTTTAATAAGCTTATGCATAATAGATGCATGCAGGTTGCATTAGGTTGCAGCAGCGATGAGCTTGGAGCGTGCAGCTGTCTTCTGAAGCTTTGGTTTCGATATATGTATTTCCCTTTCAGCATTGTATTCAAATGATTATATTAGCGGATATGTGATGGTGATGTTGCCTTTATGATTTGGGTATACTTATGGTTATGCTTCTTATGAGACAAATGTACGTTGAAAAATTCTCCTTTTAGAATCCCAGGATCGGAACCTAGCGTACGGACGCTGAGAGCCGAGAATGAGGTACTACGGAGGCTGTCGGCACCGAGTTCGGTGATCGAAATTCCTGTGAATTCAATTTTTGAATTTGGGGCATGACAACCCCAAGTGTAGGGTCGCGATGTAGTAATAATCTCGGTGAGATCGAGGTCGAATCCACAGGGACGAATCTCGTATGTTTCTGAAAGTAACTAGAACTAGAACTAGAAGAAGATGTAAATCTAAATCTAAATCTAAATAATTGGAAAGAGTAATTATGAATGATGTAATTGAGACTTGTAAATTTAAAGGTGGGAACTAGGGTGCCAATGATCCACTTGTAGCTATCAATATGTTACCTTATTTGATTCAAGGAACACAATTGGAATTGGAGTCATATCCTATCCAATTGGAAGATAAAGTAATTTAAATCAAATCTAAACTTTTCATTGACCTAATTCTCAATGGAAGAGAATTGTGATTATTGGAAGGGATTCCATCACACTACCATGCTCAGGAGACGATGGTGAACAATGAGATTTACCGATCTCACTATCTCAAAATAGGAAAAGAAGATATCTAAAGCTATCACAGAATTTATTATAATTTGAGTCAAAATAAATCATAGAAAACTGAAAATATTCTCTTAATATCAAACTAGAAATCAATAAAGTTCAACATAAATAAGAATCAAAGTAAATTAAATATCTTAATCATGCTACAAGCTTCACCTCTTAGCCCCAGCTAAGAGATTTAGTTAACCATAGATATGATTAAACAAAAATCTCTTTAGGAAAGCATAAAAACAAACTAAGGAAGAAGAAGAAAACTCTTAGTGGTAGCTCTTCACCCTTTTGCTCCACTCCTTAAACCCTAGAAGATTCTTTGGAGCATCCTAGGAACTCGTATTAATAGTTGGGAAACTCTAACTTTCGCACCGAGTTGGAAAAGTCCAAAAAATGCCTCAAATTTATGTAGTCCGCGTAAAATCTGCGTAACCTTCTACTAGTCGAGGGCAATCTTCGATTGGTCGAAGGTCACCTTCGACTAGTCAAGTGGAATATTTGACTGGTCAAAGATCATGTGAATTCGAAACATAATGTTGCTAGAGTTTGAACCGAAGTTTCTTGGGCTGGTCGAGCCAAAGCTTGGGCAAGTCGAGGTAGAGCTTGGGCTAGTCGAGCTTCTCGCAAATTCCTTTTCTTTACTTCAAATATTCGATTCTCTTCATTCCTTGGTTTCCTTGGATCTTTGGCATGTGACTTCTTTAATCTTGATCTCGAAAGATCTATCCCTTGCCTTGGTGATTCTTAAGCATCAAATCCATGCTTTTAATATTCTTTTCAATCCAAGATCTTAGATTCACCTTGCAACACAAACATGTATAAAATATACCATTAAGCATTATCATGTTCATAAAACCAAGATATAAATAGGGAAGAATATGCAATATTTGACATTCAACAGATGCTAAGCCCCGCTTGATAAGATGAATCCTTCTGCTCCAAGAGTTTGACATTGAAATACGCAATAAGAAAGGAGTAAAGAATGTAGCAGTTGACCATCTCTCTAGACTTGGTTATACTTATAAAACCAATGTATAATAAGGGAAAAGTATACAATATTTCACACTTCACACGCAACCCATCCACATCATCAATCAAGTGTCAATGGTAGCAATCCCCATCAACCAACAACCAATAGAAGGAGCCCATTTACTAGAACATGAAGTGGAATGCCCAGCCCTAGATTGGTCCGATGTTCGAATTCCACAACAGATAGAGGAACTAGAAGAGCTCTAATGTGTAGTAAGTGATCTAGGGGAAACTGAGTATGACCCTAATATTGATCCCGATCTTGACCAAAAAGAGGTAATGGTTCTTGGGCCAGACCATGATTGTCCACCTATCTCATCAACTCCTAATGAAAGGGCTTAAAATCTCAAATGGACTTCAATCCCTTAATAGTTGAATTAGTTGGCAAGCCATCCAAGGCACCATTCTAAAAAAAAAAAAGAAGCTAATTTGAACAGTATGTAGAGCCTTAAGATAAATCAAGACCAGTCATGGTTTGTAATGTTGGCCTACTCAGGGCCCCATATAAACCAAAATTCTAAAAAAATAAAAAAATCTTCAAAATATAAAAACATCAAATATTCTAGCTTTTCAATACTACAAAACATAAGAAAATCTTTTAAAAAGCTACATGCAATAATGTGTTGACTTCATCTATTGCACCGCACGAGTTTGAGGTTGATTCATATAATTTCGACATCAGTTGGACTTCGATCTCATGGGTTAAGATGAGGTTCAGGATGAGGAAGATGGTGACATGGTCTCTGAACTAGTGGATCTCCTCTAAAAGTTTAAAACCAAGGTTAATGTTGTGGCATATGATTTTGAGATTGTAAACTTGGGGACCCCTGAAGTTCCTCAGGAAGTGCGCATTGGGAAATCATTATCCTTAAAATACAAGTAGAGAATGATAGACTTACTTACTCCAAGGCTGCCCAACTCTACATTCTCTTACGAAGACATGCATGAGTTTGATGAAGAGATCATTATACACCACCTACCAACCAAGCTAAAGATAAAGTCATTTAAGTAAAAGTTGAGGAGAAGGAAGCCAAAATGGGCACTAAAAGTCCTAGAAGAAGTCATCAAGCAATATAATGTAGAATTCTTAGTAGTCTCTAACTACCCTGAATGACTCACCAACATCGTACCAGTACCAAAGAAGGATGGCAAGTCCGTATGTGCATCGACTTTTGAGACCTCAACAAAGCCAATCCTAAAGATGACTTCCCCTTATCGTACATCGACACTTTGGTTGACAACACCTACGATACTTGGTATTTGGCACTCGAGAAGACATGTCTAGCTCTAGTCTGGGCAACTCAACGACTTTGACAATACATGATTGCATATCCTATCCTTCCCCTCACTTAAATGGACCCACTCAAGTACTTGTTCCAGAAGTTGGCACTCACTGGAAGGATCTACTTTTGTCTAAGTTTGGAATCAGTTATGCCACTCAGAAGCCAATCAAGGGGCAAGCCTTGGCCCACCATCTAGTTGTCCACTCACTACCAAACTATCAACCGCTGAAGACCTTTTCCCTGATGAGGATCTCCTCCTCATCAAGGAAGAAGAAGAAAAAAAAGGTAGATAAGTAGACTCTATTCTTCGATGGCGCGACAAACTCTAAAGGAAGTGGGATTGGAGCTATCCTTTATTCCCCTAACGATATCCATGTCTCAATCTTAAGGCGGCTAACATTCAGTTGCACCAACAATGTGGTGAAATATGAAGCTTGCATTGCCTATCTAAAAAAAGATATAATCTTGGGTGTAAACAAGCTACGGGTGTTCAAAAACTTGCAACTCAACATCAATCAGAATAATGACGATAGAAAGACTAAAGATAAGAAGTTGATACCATATCATGTATATCTCAATAATCTAGTTAAAGAATTTAAAGAAATCACATTCTCATACATGTCAAGGGTAAAGAATCAGTTCGTGGATGCCCTCACCACCTTATCATCATTGGTAGAAATTTCAAAAGGAGCTTTAAAATGGGAGCTCATGATCGAGATAGAAGACGAGCCAGTCTTCTGCCTACAAATAGAAGAGGTTGAAGCCACCCCAAGCAGCAAACCATGGTATGCCGATATCAAGAAATATTTGGAAAGTCAAGAGTACTTGAAAGAAGCTACAACAACATATCGTCGAAACATCCAATGTTTAGCGGTACAATTCACTATCAGTGGTGAAGTTTTCTACAAGTGATCCTTCAATCAAGTCCTCCTTCAATGCATGGATGAAGTTGAAACTGCCAAAATCATGGAAGAAATCCATGATGGAGTATTTAGTCCTCACATGAATCAACACATGATGACAAAGGAAATCTTACTGCTCCACTAATATTGGTTAACTATGGAGACAAACATTGACATGTCAGAAAATGCTTTGAGTACCAAGAGCATGTGAATCAAATTCATGCCCCTGCTTCGAAACTATACAACTTGACCACGTCATGGCCTTTCTCTATATAGGGTCTTGACATTATTGGGAAAGCGAACTCAAAATCTTCAAATGGCCATAAGTATATACTTATGGCAGTCATATACTTCACAAAGAGGGTAGAAGCAACATCCTACACCACCATAACAACACCTCTAGTAATCAAGTTCATAAAAAATAACAACATATGGCGATACAGAGTCCCACATGCTATTATCACCGACAATGGGTCACCCTTCGTCTATAAGAAGATGGATGACTTCCTTGAAAAAATTAAGATTCAATGACACCGGGCAAGCCCCTATCTTCCTCAAATGAATGGTGGGGTTGAAGTCACTAACTTGGCACTCATCAAAATACTCGAAAAGATGGTCAAGACGTATTAGGACTAGTCAGAGATGCTTCCTTATACACTCTGGGCATATCGGACGTCTCTACGATCTATTACAGATACAACTCCTTTCGAGTTTACATATGTAATTGAAGCAGTTTTACTAATTAAGGTACAAATCCTATCTTTACGAGTATTATTGGAAAGTGAAGTCGAGGAAGGGAAATGGCAAATGAGCTAGCAGATGAAAAGCACATGCATGCGTTAAGTCATTTCCAGTGCTATAAAAAAACTACTCAGGTCTATAATAAAAGAGTATGAAAAGAATATTCAAAGTAGACAACATGGTCATAAAGCACATTCTACCATCACCACCTGTCAAATCCCCAAGGAAAGTTTAAACCCTTGTTGGAAGGGTCATTGATCATATGAGTACATTTGGGAGGTGCCCTATGACTCACCCATATAAAGGGATCTTCTAGATCCAATCAACACAAACAGTAAAAATATTTCACAAGTCAATCTAACCATGTCAAGAGTTACATTAGCGAACCTGAAGTTAATTGACCGAGGTCGGTCGTCTTGAAAAATCATCATTCCTCGTCCCCCAATAAGTGCTACAAATAAAGGGTCAAAGCCAAAAAGAGAAGAAGGATAAAATATAAAGGGAAAAAAAAAAGAAGTGAAAAAAAGACCGAATAAGAGCATGTAGTCCAAAGGAAAGAAAAAAGAAAAGAAGAAGAAAAACTGACCTTAAAAGCACAAGCAACCATCCCTTCATCCCTCAGGATGAACTTGGCTTAAGTTAACATCTTTACCATTGTAATTCACGACTAAATTTCTTTGAATTCAATCAGTAAGAGCCTTAAACTTAGAGGAATGTCTAAGGGCTTCGATTCTTCGCCCTTTACCTCCACAGAATACACCTCGCCGATTTCATAGATTCCTCCACGAAATCCTGAATAGTAAATGGGAGCTCCCCTCCACTTTAGAAGCTTTGGGGTAGTTCTCTAGTGTCACAAGGGAAATGATCGTCTTTCGATTATCATTGACGATGGGTCGTATCATGGTCCGATTACCATGGTCGACCGAGCAATATATAACATACTTTCATGTCAACCACATCACAAAGTACTTGATTTTTATAATTTCTACCAATTGAAAATAAGATAGTGCATTGTTCAGTTACCTTAGTCTTGTTCGCCCTTTTTTATTTAGCCAATCGAGTAGGGAAGGATGCTTTGTCGTAGGTAGCCGCAACTTGTCCACTATAATCTTTGAGATGATGTTCTCATTACTTCCACTATCTATGATTACATCACAGACCTTGCCATTGATGGTACACCATGTACAGAATATATTGTGTCGTTGTGGGTGCACCTCCTTCCTTGGAGTGTACAATAAGCACCTCACGACTAAGGATTCCCCATAATCCTCGACAAGCCATTCTTCGTCACCAGCTTCTTTTTCAATGGTTTGTTCCTCCTTATCAAATCCAGGGCCTTCTTCTCCATCCTCACCTTCAGTGCTCTTCGTTAATGGCCAAGTAGGTTATGGGGTGTTAATGGCAGGTATTTGATAAGTGGCTTGGCTAGCCACAATGATAACAATTGTTTGGCCTTGTTCGACTATAAGGATTTAAAATCATATTAGGAACCGTTGTTGTGGGCATTGCACATTGAAGCCTATATGAACCACTCCTTGTGTCACAATTTATGGTTGTAAGAGATTGTGGATGCCCTCCGACTAGTTCCTTTCCTTTGGCTAGCGTTGAATCGTTTATGGGACCCGTCATGAGGGGCTAAGTTGAAGAATAAGGCTAAGTAGAGACTCTTACAAGATGTGTTTATGCCCTACCTTCCAACTAAACCACTTCATCCACGGTCCCAACTGGGTACATTTGAACTCGGTCAATAATTGTCAATTGTAAAATTCCTATGAACTGTGCTACCTTTTGCGATTTGGTCTCTAATATATCATTTTGCACTACCAACCGTTGAAATTCTTTGGTGTAATCTGTGACGATTTGATTCCCCTACTAAAAATTTTAGTATTATTGGAACAATACATGCTTGTAATCATTGGGGAGGAATCGTGATCAGAGAAGGCATCTCATCCATGACCATGATCGAATGGGCGCCTTGTTCTGTCAGGCACATGAGAGTTGTAATTTCTCTCACTATGCAAAAGCACTAGATTTCAATTTGAATGTAACCAACATCATTTTATTATATTCTGGTACATCCATGTAATCAAAATACTACTCTACTTCAACTAACCAATTGAGGAAGTCTTCTATATGTAATAAGCCATTAAAACCAAGAGTTTGGTGTTATCTTGATAGTCTCTTTCAGCACGATCTAGTCGATCGTTTCGATGGACCGGTCATCGGGCAATGACGTCATTGACGTCCTCATCGCTAGAGTTCAATTCATCCGAAATAGTCCTACGATTTACCTCCAGAAGCCCTCTACAAAAATTGAGGTTGTGGTACAACAATCACGAGCAGTTGAGCATCGCCTTGGGCGCAGGGCGGAATTAATGTATTCGTAATACATCGAGGGTTGTCTGTAGCCCTTGCATAGTCAACTAACTATCTCAATGGAAATATTTCATTCTCTTCGATAGATAACAAATCCATAAATCACTATCCACAAGATTTTAGTCTATTCCCTCATTAGTTGTCATTGGCTCGGGGGGAGTCCTTGCTTTGATACCAATTGACGCAGGGAGGGACATGATGAGGTCCATCTCTGTCTTCCTTACGGGATATCTATTCTGAATCCATAGAGCTCACTGGACTCCTCATCGAGCTTCCTCGAATCCGTGAGGGATAAAAGTAGAAATTATTTTTAATAAATTCAAAATAACTTTATTGATTATATATATAATGAAATTACAACTCTTTAAATAAGGAACTCAAACCTAGGACAAATTTTTAGACTTAAAACCCCTAAAAATGTGACTTACTATAAATAGTAAATTTACTATTTATAGACGACATCTATTCTTTGTAGACTTCATGGTTTTTGGCCAAAAATAGTAAGTGTCCAATTTAGCCTAACCATGTTATTCTCCGTACTTTTACGCCCTTTTCATGTTGGGCATGACTTTTAGACTCAAACCTATGACAAAGTTTTAGACTAAAAAACCCTAGAAATGTGACTTACTATAAATAAGAAATTTACTATTTATAGACGACCTCTATTCCTAACAGACTTCATGGTTTTCGGCCAAAAATAGTAAGTGTACAATTTAGCCCAACCATGTTATTCTCCTAACTTTTCTGCCCTTTTCATGTTGGGCACGACTTTTACAACTCAAAGGATCAAAAGTTATACTCAAACCAAAACTTACTATTTATAGTAAAAATGAAAATAAATGGGGCTTTTGACCATCGATATAATGGAATCTCACAAATCTGGCATGATCAACCAAGTTAGTGGGGTTAGTTGGCTTAAGTAGGTTCTCATATACCAAAATCATATATAATAGGTCGAAAAACTCATCTCAGTTTGCGAGATACAACTATTTTAAGGTTATGACGATTCAAATCATTTCTACCTTCGATGGGGCCTTCTCTATTCCATCTTTGCCATGAAAGTGTCTGTGACCCGCTCTACATCATCTTCCTACGAATCAAATGAAGTCCTTTTCTTTAATAAATTGCCTTCCAATAAAATTGTCACAAAGTGTTATTCCCTAAGTGGAGCCTCTAGTAAAAAATAAAATAAAATAATGAAAAATAAAAATAAAACTTTTAAAAAATATGGTGCGTGGTATTCAGGGCACTAGAAGGTTTTTTATACTTCTCAGTGGGCACTATTGCAACAACAAAATTTGATTTGGCTCTCGCTATCTTTCCACTTCAACTGGATTCATACGAAGCACTCATACGAAGCATAAAAGTGATGGACGGGAACTCTCATTGTCAGTCTAACAAATTAACGAAAGTAAAGTAATGAAAGTCTAACAAATTATTCTCTCTCCACTTGGCCACCCTCCGAGCTCGATTTAGAGTTTGTCCGAATCGTCTCAACCATACCTAGCTCGAGTTTGCTCAAATCATCTCCACCATACACCCAGCCACTCGTTCGAACTCTCTTTCTCTCTCAGCACTAACAACAATGTTAATTCATAAGTCTATCTAATATTTTATATATATTATTAATTGAATATTTAATCTTGAATTTGAATTAAGCGTGGGTTATCAATTGTTAATCCCTCTTTTTATCCTCCGTTACCTGACATCCTGAATTCGAGGAGTCTAGAGTTGTAAAAAAATAAAAACAAGGGCCCAACCGGGTTCGAACCGGTGACCTCTTGATCTGCAGTCAAATGCCCTACCACTGAGCTATAGACCCTTGGTTTTGATTGGTTGATCTTCTATAAAATATAATTAATAATTTCAAGAGTAATCAGAACCCAGGTAATTCACGATTATCGGCCATCGCAATCAAGTAATCAACTGAATTTTTTTAATTTTTAATTTTATTTTTTGCAATGGAAAATTCAAAGGTGGACCACTTGATGAAGGGACTAGATCTAACACGAACGTGCCACTTGATGAAGGAATATCTAAGGGAGGTTGAAACTTCTACTGCCAGTATGTGTGCTTTTAAGTATCATCGCTTTTCATTGACAGTTCAATCATCCTGACCATTGTCATGGTGTACCCAAATCCGGACACACTACTCTCAAAGTGCTCCTACATATCCATACTTTGCATTTCCTTCTTAACCGTCTATTTGCATACCGCCGTTTAGGATTGCCGCATCAAGGAGATCTTCGAAGCATGGTCCGTCACGACCGTGGGACTATGATATCAACAGTCTAGATCAACGGACAATGGACCCACCTTTAAACAAGGGTTATAGATCACCCAACGATTGCATTCTGGTTTCGGGCCAGCTTTTGTGGACAAGAGATGAGTGCATCCACCCATACGTGATTTACTAAGTCAGGATCCTATAAAACCAAAGCGGTGTTTCTCCTACAAGCCCATGGCATACATGCACATCAATCCTGACCGTCCAGATCACACGGCTCTTAAGATCATCCAATTTAGTGTTAATTTCGGGCTACACCGTTCTTTTGTGGAGCCCGCCACTGAACGGTCTGGATTGCTGATCATGCCCCCATCCCCTGACCTTCCTGGGGATGAGGATCTTAACCTTCAAACAGAACATATAATCCTAGCCGCTAGTTTCTTCTGTTGAACCTATTCTCAACGTAGGCATCCATTGGAAGGTCACTATCCGTGCACTAAGACCGTTAGTTTTGTGTGTTTTTCAAGTGCAGTCCACCCACGAACAAAAGTCACTAGATGGACGATGTAGATCCACCATCGGACATGGTCCCGAGTGGCACGAAGTCCAAGATGCATTCTGATGCAGACATGAGCATGGCTCGATCACTCCTCTTTAATCACGGGTCTTCCCATCCTACTCAACGGTCAAGATGCAGCATTTCCCAAAAATTTTTAATTTTTTTTTTTTAAAGATAAAAAAGAAAAAAGAGAGGAAAGTAGAAAAGAGACTTAACGTAGGGATATGTATTTGTGATTTTGTTTCAAACAAATCATTTCGCATTGCTAACCATTGGAATTTTTTGGTGTAATTTGTAACGATTTGATTCCCCTATTGAAAATTTTGGTATTTGTTCACAGTCCAAGTATAGCGCTGCGATGTAGTAATAATCTCAGTAAGACTGAGGTCGAATCCACAACTGAACGTTGCATGTAATCTGGGAGTAACTAGAACTAAAACTAGAAGAATATGTAAACTAAATCAGAAGAATTTAAAAGAATAATGGTAAAATATTAAATTAAAACTTGTAAAATTCAAAGGTATGAAACTAAGATTTCTAAGGATCCACTTATAGAGAATAGGGATATCTATGATTGATTCACGAACACAATTGGATTTAGAGTCCTATCTTCATCTAGTTGGAAGATAATTCATTAAAATTCATATCTGAACTTCCTTTGATATAGTTTTCAATGAATGATAAGTATGAGAATTAGAATTGATTCCATCACAAAACCATGCCCATGAGACAAAGTAAACAATAGAATTTAACCAATCCATAACCAATCTAAAAGAGTTACACTACAAGAAATATGGTTTTTACTGACGAAATATTTACCGACGAAATTTTCTTTCGTAGGTAAAGATGACTTTTATCGACGAAAATTATTTTCATCGGTAAAAGTAAACTTTTACCAACGAAATATAATTTCGTATGTAAAAGTCATCTTTACGAAAATTTTCGTAAGTAAAGGGTGTTTTGAATTTTTGAAAAAACAAAAAATCGAAAAGGTTACTTTTATTAGGTAAAAGGCATCTTTACCGATGAACATTTTCGTAGGTGAATGGTGTTTTGAATTTTTGAAAAAATAAAAAATCAAAAGGTTGCTTTTACCTACAAAATTAGATTTTGTAGATAAAAGCCATCTTTACCTATGAAAATTTCGTAGGAAAAGTGTGTTTTGAATTTTTGAAAAAAACAAAAAATCGAAAAGCTTACTTTTACCTACAAAATTATATTTCGTAGGTAAAAGCTATCTTTACCGATGAACGTTTTCCTAGGTAAAGGGTGTTTTGATTTTTTGAAAAAATAAAAAATTGAAAAGGTTCCTTTTACTTACAAAATGAGATTTCATTCTGTAGGGAAAAGCCATCTTTACCTACAAAAAGTCTCGTAGGTAAAGGGGTGTTGAATTTTTGAAAAAATAAAAAATCAAAAAGGTTACTTTTACCTACGAAATTATAGTAAAAGCCATCTTTACCGACGAACATTTTCGTAGGTAAAGGGTGTTTTGAATTTTTGAAAAAATAAAAAAAATCGAAAAGCTTACTTTTACCTACGAAATTATATTTTATAGGTAAAAGCCATCTTTACCAACAAAACTTATTGTACGTAAAGGGTGTTTTGAATTTTTGAAAAAACAAAAAATCGAAAAGTTTACTTTTACCTACGAAATATAAGTTCGTAGGTAAAAGCCATTTGTACCGACAAATAAATTTGTTGGGAATAATGATTTAAATTCCCTTCAAATGGTCTGCGGTAAGAATTTTACCGACGAATTATTTCGTAGGTAAAAATATTTAACAATACTTTTACCTACAAACATATTTGTAGGTAAAAAACTTGTATGTGACTTTTACATACGAAAATTTTCGTAGGTAAAAAACGTGGATGAGACTTTTACCTACGAAATACCTAGTACACAAAATCCCTGATATACACCTGTTACAATATATTTCATCATGATATACACATGTTATATAATATATTTCATCATATTCACATTCACATCCATCTAAACCCAAACTAATGAAAAGAGATAGAACATATGAGAGATAATCCTTATCTCCTTTGATGGATTCAAGTTGCATGTGCCCTACTCAACTTCTTATAAGGAGAAGTTATATGGGTCTTGGAATAATGTTGGTGACAAATCTACCTTATCTATTAATATTATTATATTGTGTTAGGACATGACTCTAAAAATGAGATAAATGCAAATTTCAAATAATCTATACTACAAGAGATAGTAAAGATGGAAATAGATGCATTATGATGCTTGAGTTCAAGTATGCTTGCTAACAAAGCAAGATTTTCTCGTGTGTTGCCATGTGATTGGGCTACATTATTACATCAATCGGGTTCAGGTTCGGGATTGGGTTTTCAAGTTTAGGTTTAGGTTTAGGTTAAGGAGTTAAGATTAGGATTAGGTACAAGTTTAAGTTTAGGGATTTGAGAATACATTTAGGTTTTAGGTTATAGGTTTAATTTATAGGTCTAGGTTTAGGTTTTAGGTTTAGGTTAAGGTTAGGTTATAGGTTATAAGTTTAGGTTATAGGTTATAGGTTAAGGTTTAGGTTATAAGTTTTGGTTTAGGTTAAGGTTATAGGTTTAGGTTTAGGTTTATGTTGTAGGTTATAACTTTAAGGAATTGGGAATAGGTTAAGGTTTAGGTTTAAGAAATTGGGTTTGGGTTCGGGTTCGGTATCGGGTTTAGGATTCGGTTTTCAAGTTTAGGTTTAGGTTTAGGTTAATGAGTTGAGATTAGGATTAGGTGTAGGTTTAGGTTTAGGGATTTGAGAATACATTTAGGTTTTAGGTTTAGGTTTAGGTTTTAGGTTTAGGTTTTAGGTTTGGGTTTAGGTTATAAGTGTAGGTTATAGGTTTAGGTTTAAGTTAGGTTATAGGTTAAGGTTTAGGAAATTGAGAATAAGTTAAGGCTTAGGTTTAGGAAATCGGGTTCGGGTTCGGGTTTAGGTTTGAGTTTTCAAGTTTAGGTTTAGGCTAAGGAGTTGAGATTAAGATTAGGTGTAGGTTTAGGTTTAGGGATTTGAGAATACATTTAGGTTTTAGTTTTAGGTTTAGGTTTTAGTTTATAGGTTTAGGTTATAGGTTTAGGTTTAGGTTTTAGGTTTAGGTTAAGGTTAGGTTAAGGTTAGGTTATAGGGTATAAGTTTAGGTTATAAGTTATAGGTTTTGGTTTAGGTTAAGGTTATAGGTTTTGGTTTAGGTTTAAGTTATAGGTTTTGGTTAGGTTAGGTTTAGGTTATAGGTTTAGGTTAGGTTTAGGTTTAGGTTATAGGTTATAGCTTTGGAGAATTGAGAATAGGTTAAGGTTAAGGTTTAGGTTTAGAAAATCGGTTTTAGGTTTGGGTTTTCAAGTTTAGGTTTAGGTTTAGGTTAAGAAGTTGAGATTAAGATTAGGTGTAGGTTTAGGTTTATGGATTTGAGAATACATTTAGGTTTAGGTTTTAGTTTATAGGTTTAGGTTATAGGTTTAGGTTAAGGTTATAAGTTTAGTTTATAGGTTATAGGTTAAGGTTTAGGTTATAGGTTTTGGTTAAGGTTTAGGTTTAGGTTATAGGTTATATGTTATATAGCTTTAGGGAATTGAGAATAGGTTAAGGTTTAGGTTTAGGAAATCGGGTTCAGATTTGGGTTTAGGTTTAGGTTTTCAAGTTTAGGTTTAGGCTAAGGAGTTGATATTAGGATTAGGTGTAGGTTTAGGTTTAGGGATTTGAGAATATATTTAGGTTTTAGGTTTAGGTTTAGATTTTAGTTTACAGGTTTAGGTTTAGGTTTTAGGTTTGGGATTAGGTTAGGTTATCGGTTACAAGTTTAGGTTATAGGTTAAGGTTTAGGTTATAGGTTTTGGTTTAGGTTTAGGTTTTAGGTTTAGGTTAAGGTTATAGGTTTAGGTTATGGGTTTAGGTTTAAGTTTAGGTTATAGGTTATAGCTTTAGGGAATTGAGAATAGGTTAAGGTTTAGGTTTAGGAAATTGGGTTCGGGAAAGGGGTCAAGGTTGGGTTTAGGTTTGGGTTTTCAAGTTTAGGTTTAGGTTAAGTAGTTGAGATGAGGATTATGTGTAAGTTTAGGTTTAAGGATTTGAGAATACATTTATATTTTAGGTTTAGATTTAGGTTAAGGTTATTTCCTTTTAGGTTAGGTTTAGGTTTAGGTTATAGGTTATAAGTTATAGCTTTAGGGAATTAAGAATAGGTTAAGGTTTAGGTTTAGGAAATCGAGTTCGGGTTTAGGTTTGGGTTTTCAAGTTTAGGTTTAGGTTTAGGTTAGGGAGTTGAGATTAGGATTAGGTGCAGGTTTAGGTTTAGGGATTTGAGAATACATTTAGGTTTTAGGTTTAGGTTTAGGTTATAGGTTTAGGTTATAAGTGTAGGTTATAGGTTTAGGTTTAAGTTATGTTATAGGTTAAGGTTTAGGGAATTGAGAATATGTTAAGGTTTAGGTTTAGGAAATCGGGTTTAGGTTCGGGTTTTTAAGTTTAGTTTGGGTTAAGGTTTAGGTTTTGGAAATCGGGTTCGGGTTCCGGTTTAGGTTTAGCTTTTTAAGGTTTAGGTTCAGGAAATTGGATTCGGGTTCAAGTTTAGGTTTGAGTTTTCAAATAAAGCCCAGGAACGTATTTGATGTTCCTGTACCAGAAGTTGAAGATAGCGAGGACGAGAGAAATGAAACGTCTAGGGTTGAACAAGCATATCAAGAAGACATGCCATCTGGGGATACAAGGACTGATTCAAGTGTTGATATTGATGTAGTGTAATTGGACAGAGATGATGTGCCACCTGATCATATTGATCATCAATAATACATAATATTGTTAGAGATGATAGCGGTTTCATTAATAACGACATTGCAAACGATGAAGAGGAAATACTGATCAACGATAGTGATGATGAAGCAGAAATAGTCCTAAGCGATAATGATACAGACGACGATTATTAAATGTACACATGATTTACATGTTATTTTTTAATTCGAATAATTTATGTATTCCATGTATAAGTGAAAATTACAAATCATGATTTATTCCAAAAATTGACTTGTTAATAATCCACATTTGCAGTTGAGTCAATTTCTTATCATGTCCTCCTTAAACCGGAGTGTAGCAGGAGCACGCAACATACTTCATCAGCTGTTGTAGATGGACATTATGGTCTTATCTTCTTCTGGTAGGGCAAAAGAGATACTCGGTCTAGTCGATGAGTGTATGACTGATTATATCGATGACGACTCAGATGAAAGATTATACCATCTTAAAGAAATTTTGGTGCTGATGGAGATGAATAACTGCGAAAAACTTGTTATGGAATATGCGACTCTGTCACTTGCACATCTGAATGGAGTCCCGAGAGACCAAATTTCTCCTAGTGTGACTGTCATGCTGACTGAAAAAATGTTAAGTGTTTCACACAATATAACATATGCTTCTTAAGCATATGATAACTTACACAGGGAGTGCTTCAGATAGTTTACCTCAAAGTTATTTCGTATACTACGAAATATATGTATTTAATATAAAATGACAATGTGTAATGGAATTTTCAAGGGTTATAGATTAAAGTTTACAGTTTTATTATATTCTGCTTGCATTATAGTGTAATGGTCTAATCATATTTTAATCATCTCTCTAAGCATAAGAACAAATGCATTATACCATCAACACTACTATTATACTAAAATATTATACAAATGCATTTGTGCTATTATATTGACATTATTTAAATTTATAAGCACAAAAGCTACGAACTTATAAATTTAAATATTAGAGCGAACTTAAATACAAGTGAATGGTAGCTTATATTGACATTTTCACTTGTATTGACATTAGCTACCATCATCTCTCTAAGCATAAGCTACGAATTTATAAGCATAAGCACAAAAGCTACCATTCACTTGTATTGACACTATTTAAATTTATAAGTTCGTAGCTTGCACATTTTCAGTGATGACACTAGGTGAGAGAGCACATCGTTCGCGCACTGGATCTACCCCTTCTACCCATGATGCGACGAATCCAGCATCGTCGTCACATGCCTCTGATCCCTCAATCGCACATACACCAGACACTGCATGTAAGTTTAAACATATATTTATTTTAATGACTTCTGTTTATGTTTAGACGTAAATATTTCTTTTGCAACAGCATCGTCGACTTACCGACGAGGACGTGGACCCATGCGTGGGTTGCTTTTAGAGCGACTTACGCGTGAGAGTAGGGTGACGGTAGAGTTCCCACAAAACTGCATTAGACTTGTTGGGAACAATACTAGACTGTTTATGTTAGAGGTCAATGTCTTATGCCGATCTCTAATTCCCCCCCTCCCTTGTTGGGTAGACGTGACAGATGATGTGCAGAACCTCATCCGTTAGTGCCTTTAAGTAAATTTTAGTAAATTAAAATTTATTTTATAAAAGTTCATTTACGGTTAAGTTATTTTCTTAATAAGTTTATTGCCTTAATTTATTATTTACGAAACTGCATGATAAATTTGACTTGGATTTGAGTGTTTCGCACATTTCCTATGCCGTCGACAACATGATCAAGGAGCGGTTCAAGGAGTACCGCTCCTTATAAGCAGTGCATGAGCCACGAGGAGGGTGCACTGTCCGCACCGCCGCACATGACCCATGACGACTGGTGGATACTCTGCAATAGATTTTCATCTGATTCTTTTCAGGTAATATTTACATATTTACGATATCTTATGGTAATAATTAAATTCGCAATTAATAACAATGTATTATGAATAATGTGTTTAGAAGAGGAGAAAAATAAATTCTGACAATAGGGAAAAGTTAGAAGTGAACCACGTAGCTGGTTAAAAGTCATTTGTAGAAATTTTTCATGACATTGTAAGAAATTACTGGTAATTATTAAGTCGATATATGTAACATCCCGAAAATCGGGGGTCGGGTAGAAACCCAACTCCCGAGTTCTATAATGTTATTTATGCAACATAGATAATGTTAGATGCATGTTGTCTATAAAAAGGCATTAAACAAGATTGGAATTAATCCAAAACATCATATCATACTCTAGAGACCGTTAAATTAGCAAGCGAAAGACTGTGATAGTATGTATAACCTATATAAACTGTTGTATGTCTCCAGAGTGTGAACATGTTACCAGGTTAAATATATACATGTATACTCCAAAAATGATCAAAAGAATATACATGAGTGCTCCAATACTATAAAATGACAAGTATCAAGGCATCTAATCAACCTCCCTGAAATCCCATCGATCAGAACACGCATAAAGGAGGGATCCTCCTCCTCATCATCAAGTCCGGCTCCGCTTCACAAGCAACGCCATCATCTGCAACTAAAATTGGGACTGGTGGGTGTCTGGAAACACCATCCCGTAACGTGGGAGTGAGTGATCAACTCAGTGGAATAATAGAGCAGAGATTAGCATGTTATCAAATCAATCATGTAATAATAGTAAAGCAATAAATCAAACATTCCTAAATACTGTTGTTAATGCAATATGACATGACATGATGGATGCCCTCACCGACGATCTCTCTCATACGGCACCATCTTACGCCTGCGGCATGCTTTTTTCCCACAGTGCTTCACGTCTTCCAGGCACATGCAATATGATGTAGATATGATTACCAAGTAGTTATTAGTCCTTTTCATACAGCAGGATTGAGAAACTAAGGTACCTTCCTTATATCAATCCCAACACAGATACTATCTAGGGTCGTCACTCCTAGAAATCACATACGAGGTTATATTTTGTAGGTCGCTGCAAGGGCTGTTAGGGCTGTTGCTCGTACTCGTTGCACCGCTCCCCCATCACCTTATCAATACAGGCCTACTGTACTCTCATTGCTACGGAAGGGTCGTCGCCTCCCGTAGACTCAGAATATGCTCGCGGTCACTACAAAGGGCTCGTCACCTAATCAGTGTAGGCCAACAGCTAGAATATAGTGTCCTATATCACCATAATCTACTTACGAGTTAATGTGCTCACTGGTCACTACGGGGAGGTTTGTAGCCCCAGCGTAAGCCGACAGCTCGACCACGGTGTCCCATACCACCATGCCCGGCTCATGAGTCTTTATGGATCAAGGTACCATGGTTAACAGGGTTTCCATTGGTAAGTTCAGTACCCTAGGTTCAAGCAGTTGTGATTCATATAGGGTGAACAATCAACGGCCAGTCGGGTTACTTGACGGGCTCGACTAGTACGAGCGCATCGCAAGTCAAACAACATGAAGTGCGTAAAACATTTCGTGTGGCCTAACCACTGCCGCTAACTCAAACACGACTCGCGTTCATCGACGCGTCCTCCGTGGAAAATACAAGAAAACCACGAACTTACTCTGTTACCGACTGCCTGGACTAGGTATAGTCCTAAACATTTGTGAATCCACTTCTTCAATCATATAAGAGTAATGAAAATGCATTACAACAATGTGAGCATGTTAACACATATTATGACATACAACTTAAGTACATTATCTAACACATGCATCTCATACATATAATGAAATCATACATATAGCCAACATGAAGGAAATCATTTACATCAGCATATTATTTGAGAATTCAATCCCAAACTAATTCACAACACCATTTAATTCAATACATACTAATACAAACATTTATACAAACACTTAGTCTGCACACTTAAGTCTACATAGTGTATGTCGACTCAAAGTGCGCATTTGGGCGAATCTCTTCGTCAAACTGATTATGCACGCATTCCTAATATTCTATTGCAACAAAAAGCCATGTCAATCATTTTAGCAAAATATGGATGTTTACATTATTTCCTACAAATGACTAAAATGCCCTAAATCTCATATTTTTCATATGTTTACGAAACGGGAAACGAACAGCATGTTGTACATGTCAAACGGCATTGCCGTCGATAATCTACTATTAAACAACATTGAAAGCATTGAAAACAGCTAATCAAAGCGTCTAAAATCTGCACCTTTTACCCTAGATGTGTATTGATTCGAACGGAGCGTATACGCTTCGTCTACGGCGAACAGGCGACCTAATACACAAGCTACATAAGTTACATCGCTAATGAATCGAAGGAAACTCCAAATCAGCAAGTGGTTAGGGTTCTTCCTTACCTATAGGTGTGTCAGAATCACCAACAAAGTGATTGGGATGCGTAACCTTAGCACGTGTAGCAGGTGCAGCAAGTGGCAGGAAGATCACACCCACACTCTCTCAAAATCTCTCACTTTCTCTCTCTCCCAATCTAGGGTTCTTAGCAAATTCGGATGGGAGAGATATGAGAGGGTTTAAAGCCCTTTTATAAGCTCAAACCTTTCCAAATTAGGCTTGGGAACAAAGTACACTTAAGTTATAACCAAAACGGAGCTGTTTCGATCCAAAAGGGCAGTTCGGGAGGTCCCCTGGCCGAATGCGATCGGACTTAAGCTCATGGTCTCTGGATGTTTTCCACACCCCATTTTCAGTCTGGTAGAGTTTGTAGATCGCACGTGGTGGTCCATTTTCAGTTCAGCGGTTATCATACCTAGATCAGGTCTACAAGTCTCATGATATGAAAGAGAAATTTTTCCTGATCCGAGGGTGTAATTTGGTTGAATTCTGACGATCAGAACGCTTAATAATAACGCGCCAAGTCACGTGCCAGATTTGAATTAAAATTTTCAAATCTAACCTCTTTCTCACTCTCTTCACTCCAGGCTCAATGAAATAGACTCTGAACGTCGGTTGGGCTTGATTTTCGAAATGATTGTCAAGTCTAGCTAAGCGGTCATAATGGTCTAAGATTGTAGGTATCGGACTTTCGACGCGCGGTCTAGATCCAATACAAAGTTTCAAAGGGTTCCTGAGAGCAAACCGGTTTAGAGTTTGATCCTAGGTTTCAGGATATTATAGCATCATTGATTCTTCAAGTTTTGGGTCTTGTAGAATGTATTTAAAGTGGTCCATATTAATTCTACTGAGTATTCAGTTTGGTACTCAACCAAATTCTACCTTAATTATGGCAGAATACGGTCCTAGGGCCATTCTATCCCCCATTTTAGGAACTTCAAGGTATCATATTATTTTTATTATTTTTTGGGGGTTCATCTTCAAGTTTACCCTAATTCCACCAAATTTCATAAGATTTTGAGTTGTAGAAAAATTCTAAAAATTTCAGAAGCAGCAGCTGTCCAACAAGTGATTATCGGACAGTTGCTCACAATGACCTACTTTAAACCATATTAAATATTTTATTATATTTTTTACGTATTTTTATATAAAACTAGATCATTTATCTTCAATCTGGTTTTTGAATCACCTAAATCAAAGTTATAACGAAGGAGGTATGAGTTTTCAAAGTCGGAAGAAACGTGCAGGAAAAAAGATGCAGAATCCCGCTGTACGGACGAGTTCGGCGATGCATCGCCAAACCGGCGATGCCATCGCCGCTCGCTGACCTGTTTGGGGTGATTTCACCGTCTGATATTTGAAATGGGTATATTTTAGAACCTGAGATGAGTTATTTGACATGCAATATATGATTTTGGGGTAGGAGAAGTTGATCTATCCAAATAGTCTACTTATTTAGTGAGATTTCAAAAGGTTAGTGGTTAAAAACTCTTTTTATTTATTTATTTACTATTCATAGTACTTTTTAGCTTAAGTATTGATCAACATCACCTAAACTTTAAGATTTGTATCTAATATGAAAGCTCCTAGAAAATTTTGTAGGATAAAGTAGTGAAAGGTGAGATTTTCGAAGGAAATAGGGATTTGAGACTTTTGGATTGAGTTTTGAGAAGTTAATCAAGTGTTAGGATTGACCCATTGCCTAAGGACGTCTAATTTCAGGTTGGCAAAAATTTGGAGTGTTATAATATATTCTTTTCATTCATTTATATTAACTCTATTGTCATTTCGATTGCGTAGCGGGTTTTTGTCACTAGCCAGGAGACTGGACCAGCAGACCTCTACAGAGGGACTCACTGCCGACAGACAATGGGATCTTGGGTACATCTTAAAGCCAACGAGATTTGGGTAAAAATCCTTACATTGTAAAATTTAATTGCATTAAATTATAATAATGTCATTTTTTAGAGAAAATTCATATGTTTTCATTACAGGCGGCGATGAACACCTTACACAGTCAGCCCACTCCCGATGGTACTCAACGGAGTAAGCCAAAGATCCTGATTGAGGTGCTTGGCACCCATTCTAGATATGTGCATGGGCTTAGCCATGGTGCCAAGCTCATGGCACCCGCTAGATCTGCCTCCACCCTATCCATCGTCATTGGTGAGAGCGCCTCCGGCTAAGCTGATATCGCAGAGAGAGAGGTTCTACAACTACGAGTCGTCATCCATGACATCAAAGAGCAACCGAAGATGAAGAGTGAGCAGCTAGCGAGGTAGATGGAGGAGCAGGAGAGGAGGATGAAGGAGCTGGCGAGGCAAAGGGAGGAGGAGGAGAGGAGGATAAAGGAGCTGATGAATCAAAGGGAGGATCAGGAGAGGAGGAGGATGGAGGAGCAGACGAGACAGAGGGAGGAGAAGGAGAGGAGGATGGAGGAGATGTGGGTGGAGCATGAGCAATGGATGACGGAGATGTTTCAGGCTCTCGCTACATGCTTACCCACCGATGCCCCACCACCTCCGCCTTCATTTTTGTAATTTTTTGTATTTTATTTATGATGTTAAACTTATATATATTTATGTCACGCTCCAAACCTGAAAATTAGATTCACAGGAATCTGATCACCGAATCTGATGCCGACAGCCTCCGTAGTACCCCATTCTCGGCTCCTAGCATTCATATGCCAGATTCTGATCCTGGGATCCTAAAAGGAGAATTTTTTTTATGTACATTTAACTCGTAATAAGCATAACCACAAGATTACCCAATTCACATAGGCAACATCATCATCACATATCTACTAATATAATCATTTGAGTACAATGCTGGAAAATACATAAATAGAAAATCAAGCTTCAGAAGAACGCTGCACGCTTCAGGCTCAGCACTGTTGTAACCTAACACCACCTGCACGCATCTATCATACATAAGCTTATAGAAAGCTTAGAGGGTGGTGGAAGTGTGTGCACACAGTAAGTGTCAAGTATTCAATACAATGCCATCATTATACAATACTGAAATTACTAGTAATCCATAAATCGTACATTATCGGAATAAGCAGAAATACTAACAAGATCATGAATTATCAGAGTAAACAGAAATACTGACAAGATCATAAATCATACTATAACAGAGTAAGCGGAAGTATGGACAAGTCCATAAGTCAATCAATATTAGAATACACAATATAGAACAGCTACGCAATAAGGAGTCATAAAGAGCCAAATATCAGATGTCAATGATGCAATGCAATATATAAATCCTGCTAAGTCTATCTAGGCCATATAAGTGCAGAAATATAACAACCCAAAATGTCATATGCCTGCGGATGTAATGCAATATGCGATGCGAATGAAATGACCATACTGGAGTGTGAAGTCGGGATGATAGTACGTAGTATCGCAGGCTACGAGGTCCACCACAAGGGACTTCTATCCAAACTAGTCCCATACCTAAATTTGGATAGTCAGACTTAACGTGGTAAACTCTTGATCTCAGGTTAGTCGGGCGTCCAAACGAAATCCTTGCCATAACGAAGGTACATAATAATTAGTTGTGCACCATCAGCTTGAGTGGATAGTGAATGAATGAATGAATGAGCATGCAACTCTTATTCAATAAGTCCACATATCGGTACGGTTCCTCTTTGGAAAAATCACTGGGTCTATTACACTCTAAACTAAATTATTGCCTCATCGCGCGTAACAAGGTGAGTGGAAGAGACCTCACTATTCGCCTACCAATATCGGGCTCAACTCATTGATAGCGGACCCATTCCTCGAGCTGGTCAGACTTAACCTAGCATTGCCCCCTCCTCTTGGGAAAGTAAGGCCGCACCTTCCAACCGACCACGACACAGTGGGAAACGTGGCTTAACGGTATACGGCCCTCATGCGCTCATGCATCCACTCGGTATAGACATTGGAGCAACCTCTGGAACCAAAAGGGTTTAGAGACTTTCACCCAGGGATATCTATAGCACCCCATGTAAAACAGATTTTTGGTGTCCCATCTGGCCATCCACGATATGTCTGTGGAGGCTACGGCCCTGATGTCGCTAGGGCATATAGTAATCATAACACACAATGCAAGATGCATGAGTCATACGATCCAATCATACATCAATCCTTTGCATGTCGTGCGCTCATATGAGACAATCTCCGCCTATCAAGGAGTCTCATAACAACCAGCACTATGACATATGCAATGGTCAATCATATCTCATAAGAGACATGAAGATGATGCATATGGACATGTATCATGATGCCATGCAGTCACATTCTCATAAGTGGTGTCAATGATCGGCCTCAATAATGTGGACATTTAACCAACATTGCCCCCAAAGAATGGCCCACATAGAGCCTAACATATAATGGGTCCACGACCTCACACAAAGGCCTAATATACAACACAATGGGCCTTACTCAAGGGCCACATATAAACAACAGGTGAGCCCCGCTCATGGGCCTCAAATACATGACATGTGGGCCCTACACATGGGTCTCGAATACAACAAATGGGCCATGCATCATGGGCCTAATGTATATCACAAGGGGCCTTGCTCATAGGCCACAAATACATCATAATGGGCCTTGCCCATGGGCCATGAATACATCATAATGGGCCTCAACTATCATAATCGGCCTCGACGATCGGAGTCGGCCTCCTTAATTAGAATCGGTAACCGGTAATTAGAATCGGCCTCGACCCCGATAATCGGAATCGGTAATCGGCAATCGTAATCAACACACGGAATCGGTCCCGATACTTGGCCTCGACAATCAAAGTCAGCCTCTACGCAAGGTGGGATCTATAAATGGACGGTCGATCAACCATAATATAAAGATCGGCCCACGACCGTGGTTATAGCAAATCTGATGGCATGGAGCCATTTGTCTATGGCGAATGGGGCCCACTTATTTGGGTTAACCCACTCAGGGAATGGTGTGTATGAGCCTAATAAAGCCTACGGAAAGGTCGCAATGAGGACATCTAACCATCATTGCACATCAATGTGGACATCTAACCAACATTGCTCCCAAGGAGTGGCCTATATAAAGGATTCATACACAACGTAACGGCCACACATACATCACATTGGGCCTCATTCATGGGCCTCTCATATATCATGTTGGGCTTCCTACAAGGGCCTTAAACATATCCAATGGGCCATGTCCATTGGCCTTAGATACATCTCGATGGGCCGTGCCCATGGGCCTTGCATACATCACAATGGGCCTTACCAAATGGGCTGAAAATATATCACAATAGGTTATGAATACATCAAGTCAGGCTTCATTCAAGGGTCAGAACATATGGTATTCAAATACACAACAGGTGGGCCCTGCACATGGGCCATAAATACATCACATTGGGCCTTAATACACAACGAGTCGAGTCAAATAGGCCAAATCAATTGAGCTGATCAAATGGGCCGAGTTAATAGGCCAATACAAATGGGCTGAGTCAATGGGTTGAGTCAAGTGGGTCGAGTCAATGGGCCAATACAAATGGGCCGAGACAGATGGGCCGGTACAAATGGGTCGAATCAAATGGGCCAATCAAATGGGACGAATCAATTAGGCCGGTTGAATGGGCTGAGTCAAATACATTATGCATTCATTGCAAGGGATCATTATGGTGCATAAAAAAATGAATCATTCCAAAGGATCATATGGACCATGACACAAATGACAATGGTGACAATGATTTCCATCATTATATTTCTGGTGGGCCCACCATAGTATTTATTTTCCATCTATACTGTTCATAAGGTCACAAGGACCTAAACAGGGAAGGAAAATAAATATTATATTGAATCAAAACTTCTGTAACCCAAAGGGGTTTCAAGGGTGGGCGTTCAACACCACTATTTTCTGTAGGATGGTCCACTTGATATTAGATCTATCTTATTTTTAGTCTCAAGCCCAAGGACAAGCTCACCAATTGTATAGATGGTTTGGATAAAACACATGCGGCATAGTGGGCCCATGTCCAATCTAATGGACGGCTTGGATATGGACTACATACATCAAAAAAGGGGGGTCCACCATCCTACCATATGGACGGTGTGGATAAGACCCATACCTCACGTGTGGCCCCTCAAAATTGGATGGACGGTAAGGATACAACACATGCATCATGGTGGGGCCGCATGCACATCAAATGGATGGACGAAAAGGATACATTACGGTGGGCTCCACCCGTAAGATGGATGGACGGCTTGGTAGTCATGGCTGGTGCACCGTCCAGCAACTGGATGGTGCAGATGGACGGTGCAGATGTAACATACCTTAGGGTGCGGTCCACCTTAACATATGTAATAGAATATAATATATTATCATATCATATAATATATTATATTATATTATAATCTGACATAAAGAAAAGCCACCGTCCAGAGAGTCTGATGATCTGGACCGTGAAGATCTAATGCTTATATCGTGGTGGGTCCACACATGTGACCCTCCTCTCATTCATATATATACATATAATATAATATAATATACTACAACATCATCTAATATAATATAATATAATACGTTATATTATAACATGTACAAGAACTATGAAAAGCCACCGTCCAGGCCCTGCATGCTCTGGACGGTGTTCATCTTACGCATAAATCATGGTGGGTCCACACATGGGAGTGGCCCACCATTGCATTTATTATTAATATAAAATATTATATTAAATGGTAATATATATCATATATATGTATACATACATGGAGTATCAACGTCCAGCATCCAGAGACGCTGGACGGGCAGTCTGATGAATGGACAGTCTGGATGAGCGGTTGGATAAACCGTACGCAGCAGGTGGGGGTCCACGGTCACCAAATGAGTGAGCGATTGGATGACATATATAAATTCATGAAAGGCCCACCGTCTAGCCATCTGGATGGTGGGATACAATACATTAGGGTGGTCCTGGATGACGAGCTGACGTCCTCAGCAGTGGGACCCACGTATCTTGGTGGCGTCAATACACTAGCCATGTGCTGGTGTGCGGTACCCAGCAAAATCGCTGGATAGGTGGGTCCCATGTGGGGCCCACCAAAATGTTTATTTCCCATCCAATCAGTTGAGAAGGTCATATAGATGTGGATTGAAGAGGAAAAATAATTTCATAATGATCCAAAACTTCTGCCAACCCAAAAAGAGTTTCAATGGCAGACGTACAACCCTCATTGTTTCTTGTGATGTGGGCCACCTAAGCCTCTCATGGAGCTGATTTTGGGGGAACCCAGTTCCGAAAAGGGAACCCATCAAATGCACGGTGCAGATGTGCAACATACTTCATGGTGGGGCCTGTGGTGGGGCCCACCATTCCACCTTTAAACCAGCAGAGAGGACGCTGCTCACTGCAGCATCCAGAGCAAGCTGACAGCAACAGAGACATCCTTGCATACCTATTTTTCTTATTTATTAATTTTTTTGTTATTTTAGGGATTCTTATATGTGGGGCCCGCATTAGAAAAATCCACACCGACTACTAGCCTCCCTTGCTCATAATAGAACTAAAGAGTCCAATATGTAATATTTTTGGCATATAGAAACATCACAGCGGGCCCTAACAGTTTAAATCACCTCAAACCACTGTTTCCTGCATTATGGCCTACCAGAGGTTTAGATCGGCTTCACATTTCGGCTCAACGGCTAAAATAAGATGGGAAAAAGAGTGGATGGTGTGGATTAAATGTGAGACCCGTATCTTAGTCCGTACCATTCCAAAGACTTTCGCGGTCTTACCGGTCAAATTTCGGCAACTTTCGACCCTTAACCGATATTCACGCGCGACCTTGATTTATATGCCGTTAAACCGTATCGACTCAACCCAAGACCATTACCATAGCGACCGCGCCATCGCTGCAGTTCCAATGCCACGACTTGCGCGCCGAGGCAATACCCTGGTCAAGAGATGTGGGCCAACGTTCGGTGTGAAGAAAATGCCGCGCGTTGCGAAAGCCAAGAGAATCTCTACGATGTGTCACATCAATCCCATCAATCAATCAATCCATCAATCCATCACATGTCAAGTACACATCACTTTCACCCTTTTCCAAGCAAGCCACAAAAGTCCTCCATGCCCATGCCTTTCTTACACAAAAGGCCACCAAAGTCAAAAAGTTCTTACACCCATCTCTCTCCCATCCATCACTCCATCACCCATCACTCTCTCTCTCTCCCTTTACAACTCCTCTCTTTCTCATTTTCAAAAAAATCCAAGCAAGAACCACATACGTATGAGCATTCTCCAAACCTCTCCCTCTCTTCTAAAAAATCAAGTGTGGCCCACCTCTCCCTCTCTTCCAAGCAGGCGCTGATTTTTTGTGGATTTGGGAGGATTTTATGGATCGGTTTGACCGACAGTACTTCCCTGATCACATCCGACGACAGCGAGCGTTGGAGTTTGAGGCCCTAGTGCAGGGCGATATGACAGTGGCCCAGTACGCGGATCGTTTTGTTGCACTGTCTAGATTTACACCCTATCTGGTTGATGAAGAGGAGTGGAGAGCCCGCCGTTTCGAGGACGGCTTACGTTACGGTCTTCGTAGCCGTGTTATTGGGCATGAGCTCCCGACCTTTAAGGAAGTGGTGTGGAAGGCTCAGACTTTTGAGACAGAGTGGGCCGGTTCTCAGTCTGATCGCGGTCAGAGGAGAGACCGGAAGAAGCAAGCTCCTTCCAGTGATTTTCAGCAGCGTCGACCACAGCAGCAGAGGCACACAAGTCACCCAGCCTTCCGAGTACCAGCAGCACCAGCAACACCTCCACCACCACCTCTGAGACAGTTCACCGGCACTTATTTTAGGTGCGGTGCGACGGGACACCGTTCATGGGAGTGTCACAGCCCCTAGCAGCAGCAGAGAGGTCCACAGCAGCCTTCACCACAGTCGCAGCAGAGACCCGCACAGCAGCAGCGACAGCAGCCCCCACCTCCGAAGCCACCTCAGCAGCAGCATCAGCATCAGCCTCAGAGGCCGCAGCAGCAGAGATAGCAGTTTTGACCACCTCAGCGACCGCATCAGCAGCAGCAGCACGCTCAGAGGGGACAAGCACCTCCCCAGCCAGCTCAGGCTAGGTTCTATGCGGCACAGCAGGATCCGCAGTGGTCTGGAGGAGTCGTTGAGGGTATACTTCCAGTTTCTGCATGCATTGCACATGTGCTATTTGATTCCGGTGCATCGCATTCTTTTGTGGCCGAGAACTTTTGCCGATCGACCTGCTTACCGTTGGAGTCTTCTTGTGAGAGCCTATCAGTATCGACTCCCTTGGGGAGGACTGCAGTATTGGGCCGATTTTGCTCGTCTTGCCCCGTTCTAGTTGGGGATACCTTTCTGCATGCTGATCTGTTTGCATTACTGATGTCTGAGTTCGACGTCATCCTGGGCATGAATTGGCTCACCGAGTATTATGCCATATTGGACTGCGCCAAGAGAACAATCACGTTTTGTATACCCGACGTGCTACAGTTCCAGTTCGTTGTAGAGCCCAGAGGAGAGCAGTTGTCTTATTTGATGTCATGTGCCGTAGAGGAGACTATAGCTGTGAGCATCGACCATTTGCCGGTGGTTTGTAATTTTCCTGATGTATTTCAGAAGATTTTGGGATTACCACCTCGTCGACTCACCGAGTTTCAGATTGATCTCGTGCCCAGTACAGTGCCTATTTCGAAGGCCCCGTATCGCATGGCACCGTTGGAGTTGCGGGAACTGCAGAAGTAGTTGGACAAGTTACGCGAGTTGGGCTTTATCCGTCCGAGCAGTTCGCCGTGGGGAGCGTCGGTACTCTTCTTAAAGAAGAAGGATGGCTCGTTGAGGCTCTGCGTTGACTACCGCAAGCTAAAAAAAGTCACGATCAAGAACAAGTACCCGCTCCCGAGGATTGATGATTTGTTTGACCAGCTGCAGGGTGCACAGTTCTTTTCGAAGATTGACCCGCATTCCGGTTATCATCAGATTCGGGTCTGAGATGAGGACATTCAGAAGATAGCTTTCAGGACGCGTTACGGTCATTTTGAGTTTCAGGTCATGTCCTTCAGATTGACCAATGCACCCGCGGTCTTCATGCAGCTGATGAACGAGGTCTTCCGCCCATATCTCGATCAGTTTGTTGTACTCTTCATCGATGACATTCTGATTTATTCGAGGACCCGTGAGGAGCACGAGCAGCATTTGGAGATTACTTTGCAGAACCTTCGCGCACACCAGCTATATGCGAAGTTGGAGAAGTGCGAGTTCTGACAGGAGGAGGTGAAGTTCATCGGTCACGTGGTGACGAGGGAGGTTGCACAGTGGACCTCTCGAAGGTCGAGGCAGTGCGTCAGTGGGGCCAGCCCACGACTGCGACAGAGATCCGTAGTTTCCTTGGTTTGGCGGGCTATTATTGACGTTTTATTGAGGATTTTTCTCGTATTGTAGCCCCGCTGACCAGGTTGACTCGGAAGGGCGCAGAGTTTATTTGGAGTGACGCCTAGGAGTGAGCATTTACGGAGTTGAAGGACCGTCTGACGTCCGCTCCTGTTCTCACTCTTCCCTCTGGGAGTGACGGATTCATTGTATTCACTGATGCCTCGCATATCGGTTTGGATGCTGTCCTGATGCAGCACGGGAGACCAGTGACCTCTGCGTCTCGTCAGCTTAAGGTCCATGAGCTGAACTATCCCACGCATGATCTGGAGCTGGCTGCAGTTGTCTTCGCATTGAAGGTGTGGAGGCACTATCTTTATGGGGTCAGGTTCGAGCTCTTCTCCGATCACAAGAGCTTGAAGTACCTCTTCTCGTAGTCTGAGTTGAATATGAGACAGAGGCGCTGGATGGAGCTTCTGAAGGACTATGATTTCGATCTCCAGTACCACCCGGGTAAGGCGAACGTGGTGGCAGATGCCCTCAGCCGTCAGCCACGAGGCCTAGTAGCGCATATGATGATTCAGGAGTGGCGGATGCTTGAGAAAATCGCAGCGTATGATTTTGAGTTCGTCCTGTAGTCTTCTATCTTGCAGTTATCGAGCCTGTCGATTCAACCCTCTCTTGTTGCAAGGGTGATCGAGGCTCAGCAGGCTGATGAGTCGTTGCAGAGTTATATGGCTGAGGCTGCATCTGAGAGTCATGCAGATTGACACATTGGTGCAGACGGTGGACTTCGCTTCAGAGGCCGATTATGTGTCCCAGATATTCCAGAGTTACGCAGGGATCTTATGAGCGAGGCATATCGATCATGATTTTTTATCCACCCGGGCTCGACGAAGATGTACCGCGATATGAGGCGACAATATTTTTGGGCAGAAATGAAGCGACAGATCGCCAGTTTTGTGGCTGAGTGTGACACGTGCCAGCGTGTCAAGGCCGATCATCAGAGACCTCCTGGTCTATTGCAGCCGTTGAGTGTCCCGATGTGGAAGTGGGAGCACATGTCGACTGATTTCATTATAAGTTTGCCGAGGACTCAGTGCGGTCACGACGCCATTTGGGTTGTTGTGGATCGTCTGACGAAGTCGGCACATTTTCTTGCGATGCGTGCGACTTGGCCTTTGGACCGGCTTGCGAGATTATTCATAGAGGAGATTGTGAGACTGCATGGCATTCCATTCTCGATCATTTCTGACCGAGACTCGAGGTTCACGTCTCAGTTTTGGGAGAACTTTCAGCGAGCGATGGGGACTGATTTGTAGCTCAGCACCGCGTACCATCCGCAGACCGATGGCCAGACTGAGAGGGTCAATCAGATACTTGAGGATATGCTTCGGGCCTGCGCGATTGATTTCAGGGGTAGTTGGGATGAGCATTTGTGATTGGCTGAGTTCGCGTACAATAATAGCTATCAGGCGACCATCGGCATGGCTCCTTTTGAGGCACTATATGGCAGACCATGCAGATCATCGAATTACTGGACTGAGGTTGGAGAGTATCGTCTCTTAGGTCCCGAGCTTGTGCAGGAGACGTCAGAGGTTATTGATATCATCAGGCAGAGGATGCGCACAGCTCAGAGCTGACAGAAGAATTTTGCTGATCATTGGCATCGTCCCTTGGAGTTTAATGTAGGGTACCATGTGTATCTCAAGGTCTCGCCCATGAAGGGCATAGTTCGATTCGGTGCGAAGGGCAAGCTTGCCCCAAGATTCATAGGACCTTTTGAGATCACTGGGCGCATGGCACCGTAGCCCATCGGCTTGCCTTGCCATCTTAGTTGTCTGGTGTCCACAACGTTTTCCACATCTCCATGTTGAGGAAGTGTGGGTCAGACATAGTTCCCTTTATTGATTAGCAGCCGCTGGAGGTTCGTGAGGATGCTTCTTACATTAAGCAGCCAGTCCGTATCCTTAATCGGAAGGAGCAGGTCCTTAAAACTAAGGTCATTCCGTTGGTGAAGGTTCAGTGGGGTCACCATTCTATAGAGGAGGATTCTTGGGAGCGTGAGGCCGAGATTCGAAAGCGTTATCCTCATCTCTTTGTCGGTTGATCATGTGATGTATTTTGTATGATTATCTCTAGTTTTATATAGTGATGTTATGTCTCTTCTTCTTCATGAGTTATGCTTAGTTACGATGATTGTACAAATTTTGAGCATAAAATTTTTATGAGGGGAGAGCTGTAAGACCCGTATCTTAGTCCGTACCATTCCATAGACTTTCGCGGTCTTACCGGTCGAATTCCGGCAACCTTCGACCCTTAACCGATATTCACGGGCGACCCTGATTTATATGCCGTCAAACTGTATCGACTAAACCCAAGACCATTACCATAGCGACCGCGCCATCGCTGCGGTTCTAATGCCACGACCTGTGCGCCGAGGCGATACCCTGGTCAAGAGATGTGGGCCAACGTTCGGTGCGAAGAAAATGTCGGGCGTTGTGAAACCCAAGAGAATCTCTACGATGTGTTACTTCAATCCCATCAATCAATCAATCCATCAATCCATCACATGTCAAGTACACATCACTTTCACCCTTTCCCAAGCAAGCCATAAAAGTCCTCCATGCCCATGCCTTTCTTACACAAAAGGCCACCAAAGTCAAAAAGTTCTTACACCCATCTCTCTCTCATCCATCACTCCATCACCCATCACTCTCTCTCTCTCCCTTTACAACTCTCTTTCTCATTTTTAAAAAAATCCTAGCAAGAACCCCATATGTATGAGCATTCTCCAAGCCTCTCCCTCTCTTCCAAAAAATTAAGTGTGGCCCACCTCTCCATCCCAAGATCTCCCATCCTAACCATCCATTCCTTATCTCCTCCATTGAAATCCAAGCTAAGGTGCTAAGGAACCCCTAGGAGCAAGAAGATCGGACGGTGGGTGCTTAATCGTAGTAGTTTTTCCTAATTTTTGAGATGGGCCAAGTGAGGCCAATCGATCAATGGTTTGATCTCACTTAGGACCCTAAGATGTGGCCGATGGCCCACTAGGATCATCATGATCATTCCATGATGGGGCCATTCTCCATGGACCCCATCATGATGTTTATTTCATTGCAAAAGAAATGGGTCATCTAGACCTTAAATCTTGGTGGAGAAGGGATCTCCACTATTGATTTTGAACGGTGGGTCCTCATGCAATAGGACCCACTTGATGTACGTTGTAGATCTTGAAATGGAGGGTCCATAGTGTCGGGGTCCCTCCATCATCGCATGTCTCTCTCTTTCTCTCTCTCTTTCATATTTTTGTTTTGTATGATAATGATGTTGTGTGGCCCACTTGGATGGACCTCACCATGATGTAGTATTTTATCCCAAACCATCTACAAGTAGGACCCACATGATATATGTCGTACCCACACCCTCCATCATTTGGTGGCCCACTCGAGCTGGGCCCACCTCAATGCATGTCAACCGTCCAGCGTCCAGAGACGCTGGACGTCAGTAAGGAAAAACACAAATACAAGCTTGGTTCCAAGCTTTGGCGGTGGGCCCTTATGTAGGCCCCACCTTGATGTTTTGGTACAATCCAAGTCGTCTATCCTCTTACCCATCTCTTTTTAGGCGTTGAGCTAAGATTTGGGGTTGATTGGAAGATCTGGTGGGCCATAGCATCGAAGAATGCGTCATTACCATTCAAGGATCCTCTTCTTATTTTTTTTCATTTTCTAATCATAAAAAAATTTAAACTTTAGACTCATTGGGACGGTCTTGAGCCACTAAAGCCAATGGACGAGGTGGATCTACTAGATGCGGACCGTAGACGTAAAAAAACCCATAAAAATGATTTTTCTCAATTAAAAAAAAAAGGTAAAGAGGCAAGGCCTCTGCCTCTGATGAGCTGCAGCAGCAGCACGTGCTGAGTGCAGCGGGCGTCCGTATAGCATCCCACGGCTGCTGCCATGGGCCCCACCATGATGTATATTTTATGTACACACCGTCCATGAGGTGGGCCACTCCCAGTAGTGGGCCCCCTCCAATTTTCGACCCCATCCACTGATCAGGTGGCCCACACCATAGGAAACAGTGGAATTGAATATCTACCATTGAAAACTTCTTTTGGGCCCACAGGAGTTTTGAATCAAGCTGAACTTTGTATTTTCCCTTCAACCAGGTCTGCGTGACCATATGAACAGCTTGGATGCCATTTAGGTGGGCCCCACATGGGACCCACAGTGATGTATGTGTTGCCTCCCACCGTATAGGCGGACGGTGGAGTCCACCATAATATATGTGTTATATTTACACCGTCCACTACTGTGGACTGTGAAACCCACTGTGATGCTTGGGTACCCTCCCCACTGTCCATCTTTTTGGGACCCACCTTGTTACGTGTGTTGAATCCAAACCGTTCATCCACTTGGTAAGATCATTTTAAAGCATGAGTGGAGATTGGGTGGGCCACCTATGTTTGGGTATGGCCCATTTAATTTATAAAAGGCCGATGGGTTAGGCCCATTTGATTTGTAAAAGGCCTATGGGTTAGGCCCATTTAATTTATAAAAGGCCTATGGGTTAGGCCCATTTGATTTACAAAAGGCCTAAGGGTTAGGCCCATTTGATTTGTAAAAGGCCTATGGATTAGGCCCATTTGATTTGTAAAAAGGCATATGGGTTAGGCCCATTTGATATGTATAAAGCCAGGGGATTAGGCCCATTTAAGACATATAGGGCCTATGTGCTTAGGCCCATTTTGATATACTCTGAGGCCCATGGATTGTGACCCATTGCAATGTACCTAAGGCCCATTGGTGAAGCCCAGTAATGCGGCCCATTTGATAAATGTAAGGCCCACTAATGTAGCCCATTTGATGTAATAAAGGCCCACTAGGATGTACCTACGGTCCATTGCAATGTGTGAACCTAACATGGTTTGGGTAATGATGTTTACTATGGGCTATGGCTTGGGAGCAATGTTGGTTTGACGTCCACATTGCGAGTGTAATGCTGGTTGGATGTCCACATTACGACTCTACTCAGGGCCCATTATTAGTCCCGTACTTATTATGTATAGGCCGTCCAGGCCCATCTGCATGGTAAGGATAGTTCATTTCATTATAACATGTTTAGTATAGTTCCATGACTCATGATCATACGCATCATATGTATGCCTGATATGAGAATTGACTGATCATAGCGTATGCCTTCGAGCAGGTTGTTTATGGGCTCCCGGTTAGGCAGTGTTGCCCTACATGAGTGCACGATATGCACAGAATTTACTTCATGATTGGATAGTATGATTCATGCATTTCGCATTATGTGATATGGTTACTGTACGCCCTAGTTGGCAGGATTGGATACAGAAAATTATGTTCTACATGGGGTGCTATAGATATCCTTGGGTGAAAGTCCCTAAACCCTTATGATACCAAGAGGTTGCTACAATGTCTAGACCGAGTGGGTAAATGAGAGTTGAGTGCTGATTACCAGACGGTTGTGCTCTCCACTATGTCATGGTCGGTTGGAAGGGGGTGCGGCCTTACCCGCCGAGTGTAGGGGGCAATGCTAGGTTGAGTCTGACCAGCTCGAGGAATGGGTCTACTATTGACGAGTCATGCCCTATATTGGCAAACAGATAGTGAGGTCTCTTCCACTTACCTTATTGCGCATGATGAGGCGGCGATCTGGTTTAGAGTGTACTAGACCCCGGTGATATCCCAAATTTGAGTTGTATTGATATGTGGACATAGATGAGGGTTTGTATGCTTGAGTTGCATTTCACATCGCATGGCCTTGGGATGGTCGATATCATTCATGTCTTGCATCGCATAGCCTTGGTACGGCTCATGATATTTATGGATCCATCTGCATATTCTGCATTACTCTGATATTGCATGATCATATTACTACCTTGCGCACACACTTTCATCACCCTCTAAGCTTTTCTATAAGCTTATGCACGACTGTTGCGTGTAGGTGACGTTGGGGCGCAGCAGCGCTGAGGCTTGAGCACGTGGCAGATTACTCTGGAGTTTTTGGTCAATCATCATTGTATTTCCCTTTATGCTCATTGTACTTATAAACTTTTTAATCATAGTGAAAATGTAATGGAATTCTTGGTTGTTGTTTGTGGGTTATGCCTTTGGTTATGCTTATTACGAATTAAACTGACGTTGAAAATCCTCCTTTGTAACATCCCAGGATCAGAACCTGGCGTTGTTGTTTGTGGGTTATGCCTTTGGTTATGCTTATTACGAATTAAACTGACGTTGAAAATCCTCCTTTGTAACATCCCAGGATCAGAACCTGGCGAATGGGAGCTATGAGCTGAGAATGGGGTTCTACAGAGGCTGTCGGCGCCGGATTCGGCGATCGGAAATTTTGTGAGCCCGGTTTCCGAGTTTGGGACGTAACATTAAATCCATACATCAAGGTGGGGCCTGCATGAGCAACCCATCCCAAGCCTTGAATCATACTGATATTTATTTTTGTTAGGTCACGTCCAACGTCCAGGGACGCTGGACGGTCTGGACATAATCAAATGTTAAAGATGGACCCTACTCAGGTGGGCCACCAAATAGGTTGAATAGTGTGGATAAGACATATATCAAGGTAGGGTTTATCCGAGTGGGCCACACATCACACCAAAAAAATGAAAGAGAGAGAGAAGCACCCACCTATCCTTCTTCTTCCTCCCTAACCTTCCAATGCTTCAAAAGTGCTCCTTCAACGGTGGAGATGATGATCCAAGGGTGGAGATGGGAGATAGGGTGGTATGGAGTGGGCCACACATTCTCATGGAGAGCTTGGACGTTTCCTCTCCTTGGAAATTGCTTGGGAGAGTGAGAAATGAGAGAGAGAAAGAGGAGTGGTGATGGAGTGGAAAGGGATGAGTTCTTTTGACTTTTGTAAGAAAAGAATGGGCTAAGCATGAGTTGCATTGACTTTGGGTAAGGAGAGGTAAGGGTGAGTGATGGTTTGTGATGGGATGTACTTGACTTATGGTTGATGTGATTGATGAGACATATCGTAGAGATTCTATCAGAATTCGCAAAGCACGGCATTTTTCTTGAATTGAATGCGGGCCTACATCTCCTGGCCCGGGCATCGTCTCACTGCGTGAGATGCGACATCGGAATCGCGACGATGGTGCAGTCGCACTGGTACAAGTCTTGGGTCGAGCTAACTCTGATACATGAGACACGTCTCAGGATCTCGCGTAAACTTCGATAACAGATCACGGGTTGTCGAAATTTGACTGGGAGGACTGTGGAAGCCTATGGAACGGTACGGGCTAGGATACGGGTCTTAGAATTTATGCGTGAATGAATGTTATGTGGATGGATGTAGTTTATGTTTGGATGGATTTAGATACTTTGGGTTTAAATGGATGTGAATGTGAATATGATGAAATATATTACGTAATAGGTGTATATCAAGAAGAATATGATGAAATATATTGTAACATGTGTATATTAGGAATTTCGCGCTGGAATGGTGAAAAAAAAGACACTTTTGCCTATAAAAATTTTCATAGATAAAAGTCTCAACGATGTTTTTTACCTATGAAAATTTCGTAGGTAAAAGTGTCATCCACGTTTTTACCTACGAAAATTTTTGTAGGTAAAAGTTTTGTAAATCTTATTAGCTATGAAAATATTCGTAAGTATAAGTTTTGTAAATATTTTTACCTACGAAAAAATTCGTAGGTAAAAGTTTTGTAAATATTGTTAGCTACGAACGTTATGTTTTGTAAATATTTTTACCTACGAAACAATTCGTAGGTAAAAGTTTTGTAAATATTTTTAGCTACAAAAATATTGTAGGTATATGTTTTGTAAATATTTTTACCTACAAAAATATTCGTAGGTAAAAGTTTTGTAAATATTTTTAACTACGAAAATATTCGTAGGTAAAAGTTTTGTAAGTATTTTTAGCTACGAAAATGTTCGTAGGCAAAAGTTTGTAATACATTTTACCTACGAAAATATTCGTAGGTAAAAGTTTTGTAAGCATTTTTAGCTACGAAATTGTTCGTAGGTAAAAGTTTTGTAATAATTTTTACCTATGAAAAAATTCGTAGGTGAAAGTTTCGTAAATATTTTTAGCTACGAAAATATTCGTAGGTATAAGTTTTGTAAATATTTTTACCCACGAAAATATTCGTAGGTAAAAAGTTTTGTCAATATTTTTACCTACGAAAAAAATGTTGGTAAAAGTTTTTACCGATGAAAAAATTCATCGGCAACAGTCTTACCTTTGCCGACGAAAATTATTTTTCGTTGGTAAAAGTTTTTCCCGTAGGTCTTTTACTGACAAAAATTTTCATCAATAAAACTTTTTACCTATGAAAAAAGGCTTTTAGCAACAAAAATTTTTGTCGGTAAAAGTGGCTTTTCTTGTAGTGTTATGAACGTTAGGAAGGATTCCATCATCCAACCATGTCGATGAGACGATGGTGAACAATAGGGTTCTTGCGCTCACAACCTCGATACATGCATAAAATATACTCAAACCTATCACAAATCTATTATAATTTAAGTCACAACAAACCATTAAAAACTATGAATATTCCTTACAATCAAACCGAAATCAAAGAGAGTTCATCTTAAACATGAATCAAACGCATAGAGAGTATCCTATCACGCTACAAGCTTCACCTCTTAGCCCCAGCTAAGAGGTTTAGCCGATCATAATCATGGCAACTAAAATCTTTTAAAGGAAAGACATAAAGAAAGCAATGAAGGAAGAGGAAGAAACACTAGCTGTCTCACCCCCTCTCTGTCTCTTGCATCTCATTCATGTCCACAGCAACCCACACATCTCTCGATTCTTGGATGATTCTCCACCTCCCCTCTCTCTCTCTCTCTCTCTCTCTCTCTCTCTCTCTCTCTCTCTCTCTCTCTCTCTCTCTCTCTCTCTCCTTTTATAGCATGATGTAAGGTGGTCGGTCGGCTACTGGAGTCGGTGGCGTGCGTAGCCTTAAGCACTCCCTTTGTGCAACCGCGAAAAAACCGCAAGCACCTTGCGTTTGGATTAAGTTTGGGATGGCTAACCGTCCCAATCTCCGATTTAGACTCCATGGTGAGGGTCGTGACCACCCTTTGCATCTTCTGGACGGTTCAGATCACAGATCCGACCGTGATTGTGATCACACAATGGCCCATGGAGAGTCGGACGCTGCTATGCACCTTCCTGCGCATGAACCTGCGCTGGGATGTGCGATGGGCCCCTGATCGGTGTTAACAGAAAAATCCACTTCGTCCATTGAATTCATGGTGAAATTTAAATTTAGGAATGGATGGTTTTGCTCAAGTTTGGTGCGGCCCAAGGGATCAAATCTTCCTGTCGTTCATCCTGCGTTTGAAGTGGTATTCGTGTGTACATGTGCATAGTAGTAGATGGACACCTTAGGTAATTTGGTCGGCCCCACGCTCTGGATCAAATGGACGCTTTGGATCGACCATCTGGATGATGGTGGTGGCCCACAAGGACCCCCAGTGGACGGACGTCCATCCCCTGCGTATTTAAAGAAGTCGGTCAAGTCAGCGTGCGCTGACCGACCTCTCGGTTTTGGTGTGGTGCGCGTGGACCTTCTGTGGTGCACGTGCATCACGCGTGTGGACCCCACAATGATGTTTCTAGAAATCCATTCTGTTCATCCTCTTTCTCATCTAATTTAAGGGGTTGAGACCAAAATTGAAGCATATCCAGATATCAGGTGGGCCCCAAATCAGTGATTTATGACTGATTTCCATTGGGCTACTTCCACAAAGATCCAATGGTTGAAATTTTACGTGTACGGTTACTTTATGATCCTCAGACTAGGCATAAAGTTTTGTGCTAAACGGAAGGTGGAAACCCTGTGATCTTGTATTTAGGACGATTTTCAGGCTTCTTTATTTTCAATCACTAGGTTTTCTCGGATCTTTGGCATGTGAATTCTTCAATCTTGTCCCCTAAGCTCCTTCCCTTGCCTTAGTGATTCTTGAGCATCAAATCCATGCCTTTAGTACCCTTTTTCAATCCAAGCTCTTAAATTCACATTACAATAAAAATATGCTTAAAATAAAACATTAAGCATTATCATGTACGTAAAGCCAAGAAATAAATAGGGTTTGATATGCAATAATTGACACTCAACAGTATTATTGGAACAATACATGATCATAATCATTAGGGAGGAATCGTGATCGAAGAAGGTGTCTCATTATCGGTTATGATCGGATGGGCGTCTTTTTCTATCGAGCATATGAGTTGTAATTTTTCTCATTATGTAGAAGCACCAGATTTCAATTTGAACGCAACTAACTTTACTTTCTTATATTATGGCACATCCTTGTAATCAAAATACTACTCTACTTTGGCTAACCAATCGAGGAAGTGTAACACCCCGGATTTCTGCCAACCTGAAGTAGACGTCCTTAGGCAATGGGTCAACCATAACACTTTCAGAGCTCAATTCCAAAGTCTAAAAATCACTTTTTAACCTATTTCCTTCAAAATATCACCTTTCACCACCTCATTCTTCAAATTTCTCTAAGTACTTTCATATTAGATATAAATCCTAAAGTTTAAATGGTGAAGAACAATACTTAAACTAAAACTTACTATAAATGGTACATACATGAATAAAATGGGATTTTGATTATTTAATTTTTAGAATTTCATGATATAGATAGAACATATGGATAGATTAGCTTCTTCTACCCCAAAATCATATATTGTACATCGCGTAACTCATTTCAGTTTGCAAATGAGACCCGATAACACCTCGACGGACTTGTGGGCCCAAACGACTCAAATCAGGGGGGACCCGAGGAGGGTCTCACATGTTTCTAGCATCCCCCGGGGGGGGGGGAGGAAATCTTCCCTAGGGAAAGCCCTCGCCAATATGACCAGTGACCAGCGAGGCCTCGTCCGTACAGTGGTCGGGCGGCCCATTTTCTGCATTTATTTTACGCATTTTATCCAACTTTGAAAAATCATATCTCCCACGTTATAACTCTGATTTAGGTGATTCAAAAACCATATTGAAGATAAATGAGTCTAGTTTTATATAAAAATAAGTAAAAAATATAATAAAATAAATAAAATAGTTTAAAGTAGGTTGTTGTGGAAATTATCTGAAAATCACTCGTTGGACAGTTGTTTCTTCTGAAATTTTTAAAATTTTTCTACAACATGAAATCTCATAAAATATAGTGGATACGGGATAAAATTGATGATAAACTACTAAAAAAATAATTAAAATAATATACTAACTAGAAGTGCCAAAATTGGAGTATAAAATGGCCCTAGGACCGTAGTCTGCCATAATTAGGGTAGAATTTGGTTAAGTACTAAACCGAATACTCAGTAGAATTAGCTTGAACCATTTTAAATATGAAATACAAAATCCAAAATGAGTAGGACCGCTAATTCTATGTTACCTAAAAACTTAGGATCAATCTCTAAACCCAATTGCTCTTGGGAGCACCGTGAAACTTCATATCAGACCTGTACCACACGTCGAAAGTCCAATTATCTCAAAATTATACGGTTATGACCATATTGTTGGACTTGACGACCATCTCAGAAATCAAGTCCAAATGGTATCCCATGACTATTTCCTTGATCTTAGAGCAAAGTGAGTGAGAGACATGAATTTCTGTAGAATTAAATCTGAATTTATGTAATCTGAGTCGTGTCGCTTGCAGGCCAAATATAAGGATTCAGACCATTAAAATCTGACCCAATTACACCCTCGGATCAGAAAAAATGTCTCACATATGTCAGTGCACTTGTGGCCATGATCGAGTGCCGGTGACCGTTGAACTGAAACTGGTTTGCCGCGTCTGATCTGTAAACCCGATCGGACTGAAAACTTAACTTGATCTAGATCCATGGTTAGGGAGCTTAATTCTAAACACATTCAGCAAAGGGGCCTCTAGAAATGCTCTGTTGAGTCGAAACAGATGGGTTTTGGCTATAACCTAAGTATACCTTGGCCCTGGGGCCATTTCCATCAATCCTTGGCCTATATAATAAAGGCCTAAACCCACCCCATTTCTATTCCATACGATTTTGCTAAAACCATAGGAGAGAGAGAAAGTGAGAGAGAGTTGGGGTTTTCTTCTGGAATCCTTCCTTATCGCTCCTCAGGCTGCATCATCGCTTCTGTATCGCTATTTCAACGATTCCAACTTCGTTCTTAGGTAAGGAATCCTAACCCTAATTGGTTTTAGGGATTTGAATAGAATGTAGGGTGAAATAGCTAACCTATTTCATGCTATAGTTTGCCATCATGCCATAGATGAAGGAATAGTGTTCAAAATAAATTCATTACGAGTCTACCGGCGAAAGGTACGGACTATAGATGTTTTAGGTTATGGTTTTCAAGGCTTTCAATGTCAGTTAATGATTTATGACTGACTTGATTGCTGTCACATGTGCTTAGATGCAAGGATTTTCGTTTATTACATATATATGTGACTATGTTGAATATTTCATGTGTTTTTTGAAATGTTTGAACGAATATAAAATTATGATTTGTGCTTGTTATGATTGATGTGTGGGAATACATGATTGTTGTATGTATGACAACTCCTATGTGGAAGGATTTGACATACTATGTGGTTTAACTAATTTATTAGAAGCATGTAATGTGTGTAGTATTTGGATATGTGCATGCCATGATTATTAACTGTGAATATATTCTTATTGTGTATGTGGCAACTCCTTTGAAAAAGGGGCTTGCTAGGATATATGTTATAACTAGTTTAATACATGTATGTTGAAATGTATAGCCTATGTGTTTGATAAAATGCCTGAATGAGGAAATGCTTGTCTTTATGTATGTAATGAGGGTGTTGAGATAGGATTCTCAACTCCCTTACTTGTAGTTACAGTTTCCTTCATGTAACCTATCTTACTACTATGTGCTTTATGTATGGGATGCCTATGTATGATAACTTGGTTTGTTAGAATGCTCAATGCAATTTATTCCTGAAACTAGTTGTCACATGTTGCTTGACTGTCGCATAGGAATGCCTATTTTGTTTGGATGTGATTGAGGCTACAATGTAGTCTAGGAAATTGGAAATGATTCTCGAATTAGTGGACAAGGTCGTCCTCCCACAATTGATGTGTTCAGTGAATCCGAGTCATGCGAGGATCGTCGACAATGGTACCTTGTCGATTTATTCAGTGTATGCTCGGACCAGCCGAACTCGTGTACTAAACCGATTGGTCCAATGTATGTTCATCATGTATGGACGCCACTACTTGAACCTAAGATACCAAACTTACCAGTGAAAAGCCCCTCTAACCTTGGTGCCTCAATCCGCTAAGACTCATGAGCCGAACATGGTGGTATGGGACAACGTGGTCGAGCTGTCGGCCTACGTTGGGGTGACAAGCCTCCCCGTAGTGACCAGTGAGCAACCCAGACTCGTGAGCCGAATATGGTGGTATGAGACACTATATTCGAGCTGTCGGCTTACACTGATAAGGTGACGAGCCCTTTGTAGTGACCTCGAGCATACTCTGAGACTGCATTGAGGCAACGGGCTTTTCTGCAGTAACTAGAGTATAACTAGGCCTGCACTGATCAGGTGGCGAGCCCTTTGCAGTGACCTAGAACTATAACATCATATGAGATTGACTAGGATTGATGACCCTAGAATGGATCATTGTTTGAAAATTGATATGAAGGAGGTACCTTAGTTTTCCAATCCTGCTATATGAAAAGGACTAATAAGAACTGGGTAATCATGTTCATGCACCGCATTGCATGTGCCGTTTGGTGTTGGGTAAAGCACTGAGGAAGTGACTGACATGCATGACCGTGAGATGAAGATCGCAGAAGGAGTGCAGGCGAGGGCATGCATCATGACTAGATCCCATTCTTATATTAATCAGAGTACTTAAGACTTGTTTGTTGTACTGCTTTATCATTACTGCTTGACTGAATTGATAACATGTTAACCTTTGCTCTATTGTTCCACTGAGTTGATCACTCACTCACACGTTACTGGACGGTGTTGTAAACACCAACCAGTCCCTATTTTAGTTTCAGATGATGGCGATGCTTACGAAGTGGAGGCGGATGATGATGAGGAGGGTTTCTCCTTTATGCAGCTATCAAGCGGGTCTATGTAGACCATGTTCTGATCGATGGAGTTACAGGGATGTTGATTAGATGCCATTACACTTGTTCTTTTGTACTTTTAGAACACTCATGTATATTCATTTTGTTCATTTTTTAGTATACATGTATATATTTAACCTGGTAACATGTTCACACTCTGGAGACATACAACAGTTTATATATTTTATATATCTATCACAGTCTTTCGCTTGCGAAATTCAACTGTCTCTAGAGTATGATATGTTGTTTTAGTATAATCCCACTCATGTTTAATGCATTAATATGGACAACATTTAATCATCATTATTTATGTTGCATAAGTGATGCGTTGGAACTCGGGAGCTGAGATTCTGCTCGACCCCCGATTCTCAAGGCGTTACAAGATGGTATTAGAGCATGATTTGGATTAAAATGGACCTGGTTTATGGTAACACGATGCACACTGATGCACTTTGACTAAGGAGGGGGCGACGGTGCGTAGAAGCAAATTTAGGATTTCGATCGAAATCGACCGCTGAGATCGGGCCAGTACATACTCGTGATCACGCGAAATGATCCCAACCCACTTCTAGACCGTCAATCGATGGGTTTAGACCATATTTTATCCCATCCTAGCCATTTAAAATCGATAAATGTGAATATACATTAGCAAAAGACCCGATGTGACCCGAAACGACTCGAAACGGAGTTGGGGACCTAATAGAGCATGTCCAGGGGGACTCAAGGTGAGACCCACACGTTTTTGGGACCCAGGGGGCAGGAGGGAATTGCCCCATTAGCGACGCCTCGCCGGAAAGTCCAGAGACCGGCGAGGGCCTCGCTGGTTTGGCAAGGCCTCGCCGGTTTAGCAAGGCCTCGCCGCCTGTTGAGCCTGGTCGGGCGGGCCGGCTCAGGGCGACTCCTCTAGGACATTGTTTGGCCCACTGATGTAGGTTGGGTCGATTTTAGACCCTCCCAATGCTCCCCCTCTTCATAACATACCTCTCTAAGCTTTCCTTTTTCTCCAAAAATTCTTTTTTCTCTCTCAAACCTCCCCTTCATTCTATCTTTCCCTCATTTTTCTTCAAGCTTTACACTCCTCTACCATTTTTAGCAACACCCCATCCTAACCCTCTCATTTCCTTTGATTTGAGCATCTCAAACCCATCTTTGTGTCTCATAATCTTCCAAACCCACAAACCCATCTCATCTTACATGCTTTCTCAACCCAATGGCTCTTTTTAAGCTAGTTACGGTTATCTTCTCGATCCCTACACTTCTTTCCTTCATGGGAAGGAAGAGAGCGACCCCGGATGAGGCCGGACCTAGCCGTCTGAGTCGTTCTAAGAAGAAGACAAGTACAAGCACCGAACGAAGGTCGAAACGGGATCTCGACCCTCGAAGTCCGTTAGAATAGTATTTACCAATGGGTGAGGCCAAACACTGTAGTTTAGTCCATAAGCAGTGACCATCAAGTGCTGGGACATTTAGAGTTTTGAACCTAGAGTTGGTACTCCTAGATTTCGAAAGATCAGACAGTATAGGAAATCTAATAAATTACTAACGCAAAACCTAAGACCTCCTTAGCTGGTCTGAGCATATGTGAAGTGCTCAAGCGCAATAAAATTTAGGTTCGGGCAACTCAATTCGGGCAACTCGATTCTAATCAGGCAACTTTTAACCCTAAGTTATAAAACAATTCCTTGTATTAGAATGATATGAAATCATAAGCGTATACTTTGGATTACTGCTACTCAGAAGTTAAGACTAGGTTACTAGTTATACTAAGGAATGTAAAAAATTGATTTTGCTAAGATAATTGAAATATAGACTTAGTTAGTTGTCTTGATTTGATTAGAGTGAGACCTCATTCCTTTGTTGGATTCTCTTGATACTTATAAGCATCCTTAATAACTCTTAGGAAAGCTGTATTGATAAGTCTATATAATTGAAAACTTATATATCCCTCGGATTGAATGCTAGGATAAACCAATACACCCCTTAGAATTGCCTTCCCAAGGACTTATTACAATCGGGAATGCGGAGTAAAGGAACTGTATATAAACGACGTATTCGCGGTTTGAATCGAATTCTCAATCATAGTAGTTACTAATGAACTCTACGCTCTGATCAAGCTGAAGATCGGGATCAACTAGGATTAAGAAATGATATGATAAATTTTCTGTCCTAGTTAGGCAGAAGGTCAATGTATCTGGCTCAGACCCACTACACAACTTTTCTTCCGTGTTGGCCTAACCACTTACAATCAAAAGTTTATTACTTCGTCTTTGAGAAGTGTTAAGAACCTATAGCCAATAGAGATTTTTCTTTTTAGGCCTAAGAAATGTCTCAAATGGGCAATAGACAGTTAGGAATTAGGTTCCGAATCATAGACTATTCTAGCATACATATTGTGCATATGATCTTAGAGAGATAGTTTGCCCGTTAACCTGTTTTGTCCAACTTTCTTATGTACTAATAATGTATAGATTATATTATGGTATTAAACTAGACATGATTAAAGAGGGTAAGTCAGGACCATAGTAAGAGTCCTTCTTTGGTAAAATTAAGCATCTTGCCACCAACTCACACCCGTTCCTAGAATCAACCACAATAGAGATAAGGCTCATTTCTATAACCATAAGTACCAATGCCATAGTACACATCATCAATGAAAGGAAGACCACTGTATTGGGAGATTGTATTCCATTCCATGTCAAGGATAGGTCCTAAATTATACCTTGTTCCGACATACGGATCAGGACATAGATTCTTGAGCCTTGAGAATAGAAATAAATTTTTAAGGGGGGTAGAACATTATAAGCCCAATCTAGTTAGGTCAGCTAATACAACCGTTGGATCAAAGTGGCACAGCGAAAGCATAGTTGGCCCCTTCCCCACTGGCCCAGGATCGAAGGAAATTGATTCAGGTTATACGTAAGGTTAGGTCATTAAATAGCATCTGAATCTTTCTTAGAATGTCAATAATGAAGTCTTTAAAGGAAAACAATTAGGGCTTAAGTGTTGAACCCATTCATATTAAATCATAGGCCTAACAATGGAAACGAGTGGAGGTCAGTGTATCCACAAATCTACTCGTTAAATATGAACATAATAGAAGCCTTGGCCAACTCTATACGATTAGAAATCCTTTTAGGATGATCTATTAAGGTGCTTATCAACCCCTACCTTGGACATAGATTAAGACGAGGACTCTTTTAGATCAAGACCTAAATAGAAAATTGGAACCTTTCAGTGATAGACATTCCCTAAGCTTTTGGAGTGATCGGACTATACGAAGTTACTGAAATATATAACTGCGAAGCATTCGCGGCTTGATCCAATTCTCAATCCTAGGTGACTACCAATAAACTCGCTGCTTGGACCGAGAAGAAGATCAGGATTTATCAGGACTAGGAAGGGATACGATGAGCCTTCTACCCTAGTCAGGTAGGTGATCGAAGTATCGGGATCAAGCCCACTACAACCATCTCTCTGTATTAGTCAACCATTAAAAATATATATCTTACTCTAAGTAGATGGAAATCGTCGTTAAGACTCCAAATAGATAAAGAAATAAATTATAGCAAACCATCAGGGTATAAGCAAGAGATAAAGAGTGAATTTTTAAGGAGGATAGATAAAAATGCGCTAGACTAGTATAGATATATATACCCCACCACGCACATAAACTTGAAATCAGTAAAGCTTAGGAGAAAGGAATAATAGAATCTTTACTCATTACCCTTAGCCAATTTCAGGGACAAAATTATTTTTAAGGGGGATAGATTGTAACACCCTAAATTTTTGCCAACCTGGAGTTAGACATCCTTAGGCAATGGGTTAACCATAACACTTTCAGAGCTCAATCTCAAAGTCTAAAAATCTCTTTTCAACCCATTTCCTTCAAAATCTTACCTTTCACCACCTCATTCTTCAAATTTCTCTAAGTACTTTCATATTAGACATAAATACTAAAGTTTAAATGGTGAAGAACTATACTTAAACTAAAACTTACTGTAAATGGTACATACATTAATAAAATGAGATTTTGACTATTGAATTTTTAGAATTTTATGATATAGGTAGAAAATTTGGATAGATTAGTTTCTTTTACCCCAAAATCATATATTGTACATCACGTAACTCATTTTAGTTTACAAATGAGACCTGATAATGCCTCGACGAACTCGTGGGCCCAAACGACTTAATTCGGGGGGACTCGAGGTGGGTCCCACATATTTTCGGCATCCCCGTGGGGGGAGGGGGGGGGGGGTGACCAGTGACAGTTTGGCGAGGCCTCGTCCGTACAGCGGTCGAGTGGCCCATTTTCTGCATTTTTTCTCTGCATTTTATCCAACTTTGAAAAATCATATCTCCCTCGTTATAATCTAATTTAGGTGATTCAAAAATAATATTGAAGATAAATGAGTCTAGTTTTATATAAAAATAAGTGAAAAATATAATAAAATATTCAATATAGTTTAAAGTGGGTCGTTGTGGCAACTATCCAAAAATCACTGGTTCGATAGCTGCTGCTTCTAGAATTTTTAGAATTTTTCTACAGCACAAAATCTCATGAAATTTGGTGGAGATGGGGTAAAATTGATAATAAACTACTAAAAAAATAATTAAAATAATATACTAACTAGAAGTGCCAAAATTGGAGCATAGAATGGCCCTGGGACTGTAATCTGCCATAATTAGGGTACAATTTGGTTAAGTACTAAACTGAATACTCAGTAGAATTAGCGTGAACCACTTTAAATATGAAATAAAAGACCCAAAATAAGTAGGACCACTAATTTTACGTTATCTAGAAACTTAGGATCAATCTCTAAACCCAGTTGCTCTTGGGAGCACCGTGAAACTTCGTATCGGACCTGTACCGCACGTCGAAAGTCCGATTACCTCGAAACTATACGGTTATGACCGTCTTGTTGGACTTGACGACCACCTCAAAAATCAAGTCTAGATGGTATCCCATGACTATTTCCTTGATCCTGGAGCAAAGTGAGTGAGAGACGTGAATTTCTTTAGAATTAAATTCAAATTTAAGTAATCTGAGTCGTATCGCTTGTGGGCCAAATATAAGGATTCAGACCGTTAAAATCTGACCCAATTACACCCTCAGATCAGGAAAAATGTGCCACACATGTCAGTGCACTTGTGGCCCTGATCGAGTGCCGGTGACCGTTGAACTGAAATTGGTCCGCCGCGTTTGATCTGTAAACCCGATCGAACTGAAAACTCAGCTTGACCTAGATCCATGGTTACAGAGCTTAAGTCCAATCACATTCAGCAAAGGGGCCTTCCTTATCGCTCCTCGGGCTGCATCACCGCTTCTGTATCGCTATTTCAGCGATTCCAACTTCATTCTTAGGTAAGGAATCCTAATCCTAATTGGTTTTAGGGATTTGAATAGAGTGTAGGGTGAAATATCTAACCTATTTCATGCTACAGGTTGCCATCATGCCATAGATGAAGGAATAATATTCGAATCGAGTTCATTACGAGTCTACCAGCGAAAGGTGCGGACTATAGATGTTTTAGGTTATGGTTTTCAAGGCCTTCAATGTCAGTTAATGATTTATGACTGACTTGATTGCTATCACATGTGGTTAGATACAAAAATTTTCATTTATTATATATATATATATATATATATGTGACTATGTTGAATATAATGCATTTCATGTGTTTGTTAAAATGTTTGAACGAATATAAAATTATGATTTGTGCTTATTACGATTGATGTGTGGGAATACATGATTGTTGTACATATGGCAACTCCTATGTGGAAGGATTTGCCATACTCTGTGGTTTAACTAATTTATTACAAGCATGTAATGTGTGTAGTATTTGGATATGTGCATGCCATGATTATTAATTGTGAATATATGCTTGTTGTGTATGTGGCAACTCCTTTGAAAAAAGGGCTTGCCAAGATATATGTTATAACTAGTATAATACATGTATGTTGAAATGTGTAGCCTATGTGTTTGATAAAATGTCTGAATGAGGAAATGCTTGTCTTTATGTATGTAATGAGGGCATTGAGATAAGATTCTCAACTCCCTTGTAGTTACAGTTTCCTTCATGTAACCTGTCTTATTACTATGTGCTTTATGTATGGGATGCCTATGTATGATAACATGGTTTGTTAGAATGCTTAATGCAATTTATTCCTAAAACTAGTTGTCACATGTTGCTTAACTATCGCATAGGAATACGTACTGTATTTGGATGCGATTGGAGCTACGATGTAGTCCAGGAAATTGGTAATGATTCTCGAATTAGTGTCCGAGGTCATCTCGCCACAATTGATGCGTTCGGTGAATCCGAGTCGTATAAGGATCGTCGACAACGGTACCTTGTTAATTTATTCAGCGTACACTCGTACTAATCAAACTCGTCTACTAAACCGATTGGTCCAATGTATGGACACCACTGCTTGAACCTAAGGTACCACACTTACCAGTGAAAAGCCCCTCTAACCTTGGTACCTCGATCTGCTAAGACTCATGAGCCGGACATGGTGGTATGTGACACTGTAGTCGAGCTATCGGCCTATGCTGGGGCAACAAGCCTCCCCGTAGTGACCAGTGAGCAACTCAGACTTGTGAGCCGAATACGGTGGTATGGGACACTGTATTTGTACTGTCGGCTTACACTGATAAGGTGACGAGCCCTTTATAATGACCTCGAGCATACTCTAAGACTGCGTTGAGGCGACGAGCTTTTCTGCAGAAACTAGAGTATACCTAGGCATGCACTGATCAGGTGACGAGCCCTTTGCACCTAAAACTATAACATCGTATGAGATTGACTAGGATTGACGACCTTAGAATGGATCATTTTTTAAGAATTGATATAAGGGAGGTACCTTAGTTTCCCAATCCTGCCGTATGAAAAGGACTAATAAGAACTGGGAAATCACATTCATGCACCGCATTGCATGTGCCGTTTGGGGTTGGGTAGAGTACTGAGGAAGTGACTGACATGCATGACCGTGAGATGAAGATCGCAGAGGGAGTGCAGGAGAGGGCATGCATCATGACTACTTCCCATTCTTGCATCAATCAGAGTACTTAGGACTTGTTTGTTGTACCGCTTTATCATTACTACTTGACTAAATTGATAATATGTTAACCTTTGCTCTATTGTTCCACTGAGTTGATCACTCACTCCCACATTATGGGATAGTGTTGTAAACACCAACCAGTCCCTGTTTTAGTTTCAGATGATAGCAATGCTTGCGAAGCAGAGCCAGACTTTTATGATGATGAGGAGGGTTTCTCCTTTATGCAGCTATCAGGCGGGTCTATGTCGACCATGTTCTGATCGATGGGGTTATAGGGATGCTGATCAGATGCCATTACAGTTGTTCTTTTGCACTTTTAGAACACCCATGTATATTCATTTTTTTCATTTTTGAGTATACATGTATATATTTAACCTGGTAACATGTTCACACTCTAAAGACCTAGAACAGTTTATATATTTTGTAAATCTTTCACAGTCTTCCGCTTGTGAAATTTAACTGTCTCTAGAGTATGATATGTTGTTTTGGTCTAATCTCACTCATGCTTAATGCATTAATATGGACAACATTCAATCATCATTATTTATGTTGCATAAGTGATGCGTTGGAACTCGGGAGCCAAGCTTCTGCTCGACCCCCAATTTTTAGGGCGTTACAGGAAGTCTTCTATACACAATAAGTCATTAAAATTAAGAAGGTTGTTGTTACCTTGATAGTCTCTTTCAGCACGATTTATTTGATCGTCTCCATGGACTGGCCATTGGGCAACGACGTCATTGACATCCATATCACTGGAGCTCAATTCATCTGGGATAGACCCTATGATTTACATCCAGAAGCCCTCTACAAAAATTAAGGTTGTGTGGTACAACAATCTCGAGCGGCTGAGCATCGCCTTGAGCGCAGGGCAGAATGAACTCATCTACAATACGGTTGAGGGTTGTTTGCAACCCTTGTATGGTCAACTGACTCTCCCGATGGATAACTTTCATTCTCTTCGATAGATAACAAATTTCTAAATCATTATCCACAGGATTTTAGTCCATTCCCTTATTAGTTGTCATTGGCACAGGGGGAGTCCTTGCTCTAATACTAATTGATGCAGGGAGGGATGTGATGAGGTCTATCTCCGTCTTCCTTACGGGATATCTACTTTGAATCCACAGACCTCTCTGGACTCCTCACGTAGCTTCGTCGAATCCATGAGGGATAAAAGTAAAAATTATTTCTAATAAATTCAAAATACCTTTATTGATGATAAAAAATGAAATTACAACTCTTTAAATAAAGAACTCAAACCTAGGACAGAGTTTTAGACTCAAACACCCTAAAAATGTGACTTATTATAAATAGTAAATTTATTAGTTATAGATGACATCTATTCCTTATAAACTTCATGGTTTTCAGCCAAAAATAGTAAGTGTCTGTTCATAAACCCAAGTACAGGGTCGCGATGTAGTAATAACTCGATGAGAATAAGGTCAAATCCAACAAGGAATGGGGATCATGGTCTAGAATACCTTACTCCTTATCACCCCAATTTGTTGCCATTCCCCACTTCTATACAAGCAATGATGATGATTATAAAAAAATCTCAAACTGTGGATAGACATGTTGTCACATACGTTGTTTGTTCTAATTTAGGTGGAGGTTATTTTTACTTGTATAACTGCTCTGAGCCCTTTAGCTCATACATCAACTAACCGTATTTATATATATATAGTTACTCGAGAGCTATCGGCTGCAGAGAAACAAGTCATTGTGGCGCAACCACTACAACAACGCTAGTCAGCGACCGATGCTCTTAAAATTCCCGATGTGCAGATTGTGGATTCTAAGGACGCGATCAATGCTAAGGCACTTCCTTCTCATGCTTCTTCTTAAGTAATGACTTGTAAGCCCCGTATCCTAGACTGTACCATTCCATAGACTTCCGCGGTCTTCCCAGTTAAATTTCGATAACCTTCAACCTTTATTTGACGTTTTCACGCGATCCTAAGCCGAGTTCTGTATATTGAAGTCAGCTCGACCCGAAACTTGTACCCTAGCAGTCGCGCTGTCGCTGCACTGATCCGCTACCCGAGCTAAGAGATGTAGGCCCATGTTCAGTTTAAGGAAAACGCCACGTGTTGCAAATTCATAGAGAATCCATCATATCAATCACTTCACTTGTCAAAGTACACCCATCAAGTCAAGTACCCTATCCCATTCCCCAAGTACACAACAACATCCCTAAATTCAACCTTTCCATCCCATCTCTTACACACCCCGTCACTCCTCTCCCATCATCTCTTTCTCCTTCATTCTCTCTCTCGTTTTCCTCTCCAAGCAACCCACGTCCATGGTTCTCCATGGGAGGAGCTTTGTGTGGTCACTCTCTACCATCTAATCCAATCTTTCAAAGCCGATCTCAACCGTTAAATCACACCCATTCGAGCCCTAGATCACATTGGTGGAAGAAGGAAGCGAAGATCAAAGGTGGGTGCTTCTCTCTCTCTTTTTAATTTTTTTGTGTGATGTGTGGCCCACTCGAATGGACCCCACCATTGAAGTATGTATTTTATCCAGACCATCCATCAGGTGGGCCCACATATTTGGTGAAATCCCACTAAAGCATGAGTGTGATGGGGCGTGGAGGACACTACTGCCAGCGTCCAGAGAACGCTGCAGTAAGTAGGGTCCATTTTATTTTATTAGAGAGGAGAGTGGGGCCCACAACAGGCCTCATACATGATGCATGTGTTTAATCCACACCGTCCACCCTATTTCCCTGCTTATTTCAGGCACTGAGCCAAAAAATGGAGCCAATCTAAATCTCTAGTGGGCCATGTTGTTGAGAATAGTGATATTTATGGCTAAAATCTGTTAGGGCCCATTGTGATGTTTCTATACATCAAATATGTTGAATATTGGGCTTATTAGACCCGTCATGAGCAAGAGAACCCCGTGGATGGACCGAATTATCCCGATGTGAGCTCTCTCTCTCTCTCTCTCTCTCTCTCTCTATATATATATATATATATATATATATATATATATAAGTATGCAGCAGCGCTGCTGTTGTCAGAAGCTGCAGGCAACGCCTGCTGTGTTTGGATGGGCGGACAGGGACCACGGTCCCATGTGTGGGCCCCATCGTGATGCGTCTTAACCATCCACACCATGCATTGGCGGGCCCCTTAGGCCAGTGGGGCCCCTACCAAAAATCAGCCATATACACAACTCAGGTGGCCCACATCATAGGAAACAGTGAGATTGAATGCCTTCCATTAAAGCCCTTTTTTTGGGTGACACAGAAGTTTTGGATCCATATGAAATTTATTTCTCATCTTAATCCAGGTCTCGGTGACCTTATGAACGGACTGGATGGTGAATAAATATTATGGTGGGCCCCACGTGGGACCCAACTATCGTTGAAATAGATTGGCTGGTGTATTCTTTACCAGCTATCTAGCTAGCTGTATTGACGTCAGAAGGGGGTTTGAGATCACGAGGTATATGTTTTATCCCTTACCATCCGTCCAATCGAAGGTCTATAGGACCCACTCCACACGTGCTGCACGTGTGGAGGTGGGGGCCACATTGATGTATGCATTCTATCATCCAAGCCGTCCATTCCTCTTGACGGTGGGGCTACCTAGAGGATGTGCTGCATCCACCATCCAGCCCATGGACAGTGGATCCTAGCCATGATGTATGTGTTTTACACATGCCGTCCATCTATTTTGATGGTGGGACCCACTGCCATCTGATGTCAGCAGTTTTGTGGGTCCCATATGAGATCAAGACCATCCTGATAGTGGGACCAGGTCCATAACTCATATGGTAGGCTGAGTGAATGATACCTCTTTTCAAATGTAGAGGTCTTGGTATTTATTTCCTTGTATGGGTGGTTAACAATGATGTTTAAACGTCAATAGGGTCCATGAGACCCATCTATGTCATCCATTTATTTTAGATGGCCTCACCATGATGTATGCCACGTATCCACCGTCCTTGGACGGTGAGACCACGTCCGTGTGGGGCCTCATTGATATATGTGGCTATCCAGGCCATCCAAGTGCCTGAAAGTTGCTTTGATATAATATATATATATATATATATATATATATATATTATTTATATATATTATATATTATATTTATTGTATATTATATATTATATATATTATACATTCATGATGGTGGCCCTACGTGGCACTCACCTCTCCCTTTTAATACAGAAAAGCTGCATGTACACCAGCCAGTATTTCATATATTTTGTATTACATATTATGGTGGGCCCTACGTAGGACCCACTTTCACTTTTCTGTGTAGTAAGCTGCACGTACAACAATTACATGGCTGCTCCTCTTGACCGCAACAAGCCCGCAGGCCCCACATGATATGTGTCTCATTTACACCACTCATTGTTTCGAAGGTGGGGCCCACCATGATGCATACGTTGTATCCAAACCGTCCAACCATATTGAGATATCATTTTCATGGCATATGCAAAAAAGGATGGGTGAGATCTAAAGTTCAAGTGGACCCTCACTACTTAAATGGTGGACAATGACTTTCACCGTTCAAACTCCTAAGGGCCACAATAGTTTCCAATTAGGTTGATATTTGTTTTCACTTCATTTATCTCTATGTTAACTTATGAATAGGTCGAATCTCAAATATACCTAAGGGTGGGCCCGATTTGATATACGCGAGGCCCATCGGTACGACCTACTTGATAAACATGAAGACCGTTGGTGCGGCTCAAATAATACGGCCCATCGTGATGTATTCGAGGCCCATGGGAGAGGCCCATTATGATGTATTCGAGGTACATGGGTGAGGCCCATTATGATGTATTCGAGGCCCATGGGCGAGGCCCATTATGATGAATTCGAGGCCCATGGGCGAAGCCCATTATTATATATTTAAGACCTAGGTGCAAGGCCCACCTATTGTTTATTCAAGGCCCGATGTGATGTATGTTAGCCCGTATGACGAGGCCTATGTGTCGTAGATGAAGCCTATCATGATTGTACATGAGGCCATGGGCCCACTCTATGTTTAGCATTACGTAGGCCACTCCTTGGGAGCAATGTTGGTTAAATGTTCACATTGATGGGCAATGATAGTTGGATGTCCACATTGTGACCTTCCCTTAGGCCTTGTTAAGCCCATTCCCATAATTCTCTTTTAGGATAACCCAAATAAGTGGGCCCCATTTGCCATAAATGGATGGTTTCGCGCTATCGGATTTGATATAACCCTAGCCGAGGGTCGATCCTTATATTATGGTTGATCGGTTTTTTCTATATGGACCCCGCCTTGTTTACGTGCCGATTACAGATTCTGATTGACGTGACCAACTTGCCGATTCTGATTAATCTATCGATTTCTGATTGAAGTGACTGATTTATCAATTTCGATTATTGACCGAATCTGATTATCGTGGTCGATTTCTGATTAGTGATCGAGGCCGATTTTCATGACCGATTGCCGATTCTGATTGACATGACCAATTTTCTAACTCTGGTTACCGATCGATTTCGATTGACATGACCGATTGCTGATTTCGATTATCGTGACCGATTGTTGATTCTGAGTATCGAGGCCGATTATCGATCGATTCTGATTATCGTGGCTGATTGTCGATTCTGATTATCGTAGCCGATTGATCGATTAGTGATCGAGGCCAATTATCATGACCGATTGTCGATTCCGAGTATTGAGGCCGATTATCGATCAATTCCAATTGTTGTGGCCGATTGACGATTCTGATTGTCGTGATCGATTCTGACTACTGAGGCTTACTCCAATTCTGATTTCCATTGTTGAGGCCGATTTCGATTGCCAAGGCCATTTGTCGAGACCTATATGATGTATATGTGACCCGTAGTTGAGGCCCATTGTGATGTATCTATGGCCTATGGTCAAGGCCCATTGTGATATTTATTAGGCCCATGATGCATGGCCCATTTAATGTATTTGAGACCCATACGTAGGGCCCACATGTCATGTATTTGAGGCCCATGAGCAGGGCCCACCTGTTGTGTATATGTGGCCCTTGAGTAAGGCTTATTGTGTTGTATATTAGGCCATTGTGAGAGGCTATGGGCCAATATATGTTTGGCCCTCTGAAGGCCACTCCTTGGGGGCAATGTTGGTTAAATGTCCACATTGTTGAGGCCGATTGCCGATGAGATTATTGAGCTCAGTTATTGATACCGATTATGAGTATGTGACAGCATAACATCATAATACATGCCCATACGCATCATTTGTATGTTTATTATGAGATGTGATTGACCATTTCATATGCCATAGGGCAGGTTGTTCATGGGACTCCCTGATAGGCGGAGTTGCCCTACATGAGCGCACGGTATGTGCAGGATTGATGGATGATTGGACTATGTGATTCATGCATCTCGCATTTATGTGACATGACCACCATACGCCTTAGTAACATCAGGGTCGTAGCCTCCATAGATATTTTATGGATGGCCAGATGGGACATCGAAAATCTGTTCTACATGGGGTGCTATAGATATCCCTGGGTGAAAGTCCCTAAATCCTCTTGGTTCCAAAGGTTGCTCCGACGTTTAGACCAAGTGGATGCATGAGCGCATGATGGCCGTATACCATTAGGCTACGTCTCCCACTATGTCGTGGTCGGTTAGAAGGAGGTGCGGCCTTACCTTCCTGAGTGGAGGGGGCAATGCTAGGTTGAGTCTGACCAACTCGAGGAATGGGTCCGCTATCGACGAGCCGGGCCTGATATTGACAAGCAGATAGTGAGGTCTCTTCCACTTACCTTATTGCGTGCGATGGGGCGGCAATTTGGTTTGGAGTGTAATAGACCCCGGTGATTTTTCAGAGAGGAACTGTAATGATATGTGGACTTATTGAGTAAGAGTTGCATGCTCATTCATTCATTCATTCACTATCTACTCGGGCTGGTGGTGCGCAACTAATTATCGTGTACCTTCGTTATAGCAAGGATTTCGGTTGGACACGAAACTAACTTGAGATCAGGAGTTTACCATGTTGAGTCTGATTATCCAAATTTATGTATGGGACTGGTTTGGATAGAAGTCCCTTGTGGTAGACCCCGTAGCCTGCGATACTATGTACTATCATCCTGACTTCACACTCCAGCATGGTCATTTCATTCGCATCGCATATTGCATTACATCAGTAGGCATATGACAATTTGGGTTGCTATGTTTTTACACTTATATGTCCTAGAAAAACTTAGCAGGATTTGTATATTACATTACATCCTCGGCATCTGATATTTGGCTCAGTATGGCTTCTTATTGTATAGTTGTTCTATATTACGTATTCTAATATTGATTAACTTGTGAACTTGTCCATACTTCCGCTTACTCTGTTATCATATAATTTATGATCTTGTCAATATTTCTGCTTACTCTAATAATTCATGATCTTGTCAGTATTTCTGCTTATTCCAATAATATACGATTTATAAATTACCAGTAATTTCGGTATTGTATGATGATGGCATTGTATTAAATACTTGACACTTACTTTGTTCACACACTTACACCACCCTCTAAGCTTTTTATAAGCTTATGCATGATAGATGCGTGCAGGTGATGTTAGGATGCAGCAGTGTTGAACTTGGAGGGTGCAGCAGTCTTCTGGAGCTTGAATTTCGATTTATGTATTTCCGTTTCAGCATTGTACTCAAATGATTATATTAGTGGATATGTGACGATGATGTTGCCATTGTGAATTGGGTATCTTATGGTTATACTTATTACGAGTTAAATGTACCAAAAAAAAAAAATCCTCCTTGTACGATCCCAGGATCAGAATCTAGCATATAGACGCTAGGAGCCAAGAATGGGGTACTATGGAGGCTGTCAGCACCGGATTCGGCAATCGAGATTCCTGTGAATCCGATTTCTGAATTTGGGGCACGACATGACTCTTGTTACAAAGTCTAAATATATGGTCGACCTTCCCCAGACACTACATATGGTGTCGATTGAGAACAAGAAGATGATGAGCATCCCTTAAGTGCCACACCTTGGGGCTCAAACAGAAGATCGTCTCCTTGACCTATACCTTCATCTATCCAGCAGCTTCCTCCAACCATTGAAGAACCTCTTCAACTAGATGCATCACATGAGGTGATATCGATGATCATGCAGTAAAAGAGACTCCTGCAGCTGATGTCTCTCCACCTAGCTCAGTTCCAATTCCTTTATCAACGCCAATGGTCATGGATGATGCCTCGACCTCTTCTGCAACAACTGAAGACACACTACCAATTGAGGATATCCTCTCCTCCCTCGAATGAGCTCTTGCCAATGATATTAGTGTGGCTAAGTCCCGTTCCTTCTCGACTAAATTGCAAAGCCTCAAAGAACAACTCCATACCCTTGTAAATTCAGGAATATCCAAGACTATGTCGGTCGAGATGATTGATTGGCTCACTTAGCTAATCGATCAATACAAGGCTTTCTCTTGTTTGGACCTTAATCTCATGCCCAAATTACCAACCCTCAAGGATTTCTTGGGATTTGTTAAAGAGAAATACTAGCTATGTACCATCATTAGTCGCTTCGAGACTGAGCACGTAATAAAGGAATCCTAGATTACCACCGCCCAGGATATCACAACTAAATTATCGGCCAACCACACAGAATTGAAAACATCTAAGGCCGAGTTAAAGGAAATGAGCATACGCATGATTGCTCTGGAGACAAAGCTAATGACTCTGAAGATAAACTTTGAGGAGAGGAGTGTTGAATACGATTAACAGAAGAAAATGGCCAAGGATTTGACAACTTCGCTAAGACCCAAACCACAAATATCGGCTGAATTTTTCGAGCGGTCACTAAACATGAAGTTGCTTTGTGCACGATGAAGGGTCGATTGGAAGAGGTCAAAGTATTGATTCATCAATTTTCTTCCTTTGACTTGTAACTATCAAACTCTTATAACCCTGACCATTCATTAATACAATCAGTCATTGATCCCTCTTTTTATCATCGGTCACCTTACTTAGTATTTTCTTTCTTTTTTATTCTTCATAACCAACTGATGATGTAACATCTAGAATTCGAAGAGTCGTGCATGATCCTTCAAAATAAAGACCATGATGGTTGCACGTTCTTAGTTTCTTAGAACACGAAGTGTCTTTTTTGCCATAACTACACCAAACGTGAGCCCCTGAATTATATATTTAAACTGCCTTGGATTCCATCCCAAACTCACACCGACATCAATGTAAACTTTCTAGCTTCCTACCCGTGCAACCATGGCTTCCAACTCCTTTTCATTCCTCAATGACTCAAAGTGCTATTTGTAAAAAAAAATTAACTGAGGTCTCGCCAACTTCAACCAATCTTCTCTGATCTTCAATGTCAATCACTTCGTCAAGGAGGCCTCAGAAGTGGCCGAATCAGACAATATGATGGAAGACTTTCTGTAAACGTTAAAGCATCTGTATTTGATCAAGAATCGCTACTTATAACTCATCTTTGAATCCAAACAGCTTGACAGATATATGTGACAACAAGCTGCAGCCATGAAAGATTCCCTGGTAGTTAATGAAACTTATGAGCTGGCCCAGGGCAAACGATTACGGTGGAATCGAATCCATCAATTCAATTGTACTATGCTCTGTATGCTACAGGAAAAATGCACTACATTGTTGGGGGACATTAAGGAGAAAGAGTGCTCCTTTCCTAAGGATTTAGTTGTTCCCGAGTATCTACTCTCCTTGATTAACAAATTGCTACTTACCAGGCTTAGTTGAAGATGAGCTTGGCTTGGAAAAGAGAGGTCGAGATCCAAGTCTTTACTCATGGTATCCGCGTCAACCAATTCCTACACCTTCTACCCATCCTCATCGAGAAAGGAGTTGACTGAAAATCAAACCAGGAACAAGCTAATGCCAAGAAGCAACAACTCCTTGAGGAGTTCAACTGGATAAATGCTAAAAATTCCTAAACACCTAAACCGCTCAACTGTTTTGTTTTACTTTTTCCTTTTGCTTCTGTAATGTGGCCAATGGCCAACCTGCTTTCAAATAAACTGTCTTTTTATCAATTTTCATGTTATTTGTGTACTTTTTGAGATTCATTTTTCCCTATATTGTAGAAAGACATCTTCAATGGATTATCATTTTAGGATATGAAATATCTACCTTATGACTATGATCGATCATAGCTTAAGACATTTAGGGCGATCGACTAACTTAAACTGCTCATTACTAAGACATGAGGTGTCATACCCCAAACTCGAAAACCAGGCTCATAGAATTTTCAATCGCCGAATCCGGCGCCGACAGCCTCCATAGTGTCCCATTCTCGGCTCCTGGCACCCACTTCTAGATTACGATCCCGGGACCCTACAAGGAGGATTTTTAATACGATTTTTTTTTATACAGGAGCATAACCATAAGTATAACCAAGTCACAAAATAACATCACCACATATTCACTATATCAAAAACTTTAAGTACAATGCGAAAAGGGAAATACAAAGATAGACAAAAGCTCCAGGATAATCTGCCACATGCTCCTGCCTCAGCGCTGCTGCGATCCAACGTCACCTGCACACAATGGTCATGCATAAGCTTACTAAAAGCTTAGAGGGTGGTGTAAGTATATGCACAAGGCAAGTGCTAAGTATGCAATATCAGAGTAATGCGAAAATATGTTGGAAAGTCCATGAATACTATCAGCCATACCAAAGCTATGCGATGCAAGGAATGAATGTTATCGGCATGCAATGCAAGGCATGAATGCCATTGACCATACTAAGGCCATGCGATGTAAGGCCTATGTAGCCAAATGTCATATGCGAGATGCAGTGCAAGCATGTCAGTCCTTATCTGAATCCACATAATACATCTCATCTTTGGAATATCACCGGGGTCTAGTACACTCCAAACTAGATTGTCACCCCATCATCTGCAATAAGGTGAGTAGAAGAAACCTCACTATCTGCCTGCCAATATTGGGATTGACTTGTTCATAGTGGACCCATTCCTCGAGCTGGTCAAACTTAGCCTAGCTTTTTCCCCTCCTCTCGGACAGGTTAGGACGTACCCCCTTCCAACCGACCACAAAACAGTGGAAAGTGTGGCCTCTTGGTATTTGACACTTGGTGCTCAGCATCCACTCAGTCTAGATGTTGGAGCAACCTCCTGGTACCATAAGGGTTTAGGAAATTTCACCCAGGGACATCTATTGCGCCCCATGTAGAGAAAAGATTTTCAGTGTCTAATCCTACCATCTACGATATGCCTGTGGAGGCTACGACCCTGATGTCGCTAGGTCGTATAGTAGTTATGTCACATAATGCAAGATGTATGAATCACACTATCCAGTCATACATCAATCCTACGTGTGCTATACGCTCATATAGGGCAACTCCGCCTATCAGGGAGTCCCATAAACAATCTTTCCAATAGCATATGCTATGATTAGTCACTCCTTGTATCAAGCATAGATATGATGCATATGTGCATGTATCATGAAGTCATACTAAGCATGTTATACGATGATGAACTCTCCTTATAACAAGGATGGGCCTAACAATTATGGGGGCCCAATGATTTGGGTTAGCCCACTAAGGGAAGATGAGAATGGGCCTAACAACAAACCTTAAGAAGGATTTTAATGTGGACATTTAACCACCATTTCCCTTATAATGTGGACATTTAACCATCATTGCTCTCAAGGCATGACCCATTATAATACCAACTAGGCAGATGAATGGGTATTATAAACATCATGGTGGAATCACATATCACAATTGGGCCTCATATACATCACATTGGGCCTCACACAAGGGCCTCACATACATCTTAATGGGCCTCACTCAATGGCCTCATACACATTACAATGGGCCTCACATGTACATCACATTGGGCCATACCTCATGGACCTCAAATACATCATAATGGACCACATCCCATGTGCCTCAAATACATAATAATGGGCCACACCCATGGGCCTCAAATACATCACAATGGGCCACACCCATGGGCCTCAAATACATCACAATGGGCCACATCCACCTTAAATACATATCACAATGGGCCACATCCATGGGCCTCAAATACATCACAATGAGCCACACCCATGGACCTCAAATACATCACAATGGGCCACACCCCATGGGCCTCAAATACATCACAATGGGCCACACCCATGGGCCTCAAATACATCACAATGGGCGTCATACCTGGGCCCTCAAATACATCACAATGGGCCTCATACCCAGGCCCTCAAATACATCACGTTAAGCATGCACAGTAGGTGGGCCTCGCACAGCCAGCAGGTTGGCCTTGCACGTTACAGGCGGACCCTGCAGATGGACAGCGTGCATGAAACACATACATCATGGTGGTCCCCACCATCCAGACCACTGGACGATGTGGATATAAGACACATGCATCACATGTGGGTCCCACCGTCCCTACCGGATGGTGCTGGACCCCACACGTGCTAGGTGGGTCCCACCGTCCAATCAGGTGGACGATGAGGATATAACAAATACCTCATTATCAGACCCACAAAACTTATTGATGTCAATAAAACAGCTATTAGCTGGTGTAAGGTACTTCGGCTAATCCGCTTCCACATCAGGTGGGTCCCACGTGTGGGGTCCGTGTCCAGTTGGGGACTAGACGACTAAGATAGAACACGTACATCATGGTGGATTCCCATCGTCCAGTAAGCTGGATGATGCGAATACACAATACATTCATTAAGGGGGCTTCACAACCCACTGTCCAGGGATGGACGATGGATGATGTGCATGTGTCAGGTGGGTCCACATGTGTGGCCCACCAATCAAACTGATATTTGTATTTTCCCTTCATCAGGGTCTATCCAAAATAGACGGCCAGGGTGGGCCAGTCCGCTGGACGTCAGCAAGGTGGGCCTGATCATGGACAGTGTAGATAAAACTCATGCATCATGATGGTGGGCCATTAATAGGAAAAGAGAGAGAGAGAGAGAGAGAGAGAGAGAGAGAGAGAGAGAGAGAGAGAGAGAGAATGTGAGGTGGGGGAGCTCCGCCACTATGAGTTCCCCTAAGGCTTATACAACACATACATCAAGATGGTCCCCAAACACGTGGGCCCTCAATCATAAAATCAAGGGTGGAAATCCTTTTCAAAACCACAAGATCAAGATCTCGATGACCTTTTTACAATAGGAAAAATAAACATCATTATGGGGTCCATGGTGAATGGCCTCATCATGGGATGAACATATGAATCATGGTGGGCCATCGGCCACACCTAGGGTCTAAAGATGGATCCATACCATTAATCGGTAGGCCTCACTTGGCCCATCACTAAAATTACAATTTAATCTTATAAAACACCTACCGATGGTCTTCTTCTTTAGCTCCTTGAACTCCTTAACTCCTAAGTTGTCTCTTTGATGGAGGATGATGAAGATTGAAGGGTTGGATGGTGAGATTTTGGGGGTTAGGAAAGTGGGCCTAACACTTAGTTTCTCTTCTCTTCTTAGGATTTTTCTCTCATGGTTGCTTGGGAAATGGAGGGAGATAAGATAAAATGGGTGAGAGATGGGAGAGAGGAATGGGTGTTGTAAGAATAAATGACATGGAGGGTATGAGCTTGGTTGACTTTTGGGTGAGAGAGGGATGAGTGTCATGCCTTGTTAGTAAGAGAGGGATGGACTAGGTATGAGTTGTACTTGATTGATTGACATGATGTTTAGGTAGAGATTCTCTCATGATTCATAATAAGCGGTGTTTCCTCAAAAATATACGCAAACCCACAACTCCTAGCCTGGGTATCGCATCATTGTGCAAGACACGGCATTGGAACCGCAACGACGGCACGATCACTGGGGTACAAGTCTCGAGTTAAGTCGACTCAGATCTACGGGATGCGACTTAAGGTCACCTGCAAACACCGTTTATAGGTTACGGGTTGCCAAAATTTAACGAGGAGAATTACAGAAGTCTAAAAAATGGTACGGTCTAGGATACAGGCCTTACATAGGGTCGTCAAATGATTCCCCTTTTTTGATTGAAGTTGTAATGTTGCATGTTTTGTTGATGTCCCTCCTCGACCAGACTTTTTCTTCACAATTCGATTGCCCAACACTTAGTTTTTTATACATAATCATTTATTGACTAGACCGTAGTGAATACACACCACTTTTCATGGAAACCTTATTTATTTCTGTTGTGTATTCCAACCTTTTAGGAATCGAAATGGCATCCTAACTGCTTAAGTTAAGTATTTCAACCGTCGTACCTTATACAATGCAAGCATTTATTACTCCTAGGAAAGCTTATAAAAGCATCACTCATCCAGATTTACATTATATCTCCAACTTTCACTCGACAGTGAGCCTCGACTTTCATGGCCTCTACCCTATTTTTCTCACAATCACTGATCATTATAAAGGAGATATTAGAAGAGGGGATTGAATACTTCTCTTATTCTCCTCTCCTTCACAACATTTATCCATTTACAATGGATGTCGCTGAGGAGGCAAAAACTAATGAACCTCTATGGAAAATCTTAGAGATTCTTTCCAACTTGCAGCACCTTGGGGATATCTATTCCAAGGCTGATTTGGAGTTATGACAGTGGGCCACTCTTTTGGAGGAACAATTGGCCATATGTGCTGAGCCCAAGTGTAAGACCCATATCCTTGACCGTACCGTTCCGTAGGCTTCCATGGTCCTCCCAGTCGTATTTCGGCAACCCTTGACCTGTAACTGATGTTTATGCATGAACCTAAGCCAAGTCCTGCATATCAGAGTCAACTCGACTCGAAACTTGTACCTAAGCGACCGCACCATCGCCACGGTTCCAATGTCGTGACTCATGCACCGATCCAATACCTAGTCCAAGAGATGTGGGCTCACGTTCATTTCGAAGAAAATGCCACACGTGAATTTTGAGAGAATCTCTACAACATGTCCCATCAATCGATCGATCAATCAAGTCAAGTACACTTCATACCTCAAGTACCAACACTCATCCCTCTTTCTCTACAAAGTCAACTCTCTCTCCCCTACCCATCCCTCTTTTACAAAATTTTCAAACAAGACCTTACCTCCCCATTCCTTTCCTTACAACACCCATCCATATCATCCCATCCCCTCTCTCTCTCTCTCATTTCTCAAACCTCCCAAGTAACACCCCACATTTATGCCTTCCCAAGCTCTCCTAAAATAACAAGTCTGGCCCACCCTCTCATCTCTCATCCCCACCATCAAAACTCGATCATCCACTGTCAGATTTCGACGTTATCCTGGGCATGGATTGGCTTGCCGAGTATACACCATCTTGGACTATTTCACGAGGACAGTCACATTCTGGATACCAGGCTTACCGCAGTTTCAGTTTGTTACCAAGCCCAGAGGAGAGCCATTGTCTTGCTTGATGTCCTATGCCATTGAGGAGACTGGTGCCGCTTGTATTGATCAGTTGCCAATTTTCTATGACTTCCCCGACATGTTCCAAGAGATTCTGGGTTACCACCTCATTGACATATTGAGTTCTAGATCGATCTTGTGCCGGTACCGGGCCTATTTCGAAGGCCTCGTATCGTATGACACCGATGGAGTTGAGGGAACTACAGCAACAGTTGGACGAGTTACGTGAGTTGAGATTTATTCATACGAGCAGTTCACCTTAGGGAGCACCAGTACTCTTCGTTAGGAAGAAGGATGGCTCATTGAGGCTCTACGTGGATTATTGTAAGCTCAATCGGGTCACGATCAAGAATAAGTACCCACTACCAAGGGCAGATGACTTATTTAATCAGCTGCAGGGTGTGCAGTTCTTTTCAAAGATTGACTTGCATTCTGGTTATCATCAGATTTGGGTCCGAGAGGAGGACATCCTGAAGATGGCCTTCAAGACACATTATGGTTATTTTAAGTTTCAAGTCATGTCCTACGGACTGACCAATGCACTCGCTGTCTTCATGCAGTTAATGAACGAGGTCTTTCATCCATATCTTGATCAGTTTGTTGTAGTATTCATCGACGACATTCAGATATAATCAAGGATCCATGAGAAGCATATGCAGCAACTAGAGATCATATTGCAGACCCTCCGTGCCCACTAGCTGTATGCGAAACTGGAGAAGTGCAAATTCTGACAGGAGGAGGTGAAATTCCTCGATCATGTGGTGATGAGGGAGGGTGTTGCAGTGGACCCCTCAAAGGTTGAGGCAGTGCATCAGTGGGGTCAGCCCATGACTGCATCTGAGATTCATAATTTTCTTAGTTTAGTGGGATACTATTGGCATTTCATTGAGGGCTTCTCCCGTATTGCAGCCCCATTGACCAGGTTGACTCGGAAGGGCGCAGAGTTTATTCAGAGTGACGCCTATGAGCGAGTATTTATGGAGCTAAAGGACTGCCTCACGTTTGCTCCTGTCCTCACTCTTCTCTCTTGGAGTAATAGATTTATTGTATTTATTGATGCTTTGCGTATTGGCTTAGGTGTTGTCCTCATACAGCACGAAAGACCAGTGGTTATGCATCTCATCAGCTCAAGGTCCATGAGCTGAACTACCCCATGCACGATTTAGAACTGGCTGTAATTATCTTTGCACTGAAGGTGTGGAGACACTATCTCTATACGGTCAGATTCGAGCTCTTCTCTGACCACAAGAGCTTGAAGTATCTATTCTCTCAGTCTAAACTGAACATGAGGTAGAGACACTGGATGGAGCTCCTAAAGGACTATGATTTTGACCTCTAGTACCACCCAGGCAAGGAAAATTGGTGGCAGATGCCCTCAGCCATTAGCCACGAGGCTAAGTGGCACACATGATGATTCAAGAGTGGAGGATGCTTGAGGATATAGCAGAGTACGACTTCAATTTTGGTCTGCAGTCTTCTATCGTTCAGCTATCGAGCCTGTCCATTCAACCTCTCTTGTCACTAGGGTGATTAAGGCTCAACAGACAGACAAGTCATTACAGGATTACCGAGCAGAGGCAACATCTGAGAGTCAGACGGATTGGCAGATTGGTTCTGATGGTGGACTAAGCTTCAGAGGCCGATTGTGTGTCCTAGATATTCCTGAGTTATACAGAGACCTTATGACTGAGGCACATTGATCGTGATTTTCTATCCACCCTGGCTTGACGAAGATATATCATGGCATGAGGCGACAATATTTTTGGGTGGGGATGAAGCACTAGATCACTAGTTTTATGGCCGAGTGTGACACATGCCAACGTGTCAAGGCCAATCATCAGAGACCCTCTGGTCCATTACAACCGTTAAGCGTCCTGACGTGGAAGCGGGAGCATGTGTTAACAAATTTTATCAGGGGCTTGCTGAGGATTCAGCGTGATCAAGACACCATCTAGGTCATCATTGATCGTCTGATAAAGTCAACACATTTTCTTATGATTCATGTGACTTGGCCTTTGGACCGGCTTGCGAGGTTATTCATCGAAGAGATTGTGAGCTACACGGCGTTCCAGTCTCGATTGTTTCTGACCGAGACTCGAAATTCAACTCTCAGCTCTGGAGTAGCTTTCAGAGAGCAAGGGGGTCTGTTTTACAGCTCAGCACCATGTACCATCCGTGGACCGATGGCCAAACTAAGAGGGTCAACTAAATCTTTGAGGATATGCATCGGGCTTATGCGATTGATTTTGGGGGTAGTTAGGACGAGCATCTGTGATTAGCTGAGTTCGTATACAACAACAACTATCAGGCGACCATTGACATGGCTCCTTTTGAGGCATTATATGGCAGACCGTGTATATCTCTGAGTTATTGGACCGAGGTAGGAGAGTGGCGTCTCCTAGATCTCAAGCTTATATAACAGATGTCAGAGGCTATCGATATCATCAAGCAGAGGATGTGTACAGCTCAGAGCCGACAGAAGAGTTTTGTTGGTCGTTAGTGTCGTCCCTTGAAGTTTGTAGTAGGGGACAAAGTGTATCTCAAGGTCTTGCCCATGAAGGGCGTAGTTTGATTTGGAGCAAAGGGAAAGCTTTCCTTGAGATTCATAAGACCTTTTGAGATCACTGAGCATGTTGGCACCATGGCTATCAGCTTACCTTACCATCTCAGCTGTCTGGTATCCACAACATTTTTCATGTCTCTATGCTGAGGAAGTGTGGGTCAAACATCGTTCTTGTTATTGATTGACAACCATTGGAGGCTCGTGAGGACACTTCTTACATTAAGCAACCAGTTCGCATCCTTGATCAGAAGGAGTAGGTCCTCTAGACCAAGGTCATTCCATTGGTGAAGGTTCAGTGGGGTCACCATTCTATTGATGAGGCATTTTGGGAGTGCGAGGCCGAGATTAGAGAGTGTTATCCCCATCTCTTTGATGATTGATTATATATTGTATCTTGTATAATGTCTCTGATTTTATATGATGATGATATGTTTTCTCTTTCTTTATAAGTTATATCTAGTTGTGATGATTGTGTAAATTTTGAGGATAAAATTTTTATTTGGAGGGGAGAGTTGTAAGACCCGTATCCTTGACCGTACCATTTTGTAGACTTTCGCGGTCCTCCTAGTCAAATTTCAACAACCCTTGACCTATATCTGACATTTATGCGGGAACCTAAGTCGAGTCCTGCATATCAGAGTCAACTCGACTGGAAACTTGTACCCAAGCGATAGCATTGTTTCCACGGTTCCAATGCCATGACTCGCACACCGATCTAATACCCAGGCTAGGAGATGTGGGCCCACGTTCATTTCGAAGAAAACATCATGTGTTACGAATTTTGAGGGAATCTCTACAACATGTCCCTTCAATCAATCACTCAATCAATCAAGTCAAGTACACTCCATACCTCAAGTACCAACACTAATCCCTCTTTCTCCACAAAGTCAACTCTCTCTCCCCTGCCCATCCCTCTTTTACAAAAGTTTCAAACAAGACCTTATCTCCTCATTCCCTTCCTTACAACACCCATCCATATTATCCCATCCCCTCTCTCTCTCTCTCTCATTTCTCAAACCTCCCAAGCAACACCCCACGTCCAAGCCTTCCTCTCCCAAAATAACAAGTATGGCCTACCCTCTCATCTCTCATCCCACCATCAAAACTCCATCATCCACCATCAAAAATTGAGCATAGGAGCTAAGGAGGCTAAGGGAGCAAGAAGAAGGCCAATAGGTGGGTGATATAACCGTTAATTTTATTATTTGAGGGTCCACATATGGTGGGACCCATCTTAATGTATGCTTTGTATTTAGGGAGGGCTCATGTGGCGGGGTCCCTCCCCTTCTCACCAATCTCTCTCTCTCTCTCTATCTCTCTCTCTCTCTCTCTCTCTCTCTCTCTCTCTCTCTCTCTCTCTCTTTTGTAATAGGCGTGGCCCACTAGGTCCACACCAATTGTGGACCCACCATGATGGATGTATTTTATCGATGTCGTCCATCTGTTTTATCCAGGCCATCCATTAGGCCTAGATGATGAGAAAACACAAATATCAGACCCATCAGGTGGGCCACGTACATGTGGGACCCACTATGGTGCTTGTGTTGTATCCACACTGCCCAACGTCCTCCATAATGAAGTGTGAACTGACGTGGTGTGTGTGGGTAACAGCGAGGTGTGAACTGACATGGTGTGTGATTAATAGTGATGTGTGGACTGCTCATGCAAGCCCCACCATGATGTATGGATTAAATCCATGCCATCCATCCTATTTCTTAGCTCATTTTAGGCATTGATCTGAAAAATGAAGCCAATCTGATTATCTGGCAGGCCATAGCATAAAAATAGCAATTTTCACTGTTAAAAATCACTTTGACCTTTCTACACCCCGAAACATGCCAAATATTGGGCTTGTTTGGCTTGTCTTGAGCCATAAGAGCTAGTGGACAAGGTGGATTCTCTTAATGTGGGCCCCACTTACAAAAGACCCCACAAAAAAAAAAATATATATATAAAAATTAGGCAGCAGTAGGCACTGCTGCTGACTTTCCAAAGGACGCAGCAGCATCCTGCGCTGCCGTGGTGGGCAGGGATGTGGGTCCCATACATAGCCCCCACCGTGATGTTTGTTGTCATTAACACCGTGCATTTAGGTGGGCCCCATTTAGGTAGTGGGCCCCCCTAAAAATTAGCCGTATACAAACTCAGGTGGCCCACATCACAAGAAATGGTGGATTGAACGACTGCCATTAAAACCTTGTTTGGGTTCACAGAAGCTTTGGATCATTATGAAATTTGTCTTTCCTCTTCATCCAGGGTTGTGTGACCTTATCAACATTGGATGGAAAATAAATGTTATGGTGGGCCACACGTGTGGACCCACCCTATGAAACAGATTGGCTGGAGTGCCACACACTAGCTATATAGCTGGTGTACGTGACATCACCAAGTTACGTGGGTCACACTTGTTTCATCCACGCCGTTATCTATGACACCCACCATGATACATGGGTTGCATCCAAGCCGTACAACCAATTTGAAAGCTCATTTTATGGCTTAAGACTAAAAATAAGATAGATCTAGGATCAAGTGGACCACATTTTAGGAAACAGTGGGTTTGAACGTCCACCATTAAAACCCTTGGACTACAGAGTTTAGACCAATATGATATTTATTTTTCCCTCTTAATCCAGGTCTTTAAGACCTTATGATTAGATTGGGTGGGAAATAAACCTTATGGTAGGCCCCTGTGAATTGTTTAAACAGTGAAAATTATCTCCACTGTTACTTGGGGTATGGTCTAAATGAACCTTCAATATGATTCTTTTTGGGTATGTGATGAGGCCCATCTTAATGTATTTATGGTCTGTTGTTGAGGCCCACCTTGATGTGTATGAGGTTTGTTGTTGAGGCCCACTTTGATATATATGAGGCCCACATGATGCGGCCCATTTGATGTATTTGACTCGGCCTATTCGGCTCGACATATTCAACTCGTCCCATTTAAATCGGCCCATTCGACTTGGCCCAGTTGATTCGGCCCATTTGATTAGGCCCGATGTGATATATGAGGCCCGATGTTGAGGCCCACTTGGATATATGAGGCCCACGTGATGTGGCCCATTTGATGTATTTGGAGCCCTTGGGTCGAGGCTTAATGGGATGTACATATGGCCCATTTCAATGTGTGATTCCACCATAGTTTATGTAATAATGTTCTTGGCGGGCCAAGCCTTGGGAGCAATGATGGTTTGACGTCCACAATCTAAGATTAATGATAGTTAAATGTTCACATTGTCACTCTCCCTAGGGCCCATTGATAGGCCCATACTTGTAGTGTGTAGGCCATCTAAGCTCATCCTTGTTATGAACAGAGCCCATCATCATATAACATGTTTAATATAGATCCATGATTCATACTGTAACGTCTCAAAAAAATCTATGTAATGACCCGAGTACCACCTTAAGCAAAAATCGCTAAGGACCAAATCCTTTAAAAATTAGTGTTGAATTAACTAAGTGCTAAACTAGAGTGCCTATGAAATTAGCACTAATCACTTTAAATACGATCTGTAAGAGCCAAAATCTACAGGATCTCTAACGCTACATTACCTAAAAACTTAGGATCCATCTCAAAACCCATTTGCTCTCAAGAGCATCATGAAACTCCGTAACGAACCTGGACCGCACGTCGAAAGTCTGATTACCTCAAAACTATATGGTTATGACAACATTGCTGGACTTGACAACCATCTTAGAAATTAAGTCCTAATAGTACCCAAAAACTCACGAATTAAGCCTAGAGCGAAGTGTGTGAGAAATGCAAATATCTTTAAGAAATGAACTGAAACTTAAGTGAATTGAGTCAGTTCACCTGCAAGCCGAATCTAAGGATTCAGACTGTCAGAATTTGACCCAATTACACCCTCAGATTAGGGAAAATTTCCAACATATTTAGTGTACTTGTGACCCTGATTGAGTACCGGTGACTATTGAACTGAAATAGGTTCCCACGGTCTATCCCCAAACCCGATCAGATCAAAAAATTAACTTGACCTAGATCCATGGTCGGGGAGCTTAAGTCGGACCGTATGTAGAAAAGGGACCTCCAGAACCGCTCTGTTGGACTGAAATAGCCAACTTTTCACTATAACCTAAGTATACCATGGCCCTCGGGCCATTCCCATAGTTTCAGGCCTATATAAGGGTCTTAAACCCTCTCTCTCTCTTGTCATACGAATTTTCTAAAACCCTAGGAGAGAGAAGAGAGAAAAGAGAAGAGGAAAGTGAGGAGAAGAGAGAGAGAGAGAGAGTTAGGGTCTATTCTACTATGTGAGCTAAGGGTGAAATGCCTATGTACGATAATATGTATAGTATGTGTTTTATCTAATTGTTCAAGTAAGATTTGTATTTGATTTCAGTTGTCACATAATGTCTTTGGCTACTACATGCATATGCTACTGATTGGAATATGTTTGGGGTTATGAAGTAGTCTAGGCGATTGGTAATGATTTTCGGGTTAGTGGCTGGGTCTGGTTTGCCACACCAGATAGGTTCGAGGAATCCGATTCGTACGCTGCTAGTCGACAGTGGTTAGGCCACATGGAGTGCTTATGTGCTCCATATCGATCAACTCGATGTACACTCGTACCAATCAAGCTTTTCAAGTAACTCGATTGGCCTAATGTATGTTCACCATGTATGGACGCTACTGCTTAAATCTAAGGTACCAAACTCACCAGTGAAAATCCGTTTAACCTTGGTACCTCGATCCGCTAAGACTCATGAGCCGGGTATGGTGGTATGGGACACCGTGGTCGAGCTGTCGGCCTACGCTGGGGTGACTAGCCTCCCCGTAGTGACCAGTGAGTAACCCAGACTCGTGAGCCGAATACGGTGGTATGGGACACTATATTCGTGTTGTCAGCCTACGATCAGGTGACGAGCCTCTCATAGTGACCTTGAGCATATTCTAAATTTACGCTGAGGTGACGAGCCTTTCCGTAGTAAAATAGAGTATAAACCAGACCTGCACTAAGGTGACGAGCCCTTTGTAGTGACCTAGAACTGCAACATCATATGAGACTAGCTAACACCGATGACCCTAGAATGGATCATCATTTGAAAAATGATATAAGGGAGGTATCTTATCTTCCCAATCTTACTGTATGAAAAGGGGCTAATTAAGAAATCGAATAACACGATTCATGCATCACATTGCACGGTGCTTTGGCGAGGAAGTGCACGTTTACTAGGAGTGGTACATAACATGATCGTTAGATGTTGTCGCAAGAGGGAGTGCAGGCAAGGGCATGCATCATTATAATATACCATACTTGTATTAACAAGAGTACGTAGGACATGAGTGTTGTACTGCTTTATCATTACTGCTTGACTGAATTAATAACATGTTAACCTTTGCTTCATGATTCCACTAAGTTGATCACTCACTCCCACATTCTAGGATGGTGTTTTAAACACCAACCAGACTCAGTCTTAGATGCAGATTCTAACACGATAGATGAGGCCGAGCTAGAGTTCTGCAACGATGAGGAGGAGTTCTCATATATACAGTTATCAGGCAGGTTTAGTAAGCCGCCATGATCGACAGGATTACATGGATATATGATTAGTTGGACAGTCACATTTTTTCATTTTGTATTATTTTGAAACAAATATGTATTTATTCAGCTCAGTAATGTCATCATACTCTGGATGTTGGGAAACACATCTACGTACGTTATATATCTATCATAGTCTTCTTCTTACAAAATTTAACTGTCTCTGGAGTATGATATGTTGTTTGGTATAGTCTCACTCAGGTTTAAGGCATTAATATAGATGACATTTAATCATCATTATCTATGTTGCATAAGTGATGTGTTGGAACTCGGGAGTTGGGCTCCTGCTCGACCCCCGAGTTTCAGAGCAGTACAAGTTGGCATCAGAGCATGATTTGGATTAAACTGGACCTGGGTTATGGTCGCACGACACACACTGACATATTCTGACTTAGGAGGGTGCGCTAAAATATAGAAAAAGTGTAGGATTCCTAAGTTCCGTCCGTTGATGAATGTTTGACCGTCAAGGTAGAACTGACCATAAAAATCGCTCTAATAGGCACCGAAAATTATGTGCAATGATCCTAAACCTTTCCTAGGCCATCGATTGACAGGTTTAGATTATATTTCGGGCCATTTCACACTCAAGCCAACCCGAAAACGTGAATACACGCGAGATGGGATTCGAAACTGCTTCAAACGGCCGAGGGGGCCCAAGTTGCACAAAACGGTGGGACCTAGGGGGTTCCCACATGTGTACAGCACCCCGGGAGGGGGGTGGCCACCGTCCAACAGCGGTGGCACCGCTCCGGGTCCAGCAGACCGCGGCAGCACCACCCCGACAGCGGTCGATCGTGCCGAGGTTGGTTTTTTTTTTAACCCAGTTGGGCATAAAGTTTGTAGCTTTATGTCTCATCTTTCAAGAGCCCCACATCTACCTCCATTGCAAAGCCATTTGGGTTTCCATGGCTCTTTTCGAGCTTTTGGTGGCCATTTTCACTCTCTCCATGATTCTTTCCCTCATGGGAAAGAAGAGAGCTCCTACTGATGAAGCCAGGCCTAGCCGCCCTACTCATCCGATGAAGAAGGCGGGCACCGAAGTGAACACAAGTGCCACCCAAAAGCAAAGGTCGAAGTGGGATCTCGAACCCTAACTCCCGCATGAACAAGTTTTACCAGCCGGTTTCGAACACCATCGGTTTGGTGACCGTAGAGTAGTGCTTGAGGGCCATGTAGACGAGAAGCTATCTGGGCATTATCCGTCTTGAGAGGTGCACGCTAGTGATAAGCCTCTCAAGAAAGCACGAGAAAGAGATCACTGCACACGCTACCTCTGCGGCTGATTAGGCCATTGGAAGGAAGGCAGGAGCCTCCCGACGTCATATATGACCGACGATTTCTACTTACTTCACCACATATTTAGGTACAACGTGTACCCTAGGTGGGGCAACCGTACTGAATGCACTCGATTGATGCTAGATTTCCTGTATTAGGCTGGGTAGGGAGACAAGCTATGTCTGCCTATGTTCACCCTACTACGGATAGTCCAGAAGACGCGTTCTCCTAGGAATGATGTCTCACTTCCATTTGGCCAACTCATATGCAAGATTGCTCGAGAGTTCGTCGACAGACTTAATATGGATGACCTTACGCCAATCCACTACATTAATGAGACTACGCTCAACAACAAGAGGATTGACCCTCGACAACATCAGGCCCGACTTGACGAGTATGGAGATGAGACAGAGAGTGAAGAGGAATAAAGTAATGAGATAAAGGAAGAAGATGAGACAGAGGGAGGAGGTGAAGAAGGAGAGTAAGAAGAAGAAGAGGAGGCCCAGGACACTGGTGAAGGCTCTCCTCCCGCTGCTACGCGAGTGCATGATACTGATTGGGCTATCAGGGAAGACCACTTGGCTCAACTCGAGGAGGGCCAAGCCACCCAGGGGCAGGAGATCCAGGAGACTCGGACTGAAGTAAGGTGAAAGATTGAAGAGAACAAGGCCTTCATGAAACAGAAATTCAAGAAGGTGTCTCGTACCCTAAGGGTTATCCTATGCTGTGTACAGGATAAGGGTGGACCTCCCCCATCGTCAGATTCTGATGACTAGTCTTGCACGTAGTCATCCTTTTAGTTGTTTTGTGTGTGTTTCTTTCCTTGTTGCTATGTATAGCCTTGTTAGGCTTCATGATGTGGTAGATTGGTTTGTAAGTTGTAGTGTTTGAAGCCTGCTTATGTTAGCTCTCATGCATCTTCTGTCATGATTCATGTAATATGACATCTCATGTATTGTGACAATTTTGGTAAATGAAGTACATGAAGTTTTTTAAGCTGTCTAAGAATGTTGTGTGGTTGAGTTTGTGAGTATGTCAAATCTGACCTGGGTTGCACCCTATGTTGTGTATAGGGAATACCACCTAAGGCCGCACGGAGTAAGGCATGTCTCACTTTTGGCAATTCAACTGACGAGGCACCTCCCCTGAGCAATAGCCAGACGGACCCTAGTTTGGGCCCGACTCATGATACTATGCTGGATTCTCAGTCGGCCACTGGCCCCAAGAATGGATCGACACTTGTTGCACCACCGGTTTCAGAGCAGAACCGTGCATCTACTTCGATGCCGCACGTGCCTCAGTCTGCTACCCCTTCTGATAGGTTAGGGCAGATGATGCTCTTAATGCAGCAACAGTAGTAGCAGTTTTTGACCACCATATTAGGGATCTTTGCCCAGAGCATGGGTGTGGCTCTTCCTGGTCCATTTGTGCCCCCTGCTGGGAATGCGGGTACTAGCGGCCTTTTCGAGCGATTCCAGCACTTGCGGCCTCCTACCTTTACGGGTACTCACCAACTCAAGGAGGCCGAGTATTGGCTTGACCACATCTCTAAGATGCTGAAGCCGCTGCACTGTACTGAGGCAGAGCAGGTTGAGCTAGTCACCTTCATGTTTAAGGAGGCCAGCCTTTGGTGGGACAGTGTCCTTTGGATGATTGTCATTGGATACGTATGGACGTGGGAAGTTTTTGAGGCCCACTTTCATGAGAAGTACTTTCCCCTCACGTACGCCATGAGAAGGAGAGAGAGTTCCTTTACCTCTGACAGGGAGGCATGACAGTGAAAGAGTACGAGAACAGGTTCACGGAGCTAGCTAGGTATGCTCCTATGATTCTCGCTGATCATTCGATGAGGATGCGGTGCTTCTCTAAGGGTCTACAACCTGAGATTTTCTTGAAGATGTGTTGTGCTAGCATACTCACTTATGCTGAGCTAGTGAACATGTCTTTGTGAGTAGAGCAAGATGGGGACAGATTGTCTCGTACTCGCGTGCCTATGGCTCCTATGCCACAACCAGATCTGTCGAACAAGCCATTCCTCGGCAAGAGGCCGTGTGTAGATTGACCTCCTAGGCTTTTGGCTCCCCCGACTCAGCTGAGGTGACTGAACTTATTGTGCACCTACTGTAAGAGGCCAGTTGACACTGACACATATTGCTTCACCCAGATGAGGGACAATGGCTTCTCGCCACCTCAGAGGATCAACCGCCAGCTTCCTCAAGCTATTTTAGCCCCACATCTGTGGTCAACACCTACACATCCATCCTTTTGGCCACTTGCACCTCGATTCAGGTTGCCTAAACGGCCTATGGTACCAGAGCCGAACTGTCCTCAGTAGGCTCATGTGCACTCACTTGCAGCTGAGGCATCCGAGGTAACAGTTGAAGCCCCGTTGGCTTTTGAAGTCACGGAGCATGTTCAATGTACAGTAGTCTTCTTGTAGGTGGACACCGGGTCACTATCTCTTTTATATCATGTGCTGCAGTTAAGCGACTGGGGTTGGAAACTAGTCCTATAGTTTGGGTGAGACTCCTTACCAACACGGGGACATTCTCACACTCTACCAGGATGTGTGGGGGTTGTTTCATAGACCTGGGGAGTAGGGTAATGCTTGTTGACCTGCTGGTCACCTCATTACATCACTATGACATCATTCTCGATATGGATTGGCTCACGGAGATGAGGGGAGAGATCAATTGTAATGCTAGAGTGGTGATAGCCCAGGGACCTGAGGGCACGACCTTCACATTTCCAGTGCAGGTCAGTTGGCCCTATCACATTAGCCGTTACGCTTCCTTGTTAAAGGATGTTAATGTTCTAACACTTGCGGATATGGTTATGGTCCAGGACTTCTGGGAAGTGTTCAGGAAGATCCCAGGACTACCTCCGCAACACGAGATCGACTTTACTATCCACCTAGTGCCTGGTGCGACACCCATTTCGTTACCGACTTATCGCATGCTTCCATGTGAGATGGAGGAGCTGAGGAAACAGATCGATGATCTATTGGATGCCGGCTTCTTACGACAGAGTGTGTCTCGATGGGGAGCACCCTGTGAAGAAGAAGGATGGGTTGTTGCGATTGTGTATTGATTATCGCACTTTGAACCAAGCAACAGTGAAGAACAAGTATCCTTTACCCAGGATAGATAATTTGTTCGATCAGTTGAGATGGGCACAATATTTTTCAAAGATCGATCTATAGTCAGGGTATTATCAATTGCATGTCAGAGATGAGGACATGCAGAAGACAGCTTTCAGGACCAACTTTGGGCATTACTAGTTCCTAGTGATGTCGTTCATACTCACAAATGCACCGGCCGTGTTCATGGACATGATAAACAGGATATTTCAGCCGTACTTGTACTGATTCATCATTGTATTTATAGATGACATCCTGGTATACTTCAAGAATCGGGAAGAGCACGAGGAGTACTTGCGAGCAGTCTTCAATACTCTTAGAGAGAATCAGTTGTTCTCACAGTACAAGAAGTGCGACTGCTGAAAATAAGAGGTCAAGTTCTTGGGACATGTGGTGTCCAAGGAAGGGATAGCCGTGGACCGCTCCAATGTAACCGCAGTTCAGGACTGGGAGCAGCCCGATTCGGTTACTTAGGTGAGGAGTTCTCTTAGTCTGGCAGGTTATTATTGACGACTCATCCGGGACTTCTCCAAGATAGCCAGACCTTTGTCTCAGTTGACTCAGAAGGATCTTAAGTTTGCCTGGAATGAGAAGGCAGAAGCAGTTTTTCAGGAGATGAAGGATAAGCTGACGTCCACCCCTGTGCTAGTATTATCAAAGTAAGGGATCAAGCATACGATATACACTGATGCATCTAGCATTGGTTTGGGTGGTGTTTTGATGCAGAAAGATAGGGTTATTACCTATCTATCGCGACAGTTGAGGAAATACGAGGAAAACTACCCTACGCATGACCTAGAGTTAGCGGTCATCATCTTTACTTTAAAGATTTGGAGACATTACCTTTATGGAGAGGAGTTCGAGTTCTTTTGTGACCACAAAAGCCTCAGGTACAAATTCACGAAGAGGGACCTAAATATGAGGCAACAACGATGGATGGAAACCTTGAAAGACTTCAAGTTTAAGGTCTCCTACCATCCTGGTAAGGACAACCTTGTGGCAGACGCATTGAGCCGCAAGAAGGTGATAGCATTTGCGGCACCGCTGATGATTGAGGAGTGGAATATGGTGGAGTTTGTGTGTGGTTTTGAGCAAAAGCTCATTGTGGAGGAACCATTTGAGAGTGTCGCACACATTCGTGTGTGGCCACTTATTGATGATAGGATCATCATGGCTCAGAAAGATGATGAGTGATTGGTTGAGATGAGAAAGCAGGTGAGCGACAGTGAAGATTCGAATTGGAGAGTTGGTACGGATGGGGGCTTACATTACCGGGGCTGCCTATGCATCCCAAACCTTCACGTCTTAAGGCAAGAAGTTCTCGAGGCTGAGCATAATTTGAAGATGGTGATGTATTCTGGTAGTATGAAGATATATCGAGATATGAAGAGGTCGTATTGGTGGGACAAAATAAAGGCCCACATAGCAGATTATGTGTCCCATTATCTCACGTGTCAGCAGGTCAAGGCTGAACATCACCGACCTCTTGGACTGCTTCAGCCCATGCCCATAACTGAATGGAAGTGGGATTTCATCTCTATGGATTTTATATTGGGGCTGCCGAAGATGAGGAAGGGACATGACTACATTTGGGTGATCGTGGACCGGTTGATGAAATCGGCTCATTTTCTCCCTATCAGAGTTTGGAACTCAGCAGACGAGTTGGTCAAATTGTACGTCTGCATATTCCTATGGAGATCGTGTCGGATCGAGACACGCGATTCACATCTATCTTCTGGACTCATATCAAGGAAGAAATGGGAGTGAAACTGAAGTTCAGTGCCGCGTTCCACCCACAGATTGACGGGCAACCGGAACAAGTGAATCAGGTGTTGGAAGATATGTTACGAGCTTGTGTGCTTGATTTCAAGGACAGTTGGGATGACTGTCTTCATTATGCAAAGTTCGCCTACAACAACAGTTTTCAGGTGAGTATTGGCATGGCTACATATGAGGACTTGTATGGGCGTCCTTGTCGAGCACCGCATTGATGGGCAGAGGTTGGCGAGAATAGTCTGATTGGCCCAGAGTTAGTTTAGGCGACTTCAGAACAGATCAATATTATCAGGCGTCGACTTCTGCCAGCATAGAGCAGACAGAAGACCTATGCCGATACGAGACGCCGACCACTAGAGTTTGAGGTCGGGGACCACGTATTCCTCAAAGTTTCCCTAATGAAGGGAGTTCTTCGGTTTGGAAAGAAGGTGAAGCTCATGCCGAGATTTATTAGCCCATTCCAGATACTAGATCGAGTGGGGGTGGTAGTGTACCGCCTGGCTTTGCCCACACCACTCGTAGGTGTGCATAACGTATTTCATGTGTCTATGTTGAAGAAATACGTTCCTGATCCTTCACACATTATCAGATGGGAGCAGGTGCAGTTGAGTGATGATGTTATATATATATTGCGTCCGACGCGTATCCTAGATAGGAAGGAGCAGGTGTTACGCAGTAAGGTAATTCCACTTGTGAAAGTGCTATGGACACATCATACTGAGGAGGAGGCTACTTGAGAGATAGAAGCCGAGGTTCGTAAGACCTACCCTCAGATTCTCGAGGAGTACGAAAAGGTATTAATTTTGAGGATAAAATTTTTCTTTAAGGAGGGGGGTAGATTGTAACGTCTCAAAAAAATCCATACAAAGACCCGAGTACCACCTCAAGCATAAATCGTTAAGGACCAAATCCTTTAGAAATTAGTCATGAATTAACTAAGTGCTAAACTAAAGTGCCTATTAAATTAGCACTAATCACTTTAAATACGATCTGTAAGACCTAAAATCTGCAGGATCGCTAATACTATATTACCTAAAAACTTAGGATCCATCTCAAAACTCAGTTGCTCTCGGGAGCATAATGAAACTCCGTATCGAACCTGGATAGCACGTCGAAAGTCCGATTACCCCGAAACTATACAATTATGACCGCATTGCTGGACTTGACAACCATCTCAGAAATCAAGTCCTAATAGTACCCAAATATGCACGACTTGAGCCCGGAGCAAAGTGTGTGAGAAATACAAATATCTTTAGGAAATGAACTGAAACTTAAGTGAATTGAGTCGGTTCACTTATAGGCCTAATCTAAGGATTCAGACCGTCTGAATTTGACCCAATTACATCCTCGGATCAAGGAAAGTTTCCAACACATGTTAGTGTACTTGTAACCCTGATCGAGTACCGGTGACCGTTGAACTGAAATAGGTCTCCTGCAGTCAATCCCCAAACCCAATCAGATTGAAAACTTAGCCTGACCTAAATCCATGGTCAGGGAACTTAAGTCTAATTGTATGTAGAAAAGGGGCCTCCAGAACTGCTCCGTTGGACCGAAACAGCCAACTTTTGGCCATAACCTAAGTATACCATGGCCCTAGGGCCATTCCCATCAGTTCTGGGCCTATAAAGGGTCTTAAACCCTCTCTCTCCCTTGCCATACAAATTTTCTAAAACCCTAGGAGAGAGAAGAGAGAAAACAAAAGAGGAAAGTGAGGAGAAGAGAGAGAGAGTTAGGGTCTGTTCCTGGAATTCGATCCCACCTTTCCACATACTTAGCTACCACTTTCGTGTCACTATACTGGAGATTCCGATTCCATCTTGGGTAAGAAATTCTAACCCTAATCCATTTTAAGGATTTAAATAGAGTAAATGCTGAAGTAGCTAATCTATTTCATGCTATAGGTTGTCGTTGAACCGTAGGCAAGGACTTAATATCTAAACTAAATTCGTTACGAGTTTGCCGGTGAAAGGTGGAGATTATAAATTTTTAGGTTATGGTTTTCAAGGCTTTCAATGTCAGTAATGATTTATAACTGACTTGATTGTTGTCACATGTGCATAGAGATGACGCTTTCCATATAATATGTATATGTGTAAATTATGCTGTTTTTAATGCATTTCATGTATTTGTTGAAATGCTTGAATGAGTATGGAATTATGATTTATGCATGTTATGTTTAGTTACTGAGAATACATGATTATTGTATGTATGGCAAACCCCTTGTAAAGGGATTTTGCGATAATACCTGTTATAACTATTGTATTACATGTATTTGATATGTTTAGTCTAAGTGTTTGATAAAATGCCTGAGTGTGAAAATGCTTGCTTAAATACATGTAATGAGGGTGTTGAGATGAGATTCTTAACTCTTTTATCTATGGTTATAGAATCCTTTATATAACCCATCTTCTATTATGTGAGCTAAGGGTGAAATGCCTATGTACGATAATATGTATAGTATGTGTTTCATCTAATTGTTCAAGTAGGATTTATATTTGATTTCAGTTGTCACATGTTGTCTTTGGCTACGTCATGTATATGCTACTGATTGGAATATGTTTGGGGCTATGAAGTAATCTAGGTAATCGGTAATGATTTTTGGGTTAGTGGCTGGGTCTGGTTTGTCACACCAGATAGGTTCGAGGAATTCGAGTCATACGCTGCTAGTTGACAGTGGTTAGGCCACATGGAGTACTTATGTGCTCCATGTCGATCAACTCGACATACGCTTGTACCAGTCGAGCTTATCAAGTAACCCAATTGGCCTAATGTATGTTCACCATGTATGGACACTACCGTTTGAATCTAAGGTACCAAACTCATCAATGAAAACCCGTTTAACCTTGGTACCTCGATCCGCTAAGACTCATTAGCCGAGCATGGTGGTATGGGACACCGTGGTCGAGTTGTCAGCCTATACTGGGGTGACAAGCCTCCCCATAGTGACCAGTGAGCAACCCAAACTCGTGAGCCGAATACGATGGTATGGGACACCGTATTCGTACTGTTGGCCTACGATCAGGCGATGAGCCTCTCATAGTGACCTCGAGCGTATTCTAAATCTGCGCTGAGGTGACGAGCCTCTCCATAGTAAAATAAAGTATAAACCAGACCTACACTGAGGTGACAAGCCCTTTATAGCTACATGGAATAGCAACATTGTATGATACTAGCTAGGACTGATGACCCTAGAATGGATCATCGCTTGATTTTGCATTACTCTGGCATTGCATTCTGAGCACGTACACAGCCCTCTAAGCTTTCTATAAGCTTATGCATGATTGATGCGTGAAGGTGACATCGGGACACAGTCGTAGTCTCACCGCAGTTGGAGCATGCAATTAAGCTGTGAGAGTTTCTGTTATTATCACTATCTTGTATTTCCCTTCATACACATTGTACTCAAAGTTTTTTACCTTAGTGGATTATGTGATGGTGTTCTTATGGTTATTGTTAATGGGTTATGCTTATACTGAATTAAAATCATGTTTGAAATCCTCCTTATAGGATCCCAGGATCGAAACCTAGTGTGGGTGCTGGGAGCCGAGAATGGAGTACTATGAAGGCTGTCAACGCCAGATTTGGTGATCGAGAATTGTATGAGCCCGATTTTCGATTTTGGGGTGTGACACCAAGTCCATCTCAGCATGTTATGATGTTGCATGAAAGGACTGAATGCACTTGGCTCATCGACATCATTTCGATAAGGCGATGTTGCAATTGCTAGAGGCTCGACATAATGACCTCTTCGTTGATCTCTCGGAGGCTGTGTGCCTCTTTCCAGGGAAGGATTGACCATACTCCCAGGAGCTCATGACCTTTATTGAGTCCTAAATAGAGCTTTATCGAACTCCTAAAGAGTATAATAGGTTTGAGAAGCTGAGGTATGAGCAAGAGGTTGTAGCAGTCATCCGATGCCTTAATGTGGTGATTGACCTTCTTTGTCAGACCACGGTCGAGCACCCATCATGTAAAAGAAAGCATGCATAGGCTAAGGAGGCATAAGAGTTGGCCACTAAGGAATTTAAAGAGCTTAAGGAAGCCTACCTATGAAATGGTCGATTACCCGATTACTTCTCTTTTCCATTTTCTTCTTTTTTTTATTTTTGTAATTAAGTGGCCATTAATTTAAAGCCTCTTTACTTGTAATACAAATTTGTTTGCATTTATTTTGTTGCCTGTGATAGGACACTATAATCCCTATTTTATATTTATTTGTCCTGCTCTTGCACTACTTCCCATAAAGAGGGATAATACATTTTTAGGAATCGACATTTAATTAGAGAGCCTTTGTGACTTTTTTGTTTATACCTTTTAAGATATAGGCTCCACCTTAAGAACATGAATGACAATATATGGTCCATCCCATGTGGAAGACCATTTTTTATCCAAAGTATGGTCTGTGTACCCGATTGGCAATACGACTTTCCAAACCTTGTCTCCCTCTCTGAAGGGCTTCTCTTTTACTCTCTTATTGTATGCTCGAGCAACGGTCAATTTATTAGTAAAGATGGAATTGAGGGCTTTCATTCGGGTTTCGTCAAGCCTTTTGAACTCGACCATCATCGCCTCTGTAAACTCGGGAGGGGTTAACTCAGCTTGATGGCTAATCTTCAAAGATGGCACCATGACCTCCAGAGGTACCACTGTATCATGTCCATGTGTCAATGCAAATGGACTCATCCCAGTACTAGTGCGAGATGAGTTTCTGTATGCCTAGAGCGCCTTAGACAAATTCATATGCTATTCTCGAGAATTTCTCTCAATCATCTTTTTCAAGATGTTCTTAATCACCTTATTACTGGCCTCGGTCTAGCCATTGTGTTGTGCATAATATGACATCGAATGTAGTCTCTGAAAGAGGAATTTTCTTACAGAAATGTACCCTTTCAAAGCCTCCCTTTCGTAAATCGATTGTACTTCCCACCCTTACTCAATTCCTCATCGGATGAGGAATTGCGGGTGGGTATAACTCGCTTTTAACTACAGTTAATATAGTCCACCCTAATTCAATTCCTCATTGGATGAGCAATTGCAGACGGTGATAGTTTACTTTTAACTACTATTAGTATAGTCCGCCATTCTATTTACACGTAGCCAACATTTTTTCATGGCACTCAATAATCGGCTCCCATCGATTCAAGCTTGGCGTACCCACATAAAGAGGCAGACCGAAATAAGATGTAGAAAACATTTTATCCCATACTTATCCTCCATGGCCCTCATCTCCTTTGTTGAAAATGTTGCACCTTGATCTATAGTGATTGACTCTAGAATCTCAAACCGATGGATAATGTAACTTTCGATGAATTTTATGATTTCTCTATAGCTGACCCCTTTCATGGGCTTTGCCTCTACACATTTTGTGAAATAATCAGTTTCCATGATGATAAATGAATCCATACATGTCGAAGGTGGGTGGATCTGACCTATCAGATCGATCGCCCATCCTCAGAAAGGACAAGCTAGGCGATTGAATGGATTTCAGTTGTGGGCACGTGTTGAATTGGCTCCTTCATTTGGCAAGCCTCACAACCTTTGGTATATTGGATGCAGTTGGCCATTATCATTATCTAAAAATACCCATAATACCTAAGTGTAAGCTTTATTTTTCTTCTTTCTTGGTAGGCCCCATACATCTCTTTGTGGACTTCACCCATTACTAATAAGGCTTCCTTTTTAGATAAACATCAAAGCAACACTCTATTGGCCCCTTTTCTAGATAGTTCATTGTTAAATATGACATAATTAGTGGCCAATCTCCTCACATCCCTTTTGACCTTAGTGTGTGGGATCTGAAGGTACCCATAAGACAAACTCTCCAATCTTCTTCTTCTAACTCTACCTGACATATCTTCATAACAACTTCCCTTTTGAAAAATGATGGTAGAGATCTCCTCTGGATACTAATCGTTCTTTTGGCCAATCCCCCTCAAGACATTGACCATGGCCGCTAACTACATCATTTTGTTAGCGTCCATGTTATGATCCCAAGTAATATGCATTAGTTCTACTTTCTCAAAATTGTCTTTCATTTAAGATGCCAAGGCATAGTATGGTACACATAAAAAACCATGCCATTTGGTGGATGACTAACTTTGAATCGCTCATAATTATCACATTTCTTTCATCCAACTCCAATAATTCCAAGCCGATTATCATGGCTTCATACTTGACTTGATTAGTAGTGCAATCGAACTCCAATTGGAATGCAAATTCCTGCCATTTTCATTCGGTGCAATTACGATAATCCTAACTCCTAGTGCTTTGTGAGTTTTTTATCCATCAAAGATCAACTTCCATGGAGTTAAATGCATGCAATATAAATCTAAAATACCTAGAGCAATTTAATCTTCCAAGTCAGATAAATGGTCGGCCAAGAAATTGGCTATGACCGACCTTTTATTGTTTTTTTAGTAACAAAGATCAAATTCAAATAGATACAACACCCATTTACCAATTTAACCATTCAAAATCAGTTGATTCAACATATATTTCATTAAATCAATCACTACTATTACATTTACTCTTTTGGCTAGTAAATAATGTCTCAATTTAGTAACCACAAAGTACAATGATAAGCATAACTTTTTTATGGAAAAATAGCATCTCTTGGTGTCGAGGGACATTTGATGTAGATAATAAACCACACACTCTTTTCTATCATCATCATCATGTGTTAGAAGGCTCTGATTGATTCTTCTAATGCTACAATATACAGCTTGAGCGGTCAACCTTCGACTAGCAGCATTAACACTGGCAGCATTATCAAATACTCCTTAATCTTCCCAAAAGCCTGTTAATGCTTTGCCTCCCATTTAAATTCAAGCCCTTATTTCAATTTTACCAATGAAGAAAATATATTGGTCTTCCCTGCATAGTTGGATATAAACCTTCATTTAAAGTCAACCTACCCTAAGAACCGCTACAACTCTAGTTTGTTCCTCGATGGATGAGTGTTTATAATCACATGAACCTTGTTATGATTGACCTTAATCCCTTGCTGATGCACCAAGAATCCTAAGAAATTACTGGTAGAGACCCCAAAAGCACACTTAAGGGGGTTCATTTTTTTAACTCATGGAGTCTCATCCATTCAAATGATCGCGCAATTGAGTAATATGATTCTGTACATCAGCCGACTTTACTACTATGTCGTCAATGTAAACTTCCATAAACCAATTGATCATATCTTAAAATATGGCATTCATTGCCCTCTGATATGTGGCCCCTGCATTTTTAAGCCCAAGGGACATACCACCCAACAGTAAGTCCGTAAAGGGCCTCAACACCTAAATGTCATTTTTGGCATATCGTCCAGTGTGATATAAATTTGATTGTATCCAAAATGCTCATCCATGAAGGACATAACTCGATGCCCAATAGCCCTATCGATCATTTGATCGGCCACTGGCATTAGATATTCATCCTTCCACGTTGCTAGGTTTAAATTTCAAAAGTCAATGCAAACCAACAACTTACCATTCTTTTTTATGATCGGGACTACATTCAAGATTTAGTCGGCATACTTAATAAGCCTAAAGAAATCAGCCTTCAATAGTCGCTCGATCTCTTTACACCTGGGTAGCTATTTATGTGGCCGATACCCTTCTTTTGTGGGTAACCTCTGTTCAACCAAACCCCATTTGAGTCCTAGCATCTATCTCATAGTAATCCCATGTAAAGGAATCAACAAACTCTTTAAGCATATTGGTTAGTTGCCTTTTATCTTAGGGCCTAAGCAGATCACTAATAAACATAGGCTTTGGGTCTTGCTTAGTTCCTAGGTTCACCTCCACCATGGGATCTTGAACTTGAGCATGAGAATCCTCTAACTTATCCAAAGCTTCCATAAGCTCCATGTCATCTTTTTTTTATTGAGACATCTACATCGACCATGTTCACAAGACAGTCGTTGTTGACATCTTTCAGGCTTTCTTTGGGCCTTCTTATTCTAACCATGAAATCAACCTGAGCTGGCTATCTTTTGGTGTACCAATCATGAATTTTTTTTTCATGGTACAATGTAGAACTGAACAAAAAGGAATACTGTCCTTTTATAAGTTATCGACTAAATGGCTCACTTTTCTGATATCTTATATAATGTTGTCTGAATTTTTTTGACAGGTATTCCAATTGGTTGGTTATTCTTATTTCTCCCAGTGAACTGAATTGACCCTACCTCTTTGCCATAATAATAGGCTTCATTTATATTTGATGTGGCTAAGAAAGGTTTATTATCGACCAAAACCAATTCAACTTTATCCTAATTACAGAAAATTATGAAATAGTGCAGAGATGATAGAATACTTGCAAATGAGTGTATCCAGTCTCTGCCAAGTTGAGAATTATAGCTAGATGAGGTATCGACCACAAAAATGGGGCCAACACTATTTTAGTCCCAACAGTCAGGTCAACTAGTAGGACCCCATGATTATTTGTAACGTGACCAGCAAAATTATTAACTGTGACCTTAGATGGGATCAAATCGGCCGCTGTCTTCCCCAATTTTGACATCATTCTCAATGGTAGGAGATTGACAATAGGCTTATTGTCGACCAGAATCCTAGTGACTAGACAACCTTTAAGATGAGCAAATATATACAATGGCTTGAGATGCAGCATAATGACGTGAGTGAGTCTTTTTATGACTACCCTTTTCGACATGGCTCCTAATTCCACTATAACTGCATTCATATGTGTTATTTCATCCAATCCAAGTCTCCTTTCAATCATTTCTTCTGATGAAAAAGACATGTTGTATAACCACAGGAGGGCTGAACTCCTCCACATCGCCCACCATCTTACTTAGTTGGGTAGATTTATCTTGGAAACTGGAAGATAAAGTAAATACCATAATGCAATAGAACCTGATGGGTTGAAATGTCCCGAACATAATCTATGAACTCGGACACTGCCCCCTAGTGTTTTTTAGCTCTCTTAATTTGCATATTGGGATTTTTAATGCCCTTAGCACTCTCGTCGGCCACAATACTAGACAATGTGGTCGTAGTTGAGACCACTTGCAATGCTTCGACGGTTGCTACTAGTTCGTTCACCATCCACTTATCCCCTATGAAACGTTCATCACTAAGATAATCAGATAGATTATCATAGTCATCTTTTTATTTTGGACCTACTAATCCACAATATTGTCAAAAATATCACAATCCTGTGCACACGATATAAGAGATAGAATCGTTTCAATCATGTTAACAGCTACCTATTCCTTAGACAAAGGGATTCTTCATAACAGTCGCAGTTGTACTACTTTCAGTCAGGGTATGTCCTCGCCCTTTGTCGAATCTCTCTTTATGGTCTCTTTATGCAACTACAAATAACATTTTTGAGTTTGAGTCAATGCTTGTGGTGTAACATTCCAAAAATCGGGGGTCGAGTAAAAACCCAACTCCCGAGTTCCAAAATATTATTTATGCAACATAAATGTGTATGATTGAATGTTGTCTGTGTTAATGTATTAAACATGAGTGAGATTAAACCAAAACAACATATCATACTCCAGAGACAGTTAAATTAACAAGCAGAAGACTGTGATAGTATGTATAACATATATAAACTGTTATATGTCTCCAGAGTGCGAACATGTTACCAGGTTATATACATACATGTATACTCCAAAAGTAAACGGAAAGAATATACATGAGTGCTCTAAAAATATAAAATGACAAGTGTCAAGGCATCTAATCAACCTCCCTGTAATCCCGTCAATCAAAACACGCATAAAGGAGGGATCCTCCTCATCATCATCAAGTCCAGCTCCGCTTCGCAAGCAGCCCCATCATCTGCAACCAAAATAGGGACTGTTGGGTGTCCGGAAACACCATCCCGTAACGTGGGAGTGAGTAGCTAACTCAGTGGAATAATAGAGCAAAGATTAGCATGTTCTCAAATCAATCATACAATAATAGTAAAGCAGTAAATCAAACATTCCTAATACTGTTGTTAATGCAATATGACATGACATGATGGATGCCCTCACCGACATTCTCCCTCATACAACACCATCTGCGTCCGCGGCATGCTTGCGTACCGCTCAGTGCTCCACGTCTTCCAGGCACATGCAATGTGATATTGATATGATTACCGTGTTATTATTAGTCCTTTTCATACATCAATATTGGAAAACTAAGGTACTTTGCTTATATCAATCCCAACACAGATCCTGTCTAGGGTCGTCACTCCTAGTAATCTCATACGATGTATATTTTGTAGGTCGCTGCAAGGGCTTTTAGGGTTGTTGCTCGCACTCGTTGCACCGCTCCCCCATCACCTTATTAATACAGGCCTACTTGTACTCTTGTCACTACAGAAGGGTCGTCGCCTCCCGTAGACTCAGAATATGCTCGAAGTCACTACAAAGGGCTGCCAGGGCTGTTGCTCGCACTCGTTGCATCGTTCCCCCATCACCTTATCAATGTAGGCCGACAGCAAGAATATAGTGTCCCATACCACTATAATCTGCTCACGAGTTATAGGTGCTCACTGGTCACTAAGGGGAGGTTTGTGGCCCCAGCGTAGGCCGACAGCTCGACCACGGTGTCCCATACCACCATGCCCGGCTAATGAGTCTTTGTGGATCAAGGTACCATGGTTGACAAGGTTTTCAATGGTAAGTTCAGTACCCTAGGTTCAAGCAGTTATGACACATACATGGTGAACATACAATGGCCAGTCGGGTTTCTTGACGAGCTCGACTAGCACGAGCGCATCTCAAGCTGAGTGACATGAAGTGCATAAAATACTTCGCGTGGCCTAACCACTGCCGCCAACTCCAAAACATGACTCGCGTTCATCGACGCGTCGTTCGTGGCAAAGATAAGCCAACCACGAATTTACTCGGTTACCGACTGCCTGGACTAGGTATAGTCCCAAACATTTATGAATTTACATCAGCAATCATACAAGAGTAATGGAAATAAATACAACAATGTGAGCATGTTGACACATGTTATAACATACAACTTAAGTAAATCATCTAACACGTGCATTTCATACATATAATGAAATCATACATATAGCCAACATGAAGGAAATCATTTACGTCAGCGTATTATTTGAGAATTCAATCTCAAACTAATTCACAACACCATTTAATTTAATACATACTAATACAAACATTTATACAAACACTTAGACTACACACTTAAGCTTACATATAGTATGTGGACTCAAAGTGCGCATTTAGGCGAATCTCTTCGCAAAACTGATCATGCACGCATTCCTAATATCCTAATGTGACAAGAAGCCATGCCAATCATATCAGCAAAATATGGATGAAAACAGTATTTTCTACAAATGACTAAAATGCCCTAAATCTCATATTTTTCGTCTGCTTACGAAATAGGAAACGGACAGCATGTTGTACATGTCAAACGGCGTTGCCGTCGATAATCTACTATTAAATGACATTGAAATCATTGAAAACAGTCAATCAAAGCGTCTAAAATCCCCACCTGTTATCCTAGAAGTGTATTGATTCGAACGGAGCGTATACGCTTCGTCTACGTCGAACAGACAACCTAATACACAAGATTCGTAAGCCACATCGCTAAGGAATCGATGGAACTCCAAATCAGCAAATGGTTAGGGTATTTTCTTACCTAGAAATGTGGCGAAATCATCGACAAAGTGATTGGATTGTGTGGCTTAAACACGTGCAGTAGCGGCAGCAGGTGGCAGAAAAATAACTCCCACCTTCTCTCACAATCTCTCACTTTTTCTCTCACACCAGCTAGGGTTTCTAGCAAATTCGGATGGATGAGAGAAGTGAGGGTTTAAACCCCTTTTATAACCTAAAAACTTTTCAGATTAGGCTTGAGAACAATGTTTACTTGAGGGGTAACCAAATCGGGGCTGTTTCGGTCTAAAAAAATATTTTTGGAGGTCCCCCAGCTGAACGCGATCGGACTTAAGCTCATGCATACTGGATCTAGCACACATCAAGTTTTCAGACCGGTAGAGTTCCCAGATCTCACGTGGCGGTCCAGTTTCAGTTCAGCGGTCATCGCACCTAGATCAGGTCTACAAGTCTCGTGATATGAAATAGAAATTTTTCCTGATCCGAGGGTATAATTTGGCTGAATTCTGACGGTCAGAACGCTTAATACTGACGCGCCAAGTCGTGTGCTAGATTTGAATTTCAAATTCCAAATCTAACCCTATTCTCACTCTCTTCACTCCAGGCTCAATGAAATAGCCTCTGAACGTCGGTTGGCCTTGATTTTCAAAACGATTATCAAGTCCAACAAGGCGGTCATAATTGTCTAAGATTGTAGGTATCGGACTTTCGACACGCGGTCTAGATCCAATACAAAGATTCAAAGAGTTCCTGAGAGCAAACGGGTTTAGAGTTTGATCCTAGGTTTCAGGGTATTATAGCACCATTGATTCTACAAGTTTTGGGTCTTGTAGAACGTATTTAAAGCGGTCAAGGACAATTTCACAGCTACTCCAGCGTAGCGCTAGCTAACTTATGCTTAGTTTCTAAAGGAATTAATCCTAAGTGATTTCTTTGGCTATGGAATTGGGTTCTAAGCGATTTCCCAGGTGTTTTAGTTGACCCATTGCCTAAGGACGTCCAATCCCAGGATGGCAAAAATCTGGGGTGTTACAATCTACCCCCCTTAAAACATAATTTCGTCCCCGAAATTGGCTAAGGGTAGTGAGTATCTATCAAGACTTCAGTATTGTCATTCTAAGGAAGGGTCAATCCTATTTAATGACCTAACCGTACGTATAACCTAAGTCAAATGTTTCGATCCTGGGCCAGTGGGGAAGAGGCCAACCACACTTCCGCTGCGCCACACTGATCGAACGGTTGTATTGGCTGAGCTAACTGGATTGGACTCAATACGTTCTACCCTCCTTAAAACTTGGTTCTACTTAAAGTTCAAGAATCTTTGCATCGATCCGTATATCGGAACGAGACGCAACTTAGGGGCTATCCTTGACATGAATTGGGAAACAACCTCTCATTACAGTGGTTTTCCTTTACTAATGATGCGTTCTATGGCATTGGTATCTATGGTGATAGAGATGAGCCTAATCTCTATTGTGGTTGAGTTCAGGGGCAGGCATGAGTTGGTGGCAAGATGTCGAATCCTCTACTGGCTTTAAGTCCTCCCCATTTTCCAAAGGCAATGTGATCATGTTTGGTTGTAGGTGGTTGGGCTATCACAGAAGAAAGGTTGTGTAGTAGGTCTGAGCCGGATACATAGACTTTCTGTCTAGCTAGGACAAAAGATTTATTGTATCAATTCTTAATCCGAGTCGATGCCGATGTTCTGCTTGATCAGAGCATTGGATTTATTGGTAACTACTAGGATTAAGAAGTCGATTCAAATCGCGAATACATCGCTTACATGCAGTTCCTTTACTCCGCGTTTCCGAATGCAATAAGCCTTTGGGGAAGGCAATTCTAAGGTGTGTGTTGGTTTATCCTAAGTTTGACCTGAGGGATTTATAAGTCTTCCCTAAGAGTGAATGGTTCTAAGTTACATAAGCTTCCTGAGAGTTACTAAAGGAGTCTTTGGATGTTATGAGGATCTATCCAAGGAAGGGAGTCCCATTCCAATCAAATCTAACCTACTATTCCTTAGCATATACAGGCTTTACACTACTTAAGGTAACTAGTAGATTAGTCTATAATCTACAGCCTAATGGAACGGCATTCCTAGTCCCATGTCGGGATTAGAAGTGGCATGCTTGGTAGGAGGGTGGGGTGGGATAAAATAAATTTTGTAGGCTTAATCCCGGGATTTACAATATGGCAGTGGAAACCATAGGATACACCCAAACTAGGGACAATACCTTACAGCGAACGAAACGGCATGCATTCCATCTAACCATATTCGACTATATTAAGCTTAAACCACAACACAAATATTCACATAACAAGCCGAAAAATGTCATTCATTTCATTAAATCAAAATTGCCATAATATAGGAGACATATTCTTACATGTACCATGACAAGAAATGCATGGGAGCTAAGCCAGTTAGCTACTATAGTAACATAAGCAAACTACTAGCCTTATCAGGTTTACACACAAAAAGCAGGAAACAACTAACTACAACCCGCGATATCTGGATCTAGATCACTAGTCCGAGTCGGGTAATGGAGGAGGAGCACCCTTATCCTGCAAGCAACACAGGATAGCCTTCAAAGTACGAGTCACCTTGTCGAATTTTTTCTTCAAGACGGCCTTGGTATCCTCAACCTCGGCCCGAAGTTTCTGGACTTCTCTTCGCAAGGCGACCTAACTCTCCTCAATTCGGGCAATGTGATCATCTCTAGTAGCCCGAGTCATAGGAGGAGGACTCTCATCGGTATCCTGAGCCTCTTCTTCTACCTCTTCCTGGACTTCTTCCTCTACTTCCGCTCCATGTTCTCCTTCACTTGGATACTCTTCATCATCGAAATTGACCTCGTTATCCTCATCAAGTTGAGTCTCACGGTACTAAGACCCGATCTTCATCTTGACCATGGTAGACTCATCAATGCAGTGAATTGGAACTGACAACTCCGGCCCAAGTCTGTAAGCAAACTCAAGCGCGATATTGCATATAAGCCGGCCAAAAAGAAGTGACTCCGACGTTCTTCTTGATTTCTCTATGAGGATAATCTGTCGCAACATGAAAGTGGCCATACACATATTTTCTCCCTGGGCCACCTGATACAAGAAATCAACCATAAGGCGCATACATTCAATGCGATTTGTCGACCTGGGATACACATTGAACGTGCAAATGTGGTGCAGCAAGCGCAAATCATCAGACATATGAGACGCCTTGAGACTATTGTTAGGCTGCCATGGAACCAGACTACCGCATAGGAACCTGGTATGGCGATCTCACTCACGCCTACTCCTCAAATTCTTTGCACTGGGATGAACATCACCAAGGGGCACGTTCAGAAGTCGCGCTATCAACTGAACATTGACCGTAGCCATTCGGTCTCTACCAAAGGAAATCTTGAACTGCAATAGCTCCAATGTAAGATTTTGGATACGAGCATAGAAGGCACGAACGGTGCTCACATTAGCACGAGAACGGGCTTCAAAGAGCGGACCCCAATGTGCAGCTTCAATGCGCTCAAATAATAGGAATTCGTCGAAGAGTCGCCCTTCCACGTCCGCCTCAAACAACACCTTACGGTCAGTATATTCACCGTGAGGCATCTCTGCTAATATCACTCGCCCAATTTGAGCATGGGGATCCAAATCCCGCTTTGTATGGAACTCCCGGGATGTGCTTGGACTTACGGCGGCGCTTGAGCTAACGGCGCCACCCCTCAGTCTTCTTGATTGTGCCGGGTGACTAGGCCCAGCCTCATCCACTGCAGTCTTTCTTTTTCCCATCAAAGAAAGAATGGTGGAGAAAGAGAAAAGACCCAAAATGGCTTCAACAATAGCCATGGAAAGTGAGGGAAATGGGAAGAAATGGCTGCCCAAACGGACAGAAGGAAATCTAGGCATTGTAGAGGGATGCTTCAAGCTCCCTTAGGCTGAATTTTCAAAAAGAAAAGAGAAAGAAAAAGGGGAATGGAGCTCCACACGATTTCAGCCACAGATGGAGGTTGTAGGAGCTCCAACGGACGAGATCGGAGAGGGAGAGGGTTACTAATCACGTTGGAGGTATGGGATAGGGTTATTTTTAGCCATTAGTAGGATTGGAGGGGATTTGGAGCTGCGGTTTGAGAGAGGGCAGCAGGAAAAATGTGAAAGGTAGGACGTTTGGGCGTTTTTGTGAAGGAGGTACCCTTTCTAAGGGGTTTCTATGGACGGAATATACATGGGAGGGATGCCCTACACTAAAAACACCCCGCGCCCGAGTTTCGTTGCAAGTGGGGACCATCCATCTTCGATGCATCACCGGATCGGCGATGGCATCGCCGGCCGGTCGCCCATCCGGCCGGTGGGACCATATGGGTTAGGTCCCCCCTACCTCAGGGACCCAAAATATGTATGGGCCCCACCTTCGTTCATTCTAGATTGGCCTAGGGAGGCCCAAACTTCCATTCGGGGCTTTCCGGGGCCAATCTGCAAAACTGAATGCAATCCCCTATCATGCAACATATGATTTTGGGGTATAAGGAGCTAATACATCCATATAGCCCATTAGTTACTAAAGATTACACATTTAGAATGGCCAAAAGGCCAGTTTTCATGAAATTTTACTATTCACTGTAAAATTTCATCGAAGTATGATTTTATATCATTTTCAAATTAGGATTAATGCCTAACATGAAAAATCAGAGAAAGAATTGAAGAATGGAGTGGTGAGAGGAAGAATTTTGAGGAAATTAGGTGAAACGGGATTTTTAAGCCCTAGTGATTGAAAGTAAGAGTTGTGGTTACCCCACAGCCCAAGGATTCACATTTTTGGGTTTAGAACCTTCCATAGAACATCTCAACCCACCTACTTACAACCTAGGAGCTACTTAGGTCGCTTCACGCGACCCTAGATGCGTTACGGACTCGATCGTGCGATCGATACGAATAGACTTCGCCTATTGGTGAATCTACGATCCTATAAGTGTTTCTAGACCTTTCTCGCACCCACCTAAGTCAAAGAAAGCGACAACGTACGTCGCGTGACCATAACCCAGGCCCGGTATAATCTCATTCATGCTCTGATACCATCTGTAACATTCTAAAAATCAGGGGTCGAGTAAAAATCCAACACCCGAGTTCCAAAATGTTATTTATGTAACATAAATGTGTATGATTGAATGTTGTCTATGTTAATGTATTAAACATGAGTGAGATTAAGCCAAAACAACATATCATACTCCAGAGACAGTTAAATTAACAAGCGGAAGACTGTGATAGTATGTATAACATATATAAACTGTTGTATGTCTCCAGAGTGCGAACATGTTACCAGGTTTTATACATACATGTATACTCCAAAAGTAAACAGAAAGAATATACATGAGTGCTCTAAAAATATAAAATGACAAGTGTCAAGGCATCTAATCAATCTCCCTGTAATCCCGTCAATTAGAACACGCATAAAGGAGGGATCCTCCTCATCATCATCAAGTCCAGCTCCGCTTCTCAAGCAGCCCCATCATCTGCAACCAAAATAGGGACTGGTGGGTGTCCGAAAACACCATCCCATAATGTGGGAGTGAGTAGCTAACTCAGTGGAATAATAGAGCAAAGATTAGCATGTTCTCAAATCAATCATACGATAATAGTAAAGCAGTAAATCAAACATTCCTAATACTGTTGTTAATGTAATATGACATGACATGATGGATGCCCTCACCGACATTCTCCCTCATACAACACCATCTGCGTCCGCGGCATGCTTGCGTACCGCTCAGTGCTCCACGTCTTCCAGGCACATGCAATGTGATATTGATATGATTACCGTGTTATTATTAGTCCTTTTCATACATCAATATTGGAAAACTAAGGTACTTTACTTATATCAATCCCAACACAGATCCTGTCTAGGGTCGTCACTCCTAGTAATCTCATACGATGTATATTTTGTAGGTCGCTGCAAGGGCTTCCAGGGTTGTTGCTCGCACTCGTTGCACCGCTCCCCCATCACCTTATTAATACAGGCCTACTTGTACTCTTGTCACTATAGAAGGGTCGTCGCCTCCCGTAGACTCAGAATACGCTCGAGGTCACTAAAAGGGCTGTCAGGGCTGTTGATCACACTCGTTGCACTGCTCCCCTATCACCTTATCAATGTAGGCCGACAGCAAGAATATAGTGTCCCATACCACCATAATCTGCTCACGAGTCATAGGTGCTCACTGGTCACTACGGGGAGGTTTGTGGCCCCAGCGTAGGCCGACAGCTCGACCACGGTATCCCATACCACCATGCCCGGCTCATGAGTCTTTGTGGATCAAGGTACCATGGTTGACAGGGTTTTCAATGGTAAGTTCAGTACCCTAGGTTCAAGCAGTTATGACACATACATGGTGAACATACAATGGCCAGTCGGGTTACTTAACGGGCTCAACTAGCACGAGAGCATCTCAAGCTGAGCGACATGAAGTGCATAAAACACTTCGCATGGCCTAACCACTGCCGCCAACTCCAAAACATGACTTGCGTTCATCGACGCGTCGTTCGTGGCAAAGATAAGCCAACCACGAATTTACTCGGTTACCGACTGCCTGGACTAGGTATAGTCCTAAACATTCATGAATTTACATTAGCAATCATACAAAAGTAATGGAAATGAAATACAACAATGTGAGCATGTTGACACATGTTATAACATACAACTTAAGTAAATCATCTAACACGTGCATTTTATGCATATAATGAAATCATACATATAGCCAACATGAAGGAAATCATTTACATCAGCGTATTATTTGAGAATTCACTCTCAAACTAATTCACAACACCATTTAATTCAATACATACTAATACAAACATTTATACAAACACTTAGGCTACACACTTAAGTCTACATATAGTATGTGGACTCAAAGTGCGCATTTAGGCGAATCTCTTCGCCAAACTGATCATGCACGCATTCCTAATATCCTAATGAGACAAGAAGTCATGTCAATCATATCAGCAAAATATGGATGAAAACAGTATTTCCTACAAATGACTAAGTGCGCATTTCGGTTTGTATTAGTATGTATTGAATTAAATGGTGTTGTGAATTAGTCATTCCTAATATGAGAATTAAGAAGAAAAAATATTTCTCTTTATATATTACAAACCTAACAATTACAAATGCAAAATGAAAAATATTCTCGAAAGATTTCCTTTAGAAAAAGAAACATATGTAAAAGATTTGCTTACATTATTGATAATGTCAGTTTACCTTCCACTCATGTCATGTTTTTTATCTTTATTACATTCTAAAGGCTTTGGTCCTTAGTGATTTCTACCTGAAGTGATACTCGGGTCTTTGTACAGATTTTTCTGAGTCGTTATAATCTATATCCATTAAAAAAAAAATTATCCTTGAAATTAGTACCTTTTCGTATTCCTCGAGAATATGAGGGTAGTTCTTTCGGACCTCGGCTTCTATTTCCCAAATAGCCTCTTCCTCAGTGTGGTGCGAACAAAGTACCTTCACAAGTGGAATCACCCTACTATGCAACACCTGCTCCTTCCGGTCTAGAATACGTGTAGGCCATAATACTTAAGTGGCATCCTCGCTCAACTATACCTTCTCCCATCTGATAATGTAGGAAGGGTCAGGAACGTATTTCTTCAACATCGACACATGAAATACGTTGTACACGCCTACCAGTGGTGTGGGCAAAGTCAGGCAGTACGCTCCACCCCAACTCGATCCAGTATCTAGAATGGGCCAATGAATCTCAGCGTGAGTTTCCTTTCTTGTCAAACTAAAGAACTCCCTTCATTGGGAAAACTTTCAGGAATACGTGGTTCCCAACCTCAAACTCTAGCTGTCGCTGATCGTATCGACGTAGCTCTTTTGTTTGCTCTGTGTTGCCAAAAGTTGACGCCTGATAATATCTATCTTCTCTGAAGTCTCCTGAAGGCCAATCAAGCTCTTCTCGCCAACCTCTGCCCAGCAATGCGGTGCTCGATAGAGACGCCCATGTAAGGCCTCATAGGGAGCCATACCAACACTCACCTGGAAGTTGTAATTGTAAGAGAACTCTACATAAGGAAGACATTCATCCCAACTGTCCTTAAAATCAAGTACACATGCTCGTAGCATATCTTCTAACACTTGATTTACCCATTGTCTGCCCGTCAGTCTGTGGGTGGAACGTGATACTGAACTTTAGTTTCACACTCATTGCTTCCTGGATACGAGTCCAGAAAATATATGTGAATCGCATGTCTCGGTCTGACACAATCTCCATAGGAACTCCATGCAGATGCACAATCTCCTTGATGTACAATCTGGCCAACTCATCTACTGAGTTCAAAACTCTGATAGGGAGGAAATGAGCCGATTTCGTCAACTGGTCCACAATCACCCATATGAAATCCTATCCCTTCCTCATCTTTGGTAGCCCTGAAATAAAATCCATAGAGATGAAATGTCATTTCTGTTAAGCTATGGGCATGAGCTGAAACAGTCAAGGAGGTCAGTGATGCTCTGCCTTGACCTGTTGACACGTCAGAAAATGGGACACATAATCTGCTATGTGGGCCTTCATGTTATCCCACTAGAGGTTGGCCTCCTTAAACATGTAGGTGACCAACTCCACCTGCTCTGGCTCAGTGCACAGCGGCTTCAGTATCTTAAAGATGCGGTCTAGCCAATACTCGGCCTCCTCGGGTCTGTGAGTACCCACAAAAGTAGGAGGCCAGAAGCACTGGAATCACTCAAACAGGCCGCTAACGCTCATATTGTCTGCGGGCTGCACAAGACGTGCAGGTGAAATCACACCCATGCTTTAGGCAAAGGCCCCTACAATGGTGGCCAAAAATTTTTGTTGATATTGTTGTTGTTGTTGTTGTTGTTACTGCTACTACTGCATCAATAGCATCATCTATTCCAACCTATCAGTAGGAGGAGAAAACTGAGGCACATACGGTGTTGAAGTAGACACACGGTTTTGCTCAGGAATCGATGATGCAACAGGTGTGGCCCATTAGCAGGGCCAGTGGCTGGCTAAGAATCCGGCATAGTGTAATGAGTCAGGCCTAAACTGGGGTCCACCTAGCTATCGCTTAGGGGAGGTGCCTCGTCAATCGAGACGCTAAGTGTGAGACGCGTCATACTTCATGTGGCCTTTCCCTATATACAACATAGGGTGTAACCCAGGTCAGATTCAGCATACTCACAACTTATCTTCACAACATTCACATTACCGCTCAAAGAAACTTCATGCATTTCATTTAACAAAATTGTCACAATACATGAGATGCAGTATTACATGGATCATGATAGAAGATGCATGTGAGCTAATTTAAAACGCACTAACCATTCTACCACATTACTATGCCTATCAATGCTATACATAGAAATAAGAAAAGAAACACGCAACAAAGCAAACTAAAAGACGACTACAAGTACGACTAGTCATCAGAATTTGACGATGGTGGAGGTTCACCCATGTCTTGTACACAACACAGGATAGCCCTCAAGGTGCGAGACACCTTCTTGAATTTTTATTTTATGAAAGCCTCATTCTCTTCAAGCTTTCGCCTTACTTCTATCTGGGTCTCCTGGATCTCCTGCCTCAGGGCGGCTTGGCCCTCCTAAAGATGAGTCAAGCGGGCTTCCCTGGCAGCCCGATCACTGTCATGCACCTAAGTAGCAGGAGGAGAGCCTTCGTCAAAGCCCTAGGCCTCCTCTTCCTCATCCTACTCTCCTTCTTCATCTCCTTCCTCTGACTCTTCTTCTTCTTCGATCTCATTACTTTCTTCCTCCTCACTTTCTGTCTCATCCCCCTCCTTCCTCTGACTCTTCTTCTTCTTCGATCTCATCACTTTCTTCCTCCTCACTTTCTGTCTCATCCCCATACTCGTCGAGTCGGGCTTGATGTTGTTGAGGGCCAATCCCCATGTTGTTGAGCGTAATCTCATTAATGTAGTGGATCGGCACAAGGTCATCTATGTTAAGTCTGTAGGCAAACTCTCGACTAATCTTGCATATGAGTTGGGCAAATGGAAGCGAGACATCATTCCTAGGAGAACGCGCTGTCTGGACTATCTGTAGTAGAGTGAACATAGGCAGACATAGCTTGTCTCCCTGCCCAACTTTATATAAGAAATCTACCATCACTCAAGTGCATTCGGTACAGTTGCCCCACCTAGGGTACACATTATACATGAATATGTGGTGAAGCAAGCAGAAATCGTCTGTCAACTCCATTGATGGAAGGCTTCTGCCTTCCTTCCAATGAGTTAATCGGCCGTAGAGGTAGCGCGTGCGACGATCTCTTTCTCACACGTTCTTGAGAGGCTTATCGCTGGCGTGCACCTCTCCACGCGGGATTCCTATGATTCAAGACACCAAATTTATATCCACTGTTGCTTCCCGCCTTCCCACGGGAATCTTGAACTGTAGAGGCTCCAGCGTTAGGTCCCTTATATGCACATAGAAGGCTCGAACAATGTTCTCACATGCGTGAGGCTTGCCCTCGAATATGGGACCTCACCCGGTGTCCACCCGGTAGTCCATCATTGGATACAGCCCAGATTTCTTTTCGTCTACATGAGCTTCAAGCACAACCCTACTGCCACCAAACCGACCGTGTTTGAAGCCCGCTGGTAGAACTCTCTCGAGCAAAAGTTAGGGATCAAGATCCCGCTTCGATCTTCTCTCTTGGGCGATGCTTGTGCTAGGTTCGGCGCCTGCCTACTTCCTTAGACAGGTAGGACGGCTAGGCCCAGCTTCATCCGTAGGAGCTCTCTTCTTACTCATGAGAGAAAGAAGTGTAGAAATTGAGAATATCGCCATCACAAGCTCGAAAAGAACCATTTGAGTGAGATAAGATGGAAGGATTTGAAAGGGTTGTTGAACTTGAGATTTTTTATTCACAAAGAAGGGTTTGTGCACTCAAATGAAAGGAAATGAGGGAGATAAGTGATGGGTTTTGAAGAAGATGATGGAGGGGTGTATATAATGAAAGAAGAAGAGGAAATATGAGAATGGAGGGGAGATTTGATGGGATTTTAGAGATGTTGAAAAGCTTGGAGTATGGTAAGGGAGGGAAAGGAAGCAAAAAAGGGCATATAGAAGGGTCCCACACGTGTTTCGTGGGCCCCACATGCGTTGGGAGGTCGTCCCGACGCTGACCAGTGCCGACCCGACAGGCCCGGACAAGCCCGGGTGCGGTGCACCACTATGGTTGGGCAGTGGCCATCCCCCTCCTGGGGTGCCATATGTGTGCGGGGACCCCCTGGATCCCACCGTTTTGTGTGATTCAAGCCCCCTCGGCCGTTTGAAGATGTTTCGAATCCCGTCTGGCGTGTATTCACATTTTTTGGGTTGGTTTGAGTATGATATGGGATGAATCATGGTCTAGACCCATCAATCGACAGCCTAGGAAAGGTTTGGGATCATCTCACATGATCATCGGTGCCTACAGGTTCGATTTCTACGGTCAGTTTCGCCTTGACGATCAAATGTTCACCGACGGACGAAACTTGGGAATCCTACACTGTTTCTACGTTTCATCGCTCCCCACTAAATCAAAGTACATCAGTGTGCGTCGTGTGACCATAACCCATGTCCAATTTAATCCAAATCATGCTCTGATACTAACTTGTAATGCCCTGAAAATTGGGGATCGAGCAAGAGCCCAACTCTCGAGTTCCAACGCATCACTTATGTAACATAGATAATGATGATTGAATGTTGTCTGTGTTAATATATTAAACAAGAATGGGATTATACCAAATCAGCATATCATACTCCAGAGATATTTAAATTTACGCAAGTGAAAGACTACAATAGAGATATAAGGTACATAGACGTGTTTCCCAACCTCCAGAGTATGTTGGCATTACTGAGCTGAATAAATACATATTTGTTCCAAAGATACAAAATGGTAAAATGTGAATGTCCAACTAATCATATATTCCTGTAATCCCATCGATCAGAGCGGCCTACATAAACCCGCTTGATAATTTCATGTATGAGAACTCCTAATCATCGTAGAAGTATGGCTCAGCCTCATACGTCATGCTAGCATCTGCATCTAACACAGAGTCTAGTTGGTGTTTAAAACACCGTCCCAAAATGTGGGAGTGAGTGATCAACTCAGTGGAGCTATGAAGCAAAGGTTAACATGTTATCAATTCAGTCAAGCATTAATGATAAAGCAACACAATAATAAGGTCCTAAGTACTCTTATTAATACAAGGATGGTATGTGATAACAATGCATGCCCTCGCCTACACTCCCTCAGCGAGATCATCTCATGATCGTGGCATGCACCCCTTCCTCTGTGCACTTCCTCTCCAAAGCACCGTGCAATGTGATATATGATCGTGTTAGCCAAGTTCTTAATTAGACATATTCATACAATAGGATTGGAAAGCTAAGGTACCTCCCTTTATATCATTTTCTCAACATTGATCCATCTAGTGTCGTCAATCCCAGTAGTCACATACGATAGGCAGTTTTTAAGTCGCTATGGAGAGGCTCGTCACCTCAGCGCTTGCCTAGTTTATACTCTAGTTCACTACGAAAAGGCTCGTCACCTCATGTAGACCTAGTGTATACTCGAAGTCACTACGGGCTTGTCACCTGATCGTAGGCCGACAGCTCGAATACAGTGTCCCATACCATCTTATTCGGCTCATGAGTCTAGGTAGCTTACTGGATATTACGGGGAGGCTCGTCACCCCAGCGTAGGCCGACAGCACGACCACGGTGTCCTATACCACCATGCCCGACTCATGAGTATTAGCTGATCGAGGTACCAAGGTTAAATGGGCTTTACACTGATAAGTTGGTACCTTAAATTCAAATAGTAGTGTCTTTACATGGTGAACATACATTAAGCCAATCGGGTTGCTTGACAAGATCAACTGGTACAAGCATACGTCAAGTTAATCGACATGGAGCATGTAAGCACTCCGCGTGACCTAACCACTGTCTACAAGCATCGTACGACTTGGATTCCTTGAACCTATCTGGTGTAGCGAAACGACCTCGGCCACTAACTCAAAAATCATTACCGATTACCTGGACTACATCGTAGCCCCAAACATACTCCAAACAATAAGATTCACAGGTGATAGCCAAAGACAACATGTGACAACCAAATCTGAATATAAATCTTAATTGAGCATTTCAACAAAACACACACTACACATGTTACCATATATAAGCATTTCATCCATAAATCACATAGTAGTAAGATAGGTTACATAAAGGAAACTGTAACCATAGATAAGGGAATTGAGAATCCTATCTCAACACCCTCATTACATACATTTAAATAAGCATTTTCTCATTCAGGCATTTTTTCAGACACTTAAACTACACATATCATCTACATGTAATAAAGTAGGTATAACAGGTATTATAGCAAATTCCTTTGCAAAGGATTCATCATACGTACAACAATCATGTATTCTCAGTTAATAAACATGGCATGCATAAATCATAATTCCATACTCATTCACACATTTCAATAAACACATGGAATGTATTCAAATCAACATAGTTCACTTATATACGTAATATATGGAAAACGTCGTATCTACGCACATATGACAGTAATCAAGTCAGTCATAAATCATTACTGACATTTAAAGCCTTGAAAACTATAACCTAAATATTTATAGTCTGCACCTTTTGCTGATAGACTCATAACGAATTCAATTTAAATATTAAGTCCTCGCTTACAGCACAATGACAACCTATAACATGAAATAGGTTAGTTATTTCACCATATACTCTATTTGAATATCTAAAATAGATTAGGGTTAGGATTTCTTACCCAACAACAGAATCGGAATTGTCAGTATAGCGACACAGAAGCGATGATTTTGCACGTGGAGTGATGGGATCGAATCCCAGGAACAAACTCTAACTCTCTCTCTCACTTTCTCTATCTTTCCTTCTCTATTTTCTCTCTTCTCTATCCTAGGGTTGTAAATTCATATGTGAAGGGAGAGAAAGCGTTTAAGGCCCTTATATAGGCCCAGATCTGATGAGAATGGCCCTAGGGCCATGGTATACTTAGGTAATAGCCAAAGACTGGCCGTTTCGGTCCAACAAAGTTGATTTGGAGGCCCCTTCTCTGCGTGCGGTCGGACTTAGCTTTCTAACATTAGATCTAGGTCATGTTAAGATCTTAGACCAATCAGATCAGTGGATCGGCCGCAGGGGACCAGTTTCAGTTTAACGGTCACCGGCACTCAATCAGGGATACAAGTGCACAACCTGTGTTGGAAATTTTCCCTGATCCGAGGGTGTAATTAGGTCAGATTCTGATGGTATGAATCCTTATATTTATCCTTCAAGCGAACAACTCAATTCCCTTAAGTTTCAGTTTATTTTCTAAATATATTCGCGTGTCTCACACACTTCGTTCCGGGCTCAAGTTGTACGTTTCTAGGTACTTTTAGGACTTGATTTCTGAAGTGGTTGCCAAGTCCAGCAAGGCGGTCATAACCATATAGTTTTGGGGTAGTCGAACTTTCGACGCGTAGCCTAGGTCTGATACGGAGTTTCATGATGCTCCCGAGAGTAACTGGATTTTGAGATGGATTCTAAGTTTTTAAGTAATGTAGCGTTAGTGATTCTGCTAGTTTTGGGTCTTACAGATCATATTTAAAGTAATTAGTACTAATTTCACAGATAATCTAGTTTAGTACTCAGTTAATTCTTGTCTAATTTCTAAAGGATTTAGTCCTTAGTGATTTCTGTCTAAGGTGGTACTCGGGTCTTTGTACGGACTTTTTCGAGACGTTACATCTTCATACTTAGAGACCTTCCTAGTTAGGTGGACAGGTCCATGAAATATATCCCAATGAACTTATTATAAAGTTTGTACTCAAGCCCGTCTTGTGTAAACTACAAAAATTCAACTTTGGTCATAACAACCTTATATTGGCTTTTGCCCTTTAAAACTGGGTAATATAGTTCTTGTAGGTTTCTCCTAATAACTATCGAAAACAGGTGAGATCGACCATAGTTATTTCCCTATTCTAAGAGAAAAACTAAGAATAGAATTTTTCTTCCATTTCTTGCTAAGTATGAACCGAATTTAACAATAAATTGGAATACCACATGAAAGCTACAACTATTAACGAGTGCGAATAATTACAATTTATGATAGTCATTGTTCACTAACTCGCCACACTGCATAGTGTTCACAACCTCAAGTGCAGGGTCACGATGTAGTAATAACTCGGTGAGACCGAGGTCGAATCCAAATGGACTTATATGTGTATTTTTCTAAAATAAGCTAGAACTAGAACTAAGAACTAAATTTAAGCAATAATCTAAAGAATTGAGAGATCAATGATTTAACAATAAAAAATAAAAGGGAATCTAGGGCGCCAAGGATCCATATGTAGTTATTAAGATGCTACCTTAATACAAAGAGCTGCAACTGGAATTAGAGTCCTATCTTATCTAGTTGGATGATTGAGCAACAAAAACTCAAAAATCTTAATTTTCCATCAACATAGTTCTCTCATGAAGCATTCATGTGATAATCTCAGGGATTCCAACCATCCACCATGCCATAGACTATTATGAATCACGAAATTTATAGATCACATACTTCTCAAAATAGATTAAGAAGATATTTAAAGCTATCACAGCATTTATTATAATTTGAGTCACAATAAACCATAGAAAACTGAAAATATTTCTTTAATCAAACTATAAATCAATAGGAATTCAACATATACTTGAATCATAGCAAGAGAAGCATCAATATAAACTACAGCTTCACCTCATAGCCCTAGCTAAGAGATTAGCTAGTCATAGCTAAATCCAAAACAAAAGAAAATTTAAAAGATATACTAGAATCCATAAAGAAATCGAAGTAAAAGAACATTGTCGACACTTCACTTAGTCTTTCTCTCCCTTTCCAAACCCTAAAAGATTATTTAGAATAGCCTAGGAACTCCTTTAAATAGTTTTACAACTCAAACCTTTGCACAAACTTTGAAAAAGTTCACAAACCGCCTCAAATTTACGAACTCTACACATGTTCCCAAAATAAATTTTCAGAACTTTCATTTTTTTAACTCGGAGTTTCAGAATATGTTTTTTTTAACCAATTATCAGGATTCATTTTCTTCACTTTAACTCTTTAATACTCTTCATTCCTCTCTTGGTTTCCTTGGATCTTTGGTATCTAAATTCTTCATTAATGACTTCTAAATATCCAAATCCTCATTTAGTAATCTTTTGAGCATAAATATTCCTTTTGGCATTGATTTCACCTTAAGTTCTCGAAATCACCTTGCACATGAAAACATGCATAATTACATCGATTAAGCACAATCATGTTTATAAAACCAAGACATAAATAGCAGAAATATGTAATATTTCACACTTAACACAGTGAATTGGCTAACATGCTCAATGGTCGACTGACCGGGATCACCTAAAAATAGGGCAAAGTCTGGTCAATAATTTTGTGGCAACGGATGTTGTCAATCGATCCACTCAGAATAAGGCTTATGGTAGACTGGAATAATATTGCGACCAAGTACTTGGCCTGCAACTTCCTAAACCATTTGCATAATTTGATCACGATCCACTCATTCAGGTTCAAATACCGGTGGTGGATCAGGACCTAATCCGTCTAAGTTCTTATATATTTAGCACACATGGATTGTCAAATTTCGTAAGACAAAAGTGTTTCAAGTCAAAATCATAACTAAGTGTTTCAAGTATGGAAGCACAACTACACTACATATTTAAAGATGATCTGCTCAAGATCAACTTATGATCAACTCAAGATCGGCATATCATCTCAAGTAGTCATTGTCCGATTTCAAGACAAGATCAAGTCAAACTTCAAGACAACTTGTCCCATGTATTTACTAAAACACAGGTGATATAACCCTAGAAAGATCTTAGGTTAGGATCTTTCAAAAGTTCATTAACTTTGGGTTTTAATAATATTTTGAATTTGGAATTCGGTCAACCTAACTTTTAGTTCGGCCAGCCTAACTTCCTTGACTAACCTAACTTCAAGTTTGGGCAAATAACAAATTCTATTGAAAATTCGGCCAACCTAAGTTTTGGTGAGTTCGGGTCAAATTCCAACAATGCATTTCTATGGAATTTGTGTGAATTCGGTCAGTCGATTGGGTGTTCGACTAGTAGAATTTTAGATAAATCTTATCCTTCACAATCCAATAGCCGTTAGAACGAATCCGGTGGAATCCGGCCAGCCGAAGCTATTCTTAGGCTAACCAAATTTTCATTATCTTTAGCTCTAAATAGAGGCCTTCTCTCATTCTAAATTACAACGAAAAATCACTCCAAACCTTCTGCAAGTAAGAGAGAAACTCAAGTCTTTGGCAAGCTAATAGTGCAGTATTTATAATTTATTTTTACCTTATTCAATTCCCTTTCCCAAGATCATTTTAATCTTATTCTAAAGAGTAATATATAATCTTCTTTGAGATCTAAAAGAATTGAATCAAGTAACATTTGGGTTTTTCATTTTTCTAAAAAATCTATAGAACCCTATACCCTTTCTTTTGAGTGAATATCGCTTCCTCTATATTTAAGAAAGAAGTTCCCCTACTAAAAGCTTTTACTGCATCTTCGAATCTACGTTTGAAAATAAGTACGCTATTTACTTTATTTCATTTATGTTTTTCTGAGATAGCCTGTGAAAATCTCAATGCGTTGATTTGTGATAACTCGGGAAAATCATAAAGTGGGTTTTTATTTATGATAACCCGTCAAAATCACAAAATGGATTTTATTATAGTGATCAAGGAACTATATAAGATTGTTAAGGTGAACCTGTGAAGAAAGCTAAAATTACGAGAGTAGTAATTTTGGGAGTGGAGTAGGTGTGGTTGTTTTTAACACCGAACCACTATAACTCCTTTTGTATCTGTGTTGAATGTTTATTTCCTTTTTGCTTGTGGATGTTATTTATTTCATTCTTATGGTGAATCCTGTAATTATTTTATCTTCTCTTGCTAGTTTGAAAGATTAATTTTAAAGACATTCGTGAAATAAGGTTGTCCTGCCTAAAATTTTAGGTGAAGGTTGTCCTACGAATTATTTGGAATCAAGGTTTCAATACTTTGGCGATTGAGATTATGTATTCTTTTTCTATTCTATATTTATTTCGATTATTTAGCATTGTCCTATTCAACCCCCCCCCCCCCCCCCCCCCCCCCCCCAACGACATCACTAGTTCTCCTTTTCAATCCATTTGGACCCTCTTAGAATAACGGATTCCTAGGGAATTGTTGGGGGTTATATCCTCTGAGTAGCCCTGATTCCGAAGTTTAGGAATGAAATTCCTAGCCTCCTACTTTGATCGTCTAAATTCTAGGGGAGACAGAGTATTCTATATCTTGTGAACTAGAATTGGTGGCGGATTCATCTGAGGAGAATGCATAGATGGTGGTCGAATCATATTACCAATAGAACTTCCCTCAACATTATATTGCATTGTCGCTAGCATTCGTTCTTCCATCATAGTCATCAATTAATGTATGGCCTTAGTCTAACTGACCATGTATCAATTAGTGTTCTCAGTTTAAATATGAAATTACTCGATTTGGGCCCTTTCGTATTCTTGAACATGCTGGATATATACTCAACTATATATCCCTGAGTGAGATCGTTATCTCTTTCAGAGAAACGGTCCGAGAGGTCAATGCCCCTTCTTAGTTCCTGATACTGAGTGTCGAGTTATTGTTTAGATTCAATGTTTCAAGGGTCACTTGAACTGGCACATACTCGGTGGGAGGTGGTGCGATTAGTGTGGAGCATTTGACTTTAGCAATTTAATTGCTCATTTTATTCATAATTTTAATTGACAAGGTTAAGCCAATAAGTTAGAATTAGGGTCCGACCAGGCATGTTAAAAACTCGTTGCTCATTATTTTCAGCAGTTTGGTCACTCGGTGAATGTGGGCGTGCAAGAATTAAATTTGCGGCTCAATTCAAATCGAACAGCTATGACCCCAACGCCGAGATAGGCAGATACACAGTATATGACCAAGATCAAATGAGATCGGCCGCATATTGAGCCACTCGCTTAGTGTGCAAATAAGATCAGGCGATATTTAGTGAGTAGGGTTCATCCTTTGATGATGGGTTATACATTTTCCTTTGGTACGAAAGGACTTTCCAATACAGATAAAAGAAAAATGAGATAGGGATTCTGTAAGTGCTATGATTTCATATCTCTTTGGTTGTCAAATTTTATGGTGCCAAAACCTATATCTATGTCTTGTATATCTTGTGTTTCATGGTTGAGACTATTCATTGCTTCAAAACATCGTATTTCAAGACAAGAACTTAAATGAAGAAAGTTTCAAGTCATAGATGAATAATTTAAGAATAGAAGTCTCCAAGTATGCATGTTCAAGATCAACTAAGTACAAGTATTGTAGAAGACTTTGTCAACTCAAGAAAGGATCAAGCTCGAGAAGACCTGCTACAAGATTCGTATATTCTTAAGCTTCTCTTAAGGGTCATCTGAGTGTATAGACTATCAATGTCCATCTCACTTTTAAGGTTTGTTTGACCTTAGATTGACCTTATAATGGGCTTTTCTGTAGGTCATTCTGGATACATAATTTGTATATTTTATTATACTTGTTTGGGCTATTCTAAGACCATTCCTAGGGACTTCAAGACCAGTCCTATCTCTGCTTCGACCAGTCTTAAATTTTTCAGGACCAGTCCTAGGTTGTTGAAGATTTTCAGATTTTTCTGGTTGTCCTACAACCAGTCCTGGACATCCTACGACCAGTCCTGTGAGCTATACGACTTGTCCTTCGACCAGTCTTAGCCCTACGACTCAAACTCCAGCAACTAAATTAGGTGACCCATGACCGGTCGTAGGTGGCCCACGACCGGTCGTAGGTAACCCACGACCAGTCGTAGGTGGCCCACGACCGGTCGTAGGCTACCTAGGACCAGTTGTGGAACAGCTAATCCTTATCCCGTGGAAATCTTTGAAAATCTTTGATGTTACAACCAGTCGTATGATCCTAAGACCAGTCGTAGATGGGATTTTTTAGGCTATAAATAAAGCACGAACTTCAGAGTTTTTTAATTGAATTCAACTCTATTCAAGCATTCTTTAGGCTATACTCTAAGAAAAGTTTGTGTTGTTTTTAAGCTACTTTGTGCTCATTTAATATTCCTTTTGCTAGCTTGTTTATTATTTGATTTTGATCTACATTCCAATCTTATTTGAAAAGGAGAATTTTTGATATTCCTTCTTCTTGGATTCAAAATCAAATAGAATTAGCCCTTTTGATTTAAAATCAATTAGACTTAGAACCATTCTTAAAGCGAGTATTGGACGTTGAACGTTGAATCGAACTTCTACTCTGATTGGTTCTACCGAGCTACTTCAAAAGGAGATTCAGGTATTTTACATTTGTGTAATTTACTTTCTTTGGTTTTGTTTGAGATTTGTAAGAAAAATCTCATTGTTTTAGTTATCTGAGGAGAGCCAGAAAACCCAGATTGTGTAAGCCCGAGATAAAAAGACACAATTGTGAAGGTTTTAGGTAAACTTGTGAAACCTATTTTGATAGTGCATGCTAATATCCCCTGTGTGAGGATATTAGGAGTGGAGTAGCATTCTATGTGGCTGTTGGATAACAGTTGGTGTACACACAGGCGAACCACTATATATCGTTGTGTTGTGGATGTGCTTTATTCTTTCATTTCTTTATTCATTCAGTTTTGTGGATTGTGCTTGTGGATGAATGTTGTAATCTCTATTTCAAGCAAGTGTGGGAATGTTGTAATAACTTAGGATTTATTTCTGCAAGTTATTTTGATTTCCTTGCTTTTTATTTGTTATTGGTTTGTGATACAAAGGTCATTCTAGAAATAAGGTTATCCTACCTTAAACCTTTGGTTTTTGGTGTAAGGTTGTCCTTAGAACTGATATAGTATCATTCTCTTAATTCTATGTTATTAAGATTACTTTTAATTCAGCATTGTGCTTTATTTCTTTTATTATTTTGTTGTTTTAAGTTTTATTTGGCATTGCCCTATTCACTCCCCCTCTAGGGCATATAGCTAGGCCCTTTCAAGTGGTATCAGAACCTAATAGCTCGTGTTTATTGTTTATTTATTGGATTTATTTCCTGAGCTAACGATCTAAGATATATTATGATGTTAAATTTTGATAGCCTATCAGTCACTAGGCCACCACCCTTTAATGGCACAAACTATGCCTATTGGAAAGCCAGGATGAAGATCTTTCTCAAATCCTTGGATGAAAGTATGTGGCTGGCCACAGTGAATGAATGGAACCCTCCTATCACTGAAGTAACTAAGGACGATGGTTCAAAATCAATGAAAGTAACAGCTTATTCTCTTTGGACCACACTTCAGAAAAGTGAGAGTAGTGCCAATGCAAAAGCACTAAATTCAATTACTTATGCATTATCACCAGATGAATTCAAAAGAATCATCTCTTGTGAAAATGCAAAACAAGCATGGGATGTATTAGACATGACACACGAAGGTACATCAATTGTCAAAAAATCTAAAGTCCAACTCCTCACAACTAAATTTAAAGAAATTCATATGGAGGAGAATGAGATGTTTATGGACTTCTACACTAGATTGAATGACATTGTGAACTCTATGTGGGGTCTTAGTGATAGAATCCCAGAAAGTAAAGTGTGCACAAAGATACTACGCTCACTTCCTGAACGGTTCAATTCTAAAGTGACCGCGATTCAGGAACTTCGTGATACGGATACCATGAGGGTTGAGGAACTAGTTGGTTCACTTCAAACCTATGAGTTGTCCTTTAAAGCTCCTAAAGAAAAATCAATTGCTCTCAAATCATCTAAAAATGTTTCTTAAGAGAGTACTTCGGACTTAGAAAATTCTGAAGATGATATGGCGCTTTTAGCAAAAAAGTTTTACAAAATTTTCAAAAGCAAGAAAAAAATTAATTTCTAAAAGTCAAATGATAAGAGACGATCTAAACCTAGAGCTTGAAAATCTTTGAAAGATAGTCAATGTTACAACTGTTAAGAGTATGGATACTTAGCTAACAAATGTCCTAAAAAGGACAAATCAAAAAGGAAAAGCATGATGGCTACTTAGGATGAATCGTCTGATTCTGAATCTTCTTCTAAATCAGAAGATTCTGAAATTGAGTCGGACGATGATGTTAAAGCCCTTATGACTCTAGCCAAGATCACTTTTTCAGATAATGATGATATATCTAGTGAAGAAAATCTGAATAGTGATTGCGATAATGAAGATGATCTTCAAGATGCTTATATGCCCTTTACAAGGAGAGTTGTAAAATTACCGTCAAGCTTAAATTACAAAAAGAAAAATTTTCTAAACTTAAGGAAGATTATGAGTCTCTCGTTTTAGAAAAGTCTCATATTTCTGATTCTTTTGAAAAGACCAAAGGTGATTTAGATTTTAAAACCTCCAAAATTGAAGATTTGAGATCCGAAAATGAGAAACTCAAAAAAGAGGCAGCTTCTCTTCTGAGTTTGAAAGACACATGGAGATATGCCCAAGGTGATCCTAAATTGGAAAAATTATTGTCCGGATCAAGAAAATGTGGCGATCGATCCGGTTTGGGCTATGATAAGAATACATCTCTTAAATAAAAGAACATTGCTCCTAAATTTGTAAAAGGAGAGTCTTCAATCTCAAAAGAAAAGAATACTTATTAAGGTTTTTTCCAAAATTCAAGGACTTTTCAAAAACTAAAGGTAGCCATGTCAACTTTGATTTTCAAAACCGAAATTCATTGGCTGAAAAAATAATTGATCTACTCAAGGAGCTATTAAAGTCTAACTCTATAGGTCTCTCCTATAACAACAGACAGAAAAAGACCATCTATTCTCCTAAACCCAAAATTGTTCTGAAATGGGTTCCTAAAGTTTCCTGCTTAGTTGCTCACACTGCTTTCAAAGCTACAAGCCATTCAAAGTGGTACCTAGATAGTGGTTGCTCCAGGCATATGACAGGCGACAAGGCTTTATTCACCGATCTAAAAGATATGACTGACGGGTCAGTCACATTTGGTGATGGAAGCAATTGCAAGATTATTAGCCAAGGTACAGTTCAGCTTTATAACCTTCCTTTATTTAATAATGTTTTATATGTTGAGGGCTTGAAACACAACCTTCTAAGCATTTCTCAGATATGCGATAACAACCATAGTGTAAAGTTTTCTAATCAAGGTTGTAAGATATTTAATAAAAAGGGTTCTGTTATATTAACTGGTCGTTGAACTTCTGAAAACTGCTACATCGTTAGTGATGCAAGCTCATCTATTCAATCTTGTTACATGGTCCATACCGATGAGACTGAATTATGGCATAAACTCCTTGGACATGTACACTACCGAAACTTATTTAGATTGAGCAAAAGAGAACTAATTAGAGGTCTACCCAAATTGCTAAAAGTAGACAAAATATGTGGTGAATTCCAGTTGGGCAAACAGATTAGGAGCTCTCACAAGAAAGTGAACTCCAATACCACATCTAGACCACTCGAGCTTCTCCACATGGATCTTATTGGACCAACCAGAACGGAGAGTCGAGGAGGCAAAAAATACATCTTGGTTATCGTAGATGACTATACCAGATTCACTTGAGTATCGTTCTTAAAAGACAAAACTGAAACCCTAGATGAAGTGAAAAAGGTCATTAAACGAATCCAAAATGAAAAAGGTTCTCATGTTAGTAAGATCTGCAGTGATCATGGATCCGAATTCGAAAACAGTAGTTTTGAGAAATTCTGTAGCGATCAGGGAATATCGCATGAATTCTCTGTACCCAAAACACCGCAACAAAATGGTATAGTTGAAAGAAAAAATAGAGTGCTTCAGGATATGGCTAATGTTATGTTGAATAACATGAAGCTCTCTAAAAATCTTTGGGCTGAAGCAGTTAATATCGTATGTTATATTATTAATCGGGTTTATCCCAGTAAATCTGATAATAAGACTGCTTATGAATTATGGTTTGGAAAGAAACCTACTATCAAATACTTTCAGGTTTTTGGCAGCAAGTGTTATATTTTATGTGATCATGAAAATTTGGAAAAGTTTGATACGAAGAGTGATGAAGGTATTTTTCTTGGTTATTCTTTGAACAGTCGAGCTTATAGGGTTCTAAATAAGAGAACTGGTGTGATTCAGGAATCCATCAATGTGGTCATTGATGATCATTTTAATACACCAGCTCCGAGTTCAGAGGATGATGAAGCTCTTATTATTGACAATCAAGATACCTCATCAAGTCAAAAAGAGTCTGAACCAAGGACTGTCTAAGATCATCCAACTGATCAAATTCTTGAAAACCCTCTCACTGGAGTTCGTACTCGCAAACAACTTGAGAACATATGTAATTATGTTTATTTTACATCCCAAATAGAACCGGTCAATGTGAAAGAAGCACTTTCTAACGTAAATTGGATAGTTTCTATGCAGGATGAACTTAATCAATTTGTTCATAATGATGTCTGGTATCTTGTTCCTAGACCTAAAGATAAACACATTATTGGAACAAAATGGATCTTTAAAAATAAGTCTGATGAACTTAAAAATATAATACGAAACAAGGCTAGACTGGTTGTACAAAGGTACACTCAGATTGAGGGTATCGATTCGATGAAACCTTTGCTCCAGTCGCTCGCCTTGAATCAATCAGACTTTTTATTTCCATCGCATGTTTTAGAAAATTTAAGATATATCAGATGGATGTAAAGAGCGCTTTCTTGAATGACGATTTACATGAAGAGGTGTATGTTGAACAACCTTCAGGGTTTGAAGACCTCAAGTTATCTGACCATGTATTTCGACTCAAAAAAGCTCTCTATGATCTAAAACAAGCGCTCAGGGCATGGTATGAGAAATTGACTAAATTCTTACTTAGTCATAGCTTTCAAGTAGGAAGTGTTGATAAGACGCTCTTTGTTAAGAAACATAACAATGATATTTTGATGGTTCAAATTTATGTTGATGATATTATTTATGGATCAACTTGCTCTAACATGTCTATTGAGTTTGCAGAGTTAATGAAATCAAGGTTTAAAATGAGCATGGTTGGAGAATTAAACTATTTCCTAGGGTTGCAAGTAAAACATAAACCTGATGGAATTTTCATTTCCCAGACCAAATATGCTTCAAACTTGGTTAAGAGGTTTGGATTTGAGAATGGTAAGAACTTTGATACTCCTATGAGTACAACGTTAAGACTCTCAAAAGACTCTACAGGTAAAGATATAGATCCTAAACTATATCGTAGTATGATTGGTAGTTTGTTGTATCTAACTGCTAGTAGACCTGATATCACATTAAGTGTTGGTATTTGTGCAAGATATCAGTCTAATCCTAAGGAATCACATCTTTCTACTATTAAACGGATTATTAGATATGTCACGAGTATTATAAATCTGGGTCTTTGGTATCCTTTTGATACTAGTGTTCAATTAGCCGGGTACTCAAATGCTGATTGAGCCGGTAATATCGATGATAGAAAATTAACCTGTGGTGGTTGTTTTTACATTGGAAATTACTTAGTTTCTTGGTTCAGCAAGAAGCAAAGCTCAATATCGCTCTCCACTGCTGAGGCTGAGTATATTGCAGCTGGATATGCATGTACTTAACTAGTTTGGATGAAACGCATGCTAAGCGATTATGGAATTAATCAAGATTCAATGATCTTACATTGTGATAATTCCAGTGTTATAAATATTTTCAAAAATCCAATCCAGCATTCACGTACTAAGTACATTGACAGTAGGTATCATTACATTCATGAGTTGGTTGAAGAAAAAGTTATTTCCTTGGAATATATACCAACTGAAACTCAACTTGTTGATATATTTACTAAATCACTTGACAAAAGTAGGTTTAATAAATTAAAATTTGATCTTGGTATATACATTTTACATTGAATATTCTTGCTTGCATATATCATAGTGTACTATATTTAGTATTATTTGTGTTTAAATTTTAATTTTTTACATTAAAAATGTATTTTTGGTCGATACTCGACTGGTCGTAGCTGTACACGACCAGTCATGGTACGACCGGTCATGCACCGCACTCAACCGGTCGTGGAGCTCGTGAACATGATATAATTTGAGAAAAATCCCCTTCTTCTTCATTTCCACTCCGACCTACGACGAGTCGTGGCTCGACCAGTCATAGGATTTCTTGTTTTTCTTCAAAGTGAGTCCTATTTCATCATTTTTTTTGAAGATTCATGATCTATATGCTTTGATTTGATCATTGTGTAGCTAGATTTCATCTTTTTGATGGATTTTTCAAGGGTTTCTTCTCAAATTGATGATCTAGAGAAAACTCATCCTTCTTTTTGTGCATTTCTCTTGCTCTTTGTATATCTTGTTGAAGATGGATGCTAGAGGGAAGAAGAAAACATCCCGTGGTTAAGACTATTCATTGCTTCAAAACATCATATTTTAAGACAAGAACTTAAATGAAGAAAGTTTCAAGTAATGGATGAAGAATTCAAGAATAGAAGTCTCCAAGTATGCATGTTCTAGATTCAACCAAGTACAAGTATTGTAAAAGACTTTGTCAACTCAAGAAAGGATCAAGCTCGAGAAGACCTACTACAAGATTCGTATATTCCCAAGCTTCTCTTAAGGGTCATCTGAGTGTACAGACTATCAATGTCTATATCACTTTTAAGGTTTGTTTGACCTTAGATTGACCTTAAGATGGGCTTTTCTTTAGGTCATTCTGGATACATAATTCGTATATTTTATTATACTTGTTTGGGCTATTCTAAGACCAGTCTTAGGGACTTCAAGACCAGTCCTAGCTCTGCTTCGACCAGTCTTAAGTTTTTCAGGACCAGTCCTAGGTTGTTGAAGATTTTTAGATTTTTCTGATTGTCCTACGACCAGTTCTAAACATCATACGACCAGTCCTGTGAGTTGTACGACTCGTCCTTCGACCAGTCTTAGCCCTACGACTCAAACTCCAGCAACTAAATTGGGGGTCCTACGACCGGTCGTAGGTGACCCACGACCAGTCGTCGGTGGCCCATGACCGGTTGTAGGCTACCTAAGACCAGTCGTGGAACAGTTAATCCTTATCCCGCGGAAATCTTTAAAAATCTTTGATGCTACGACCAGTCCTAGGATCCTAAGACCAGTCGTATATGAGATTTTTCAGGCTATAAATAGAGCACGAACTTCAGAGTTTTTTAATTGAATTCAACTCTATTCAAGCATTCTTTAGGCTATACTCTGAGATAAGTTTGTGTTGTTTTTAAGCTACTTTGTGCTCATTTAATATTCCTTTTGCTAGCTTGTTTATTATTTAATTTTGATCACATTCCAATCTTATTTGAAAAGGGGAATTTCTGATATTCCTTTTTCTTGGATTCAAAATCAAATAGAACTAGCCCTTTTGATTTAAAATCAATTAGACTTAGAACCATTCTCAAAGTGAGTATTGGACTTTGAACGTTGAATCAAACTTCTACTCTGATTGGTTCTATCGGGCTACTTCAAAAGGAGATTCAGGTATTTTACATTTGTGTAATTTACTTTCTTTGGTTTTGTTTGAGATTTGCCAAAAAAATCTCATCTTTTTGGTTATCTGAGGAGAGCCAGAAAACTCAGATTGTGTAAGCCCGAGATAAAAAGACACAATTGTGAAGGTTTTAGGTAAACCTATGAAACCTATTTTGATAGTGCATGCTAATATCCCCTGTGTGAGGATATTAGGAGTGAAGTAGCATTCTGTGTGGCTGTTGGATAACAGTTGGTTTACACACAGGCGAACCACTATATATCGTTGTGTTGTGGATGTGCTTTATTCTTTCATTTCTTTATTCATTTGGTTTTGTGGATTGTGTTTGTGGATGAATGTTGTAATCTCTATTTCAAGCAAGTGTGGGAATGTTGTAATAACTTAGGATTTATTTCTGCAAGTTATTTTGATTTCCTTGCTTTTTATTTGTTATTGGTTTGTGATACAAAGGTCGTTCTAGAAATAAGGTTGTCCTACCTTAAACCTTTGGTTTTTGGTGTAAGGTTGTCCTTAGAACTGATATAGTATCATTCTCTTAATTCCATGTTATTGAGATTACTTTTAATTCAGCATTATGCTTTATTTCTTTTATTATTTTGTTGTTTTAATTTTTATTTGGCATTGCCCTATTCACCCCCCTCTAGGGCATATAGCTAGGCCCTTTCAGATTCTTATAGTTGGTCATGGAGAACAGCTACAAAACACCTTCCTGAATAGAGGCTGAATCCAGTGTATGAGCGTAGTTTCAAATTACAGCTAAGATTACCAGCTACTTGATGAATGTTATAGATTACACTATGGGATATAAACAGTAGGCGATAAGTAAATGATTACAGATAAGATTACAGGCTACTTGATTAATGCTACATATTGCACTATGGAATGTAAACAGCAGACCAAAAATAAATGATTACACTAGGGAATGTAAATGAATTGCATAAAAGTAAAGGATTACACTAGGGAATGTAAATGACATGTAATTTGAAAAGAGGACTAAAAGATAATGTTTGGGTTTGATTGGGTAGTAATAGGGTTGGAGCTAGCTTGAAAATCTCACTTGACTCGACTCGATTTAGCTCAGATTAACTTGGCTTGAAGGATGACTCGGGACGAGTCAAGCTCCATACTACCTAACTCGATTTGCAAACAAGCCAAGTTTGAGCATTAGTGCAGCTCAACTCGAACTTGACTCAGCACGAACCTCTAGCTCGAACATTATATATATATATATAGAGAGAGAGAGAGAGAACTTCAGAAAATTAATAAAACCCTACCCGTCCCAACCCTATTCTCTCTTTCTTTTCCTCCCTTTCCCTTACCCAACTCAACCTACCACAGCCCGCGCCCACGCCAGCAAGCAATCAAAAATCAAAATATCTCTCTCTTGTCTCTCTCCCTCTCCTTCTCCTCTCTTGTCTTGATCCTCACTCGTCCACCCATCCGACATCTGTTTGACTCATCTTAACCCGGCTCAGCAATCGGCCACTCGCTCCAACTCTGTCATTCTCTCTCTTTTTCAATAGTCAGCACCCACCACAAAGGTAGGTTAGCTTCCTCTATCAATGAATATTTAAATGATTTATTTAATTTTTTATATTTCATTTTTATTTTCTATTTGATTTGGGTAGGGTCCTAGGTCGAGTTGGGCACTAGGTTGGGTCGGGGTTTTGTGTTGGCTTGAGGTGGGTGTGGGTTGGGCGTTGGGTTAGGTCATATTGGGCGGCTGGGTTGGATCAGGTTGGGTGCTGGCTTGAATCGGGTGCTAGTTAGGTCAGGTTGGGTGCTGGGTTGGGTCGGGTTGAAACAAGCTTGACTTGACTCGATCCATTAGCTCGACTCGAAAGCTTTGGCAAATAAGCTAAGCTCCAATGTTGAGCTCGAGTATAGCACGGACGAGTCAAGTCGAGTTTGGCCCACCTCGACTCAACTCAACTCGGCTCGACATACCGCCCTAGTTAGTATAAGATGAAATTTTCTTGCTGAATTTCTCTACCATTTATAACCTTACCCAGGCCTTCTTCTTTACTCCTTTTCTTGTAATATGTAGCTTCTTCTTCACAATTACTCCTCCATCAGCTGCTTAAGTGAATGTCATGACACTTCTCGATTTATTCCAACTGTACTATCATAGAATTCTCTTCCTATATTCACAAATATTCAAATACACCATGTTGATCCATCCAGATTATATGTAACTCACCTGATTGGTTACCGAAAATGATGAAAATTGGGATGAACATGTACCGGAAGGATGTTTCTGCCTAAAGTTTATATATATGGTAATAGCCTTATAAACCGTTTGGATGGTATATAAACATTGTGGTCAGCCCTAGGAAGGTTTCAACAGTTGGCGTTTTCGTTCTCACCGTTTTATGTGGTGTGGCCCGAGTTTTGAATCTTCCTGATTTTTTAACTCCTGTACTTTTGTGATCTTGAGAAACTGATGGACGATAGTTGATTTATCACGGGCATCTCTGTGGGCCCCACATAGATTCCGGCCACGAAACTTTTTGTGGCAGGGCACAGGCAATTCGCGTCCCCCTTGGTGGTGCAAGTAATATTAAATTTATGAAAAGGACTGGTATGCAATTTAATTTTTAATAGGAGTCCAAGTGTGAAAAAAAAAGGAAGCAAAAAGAGAAAAATGCAATTACAAAGATAGCAATGTCTCTTACGCAAAAACGACAAAGAAGAAGGGAGAAGAGAAACAACAACCAGCATAGTTGCAAAGAAAAGAGAAAGCCGACGCATCATCCGCCACGTGACTCCATTCTCTTTTTAAAGATGATGTCGTCACTCTATCTCTAACATATAAATGAAACAACTGTTGACATCTACATTGTGATAAATATTGCCAAGATTCTAAAAATCTCATGCTAATGACGTGAGAATCATGAGATTTTCAAAATGTCAGAAGATTTTAAAACACACAATTTTTATTAAGATACTATTGCAATAGTAATTCAAAATATAATAAGAGCTTGTTTAGTTTTCTAATTTTGTATGAAATGAAAAGTAAATGAGTTGTCAATGTTAGCTACTTGCATAGGTTAAATAAGAATTAGAAGGGTGACGGTTGTTTGTCGTTGTTTTCTGCACTAAGTACAAGGGCAGGGGCGTGCCAAAATTGATATTGCGGCTTCAATTCAAACCAAACAACGACCCCAAGCGCCAAGATAGGCAAACAAGTGTATGACCAAGATCTAAAGAGATCGGTAGATCTCGATCACCTATTCAGCCACTTGCTCAGTGTGTAAATTGTATTAGGCGATATTCAGAGGGTAGAGTTTGTCCTATGATGATGAGTTACATATTTGCCTTCCGTATGAAAGGATTTTTCAATACCAATCAAAATGAAAATGAAAAAGAGATCCTTACAATCGGTCACGAAGAACAGCTAAAGAACACATTTCTCATGAATGAACTGAATCCAATGCATGGGGCGTAGATTCAAATTATGGCTAAAACTTACCAACTACTCTGTTACTGCTATGGTTTACATTACGAAATGTAAAACAACAAGCTTAGAAAGTAAAAAATTATACTAATAAATGTAATTTTCTTAAAAAGGCAAGTACATTGTTACATCATGTAATGTAAATCTACAGGATAATTAAAAGATAGATTTGGTTTGTTTGGGTTAGTATGAGACACCTACTTTGAAGTTTTCCTTCTCACACTCCAACGATTTCCATAACCGTTCACCACTAATGCCTTACGGATGCTTTCCACGTCTTAGTTTCACCACTTGGCTTTCTCTACTTCTCCTCTTGCCACCTATCATGTAACTGTTCAAGCACAATCATTTCTCCATTGGCCACTCAAGCAGTACACGGCATCACCTGAAATGTCCTGGCTATACTCATCGAGAAATCTCCTCTATACATATTGCAGATTTTTTAATATTTCATGTGTATCCGTATAAAGAACACGTAACTCTACATGATTGGTCGTGGCAAGATATGGCGATAATGGAGATGAACAACGGTAAAGTAAATTGCACTTTTACATTTACGGCTTGAAAGATATTGCCCCATAGTCTAAAAGCATGACTTTAAAATGATTAAATTTAAAAAAAAAAAAAAAAAAAAAAAAAAAAAAACAGATATATATGTGTATACCAAGGAGGATTTTCATTCCGAGACAATAAATGTAAGTTTTGTGTACATACAGGCCGAAACTGAACCAGTTTGATGTACTGTTTGTCTATTTAAGGACTGTTTTATGGTCAGCCCTGGATGTACTAAGCAAACTACCCTTTTTACTTAGTATACATGTACAAATTCAGTCTGAGCAGTTATCTTCAGAACATACGGTTAATGCATTGGCCTCGCACTGATTGATGACAACCTGTGGCTGCTGTGGAGGAGTTTTCAGTGTTATGTATTGCATTACCAAGTTCTTGTAGTCATCGATTCTTTCCAGTAGTGTAAAGATAAGCGAAATGATTTCTATTTTGCAAATAATTCACCGAAGTATCTGCTACAGGCCAGGTAAGTTAATATCAAAAGTATCTGCCAAAAATAAAGTAGACATATATAGAATTCTGGTTAAAGACGGTTGATAACCAAAGCTACTATAACAGTCAATCCAGCTTCAAACATGATCCATGCATAAATCTTTACACAATGATCTCCAATCCTTTGTTGTTTTCCTTGATGATAAAGTGTGTGACTCCATTGGATTTCAAGGTTGCCAATCAACAGTTGATGACCGACATGCCATGGTATTGCTACATGAAGTTGAGGTAGTTCCTAAAACTAATGCTTCATTATCTTACAAGTTGAATATTGTTGTAATACTAATATGTAGCTTTTGATGTTGAATGTTACTTCATAGTAGTTCATTTGATTAAAAATTCTAATAAAGTTGCAATCAATTTATAATGTACAATAATGACTTGGATGATCTAGTGATTTGGAAAATTGGGTTGGTTCAGTCACTTAGTAGGCCACATTGTTGAAATCCAAGGATGTGCAATTCAATTCATGGTTGTGGCCCATTTAATGAGTGGAAAGAGCACCATGAGGACAGGTTTTGGTGGAGCTCTCCCAAGGTCTACCATGATGTATGCATTTTATCCATGCAGTCCATTCATTTTTCTAACTCATAAAACAGCCCAAGATGGGACCATTACTGGCTCATAAAACAGCCCAAGATGGGATGCCCAGGCAACATGGCTTTACTAAAGATGGGACCAATGCTAGCTGCCTGGCTCATAAAACAGCACAAGAATTGGACCAATGATTGGTTCATCAACTCACAGAAGTGTAGTCCAGAAGTCTTCTTTGATTCATGATGTAAACAAAAGCTTCAAAACAAAATTTTAGTTTTTAGAATAAAGTATTTAGTGGCCATGTTTGTGATTCCAAAAGAGTTGGATTTTTCATAACAAAGTATCCAACCCTAAGAAAGAAAGCAGTTTTTTTAGCCGATTTTTTCTCTAGGGTTGGACAGCCTAAACCCAATGGTAGTGAGATTTTATTTCATTTTATTTTATTTTTTGTGGTTTTGTTTCAAAACATGCTGCATCTTTATAAGTAGGTATGGTTGTATTGATGTAAATGCTTTCCATCTTTTTGGTTTCTTTTTTTTCTTTAGTGTTTTGTATTACCCCAAAGGTACATCCACGAACATTTACTTGCAATCAAGGGGTACTAACTCCCTTTCTTTGAGATCCACATACAAACGGCAATAAAATTCCCATTTTTTGTATTTAGTGTCGCTTCTCTTTCCACTGGAGAAAATGCATTGAATTCACTATCTTTATAGCTAGGTAAAAATATGGCCTGCATATCCTCTTGTTATTTAAAAAATAAAAAATAAAAAAATAAAATACTATGAATCTGATTAGCGTACAGAGAATTCAATCTTTCATGTTCTCTTGTTGTTGAATTCAATAGGTAGACTATGAACCCTTTGGTTGTTTCCTATGGTGGGGCCCATTTCATTATGGTTTGGGCTGATTTTGGGGGACATGGTCCTAAATGCCAGGACACACCTGATGGATGGCTTGGATTTCTGCAATACATCATAGTGGGGCCCATGGAGGAATGGAGGTTGACTCTACCTTAACTTACAATAGAGTGGACAGTATTGGATGAAAATCCTTTTCTTTCAACAATAAATTCGGTTCTACATTAATGTATATAGTTTTTGGCAATAGCAAATTATGCATTATGTCTGGGGTTAAGATAATACTTAGACTGATGTTCAGCTACATATCTAATCTCTAATTTCACTGATTGAAATCAGAGATTGAAATATCTCAAAATGAGAGATTGAAGTATCTCAAAATCAGAGATTGAATGAAAGACTTTTTAGTTGTGTTGGGCTGTTTGGATTTATATCTTTTTATATTAATTTCTGTTGCTTTGAAATGTGGGTTTAATGTTATATCTTTTACATTAATTTATGATTGGACTTATGTCTTTTATCCGGAGAATAAAAGGCTAGGATTGCTAAACCACTTCGATTTTGTGACTATGACTCAACTGTTTTGGGGTTTGATATTTTCTACAACTTTTTTGTTGCATAAAAGTACACTGTTGAAACTTTTCTGAATCTAACCATGATGTTTACATTGTTGTAATCGGATGCCTTAAATCTATAATTATCGTGTTGCTCGACCAGTCGAGGGGGCTGTTCGACCAGTCGAGGACTGCTCGACTCGAATTCCAGTGTGTTTTTCTTTTAGGTGTCCGGACCGCTCGACCAGTCGAGGGTCAGGCTTGATTGGTCGAAGGGATATCCCTTCGACCAATCGAAGCCCTGGCTTGACTAGTTAAGGGTTATGCAGCCCACACGCAAACTGCATAAATTCGAGGCAGTTTCAGGACTATTCTAAGGTCAGTGCGAAAGGGGTGTTTCCTAAACGATAAATAGTGGTCCATAGGGATATTTTAAAGTATTCTAAAGCTTTCTAAGAGTTTTCCAAGGGTTCCTAAAAGAGTTTTTAAGGTTTCTAAAGGGTGTACCATGGGTGAGATTCGAGGTTGCTCGAATCGGGTAAGTCCTCTATCTTTGTAATTTCTATTTCATAATGAATTTTTGTTGTTTTGTGCCGTGATTTTTTTCCGCAAGGGTTTTCCACGTTAAATCTTTGTATTCTCTTGTAATTGTTTATTGCTCTTGGATTGTTATCCTAGATCTAGATCCGTGTGATTGCGCAGCACAAATCCCTAATAAGTGGTATCAGAGAAATTGTTGGGGCACAAATCTGAATCTAAGGGATTAGTAATAATGGCTAACACTAGCTATGATATTGAGAAGTACTCAGGGAAAAATAATTTTCAGATATGGAAGATCAAGATAATCAGTTCATTAATCAAGTAAGGCGAAGATGGTGCTTTTGAAGAGCGAAAGTCTACTATGACTGATGATGATTGGAATACTCTTCATAGGAAGGCCCTATCATCGATCCGTTTATGTCTCATGGATAAGGTTATCTACAAAATCATGAGGGAGAATACTGTGGCTAAGTTATGAACAAAGTTAGAGGATGTCTGTGCAAAAAAATCCTCTGAAAATTGCTTACACTTGAAATGATAGTGGTATAACTTCAAGATGGCAGAGGGTGGAGACCTGGAGGCTCACATCAGCAACTTTAATAAATTGGTTTGCAAATTGCTTGATATGGAGGAAGTGATAAAAGATGAAAAACAAGCATGTATGTTGCTGAATTCTCTTCCGGCATCGTATGAGTCATTCAAGAACACAATGTACAGCATGAATAAAACTCTGAGTGTCGACACCGTTATCTCAACCCTTAAAGGGAAGGCCATGAGAAAGCTTAACGATTACATGGGGATATCTTCTGATGCACTGTTTACAGGAGGTAGAAATTCTGAACATGGTACATATTCTTCAGGTTCTAGATCCAAATCTAAGGGCAAGGGCAAAGGAAAGGTAAAGTACTTGAACTGTGGGAAAGAATGACATATGAAGAAGGATTGTACAAATTCTAAATCTAAAAGAGAAGATTCTGATGCTTCGTATAGGGAGGCCAATGCTGCCATGTCAGATGGATTGAGTAGATGTGATGGTGATGTTTTGTCTGTGTCTACGATCAAACGGTCATACAATGATCGTATGGATGAGTGGATGCTAGACATAGGGGCATCTTTTCACATGACTCCTCATCGGAGTTAGTTCACCAGTTACAGGGAGTGCGATGGTGGACAGGTGTTTATGGGCAATAGTTTTACCTGTAATATTGTGGCTGTTGGTACGGTGCGTATCAAGTTGTTTAATGGGACAGAGAGTACCCTGACTGATGTGAGGCACGTTCCTAACATGAAGAAGAATCTGATTTCTCTTAGTGTACTTGAGGTAATGGGCTACAAGTTCATGGGTATTGATGGTGCTCTTAAGGTATCTAAGGAGGCACGGATAATTAATATCGTAGATTCCACCTCTGCACGTGTGTGGCATGTTGGGCATGACCACATGAGCAGACAGGGCAGAAAAGCTGAGAAGCACGAACAAGGATACAGAGAAGGTGGAGCAGCCACCTGTAGGAAGAATCACATGGCATAATCGTGAGAAATTGGTGAGGTACATGGACAACTCCAATATCACAAGAGATTCATCTTCTATTCAGATGGCTCTAGATGAGCTTGGTGCTAAGAAATAGAAGGTGACTATGGGCAATGTGATGGACTCATTATACCAAACCGACATGTGGGAGCTGGTGGAGCTTCCGGTGGGTCAAAAAACAGTTGGATGCAGGTGGATCTTCAGGAGGATACAACATAGATATAGGGCGAGGATGGCGGTGAAGGGTTATGCTCAGAAAGAAGGGATCGAATTCTCAGAGATATTCATGCCGCGGTATATCAGGTGTATATTAGAACCATGCACTACAAGAAATGCCACTTTTACCAACGAAAATTTTCGTAGGCAAAATACTTAATTTCGCAGCAAAAAAGTTTTACCAGCAAAATTTTTTCGTTGGCAATTTCGTGGCTAAAAGCCCGAGGGGAAAACCTTTTACCCACGAAAAAAAAAATTCGTTGGCAAAGGTAAGCCTTTCGCCGACGAAAGTTTTCGTAGGGAAAACATTTTACCAACGTTGAATTTCGTGGGTAAAAGTATTGACAAACTTTTTACCTACGAATATTTTTGCAGGTAAACATAATACAAAACACTTTACCTACCAACAATTTCTTAGCTAAAAATATATACATGACTTTTTACCTACGAATACTTTCGTAGCCAAAAATATTAAAAACACTTTTTACCTACCAACAATTTCTTAGCTAAAAATATATACATGACTTTTTACATACGAATACTTTCGTAGCCAAAAATATTAAAAACACTTTTTACCTACCACAATTTCGTAGCTAAAAATAATTACAAGACTTTTTACCTACGAATAATTTCGTAGCCAAAAATATTTAAAACACTTTTTACCTACCAACAATTTCGTAGCTAAAAATAATTACAAGACTTTTTACCTACGAATACTTTCATAGCCAAAAATATTTAAAACACTTTTTACCTAGCAACAATTTCGTAGCTAAAAATATTTACATGACTTTTTACCTACGAATACTTTCATAGCCAAAAATATTAAAAACACTTTTTATCTGCCAACAATTTTGTAGCTAAACATATTTACAAGATTTTTTACCTACCAACAATTTCGTAGCCAAAAATATTACACACATTTTAGCTACCAAAAATTTCGTAGCTAAAAATATTAACAAGACTTTTTACCTACCAATAGTTTCGTAGCTAAAAGTAACATGATTTTAAAAATACTTAGGAAACGTTTCCCTACCACCAATTTCGTAGCTAAAAATTCCTATACCTACGAATATTTTCGTAGGTAAAAATATTTACCAACCATTTTCCTACGAATAAGTTTGTAGCTAAAATATTTACAAACACGTTTAACTACGAATGATATCGTAGGTAAAAATACTTTACAAAACGTTTAGCTACGAATATTTTCGTAGGTAAAAACATTTGTGAGACTTTTAACTACGAAACGTTTCGTAGGTAAAAACTTGGATGAGACTTTTACCTACAAAAAGTTTCGTAGCTAAAAGTTTTTTTTTTTTTTTTCCCACCATATATTCCAGCACAAAATTCTTGAAATACACCTGATATACACCTGTTACAATATAATTCCTGATATACACCTGTCATGTAATATATTTCATCATATTCACATTCACAGCCATTTAACTCCAAGGTACATAAATAAATCTATCCAAACATAAACTACATCATGCATAAATACATATAAGTTTAACATCATAAATAAAATACAAAAAATCACATTTAAATTTTAGTTTAAGGTTATAAGTAGGTTATAGGTTGTAGCTGTAGGGAATTGAGAATAGGTTAAGGTTTAGGTTATAGGTTATAGGTTTAGGGATTTGAGAATAAGTTAAGGTTTAGGTTTAGGAAATCGGGTTTAGGTTCGGGATCGGGTTTTGCTTTGGGTTTTCAAGTTTAGGTTTAGGTTTAGGTTAGGTAGTTGAGAATAAGATTAGGTGTAGGTTTAGGTTTATGGATTTGAGAACACATTTAGGTTTTAAGTTAAGGTTTTAGGTAAGTTATAGGTTATAGCTGTAGGGAATTGAGAATAGGCTAAGGTAATAGGTAGGTTATAGGTTATAGGTTTAGGGATTTGAGAATAGGTTAAGGTTTAGGTTTAGGAAATCGGGTTTGGGTTCAGGATCGGGTTTTGCTTTGGGTTTTCAAGTTTAGGTTAGGTAGTTAAGAATAGGATTAGGTGTAAGTTTAGGTTTAGGGATTTGAGAACACATTTAGGTTTTAGGTAGGTTATAGGTTATAGCTGTAGGGAATTGAGAATAGGTTAAGGTTAAGGTTTTAAGTTAAGGTTATAGGTAGGTTATAGGTTATAGGTTTAGGGATTTGAGAATAGGTTAAGGTTTAGGTTTAGGAAGGGTTCGGGATCGGGTTTTGCTTTGGGTTTTCAAGCTTAGGTTTAGGTTTAGGTTAGGTAGTTGAGAATAGGATTAGGTGTAGGTTTAGGTTTAGGGATTTGAGAACACATTTAGGTTTTAGGTTAAGGTTATAGGTAGGTTATAGGTTATATCTGTAGGGAATTGAGAATTGGTTAAGGTTTAGGTTTTAGGTTAAGGTTATAGGTAGGTTAGAGGTTATAGGTTTAAGGATTTGAGAATAGGTTAAGGTTTAGGTTTAGGAAATCGGGTTTGGGTTTGGAATCAGGTTTTTCTTTGGGTTTTCAAGTTTAGGTTCAGGTTTAGGTTAGGTAGTTGAGAATAGGATTAGGTGTAGGTTTAGGTTTAGGGATTTGAGAACACATTTAGGTTTTAGGTTAAGGTTATAGGTAGGTTATCGGTTATAGCTGTAGGGAATTGAGAATAGGCTAAGGTTTAGGTTTTGGGTTAAGGTTATAGGTAGGTTATAGGTTATAGGTTTAGGGAATTGAGAATAGGTTAAGGTTTAGGTTTAGGAAATCGGGTTTGGGTTCGAGATCGGGTTTTGCTTTGGGTTTTCAAGTTTAGGTTTAGGTTTAGGTTAGGTAGTTGAGAATAGGATTAGGAGTAGGTTTAGGTTTAGGGATTCGAGAACACATTTAGGTTTTAAATTAAGGTTTTAGGTAGATTATAGGTTATAGCTGTAGGGAATTGAGAATAGGTTAAGGTTTAGGTTTTGGGTTAAGGTTATAGGTAGGTTATAGGTTATAGGTTTTGCGAATTGAGACTAGGTTAAGGTTTAGGTTTAGGAAATTGGGTTTGGGTTCGGGATTGGGTTTTGCTTTGGGTTTTCAAGTTTAGGTTTAGGTTTAGGTTAGGTAGTTAAGAATAGGATTAGGTGTAGGTTTAGGTTTAAGGATTTGAGAACACATTTAGGTTTTAGGTAGGTTATAGGTTATAGTTGTAGGGAATTGAGAATAGGTTAAGGTTTAGGTTTTGGGTTAAGGTTATAGGTAGGTTATAGGTTATAGGTTTAGGGAATTGAGAATAGGTTAAGGTTTAGTTTTAGGAAATTGGGTTTGGGTTCGAGATCGAGTTTTGCTTTGGGTTTTCAAGTTTAGGTTTAGGTTTAGGTTAGGTAGCTGAGAATAGGATTAGGTGTAGGTTTAGGTTTAGGGATTTGAGAACACATTTAGGTTTTAGGTAGATTATAGGTTATAGCTGTAGGGAATTGAGAATAGGTTAAGGTTTAGGTTTTAGGTTAAGGTTATAGGTAGGTTATAGGTTATAGGTTTAGGATTTGAGAATAGGTTAAGGTTTAGGTTTAGGAAATCGGGTTTGGGTTCGGGATCGGGTTTTGCTTTGGGTTTTCAGGTTTAGGTTTAGGTTTAGGTTAGGTAATTGAGAATAGGATTAGGTGTAGGTTTAGGTTTAGGGAATTGAGAACACATTTAGGTTTTAGGTTAAGTTTATAGGTAGGTTATAGGTTATAGCTGTAGGGAATTGAGAATTGGTTAAGGTTAAGGTTATAGGTAGGTTATAGGTTATAAGGTTTAGGGATTTGAGAATAAGTTAAGGTTTAGGTTTAGAAAATCGGGTTTGGGTTCGGGATTGGGTTTTGCTTTGGGTTTTCAAGTTTAGATTTAGGTTTAGGTTAGGTAGTTGAGAATAAGATTAGGTGTACATTTAGGTTTAGGGATTTGAGAACACATGTAGGTTTTAGGTTAAGGTTATAGATAGGTTATAGGTTATAGGTTTAGGGATTTGAGAATAGGTTATGGTTTAGGTTTAGGAAATCGGGTTTGGGTTCGGGATCGGGTTTTGCTTTGGGTTTTCAAGCTTAGGTTTAGGTTTAGGTTAGGTAGTTGAGAATAGGATTAGGTGTAGGTTTAGGTTTAGGGATTTGAGAACACATTTAGGTTTTAGGTTAAGGTTATAGGTAGGTTATAGGTTATAGCTGTAGGGAATTGAGAATTGGTTAAGGTTTAGGTTTTAGGTTAAGGTTATAGGTAGGTTATAGGTTATAGGTTTAGGGATTTGAGAATAGGTTAAGGTTTAGGTTTAGAAAATCGGGTTTGGGTTCGGGATCGGGTTTTGCTTTGGGTTTTCAAGTTTAGGTTTAGGTTTAGGTTAGGTAGTTGAGAATAGGATTAGGTGTAGGTTTAGGTTTAGGGATTTTAGAACACATTTAGGTTTTAGGTTAAGGTTATAGGTAGGTTATAGGTTATAGATGTAGGGAATTGAGAATAGGCTAAGGTTTAGGTTTTGGGTTAAGGTTATAGGTTAATGGTTTAAGGATTTGAGAATAGGTTAAGGTTTAGGTTTAGGAAATCGGGTTTGGGTTCGGGATCGGGTTTTGCTTCGAATTTTCAAGTTTAGGTTTAGGTTTAGGTTAGGTAGTTGAGAATAGGATTAGGTGTAGGTTTAGGTTTAGGGATTTGAGAATACATTTAGGTTTTAAGTTTAGGTTTTAGGTAGGTTATAGGTTATAGCTGTAGGGAATTGAGAATAGGTTATTGGTTCAGGTAATAGGATTAGGTGTGGTTTAGGTTAAGGGTGAGGTCCCTGTAAATACAGATATAAACATGGCCTGTCAACATGGCCAGGCCCTTTCAATGCTATCCATAGAAAATGAACAGCTTCATCATGGTCATAACAGCGGTTCTACTTTCCATTCAGATGACCCCCGCTCATCCGGATAGCTCCGACGCACATCCGGGTATGCTCCATTAATTTTGAGCTAATACCAAAATACGGCCTGTCCAAATGGCCAGGCCCTCCCAATGTTGTCCATCGAAAATGGACAGCTTCATCATGGTCATAACAGCGGTTCCCACCTCCCAGGGATCCTCGCTCATCCGGATAGCTCCGACGCACATCCGGGTATGCTCTATTAATTTTGAGCAACATAACTTAATCGTAAATGAACTTTTATAAAATAAATTTTAATTTACTATAATTTACTTGAAGGCGCTGACGGATGAGCTGCTGCACATCATCTGTCACGTCTGCCCAACAGGAGGTGGTGGCGGGGATCAGAGATCGACATAGGACACCAACCTCTGACGTAAACAAGCTGGCATTGTTCCCAACAGGTCTAATACAATCCTGTGGGAACTCTACCGTCACCTGAAGAATGACACCTGCATTGAAAGAAAATTTGAGAAAGGCTTAGAGGGTCTATCAGAATGATATATTTTACAAACTTTTGTTGTATTTCTCTAAGGGAAACAGTCACACCTTCAGACCATCATTTCTAGGATGACATTTCCTTGCCAGCAACCTAATTCTTCTCTGAGACAAGTGCCTATGAGTCAGTAAGGGTAAAACTCTGACAAGAGTGGGCTTGTTGCCAACCTGTTTGTAAATATTTATCAATGAAGAAGAAAAATAAATCATAACCAATATCCCTTTAAGCAAATATCCTTGTTGAAAATCCTACAAGTCTTCCATGAGAGACGTATATGCCATATGGCTCTTCATAGTGTGAATCTTGCATTGCATCAGTTCCCAAACTGAAATTATAAAATCACTTCATCTAATCTTCTTCTTTTTTTCCCAACCATTTAAAGCACAACCCAAATTGCTACATGAAAGCTTAAGATAATGATGATAGTTTAATGGAAAGCCGACATTGAAGGTTAATACTAATACAAAAGTGGCACCCGCTGGAATGTTTTCTTCACAACACAATAAAAATGCATGCAGTTATTTAGGAAGAAGAGAAATTTTGAAAAAAAAAAAAAAAAGAAAAGAATTTGGGAAGATAGTACAAAACTTATAAAACAGAAAGAGCTTGCATGAGTCCTATCACTTCTGAAATCTTCCTAGTAAGCCTATTTCCCTAAAGAGACCTAATAATAGCAAGTTTTTTATCAGAAGGGTCAGCACACCATTATCAAGAAAAATAACCTAATTAAATGCAACAAGAATGGATTACAACTGGATGGAAAAAATAAAAGAAAAAAAGTTACAGATTATCAGCTGCAATAGAGATTCAGTGGAGTATACTACAGCAAGCAGTTTAACTAGAAGAGTTCGAAAATATCAGTAGCTGAATGATTCTGGTTGGTTGATTAGTAGATGAAACGAATAGTTATTTGCAGATGAAAGAAGAGATACAATAGAGCTTTTGAGAGATGAAAACATACAATGTAGCTACTTGCAGGAAACCAATGTTGTAAGGAATCTCTCCAGTGATTTGATTGTAAGAAATATCCTTGGAATTCATAACAGTCAATAAACCATAAATAATTGAAGAAAGAACAAGGACAACACCCACATCAAAAGGAATGCCAGCCATCTTACAGGATTTCGTAGCTTGTACAATTCCCAATGTTATCTAGTATGGTTCCTAAGATGTTATTGCCCCTCACATCACTGCAACAACACCAGTAGAGATGGTTCAAACAAGGGTATGAACAAAATCTCAAATATAAATTCCTAGACAACCATTGATATGTCATATGTCAAAAGGAGATCTGCCTGGAATTAAATATAAATCAAGTATTATTCTTGCAAAAGGAACCACACAACAACAAGCTAGGCACCATATGAACCTCTTGGACAAATTCAACCTAACACTAAAGTTTGGAGGTGCTAAGCATAAAGTTATATCATGCTAAAAACAAGAATAAGAGTGATTTTCTCATACAGTGGGTGGCAAGTGTGTGAAATGGAATGAATTGAAAAGGCATTTAGAAGAATTCAGCATACCCCAAAACCAATGTCCAGTGCAATTCTGACAGTCTCGTTAGCAATTGGGATCACAGAAGCAAGTTGTTTGATGAGCCTCAACAATGAGCAGTGTTTACTTACCTGGAATGGACCAGACTGTCAGATTGGTTGGGATCAAAACTCATCACTGAAACAGGACGGGTTTTGGCTGGGACTGAAACTCCTCAGTGAAATGGGCATGGAACTTCAAAACATTCTATTGATTCTCCCTTACTAATGGAAAATCAGTACCCTGCATTGCCAGAAAAACATGAAAGAACACCACCAAGAAATCCCTTTCAGAAAGAAGAAGAAAACACACGCATGCATGCAACTAGCTCAGGCAAGTAGTTAGTATATGACAGACCATTCCTTCCATCTACAACATAAGTTGGCCACCCTATTGTTTACTTCAGCTTAGTTAAAAGGCTTTGTTCATGGTCAACATTCATGCTCCTATCAAACAACAAGAGATAATCCAGAAACCTTCCTTGACTAAGGAAATCATTTACTATAATCTAAATCATTGAAAAGTCTTTCAAGAGGGACAACCTTTTGTATTTTGATAGTTAAAAAGTTCAAATGTTCAGATTTCACAATTCTCTGCTTATTCTTTAATAATTCATATGCCTGAAACAGATTTAGCAAACCATATTATCTTTGATTTTTTACCTTCATTACAATTTCTTCCTTCCACATATCAAATCCCTTGAAGAAAGACCTTGAAGAAGTACCTAATACATACATTAAAAAAAAAAAATCAATGTATAAATAAGCCCAATTCAAATTAATGAAAGCGAAAATAAAAATAAAAAGTCAATGAACTGTCAACCTGAAACATATTCGAATAGCCTTAGGTCAGCTGTAACACCCCGGATTTTGGCCAATCTGAGATTTGACGTCCTTAGGCAATGGGTCAATTGAAACACCTGAAAAATTGCTTAGAACCCAATTCCATAGCCAAAGAAACCACTTAGAATCAATTCCTTTAGAAAATATGACTAAGTTAGCTAGTGCAACGTTAGAATAGCTGGGAAATGGTCCCTGATCGCTTTAAATACGTTCTATAAGGCCCAAAGCGAGTGGAACCAAGGGTGCTATAATGCTCTAAAGCCTCGGATCAAACTCTAAGCCGGTTTGTCCTCGGGACCTCCTTGAAACTTTGTATTGAATCTAGACCGCGCGTCGAAAGTCCGATACCTCCTATCTTAGACCGTTAGAACCGTCTAGCTGGACTTGACACTCATTCCGAAAATCAAGTCAAACCGATAATCACAGGCTATTTCATTGAGCCCGGACCGAAGAGAGTGTGAATAGGGACATAGTTGGAATTTCAAATTCAAATCTGGCACACAAATTTGACGCATCAGTATTAAGCATTCTGACCGTCAGAATACAGCCAAATTACACCCTTGGATCAGGAAAAATATCTATTATATATCACGAGACTTATAGGCCTGATCTTGGTGCGGTGACCGTTAAACTGAAACTGGGCCGCCACGTGCGATCTGGGAACCCAACCGGTCTGAAAACTGGATGTGTGCTAGATCCAGTATGCATGAGCTTAAGTCCGACCGCATTTGGCCCGGGGACCTCCAGAAATGCCCTTTTGGACCGAAACGGCCCCGATTTGGTTAGGCACCAAGTAAACATTGTTCCCAAGCCTATTTTGGGCATGTTGTAGGCTATAAAAGGGGTTGAAACCCTCACTCCTCTCTCCCATCCGAATTTGAGAGAAGCCCTAGCTTGGGAGAGAGAAAAAGGTGGGAGATTGTGAGAGTGTGGGAGAGTTCTTCCTGCCACTTGTGCTACGTGTTGCACGTGCTTAAGCAACACAACTCTACCGCTTTCCCGGCGATTCCACCGCGATCCTAGGTAAGTAAAAACCCTAAATAGTTGTTGATTTGAGTTTCCCTTGTTTTCATAGCGGTGTAGCTTATGGATCTTGTGTATTAGGCTCCTTACTCGCCGTAGACGAAGCGTATACACTCCGTTTCAATTCCCGAGTCTACAAGACATAAGGTGAGGATTTTAGACGCTTTGATTGACGGTTCCCAACGCTTTCAATGTCGTTTAATAGTAGATTCTTGACGGCAATGCCGTTTGGCATGTACAAAATGCTCTCTGTTTCCCGTTTTGTAAATTAACGAAGAATATGAGATTTAGGGCATTTTAGTCATTTGTAGGAAGTACGGTCTACATGCATATTTTGCTGACGTGATTGACATGGTTTGTCGCCGCATTAGAGAGTTAGGAATGATTGCATAATCAGTTTGGCGAAGAGATTCGCCAAGTTGCGCACTTTGGGTCGACATACTATATGTGGATTTAAGTGTGTAGTGTATGTGTTTGTATAAATGCTTGTATTAGTATGTATTGAATTAAATGATGTTATGTAGTAGTTTGAGATTGATTTCATGATTAATATGCTGACCTAAATGATCTCCTACATGTTGACCTTATGCATGATCGCATTACATGCATAGAAAGTATGCCTTGAGGATTTGCTTAAGTTGAATATGCATGGGAAGTATGCCTTGAAGATTTGCTTAAGTTGAATGTTATAACATGTGCTAACATGCTCACATGATGTATTTCAGTTTCAATACCTTTGTATAGTGTTAATGTAATTCCATAGATGTGTGGGACTTGACTTAGTCCAGGCAGTCGGTAACCGAGCGAATTCGTGGCTGACTGGTCATAGCCACGAACGACGCGTCGATGAATGTGATTCGTGTTGAGAGTTGGCGGCAGTGGTTAGGCCACGCGAAGTGTTTTACGCACTTCATGTCGTTCAATTCGAGATGCGATCGCGCTAGTCGAGCCCGTCAAGTAACCCGACTGGCCGATGTATGTTCACCTTGTATGTGTCATAACTGCTTGAACCTAGGGTACTGAACTTACCATTGTAAACCCTATTAACCGTGGTACCTTGATCCACGAAGACTCATGAGCCGGGCATGGTGGTATGGGACACCGTGGTCGAGCTGTCGGCCTACGCTGGGGCCACAAACCTCCCCGTAGTGACCAGTGAGCACCTTGACTCGTGAGCAGATTATGGTGGTATGGGACACTATATTCTAGCTGTCGGCCTACACTGATCAGGCGACGAGCCCTTTGTAGTGACCGCGAGCGTATTCTGAGTTCACGGGAGGCGAAGACCCTTCCGTGCAGTAGAGTACAGTAGGCCTGTATTGATAAGGTGATGGGGGAGCGGTGCAACGAGTGCGAGCAACAGCCCTGGCAGCCCTTGCAGTGACCTACGAAATGTACATCGTATGAGATTACTAGGAGTGACGACCCTAGACAGGATCCGTGTTGGGATTGATACAAGGGAGGTACCTTAGTTTCCCAATCCTGCTGTTTGAATGGACTAATAACAACTTGGTAATCATATCACCATAGCATTGCATGTGCCTGGAAGATGTGGAGCACTCTAGGGAGTGTGGCATGCCGCGGTCGTAAGATGTTGCCGCATGAGGGTGATCGTCGGTGAGGGCATACATCACGTCATGTCATAAATGCATTAACAACAGTATTAGGATTGTTTGATTTACTGCTTTACTATTATCGCATGATTGATTTGATAACATGTTAATCTTTGCTCTATTATTCCACTGAGTTAGCTACTCACTCCCACGTTACGGGACGGTGTTCCGGACACCCACCAGACCTTTTTGTGATTGCAGATGATGGCGCGGCCTGTGAGGCAGAGCCGGACTTGATGATGATGAGGAGGATCCCTCCTTTATGCGTGTTCTGATCGACGGGATTACAGGGAGGTTGATTAGATACTTTGACATTTGTCATTTTATATTTTGTAGCGCACTCATGTATATTCGTTTCATCTACTTTTGGAGTATACATGTATGTATATAACCTGGTAACATGTTCACACTCTGGAGACATACAACAGTTTATATATGTTATACATACTATTACAGACTTCCGCTGGTTAATTTAACTGTCTCTGGAGTAGGATATGTTGTTCTGGTTTAATTTCACTCATGTTTAATACATTATCACAGACAACATTCAATCATACATATCTATGTTGCATAAATAATATTTTGGAACTCGGGAGTTGGGTTTTTGCTCGACCCCCCGATTTTCGGGATGTTACAGATGGTATCAGAGCATGATTTGGATTAAACCGGGCCTGGGTTATGGTCACGCGACGCACGTTGTCGCTTCCTTTGACATAGGTGGGTGCGAGAAGGGTCTAGAAACACGTCCAGGATCGCAGATTCGCCGATAGGCGAAGTCTATTAGAATCGATCGCAAGATCGACTCTGTAACGCATCTCGGGTCGCGTAAGGCCACCCGAATCGCTGCTAAGCTATAGGAAGTTAGGTTGAGATGTCCTATGAGCGGTTTTAAACCGCAAAAGTAAAATCCTTGGGCCGTGGAATGACCACGACTCCAGTAATCAATCGCCAGGGCTTGAAAACCCCGTTTTGCCAAAAATTCTCAAAATTCCTCCTCTAAACACTTCAACCTTCAGTTTTTTTTTATCCATTTCATGTTAGGCATCAAACCTAATATGAAAATAACACAAATTAGTACATTCACCAAATTTTACAGTGAATAGTAAAATTTCATGAAAAATAGCCATAAGGCCATTCTAACTTCACTTTCTTTAGCAACTAATGGTCTAGATGGATGTAATAGATCCTTCTACCCCAAAATCATATGCTGCATAATAGGGTTTTGTATTCGGGATTGAATATTGGACCCGAAAAGCCTCGAATGGATGTTAAAAATGTATTGGCCTCCCTAGGGCAATCTACAATGAACCAGAGTGTGCACCATACCTTTTTGGAATCCCTAGGCCAAGGGGAATCCATCCCATATGGCCTAAATGGCCAGTTTGCAATTTCATCGGCGATGCCATCGCCGGTTCGGCGATGCATCGCCGGTAAAACTCCTCGAATGGGTCTAAACTTTGGGCTGGATGAGTTTGGGGGCTAGGGTAGTCCCCTGGTATGCGGTCCGTACCTTGAAACTCCCTAAAAGATGTACTTCCTTCACAAAAGTCCCCTTTCCTAGCCCCATTTTCGTTTTCTTGCTGCCCTAACCAAAAATTGTGGTTCCAAACCACCCCTAGATCCATCTTTGGCCAAAAAAGACCACCCTTCATCATTCCTTTGAAGTTGGCAGCCCTCCCTCTTGAAGGTTTCGTCCGTTGGAGCTCCTAAAACCCCCAAATCGAGCCGAATTCGTGAGGTGCTCCATTCCCCTTTTTCGTTTTCATTTCTTTCTGAAAATACATCCTAGGGGAGCTTGAAGCATCCCTCTACAACGCCTAGATCTCCCTTTTCTATTTTGGTTAGCCATTTCCTTGCATTTCTCCCATTTTTCATTGCTATTGTTAAGCTATTTTAGCCTTTTTCTCCTTTTCCACCATCCTCCTTCTCATGTCCCTTTTATTGGAGACTTTACCCTCTTTTTGGGTCTTAGAATCGTGCTAACCTCAAATCCCATTTCTCAACTTTCTCCGTGTGAGAAGTAGTGAAAATACTTGGCCGATAGAGCTCGAATGGGCAACAGACAGTACTGAACTTGATAGTATTCAAGAAGGTCAGTTGGGACCCTGGTAGAAGTCCTTTGGTAGAATTAGGCATCTATGTCGTTGCCCTTTTTCTTGTTTGATTACTGTTTGAAATTTCTAGGTTGTTTTGTTTTTAGGTAGAAAAATGTGTTTGTGTTGTGGTTTGGGCTTAATATAGCCAAAATTTGTTGAATGGAATGCATGTTGTTTCATTTCGTTATAAGATATTGTTTCTAGATTGGGAGTATTATAACTCCCTGAGATCCGGCCTACAAATTAGTTTTTATCCCACCCCACCCTCCTACCAAGCATGCCACTTCCGATCCCACTATGGGACTAAGAATGCGGTTCTATTTAATACAACTGAATGCTACTGGCCACATAGGCCCTTGGCGTTTTGGTCCTAGAGTTAGTACTTCTAGAGTTGAAGAGTCTGACGACATAAGGAATCCAATTCCATTTAGACAATCTTGACCCTAAGCGATAGAACAACTCTCTGTAGTAGAAATGGTATGGAAAGCCATTTACCGTATAATCTTAAGCTATAGATTATAGCTACTGGGTTACAGACTAGCGTACTAGCTACCTAGAGTAGGGTAAAGTCTGTATATGTTAAGGAATGATAGATTAGATTTGATTGGAATGAGACTCCCTTCCTTGGATAGATCCCCTTATGACTTATAGACTCCTGTTGTTGCCCATAGGAAGGAACCATACACTCTCAGGGAACATTTATAACTCCCTCAGATTGAACTTAGAATGTACTAGCACGCCCCCTAGAATTGCCTTCCCCAAGGGCTTATTGCATTCGAGAATGCGGAATAAAGGAACTACATATAAGCGATGTATTCGCGGTCTGAATCGACTTCTTAATCCTAGTGGTTACCAATAAATCCAATGCTCTGATCAAGCAGAAGATCGGAATCGACTCGGATTAAGAATTGATACAATAAATCTTCTGTCCTAGCTAGACAGAAAGTCTATGTATCCGGCTCAGACCCATTACACAACCTTTCTTCCGTGTTGGCTCGACCATCTACAACTAAACAGGATCATAGTGTCTTTGGGAAATGGCGAGGACTTAAAGCCAGTAGGGAATTAGGCGTCTTGCCACCAACTCATACCTGCCCCTGAACCTATCCACAATAGAGCTTAGGCTCATCTCTATCGCCATAGATACCAATGCCATAGAACGTATCATTAGCATGGAAAGCCACTGTAATGAGAGGTTGTTCCCTAATTCATGTCAAAGATAGCCCCTAAGTTGCACCTTGTTCCGATATATAGAGCGATGCATAGATTCTTGAATTTAAGAAAAACCAAGTTTTAAGGGGGGTAGAACGAATTTAGTCCAATCCAGATAGGTTAGTCAACGCTACCGTTCGATCAGAGTGGCGTAGCGGAAGCGTGGTTAGGCTTTTCCCCACTGGCCCAAGATCGAAACCTTTGATTTAGGTTATGCGTAAAGGTTAGGTCGCTAAATAAGATTTGAACCTTCCTTAGAATGTCAATACTAAAGTCTCTCTAGGTACTCCTTGCCCTTTGCCAATGTCGGGGACGACATTGTGTTTTAAGGGGGGTAGATTGTAACACCCCGGATTTTGGCCAATCTGAGATTTGACGTCCTTAGGCAATGGGTCAATTGAAACACCTGAAAAATTGCTTAGAACCCAATTCCATAGCCAAAGAAACCACTTAGAATCAATTCCTTTAGAAAATATGACTAAGTTAGCTAGTGCAACGTTAGAATAGCTGGGAAATGGTCCCTGATCGCTTTAAATACGTTCTATAAGGCCCAAAGCGAGTGGAACCAAGGGTGCTATAATGCTCTAAAGCCTCGGATCAAACTCTAAGCCGGTTTGTCCTCGGGACCTCCTTGAAACTTTGTATTGAATCTAGACCGCGCGTCGAAAGTCCGATACCTCCTATCTTAGACCGTTAGAACCGTCTAGCTGGACTTGACACTCATTCCGAAAATCAAGTCAAACCGATAATCACAGGCTATTTCATTGAGCCCGGACCGAAGAGAGTGTGAATAGGGACATAGTTGGAATTTCAAATTCAAATCTGGCACACAAATTTGACGCATCAGTATTAAGCATTCTGACCGTCAGAATACAGCCAAATTACACCCTTGGATCAGGAAAAATATCTATTATATATCACGAGACTTATAGGCCTGATCTTGGTGCGGTGACCGTTAAACTGAAACTGGGCCGCCACGTGCGATCTGGGAACCCAACCGGTCTGAAAACTGGATGTGTGCTAGATCCAGTATGCATGAGCTTAAGTCCGACCGCATTTGGCCCGGGGACCTCCAGAAATGCCCTTTTGGACCGAAACGGCCCCGATTTGGTTAGGCACCAAGTAAACATTGTTCCCAAGCCTATTTTGGGCATGTTGTAGGCTATAAAAGGGGTTGAAACCCTCACTCCTCTCTCCCATCCGAATTTGAGAGAAGCCCTAGCTTGGGAGAGAGAAAAAGGTGGGAGATTGTGAGAGTGTGGGAGAGTTCTTCCTGCCACTTGTGCTACGTGTTGCACGTGCTTAAGCAACACAACTCTACCGCTTTCCCGGCGATTCCACCGCGATCCTAGGTAAGTAAAAACCCTAAATAGTTGTTGATTTGAGTTTCCCTTGTTTCCATAGCGGTGTAGCTTATGGATCTTGTGTATTAGGCTCCTTACTCGCCGTAGACGAAGCGTATACACTCCGTTTCAATTCCCGAGTCTACAAGACATAAGGTGAGGATTTTAGACGCTTTGATTGACGGTTCCCAACGCTTTCAATGTCGTTTAATAGTAGATTCTTGACGGCAATGCCGTTTGGCATGTACAAAATGCTCTCTGTTTCCCGTTTTGTAAATTAACGAAGAATATGAGATTTAGGGCATTTTAGTCATTTGTAGGAAGTACGGTCTACATGCATATTTTGCTGACGTGATTGACATGGTTTGTCGCCGCATTAGAGAGTTAGGAATGATTGCATAATCAGTTTGGCGAAGAGATTCGCCAAGTTGCGCACTTTGGGTCGACATACTATATGTGGATTTAAGTGTGTAGTGTATGTGTTTGTATAAATGCTTGTATTAGTATGTATTGAATTAAATGATGTTATGTAGTAGTTTGAGATTGATTTCATGATTAATATGCTGACCTAAATGATCTCCTACATGTTGACCTTATGCATGATCGCATTACATGCATAGAAAGTATGCCTTGAGGATTTGCTTAAGTTGAATATGCATGGGAAGTATGCCTTGAAGATTTGCTTAAGTTGAATGTTATAACATGTGCTAACATGCTCACATGATGTATTTCAGTTTCAATACCTTTGTATAGTGTTAATGTAATTCCATAGATGTGTGGGACTTGACTTAGTCCAGGCAGTCGGTAACCGAGCGAATTCGTGGCTGACTGGTCATAGCCACGAACGACGCGTCGATGAATGTGATTCGTGTTGAGAGTTGGCGGCAGTGGTTAGGCCACGCGAAGTGTTTTACGCACTTCATGTCGTTCAATTCGAGATGCGATCGCGCTAGTCGAGCCCGTCAAGTAACCCGACTGGCCGATGTATGTTCACCTTGTATGTGTCATAACTGCTTGAACCTAGGGTACTGAACTTACCATTGTAAACCCTATTAACCGTGGTACCTTGATCCACGAAGACTCATGAGCCGGGCATGGTGGTATGGGACACCGTGGTCGAGCTGTCGGCCTACGCTGGGGCCACAAACCTCCCCGTAGTGACCAGTGAGCACCTTGACTCGTGAGCAGATTATGGTGGTATGGGACACTATATTCTAGCTGTCGGCCTACACTGATCAGGCGACGAGCCCTTTGTAGTGACCGCGAGCGTATTCTGAGTTCACGGGAGGCGACGACCCTTCCGTGCAGTAGAGTACAGTAGGCCTGTATTGATAAGGTGATGGGGGAGCGGTGCAACGAGTGCGAGCAACAGCCCTGGCAGCCCTTGCAGTGACCTACGAAATGTACATCGTATGAGATTACTAGGAGTGACGACCCTAGACAGGATCCGTGTTGGGATTGATACAAGGGAGGTACCTTAGTTTCCCAATCCTGCTGTTTGAATGGACTAATAACAACTTGGTAATCATATCACCATAGCATTGCATGTGCCTGGAAGATGTGGAGCACTCTAGGGAGTGTGGCATGCCGCGGTCGTAAGATGTTGCCGCATGAGGGTGATCGTCGGTGAGGGCATACATCACGTCATGTCATAAATGCATTAACAACAGTATTAGGATTGTTTGATTTACTGCTTTACTATTATCGCATGATTGATTTGATAACATGTTAATCTTTGCTCTATTATTCCACTGAGTTAGCTACTCACTCCCACGTTACGGGACGGTGTTCCGGACACCCACCAGACCTTTTTGTGATTGCAGATGATGGCGCGGCCTGTGAGGCAGAGCCGGACTTGATGATGATGAGGAGGATCCCTCCTTTATGCGTGTTCTGATCGACGGGATTACAGGGAGGTTGATTAGATACTTTGACATTTGTCATTTTATATTTTGTAGCGCACTCATGTATATTCGTTTCATCTACTTTTGGAGTATACATGTATGTATATAACCTGGTAACATGTTCACACTCTGGAGACATACAACAGTTTATATATGTTATACATACTATTACAGACTTCCGCTGGTTAATTTAACTGTCTCTGGAGTAGGATATGTTGTTCTGGCTTAATTTCACTCATGTTTAATACATTATCACAGACAACATTCAATCATACATATCTATGTTGCATAAATAACATTTTGGAACTCGGGAGTTGGGTTTTTGCTCGACCCCCCGATTTTCGGGATGTTACATCAGCTTTGATGGGAATAAGGCCCAACCTATTGGCTAGGACTTCATCTTGGACCACGATGTGTTGTCTACACCAACCATTCAATGCAACAAAAAACAACTAAGCCAACCATCTCAAAAGATGTTTATAAACAAAAACGAAAAGTCATGTGCTTTACAACTGCTTTTCTCTATAAACATCAGCAGGTTCGTTCCCAAGTATGTGTTATACAACTACTTTTCTCTGCACATATTGAATACAATTAGTAAGATTTACACTTTAAAAAAAGACAATGAGAACCTAATTACCCTATCATTCAACTCGACTTGGCAAGATTTTGAGCTGCGTCTCTTCAAAACTCGTTGGAGATTAACTCTTTAAAAAAACTTGCTGCAGATCCTGTCTTGATCCAGACTCAACAAGACTAGAAGCATGAAAAGAGTTCTCGCAGGAATCCATTTCTAAGTTAAATCTTCAATTACACTACATTAATTAAGTTTACTAACAAGTAAACAGGCACTTCACCTTTACTATGTGTGCTTTCCAACAAAGCAAAATGGGACGAGATGTCAATTGACCTTTCAACCAATCATGAGAAAGAATTTCCCTGGACCCTTTCACAACCACACCTTGTCTCGGGAAAAACTTGAATCATGGATGAAAGTTTCACATTCTTATATCAATGACATGGATAATTTATATAAACCAAGATCACTGGAACATAAATACTCTTAACTAAAATGAGATGAACTAATTTTAATTTACATTGCAGGTGGATTGTTAATGACAACAATATATGCATTGCAACATCAGATTTGCTGATTGAAATGGAACAATTCAGTCAAACCCATTTCTTAAAAATGTTTCATAAGAGAAGTACAACACAAACTGCCTAGCTTTTTTTCCCTTATTTCGATGTGTGGGAAAGATTAACCAGGGTTTGTGAAAGTGCATCCAAGCGCACAGCACAAACTGCAGCCTGGCTGAAAAATGGTGTTGAAACGCCCCATGTCTCCCATGTGCATCCAAACAGCCCAAAGGACCGTTGGCTCTTTTTCATCTGGTCCATCCAAGTTGACTAACCAGCTATTTAAATAATTGTAACTATTATAATTTTTATGGTTGTGATCCCACAAGGGTGAGCTAACTTAAAAAAACCATCCTCAGATCAGATTGCAAGTGCTTGAAATACGGATAAGAAATTGAAAACCTTGTAGATGGCTTCTTCTGCTGTTGTACAATACAACTGTTCTAGAGGAAAGTTCTGTGCAAATAGCTATGTATGGGGCCCACTGTGGTATGTATCCATAGGTGGCCCCACCATGAAAACTGAGCCAGAAATCTAGCCAATTTAGGTGGACCACCACGTGAATTATTGTTTTTATGGTGTAGCCCACCTGATAATTGCATTGGCCTAATTTGCCTGCATGGGATTCGAAATCCCTAAGGGCCTGTAAAGCATGACATGATGTTTTTATTTCTGTTTTTGTTTATGGTGTAGCCCACCTTTTTCAAGAGGCTAACAATGAGAAAGAGCCAAAAGAGGAAAAAAGCATGGATGATGTTGAGTTATTGCTTTATGGCCTACAAGAAAGTCCAATATCTTGTTTCCTTAAGCATATCCCTACAATGCCTAAGGAAGAGGAGAATGAAGATTGGTTGCATACCAATGTCTTCCACGCATGAGATAAATATGAGGAAACCCCTATTAAAGTCATCGTCGATAATGACATCAGCATGAACATTACTTCACAGAAAATGGTCAACTGCATTTCTAAAAGAAACCATCAGATTGCATCAATCCCATTTAGACCAGATTGCATTTCTAAAAGAAACCATCAGTATCTAGAAAAAAAAAAAAAAAAAAACATGTAGAATATATATGTTATAATCTCCTATTAGCCCCATATAATTTTCCTAAAATGGTCCAATTACATCCTTCCTATTGCTGATAAAAAAAGAAACTAACATCAAACAAGGAAAACTAAATAAAGAGTTCCAATCTATTGAGAGTCCAAATCCCCAAAAAATCCCCATATCTGTTAATTAGGGATTTTCATATATGAATCCCCAAAAAATCAGAAAATCAGGGATTTTCAATTCTGAATCCTCAAATCCGAATCCCATACAGGAAAATTAGGGATTTCGAATCCCAAATCCAAATATTAGGGATTTCGAATCCCAAATCCAGAAATTAGGGATTTCCATCAACCATTGAATACCATGAACGGTGAGAGAGAGAGAGAGAGAAAGAGAGAGAGAGAGAGAGATACCCGATCACGGTCCACCGATCCACCGAGAGAGACAGAGAGAGAGAGAGGATGCACGAGAGAGAGAGCACTGAGAGAGACAGAGAGACAAGAGAGATGGCGCGGTTGAGAGAGGGACCAAGAGAGAGAGAGGGACCGAGAGAGAGAGAGAGGGTGAGCGAGAGAGAGGAGACAGAGAGACTGAGAGCCTGAGAGAGGAGATGGAGAGAATGAGAGACCGAGAGAGAGTATATGGCTCTCTCTCTCTCTACTCGTGCTGATACCAGTGCCCATGGCTGGTGGTCGGTGTTGTGTGGGCCCCACCATGTTGTATGTGTTTCATCCCTGCTGTCCATCTATTTTTCCATATCATTTTATGGTATGAGACAAAAAATGAGGTATATCCCAATCTCAACTGGACCACATTATAGGAAACAGTGTTGAATGAGCGTCGACCATTAAATCACTTTTGGGGGCCATATACAGTTTTGGATCAATCTGATTTTTTTCATCTGGGCATGTATGACCTAATCAATAGATTTGATGTCAAATAAAAAGTACAGTGGGCCTTAGGAGGGTTTTAATGGTGGATATCCAATCACTATTGTTTTCATGTGGTGTGGTCCACCTGAGATTTATATCCCTCTCTTTTTTGGCATCAAGCCCTAATATGATGTGTAAAAATAGATGGACAGCATGGATGAAACACATACATCATGGTGGGACCCATAGAGTACCGAACCAACATCCACCAAGTTTTCTCAATGAATGTTTTGAAAATTATAATTTTTTTAAACCTCACAATTTTCTTTTTCAAAATGTCAATTATATATCAAAATATTGATTTTTTTTAATCATAATTTTTTTCAAAATTTATTTCCTAAAATACAAATGATGTATGGTGGGATTTTTTGAGTGATATTGCAAAGCATTTAAATATCATTTTTAAAGAAAAAATAATAATAATAATAACATTTTCCATCCAATTGATATATAAAAAAAACGTTACATTCAATTAATTGATACAAAATAATCTTAAATACAAATAAATACAATTAAGCAACTGAATTTCTATTAAAAATGATAGAATTTTTTAATGTAACATTTTAATTGTGAGAATCACTGTCCCACAGCTATTGTTTGTGTGGTCCAGTTGAGCTTAGGATATGAATCACTTTTGGGCTCATATTATAAAATGATCTCTAAAATCATTTTCTATTATTCCATGTCTATGTTAACTTATAACAGGTTTTGATTTCAAATAAACATCTGGTGGGCCCTAAGAAGGTTTCATCGGTTGGTGTTACTATCCCACTCTTTTACATGGTGGGGTTCACTTGAAATTTAGATCTGCCCCATCAATCAGATGCAACATTCAATGGTGGGCCACGAGATTAAAATATAAAGTCAATCTATGACTTGGGTGGGCTACACCACATACTATAGTTGAGAGGGATTACCCTCCCATTAAAACATTCATAATCATATATTGGGCACAGATCCAGCCCATTCATTAGTGTGTTCCACTTGGATGAGGGGTTAGACCAAGTTTCCACCGTTGATACCTTCGTTGGTCCCACAGTAATGTTTATTTGTCATCCAACATGTTCATAATATCAAAAAGATATGAATGAAGGGAAAACACAAACATCAGCTTATCCAAAACTTATGTGAATATTATTTTTAATGGTGGATTTTCAATCCCTACTTTGTAGTCCACTTAAGCCTTAGACCCGCCCCATTTTTTAGTTAATATCTTAAAATAATCTAAGAAAAGCATTGAATGGTATAAAGAATGTCAATCCGTGACTTGGGTGGGCCACACCACATAATATAGTGAAGAGGGGTTTCCTTAAAACTTTCATAATCATATACTGGGCCTGCCTAAATGTGATTCACATATCTAACCCACTCATTATGTGTGTCCCACTTGGATGAGGGGTCAGACCCAGTTTCAGCCGCATTTAAAACTCATGAGGGCCCCACCAAGTGCTTTTATATTTTTTAGATGTCTTCACATAGTTTTAGATGGTATGGCCCACCTGAGTTTCGTATACAAATGATTTTTGAGATATCTCATAAGCTAAAGGGGACACATCAAATGCACGGTGTTGATGTTCGACACACATCATGATGGGCCCCACACAACTTACTAACATTAATTCTTAGGTTCTCAGGGTGTCAATAAGTTGGGTCACAATTTTGACCAGAATATTTGACCCATTTTACATGTCTGGTCCATTCACTCTATTTTATTGATCATTATCCTCAATTTGACTAGTCACTCGCCCCGATCATGCTACATATGAGAAAGATATTAGGCAAATAAGATTGATCAACAATTTGAGTGAATTTTGATTTAAACATCGGAAGTTTACTCTTCAATCTGGACTAATCAAATTATTCGAAAATGGTTAAAGGTTGTTCATAATATCAAAAATATATGAATGAATAGAAAACATAAACATCAGCTTGATCCAAAACTTCTATGGGCTCCAAGAAATTTTAAATGGTAGAGGTTCAATCACGCCATTTCCTGTGGTGTGGTCCACTCGAGCTTTGGATATGCTTCCTTTTTGTTCTTTAGACCTCAAATTATCTGTTAACATGGATGAATGGAGTGAATAAAATAAATAAATAAAGTGGACCCCACAGAGTTTACTCTGGTAAGGGTAATGAATAACTCACCTAAATGTAGTGGAGAATGATTAAATTAAAACATTCATAATTATATATTGGGCCTGCCTATAAATGTGATTCACATATCCAACCCACTCATTATGTGTGTCCCACTTGGATGAGGGGTCAGACCAAGTTTCAACCGTATCCAAAACTCATGTGGGCCCCACCAAGTGCTTTATATTTTTTTAGGATGTCTTCACATAGTTTTAGATGGTATGAACCACTTGAGTTTTGTATACAGATGATTTTTGAGATATCTCATAACCTAAAGGGGACACATCAAATCCACGGTGTTGATGTTCGACACACATTATGATGGGGCCCACAAAACTTACTAACATCAATTCTTAGGTTTTGAATGAGATCAGTAAGTTGGGTCACAATTTTGACCAGAATATTTGGCCCATTTTACATGTCCGGTCCATTCACTCTATTTTACTGATCAATACTCTCAATTTGACTAGTTACTCGCCTCAATTAGGCTACATATGAGAAAGATATTAGGCATACAAGATTGATCACACAAATTCAATGAAATTTGATTTAAACATCTGAAGTTATTTATTCTTCAATCCGAACTGCTTAGATTGTCCAAAAATTAAAGGTTCAACTAGTGGATGTGCCTAATAATTTAGTAATTTTATTTTTCACATATAAATTTCAATTTCTATTTAAAAATAATATTTTTTTTTTTCAAAATGTATCTATTTTGACTCTTTTAACAAAATATCATTTTTATTAAAAAATATTTCAAAAAAAAAATTATAATATAAATTGTAAAATTTTATTTTCAAAATCTCAAAAAATTTCTCATATTTAAATTTTTTTTCAAAAATTTTCAAATGCAAAATTTTCTCAAACTTTCTTAAAATTTTTATCCTTAACATTCTTTTTCATGTAACATTACAAATCATTTAAATATTACCTTTTAATTATATATATAAAAAAAATTTCATTCATATGATATAAAAACTAAATATATACATATATACAGTTTTACCGAAAAAAATTTTAAAATTTCAACATAGTGGAAAAATGAAACAAACTTTTAGCGACGACCATTTTCGTCGGTAAAAGTGTCACCGCCAAATTTTCCAACAGAGCGGTAAACTTTGGTGAAAAAAATCAAAAAGCACTTTTACCGACGAAATTTTTCGTCGCTAAAAATATTATTAGCTACGAATTTAGAATTTCGTCGCTAAAAGCCTCCTTTCTTGTAGTTTTTTTGCCTACGACATATGATTTGGTAGGGGAAAGTAGACTTTTGCCCTGTAGCTATGAATAGTTTCGTAGGTAAAAGTAAGGTTTTCGAAATTTGGTTTTTTTAAATATTCAAAAGACTCTTTAGCTACGAACATTTTCGTAGGTAAAGAAGGGTTTTGCCTACGAAATTATATTTTGTAGGTAAAAGTAAGGTTTTTGATTTTTGCTCCTTTTAAATATTCAAAAGACCCTTTAGCTACGAACACTTTCGTAGGTAAAGATGGGTTATAATATTCAAAACACCCTTTGGCTACGAACAGTTTCGTAGGTAAAGAAGGGTTTTACCTATGAAAGTATATTTTGTAGGTAAAAGTAAATTTTTTGATTTTTAAGAATTCAAAACATTATTTAGCTACGAATGTTTTCGTAGGTAAAGATGGGATTTTTTGATTACCCATTAGCTAGGAATATTTTCGTAGCCAAAGATTGGTTTTTACCTATGAAATTATAGTTTGTAGGTAAAAAATCCTAACAACCTTTGGCTACGAATATTTTCGTTGGTAAAGGTGTGTTTTACCTACGAAATTAAATTTCGTAGCCAAAAGTTTCGTAGGTAAAAACCATATTTCTTGTAGTGCCTTCAGCTACGAATAATTTCGTAGGTAAACATTTGTTTTAACTATGAAAGTACATTTCGTATGTATAAGTTGGTTTTCAATTTTTGGTTTTTTTAAATATTCGAAAGACCCTTCAGCTACGAATATTTTCGTAGATAAAAGTAAAGTTTTCCATTTTTTATTTTTTTTAAAATTTAAAGCACCCTTTAGCTACAAATAGTTTCGTAGGTAAAGAATTCTTTTAGCTACGAATATTAATTTTGTAGGTACAAGTATATTTTTCATTTTTATTTTTTAAACTTCAAAGCACCCTTTAGCTACGAATAGTTTCATAGGTAATGATTCTTTTTAGCTACAAATATTTATTTCATAGGTTAAAATAAAGTTTTCAATTTTTTATTTTTATAAATTCAAATAACTCCCTTTAGCTACGAATATTTTCGTAGGTAAATATAACTTTTGCTATGAAATTAGATTTTGTAGGTAAACGTTGTGGATGAAAAATTCAAATGACCCTTTAGCTACAAATATTTTCGTAGGTAAATATGGGTTTTACCAACGAAATTTGATTTCATAGGTAAAAGTAAATTCATAACACCTTACGTGAAAACACCCTTTACCTACGCAAATTTTCATAGGTAAAGATAGATTTTGGCTACAAAATTAAATTTCGTAGGTAAAAGCAAAGTTTTGGTTTTTGGTGAAAAAATTGAAAAGACCCTTTAGTTACGAATATTGTCGTAGGTAAAGTGGGTTTTACCAATGAAAGTATATTTCGTAGGTAAAAGCAATGTTTTTTATTTTTGTTTTAGTTGAAAAATTCAAAAGACCCGTTCGCTATGAATATTTTCGTAGGTAAATAAGAGTTTTACCTATGAAATCTAATTTCGTAGGTAATAGTAAATTTTAGTATTTTTTATTTTTTTGAAAAATTCAAAACACCATCTAGCTACGAATATTTTCGTAGGTAAATATGATTTTTACCTACGAAATATAATTTCGTAGGTAAAAGTAAATTCATCGATCTTTTGTAGTCAAAAGACCCTTTACCTACGAAAATTTTCGTAGGTAAAAATGGCTTTTACCTACAAAATTCAATTTCGTAGGTAAAAGTAGGCTTTTACCTACGAAACTAATTTTCGTCGATAAAAGTCATCTTTACTTATGAAATTTATTTTCGTAGGTAAAAACCATATTTATTGTAGTGATGATTGGCGCTGGTTAGCCAATGTGATCTTGAGCTAGAAGGATAGATATAGAGTCTACACTTCTGTAAAGTAAATTGGAAGAACAGATCTACATGAAGTAACCAGAGCAGATCGAAGTTAGAGGAGCTGAGAAAAGACTTTATAGGAGGTTGTGGTAGGACCTGTCTGTTCACTACCCCAAGTATAAGGTCGCGATGTAGTAATAATCTTAATAAAACTGAGGTCAAATTCACAATGACTGAACCTTGTACGTAATCTGAAAATAACTCGAACTAGAACTAGAAGAAAATGTAAACTAATATCAAGAGAATCTAGGAGAATAATGGTGAATTTATCTAAAACTTGTAAAATTCTTAGGTGGGAAATTAGGGTTTTCAAGGATCCATTTGTAGAGATCAGGGAGATCCATGCTTGATTCAAAAACACAACTGGATTTAAAGTCCTATCTTCATCCAGTTGGAGGATATAACCTTAAAAATCAAATTTAAACTTCCTTTAATCCAATTTTCGAGAGATGAGAGGTATGAGAATTAAATTTGATTCCATCACAAAACCATGCCCATGAGACAACGTAAACAACCGAATTTAACCAATCCACATCCAAGCTAAGAGAGTTATGACGTAGGGAAGGATTCCATCATCTAACCATGTCCATAAGACGATGGTGAACAACAGGGTTCTTATGACCGTAACTTCTATACATGCATAGAAAATACTCAAAGCTATCGCAGATCCATTGTAATTTAAGTCACCATAAACCATTAAAAACTATGAATATTCCATATAATCAAGCTATAATCAAAGATAGTTCATAAACATGAATCACAGCCGTAGAAAACATCCCATCACTCTACAAACTTCACCTCTTAGCCCTAGCTAAGAGGTTTAGCCAATCATCACCATGATGCCACTAAAGACTCTTTAAAGGAAAGAAATAAATAAAGAAAAAGATGAAAGGAAGAAGGAACTCCTCCCATCTGGCGTCTACTTCAGCTCTCTCTCTCTCTCTCTCTCTCTCTCTCTCTCTCTCTCTCTCTCTCTCTCTCATGCTCCCACACTCCACACGTCCAAGGATGATATCATCTCTCTCATTTATAACATGCTAGGGGCAGTGGAGGGTTGAAGACGTCGATGGAGTTGGTTACGTAGCAACAGCGGAAGAACTTTCGCAACAACATGCGCGGCAAAGAAAAAGACGCAACTTTCTTGCGTTTGGCCCTGTTCTTGGGACGGTGGAGTGGCTGACCATAATTTCACCTTCATAGATGGGGTCGGCCCCATCTTTCTGAGATGTTGGACGGTCCAGATGGACGATCAAGATCACTGAAATACTCCACAGTGGTGGCCCACTACCAATCAAAGCGTCCGCAACTCGCAAACGCTGTGCGTGAAGAAGATGCTAGTCGGGTCTTCGGTCAACAACATTCCTTGGCAGTCCAATGTGGCTTGCGTGCGGACGTGCTGTGTACACACAGGTCGCACGTGGGGTCCACTGTGATGCATGTGAGAAATCTGCTTCATCCATCCATTTTGCCACCTCATTTAAGGTGTTGATATCAGGTAAGCCCTAGAAGAGTGTTTTATGGGCTGATCCATCCATTAGGAAACTTTCACAAAGATCTAATGGCTAAAATTTGACATGTACGGTTAATTTAGGGTCCTCAGGCCAGATATAAAGTTTCAAGCCAAAGGGATAGTGAGAACCCTGTGATCTTGCATTCAGGATGATTTTCAGGCCTCTTTATCGTTGATCACTTGATTTTCACGGATTTATGGCGTGTAAATTCTACGATCTCGGTCCTCTAAGATCTGTCTCTTGCCTTGATGACTCTTGAGCATTAAATCCATGCCTTTAGCACCCTTTTCAATCTAGGCTCCTAAATTCACCTTACAACACAAATATGATTAAAATAAGGTGTTAAATAGTATCATGTTCATAAAATCAGGTAATAACTAGGGTCTAATATGCAATATTTGACCCTCAACATTGTCACCTAAGCAAAGGTTTGATTCATTCATGGTGGGTCAGGTACTGTATGTTGATGACATGTGGATCGCCAATTATGTCATGTCTAAAATCAATGTACTGAAGACTCGGTTAAGTGGGACATTTAGGATAAAGGATCGGGGGCTGCAAAGATGGTTCTCGACATTGAGACTGAAAGAAGAGTAGGCTTTAGTTATCTCAGATAGAATACCTTGCGTAGGTATTGATCAAGTATGTGATGGGTCAGGCAAAGCCGTAGAGCGTTCCCTACACATCTCTCCTCAAAGTTTTCCTTAGGACATGTCCCAAAACAGATGAGGAAAAGGAGGATATGTCATGAGCCTTATTCGAATGTGGTTGGCATTGCATGCCATGGTCTGGATTAGACTGGTTATTTCACAAGCTACTAATGTTGTTAGCAAATATCCCGGCAAGCAATATTGGGTAGCGGTGATATGGTAAGAAGACTACTTCTTTACTTTTAGAAAGACAGGAACAAAGTTGGAAGGGTATGTGGATTCAAATTATGCAGGCAGTGTGGATTCTAGGAAGTCAACTTCAGGTTACTCGTTTGTATTAGTGGGTGGAGCAATTAGTTAGATTTTCATGTTATTTGACAGGTGCTTGAAAAAGGAGGTGTAACTCTGGAGGAGATTTACACTTGTGTGAATCCAGAAGACATGATCTCCAAGGTTATTCCTGAAGAGAAGTTCAAGTTATGTGCAACTTCTCTGAGCTTGGCGATGGTGAAAAAGAAGGACGAAATATACATGAGAAGCTATGATGTGATGCAAAGATTAAAGAAGAGGTCAAGAAGCTACACTGTTGAAGATTAAAGACATGGTGGAGATTATTGTAATCGGATGTCTTAAATCTGTAATTCCCGTGCTGCTCGATCGACCAGTCGAGGGGGATGCTCAACCAGTCAAGGACAGCTTGACTCGAAGTCCAACGTGTTTTTCTTTTAGGTTTCCGGGCTGCTCGACCAGTCAAGGACAGCTTGACTCAAAGTCCAACGTGTTTTTCTTTTAGGTTTCCGGGCTGCTCGACCAGTCAAGGGTCAGCTCGACCAGTTGAAGGGATCCTTTGACCAGTCGAAGCCATGGCTCGACTAGTCGAGGTTTACGTAACCCATGCGCAGACTGTGTAAATTTAAGTCGGTTTCCGGGACTGTTCTAAGGTCAGTGCGAAAGGGGTGTTTCCTAAACTATAAATAGGGGTCTCTAGGGTTATTATAAAGTATTCTAAGGCTTTTTAAGTGTTTTTCAAATGTTCCTAAAAGGGTTTTTAGGGTTCCTAAAGGGTGTAGCAATGGTGAGATTCGAGGTTGTTCGAATCGGGTAAGTCCTCTCTCTTTGTAATTCATATTTCATAGTGGATTTCTATCGCTTTGTGTCGTGGTTTTTTCCTGCAAGGGTTTTCCACGTTAAATGTCATGCCTCAAACTCAGAAATCAGATTCACAGGAATCTCGATCGTCGAATCAGTGCCGACAACTTCCGTAGTACCTCATTCTCTGCTCTTAGCATCCATATGCTAAATTCTGATCCTAGAATCCTACAAGGAGAATTTTCTTTAATGTACATTTAACTCATAATAAGTATAACCACAAGATTACCCAATTCACAAAGGCAACATCATCATCACATATCCACTAATATAATTATTGAGTACAATACCGAAAGGGAAATACATAAATCAAAAATCAAGCTCCAAAAGAACGCTGCACACTCCAGGCTTAACACTACTGCAACCCAACATCACCTGCACACATCTATCATGCATAAGCTTATAGAAATCTTAGAGGGTGGTGTAAGTGTATGCACAAAGTAACTGTCAAGTATTCAATGAATGTCAATATCATACAATATCAGAAATACTGGTAATCCATAAATCGTACATTATCAGAATAAGCAGAAATACTGACAAGATCATGAATTATCAAAGTAAGAAGAAATACTAACAAGATCATAAATTATATATAATAGAGTAAACGGAAATACAGACAAGTCAATGAGTCAATCAATATCAGAATACGCAATATACAACAGCTATGCAAATGAAGAGTCATAAAGAGCCAAATATCAGATGCCGAGGATGCGATGCAATATGTAATTCCTAATGAGTTTACGAATAACGTCAGCCATATCTACATCATATAAATGCAGAAACACAATAACCCAAAATGTCATATGCCGCGGATGTAATGCAATATAGATGCGAATGGAATGAACATGCTGGAGTGTGAAGCCGGGATGATAGTATGTAGTATCGCAGGCTATGGGGTCCATCATAAGGGACTTCTATCCAAATCAGTCTCATACCTAAATTTGAATAGTCAGACTCGATGTGGTAAACTCCTGATCTCAAGTTAGTCGCACGCCCTAACCAAAATCCTGGCTATTACGAAGGCACATGTAACAAATAGTTGTGCACCACCAGCCCTAGTGGATAGTGAATGAATTAATGAGTATGCAACTCCTGCTCAATAAGTCCACATATTAGTACAGTTCATCTCTGGGATCATCACCGGGGTCTATTACACTCTACACCAGCTTGTCACCCCTATTCGATCGCACAACTGAGTAAGTGGAAGAGACCTCATTATTTGCCTGCCAATATTGAGCCTGGCTCATCAATAACAGACCAATTCCTCAAGGTGGTCAAACTCAACTTAGACATTGTCCCCTCACTCAGGCAGGTAAGGTCACACCCCCTCCTAACCGACCATGACATAGTGAGAGACGCGACCTCCTAGTATTCGGCACTCGGGCGCTCATGTATCCACTCCATCTCGACGTTGGGGCATCCTCTGGTACCAAGAGGGTTTAGGGATTTCTCCCAGGATCATCTATGGCAGCCCAATACTAGAACAAATTTTGATGTCCCATCTGGCCATCCACGATATGCCTATGGAGGCTACGGCCCTGATGTCACTAGGGCACACAATGAAAGATGCATGAGTCATACAATCTAGTCCTACATCAATCCTGCACATACCATGTGCTCATGTGAGATAACCTCCGCCTATCAGGGAGTCTCATAATAAGTTGCCTAATGACAAATGCAATGGTCAACTACATCTCATAACAAATATACGGATGATGTGTATGGGCATGTATTATGATGTTATGCAGTCACATACTTATAATTGGTATCAATAACCAGCATCGACAATCGGCCTCGACAATGTAGACATTTAACCAACAGTGCCCACACGGCATTGTCACGCCCCAAACCCGAAAATCGGATTCACAGGAATCCCAATCGCCGAATCCGGTGCCGACAGCCTCTGTAGTACCCCATTCTCGGCTCCTAGCATTCATATACCAGATTTTCGATCCTGGGATCCTATAAGGAGGATTTTTTTTTGTACATTTAACTAGTAATAAGCATAACCACAAGTTTATCCAAATCATAAAGGCAACATCATCATCACATATCTACTAATATAATCATTTAAATACAATGCTGAAAGGGAAATATATATGTCAAAATTAAAGCTCTAGAAAATAGCTACATGCTCCAAGCTCAATGCTGCTGCAACCTAACATTACCTGCATGCATCTATCATGCATAAGCTTATAGAAAGCTTAGAGGGTGGTGTAAGTGTGTGTACGAGATAAGTGCCAAGTATTCAATACAATATCATAATCATACAATACCGAAAAGCTATTAATCCATAAACCATACAATGACTGAATAAGCAGAAACACTGATAAGAGCAGAAATTATCAGCATAAATAGCAATACTGACAAGATTATAATCATGTGATAACAGAATAAGCAGAAGTATGAACAAGTCCATAAGTTAATCAATATCAGAATACACAATATAGGACAGCTATGCAAATGATGAGTCATAGATAATCAAATGTCAAATGACAAGGATATAATGTAATACACAATTCGAAAGAGCTAACAAATATCATCACTCTCATCTAAGTCACAGGAATACAAAAACATAACAACCCACAATACCACACGCCGAAGATGTAATGGAATATGCAGTATATGGTGCTGATGGAATGACTATGCTGGAGTGTACTGTCGGGATGATAGTACGTAGTATCGCAGGCTACGGGGTCCACCACAAAGAACCTCTATCCAAACCAGTCCCATACCTAAATTTGGATAGTCTGACTCAACGTGGCAAACTCCTGATCTCAGGTTAGTCGCGCGCCCAACTGAAATCCTTTCCATAATGAAGATACAAAATAATTAGTTGCACACCACCAGCCCGAGTGGATAGTGAATGGATGAATGAATGAGTATGTAACTCCTACTCAGTAGCTTGTCAGCACAGTAGCCTGCCAACTGCTGGTACCTCGCCCAGGCCTCAGCCCCGCCCACATCAGCGTCCACCCACGTACACTCGTCCACACGCACAACAGTGACGGGGTGTCATAATATCATGTCAGTCCTCATATAAGTACGGTTCCTCTCTGAGAAAATCACCAGGGTCTATTACACTTCACACCACCTGCCGTCCCAATCAAGAGCACAATTGGGTAAGTAGAAAAGACCTCACTATCCACCTATCAGTAGTCTACCAACACCTACCCGACTCACCGATAACGGACCCATTCCTCGAGCTGGTCAAACTTAACCTAGTCATGCCTACTCCCTCGGGCGGGTAAGGCCACACCCCCTTCCAACTGACCACGACACAGTTGAGAGCGCAGCCATCTGGTAATCGGCATTTAACGCTCATCTACCCACTCGGTCTAGACGTTGGAGCATCCTCTTGAACTAAGAGGGTATTTAGGAATTTTCACCTAGGGCCATCTATGGCGGCCCGATGCTCGAACAGATTTTCGGTGTCCCATCTGGCCATCCACGATATGCCTGTGGAGGCTATGGCCCTGATGTCACTAGGGCGTATAGTAATCACAACACAATGCAAGATGAATGAGTCATACAATCCAATCATGCATCAATCCTGCGCATGTCATGCGCTCATGTGAGATAATCTCCACCTATCAGGGAGTCTCACATCATCCTGCCCAATGACATATGCAATGGTCAATCACATCTCATAACAAACATGCAGATGATGCGAATGGGCATGTATCATGATGTTATGATGTCACATACTCATAAACGGTATCAATAACAGGCGTTGATAATGTGGACTTTTAACCAACATTGCCCCCAAGGAATGGCCCACATAGAATCAAATATATAATGGGCACATGGCCTCACACAAGGGCCAAATATACGAAACAGGTGGGCCCTAGTCATGGGCCTAACATATATCACAATGGGCCTTGCCCATAGGCCTCAAATACATCTGGATGGGTCGCACCCATGGGCCTCAGATATATCACAATGGGCCTCAAATATACTTCGCAGGTGAGTCACATACCTGGGTCTAATACACATCAGTATGGGCTACATCATATAGGCCTAATATACATCACTATGGCCATAACTCATGGGCTTTAAATACACAATAGGTGGGCCCTACACATGGGCCTCAAATATATGCCACGGGTGAGCCTCAATGGACGGGTCACCAATACAACAGGATGGGCCTAATGACATGGACCCCATAAATATATCGAATAGGCCGCACTAATTGGGCCTTACATACATTGCAATGGGCCATGACTCATGGACCTTGCATACATCACAATGGGCCTTGCAACATGGGCCTCATATATATTTAAGGTGGGCCTCAACAACGGGCCTCATACACATCAAGATGGGCTTCAACAACGGGCCTCATACACATCAAGGTGGGCCTCAACAACGGGCCTCATACACATCAAGGTGGGCCTCAACAACGGGCCTCATACACATCAAGGTGGGCCTCAACAATGGGCCTCATACACATCAAGGTGGGCCTCAACAACGGGCCTCATACACATCAAGGTGGGCCTCAACAACAGGCCTCATACACATCAAGGTGGGCCTCAACAACGGGCCTTATATATGGCCTTAGCAATAGGCCACAAATATATCAAGATGGGCCTAATCAATCATATGGGCTAAATCAATCAAATGGCCGATACGAGCAGGCCGATCAAATGGACTGATACAAATGGGCTGTGCGTCATGGAGTTATACTAAGCATGTTATAAAGTAATGCCCTATCCTTACAACGCAGCTGGACTAGACGACCTGCATACAACAAGTACGGGCCTACCAATGGGCCCTAGGGAGAGTCGCAATGCAGACATTTAACCAACATTATACTCGCAATGTGGACGTCAAACCAACATTGCTCCCAAGGCGTAGCCCGTAGTGAATAACATTACATAAACCAGGTTGGGATCACACATTGCAATGGACCTTAAGTATACCCCATTGGGCCTTAAATACATCAAATGGGCCATGTCATATGGGCCTTTTACTAATCAAATGGACCACATCAACGGGCCGCACCAATGGGCCTTATGTGCATTGCAATGGGTCATAACCCGTGGGCCTTAGATTGCATCAAATGGTTCTCGACCCATGGGCCTTATACATATCAAATGGGCCTAATCCCATGGGATTTAAAATACATCAAATGGGTCCAATCCCATGGACCTTGGAACACATCAAATGGGTCCACTCTATGGGCCTTAAATTACATCAAATGGGCCTAATCCCATGGGCCTTGGAACACATCAAATGGGTCCACTCTATAGGGCCTTAAATAGTTCAACAACTAGCTACATTTATGGACCCAATTAAATTCAACTATGGTGGGCCTCAAAAGTGCATTCATTAAACCCAAAATTTAAGGAACTAAAGGTATAAATCATTTCCTCTAAGATCTTTATAATATGGTGGGCCCCACTCCTCAAAATTTCAGCCCAAGGCCAGCATAATTATAACATGTTGCTGTCCTAAATTTGGGCACTCCGTTGGAGTGGGTCCAAGGCCTCTAAAACTCTGAAAATTGAGGGCCAAGGTCCCTCATCATGCATACAATGAGAGTAAACCCAAAAAGGTGGCCCACCATCAGAAGAAATTTTTTTGAATTATGGTTTTTTTTTTTATCAAGGCATATTGCTGGACTGCATAGCAGAAAAAATCTGGGAGTCCAACCATCTTGGCTCATTCTTTTGGATACCCAAACAAGGTCACTTGAGGCTAAAATTTTACAGAGTTATACTTCCATAGGTGGGCACACCTCCAAAAACTTTCATAATTTTTAAATATCTATAAGTATTTTAATTAATTTAAACAAAACAGACTGTCCATAAAAATCAGACAGACCTGGACATCCCAACGTGGTGGGCCAGTCCGGCCCTCACCACGGTGTGTACAGGGGTCCATTGGCCCTAAAATTTGGTAGGTGGGTTCTAACATAAGTGGACCACACTCTTTAAAAAATTCATAATTTTTGAATATTTTTAAATATTTTAATTCATTTACATAAATCAATCTGTCATGAAAATCGGACTGATCTGGACACCATATTATAATGGGTCGGTCCCGCCATCACCATGGTGTGTACAGGCATCCATTGGCCCCAAAATTTTGTAGGCGGGTCCTACCATAAGTAGGTCACCCCCCTGAAAATTTTTATAATTTTTAAACATCCATAGGTGTTTTAAAAAATTTTAAAAATCTAACTGTCCATGGTGGAATGTTGCTGGAATAGTGCAGAAAATCTAGACTGTCCACCTCACTTGGACCACACCTTTGGGACCCCAACGAAGGTCAGTTGGGGCTGAAATTTGGGAGACATCAAGATGAGATCCCCACCTTTTAGAAAAGTATATTTAATAGGTATGAATAGTTCCCCAAATAGTCCCAAAATCTGGTCCAAAAATAACCAGAAACTGTCCAGAAAATTCTGGACAGCAACATGTACTTAGATAAAATTTATTATATAAGTTAAATAAAAAAGGAAATACATTAATGGGCCACACACATCAGGAAATAAAATGAGGGAAAAGAGAGATAGAAGGACAATCCGGCCATAGGGAAAGGGGCTCCGCCACTATTGAGCCCTCCCAAGATCAATCACACTCGCACATCATACCTAGATCTACATTTACAGCATGGATCTTGCACATGCATGACATATAATTAAAATGCATGGTGAGGATGCCATCCCCACCATGGTTATAAGGTCTAGATGACCCAAACATAATATGATATGAAATAAAACTACCATGATGGGGCCCATAGAGAAAGGCCCCATGCATGGATCATGCATGCATAAGGTAGGCCATTAGGCCACAACCATGGGATTGTGTGGGATCTCCACCATTGATTGGTGGTTCCTACACTTCCCTCATGAAAGAAAGAAAACATCTAGGATATAGAAATCAGATTTTTTACATCTAGAGAAGCACCCACCGTTCGATCTTCTTGCTTCTATGAGTTCCTTAGCACCTTAGCTTTGATTCCAATGGAGGAGATGGGGAATGGATGGTTAGGATGGGAGATCATGGGGTAGGAAAGTGGGCCACCTTGGAGCTTGGGAATGCTTGGAGGATTTCTCATACGTATGGAGTTTTTTCCTCTCTTGAATTTAAGTTTTTAAAAATGAGAGAGAGTTGTAAAAGGGAGAGAGAGAGAGAGAGAGAGAGAGAGAGAGAGAGAGTGATGGGTGATGGATGTGGTGAGTGATGGGTGTGTAAGAAATCCTTGACTTTTGTGGCCTTTTGTGTAAGAAAAGCATGGGCTTGTAAGACTTTTTTTTACTTTTATGGTTACTTGGGTATGGGTGAAAGGTGATGTGTACTTGACATGTACTTGATATGTGATGTGATGAGATTGATTGATTGATGGGATTGATGTGACATCTCGTAGAGATTCTCTTAGGTTTCGCAACGCGCGACGTTTTCTTCGCATCGAACGTTGGCCCACATCTCTTGACCAGGGTATCGCCTTAGCGCGCAAGTCACGGCATTGGAACAGCAGCGACAACGCGGTCGCTATGGTAAAGGTCTTGGGTTGAGTCGATACGGGTTGACGGCATATGAATTAGGGTCGCACGCAAATATTGGTTAAGGGTCGAAGGTTATCGAAATTTGATCGGTAAGACCGCGGAAGTCTATGGAACGGTACGGTCTAGGATACGGGGCTTACAGCATGGCCCTCATAAAGCCTAACAGTGTACACATGGCCCCACATGAGGGCCAAATTTACAACACCATGGGCCTCACTTAAGAACTAAATACACATCAGGATGAGCTGTTCACATGGGCCTAACATATATTACAATGGGCTCCATCGCCTGGCCCTCAATGCATCACAATGGACCTCAAATATGGGCAACATATACATCACATTGGGCCTCAAACACTGGCCAAATGTACATCACAATGGGTGTCACATATACATCACATTGGGCCTTGGAATCGGCCTCAATAATCGGAATCGGTAATCAGCAATCGAAATCAGCCTCGACCCTGATAAACAAAATCAGTAATCGATAATCGGAATCGGCCTCGACCCTTGATAATCAGAATCGGTAATCGACAATCAGAATTAACCTCAACTTTTGATATTCAGAATCGGTAATCGATAATCAGAATCGGCCTCGACCCCAATAATCAAAATTGGTAATCGGTCACGATAATCGGAATCGATTGATAATCCGAATCGGTAATCGGCTACAACAATCAGAACCGATCAATAATCAACCTCGATGATCGGAATCGGCAACCGACATTAATGAGAGTGGCCTAACAAGGCCTAAGGGAAGGTCAAAATGTGGACATTTAACCATCATCGCCCCTCAACGTGGACATTCAACCAACATTGCTCCCAAGGAGTGACCCACATAGGGCTGAGCATACAGTGGGCCCATGGCCTCATATAAGGGTCTAATATACATCATAATGGGACGAATACATGGGCCTAATATACATCACCATGGGTCACGACCCATGGTCCTCAATATACATCAAGTGAGCTGCATTAATGGGTCTCATATACATGACAGGTGGGCCCTACACATGGGCCTCATATACACAGCATGTGGGCCCTACACATGGGTCTCATATACATCAAATGGACCACATACTTGGGCCTCAAATACATCAACTAGGCCACACATCACGGGCCTAATACATATCACAATGGGGCTTGCCCTTAGGCCAAGAATACATCACAATAGGCCTTGCCCATAGGCCTTGAATACATCACAAATGGGCCACAACCCATGGGTTTTAAATACATCATAATGGGCCGCATCACCAAAGCCTCATGTACATCAAGTGGGCCGCATCGCATGGGCCACATATACATAGCAATGCGCCATGTCACGTGGGTTGCACTAGCGAGCCTCATATACATCAAGTGGGTCGTATCAATGAGCCGCACCAATGGGCCTCATATACACCAGGTGGGCCGTATCAATGGGCTGCACCAATGGGCCTCATATACACCAGGTGGGCTGTATCAATGGGCCGCACCAATGGGCCTCATATACAACAGGTGGGACATATCAATGGGCCGCACCAATGGGCCTCATGCACATCAAGTGGGCTACATCAATAGGCCGCACTAATGGGCCTCATTCACATCAAGTGGTCTGCATCAATGGGCCGCACTAATGGGCCTCGTATACATCAAATAGGCCATATTGATGGGCTTAATACACATCACGATGGGAGGCATGATAAGCACCTAATACACATCATAATGGGCCTCATGTTCATCAAGTCGGGCCTCATCAAATGGGCCTCAAAGACGCCAAGTGGGCCACATCAATAGGTCACATCAATGGGCCTTATATACAGTCAAGTTTGCTGCATCAATGGGCCGCACTAATGGGGCCTCGTAGATGAACTACAATATACATCAAGGTGGTCGCCACCATCCAGACCACTGGACGGTGTAGATATACAATACATACATTGAGTGTGGGGTCCACAGCACCGTCTAGACATTTTGGACAGTGTGGATCAAAATATACATCATGGCTGGTATTCACAGTGCCATCCAACCTGTCCAACATCATCCAAACATTGGACGGTGTGGATTAAAATATACATACGTCAATACAGGGCCCCACAGCACCATGTACGGTTGTAACACCCTGAATTTTTACCAACCTGGAGTTAGACGTCCTTAGGCAATGGGTCAACCATAACACCTTGGTAACCTCTTAGAACTCAATTCCAAAGCCAAAGGAATCATTTAGAACTCAATTCTTTAGAAATTTAACGTGAATTAGCTAGCGCTACACTAGATTTCCTATAAAATTAGCACCAACCACTTTAAATACGATCTGTAAGACCTAAAACCTCTAGAATTGTTAACGCTACATTACCATGAAATCTAGGATCAATCTCTAAACCCAGTTGCTCACGGGAGCATTCAGAAACTCTGTATCGGACCTGGACCGCATGTCGAAAGTCCGATAGCGATGAACTTAGACAATTACGACCGCCTAGTTGGACTTGACTATCATCTCAAAAATTAAGCCCAACCGATGTCTTGAGACCATTTCCTTGCATCCGAAGTAAAGAGAGTGAGAAAAGGAATATTTTTAGAAAATAAATTAGAATCTGGAACGTTTCACTTGTGCGTTATTTTTAAGAATTCGACCAAATTTCACCCTCGGATCAGAAAAATTTACCCTTACATGTCCAAGGACTTGTGGCCTTGATCGGAGTTCGGTAACTGTTGAATTGACACTGGTTCGCCACGGACCATCTGGAAATCCGATCGGACTGAAAACCTAACCGACTAAAGATCCGATGTTAGTGAGCTTAAGTCCGACCGCATTTGATAACAGGACCTCCAGAAATGCTTCGTTGGATCGAAACAGATCCACTTTGGTTATAACTTAAGTATACCTTGGCCCCAAGTCTATTTTCATCATTTTGGACTTATAAAAAGGCCTTAAACCCTCTCTCACAAATCCCATACGAATTTCTAAAACTTAGGAGAGAGAAGAGAGAAAAGAGAGAGGAAGTGAGGGAGAAGTCGGTGCTGCTTCCTGGGATTCTTCCCTGCTGCTCTACGTGCCTCATCCACCCTATTGCATCGCTTTTTCGGTGATTTCGGCGTCATTCTTGGGTAAGAAATCCTAACCCTAACTTGTTTTGAAGCCTAGAACAGATCTAATGATGTTGTAGCTAACCTATTTCATGGTATAGGTTATCGTTGAGCCGTTGACGAAGACTTATCGTCTGAATCAACTCCATTTCGCAATTTCTGGTTTAAGGTGTGGACTATATACGTTTAGGTTATGATTTTCAAGACTTTCAATGTCAAGTAATGATTTATTCTTGCCTAGGATGATATTTCACATGTACAAAGTGTTGTCCGTTTCATTTTTCAGTTATACGTTAACTATTTTGAATATAGTGTATTCCTCGAATTTGTAGAAAATACTGTGTACGTATAAAATTTGAATTTGTGCTTAACATGATTATTTGCCATGAACATATGTTTGTTACATATAGGACAACTCCCTAGTGAAAAGACTTGCCCTAAATCATGCCACGGCCAATATACGCTATATATGTTAAAGTGTGTAGCCCACGTGTTTGTGAAAATGTCTAAATGAATATGGAACCCGGATTCATGCATGTCATGATTATCCGTTGTGGGAATACGCAGGTGGTATATGGGGCAACTCCCTAGTGAAAGGATTTGGTCTAATACATGTATAATCAACATACACATGTATGAGAATGTAAGTATTCTAAGTGTTTGTATAAATGACGGAATGAGTATGGACTTCGCTTTCGTGCTCGCCATGACTAACTGTCATGAATGTATGGTTGTTGTATAGGTGGTAACCCTTTGAAGAAAGGATTCACCCTAATACTTATTCTATTGAATGCATAAGATATATGATATAATGTGTAATCTAAGTGTTTGTATAAATGCCTAAGTGAGTTAGTAATTAGTAAAAATGTGATTGCTAAGGTTGTTGAGATATATTTCTCAATCATAATATTTGACTATATGATTTTCTCCATGCATTATGTAACTTAGATTATTTGTATTAACTGCATATATGATTTCCTCCATGGATTGTTAAATCATGTTACCGGAGTGTATGATTTCCTCCACATACTGTATTTCAGTTCAAGTTACATTTCATGAATATTCATATGAATGTAGGATATGAATCATATGCCTGTTATTGATCTTGTGCATGATTGGGGCTGTATTACAGTCCAGGTGATCGAAAACTATTTCGTAATTAGTGGTTGAGGTTGCTTTCGCCACACGAGATAAGTTTAGCGAATCTGAGTCGTGCTTGGGGTGTTCGGCAATGGTTAGGCCACACAGAGTGCTTATGCATTCCATGTCGTTCAACTTAACGTACGCTTGGCCTAGTTGAGCTTATCAACTAACCCGATTGACCGATGCTTGTTCACCATGTTTGGTCGCTCCTATCTGAATATAAGACACTGAGCTTACCAGTGAAACTCCCGTAACCATGGTACCAAGATCCCCTAAGACTCATGAGTCGGGCATAGTAGTATGGGACACCGTGGTCGAGCTGTTGGCCTACGTTGGGGCCACAAACCTCCCCATAGTGACCAGTGAGCACCTTACTCTGAGCAGATTATGGTAGTATGGGACACTATATTCTTGCTGTCGGCCTACACTGATCAGGTGACAAGCCCTTTGTAGTGACCTTGAATTTATCCTGACACCGCATGGGAGCGACGAGTCCTGATGCAGTCTTAAGGATAAATAGGCCTTTATTGATAAGGTGATGGGGGAGAGGAGCAACGATTGTGCGCAACAACCCTAGCAGCCCTTGCAATGACCTAAAACCATAACATCGTATGAGATTCCTAGGACTGACAACCCTAGAATAGATCAACATTGGGAAATGATACAAGGGAGGTGTCTTAGCTTCTCAATCCTGCTGTGTGAAAAGGACTACTAAGAACTTGGTAAGCATACTCATATCATCGCATTGCATGTACTATCGGTGTTGGCGTAAGAGCACTAAGGAAGTGACTGACATGCGCGATAATAAGATAAAGATCGCAAAGGGAGTTTGTGGTGAGGGCATGCATCATTCTTCATACCATCCTTGCATTAACAATAGTATCTAGGACCTGTTTGATTGTACTGCTTTATCATTACTGCTTGATTGAATTGATAACATGTTAACCTTTGCTGTATAGTTTTCACTGAGTTAATTACTCTCTCCTACGTTACAGGACGGTGTTGCAACACCAACAGTCCCTATTTTAGTTTCAGATGATAGCGATGCTTGCGAAGCAGAGCCAGACTTTATGATGATGAGGAGGATTTCTCCTATATGCAGGTTCTGATCGATGTGGTTTACAGGGTTATTGATTAGATGTCAATACACTTGGTATTTGCCTTTTTTTTAAACACCCATGTATATTCTTTTTGCTCATTTTTGGAGTATACATGTATATGGTTAACCTGGTAACATGTTCACACTCTGGAGACTTACAATCAATTATATATTTTACATATTTATCACAGTCTTCCGCTTAAGTAATTTGACTGTCTCTTGAGTATGATATGTTGTTTTGGCTTAATCCCACTCATGTTTAATACACTAACATGGACAACATTCAATCATAGGCATTTATGTTGCATAAGTGATGTTCTGGAATTCGAGAGTGGAGTTTATGCTCGACCCCCGATTTTTGGGATGTTACAACGGTGCAGATAAATCACATAGTTTACGTTGGGTCAATGACCACACAGCTAGACAGTTTGGATAAATAGATGGACGGCATGGAGGACACATACATCGTGGCGTGCCCCACGTCCTGAGATGGATGGATGGCGTGTATAGAATACATATATCAAGAGGACCCCACCCATCACTGTCCAATTCAGGTGGACGGCTGGATCAAATACACTATCAAGGCGGGTCCCACGGCACCGTCCAGATGCTGTCAAAACAGATGGACGGTGTGCGGTTTCACACGTGCAGGGTGGGACCCTGATCTGGACGGTGTGATGATCGTTGGACGGTGTGGGTAATTCCATACGTCAAGGTGGGTCCCATGTGGGGCCCACCAACAATAATATCTAATATGTATTATATTGTATTATATATATATATATATATATATATATAATATTACATACCGTCCAGTGTCCAGATGAACGGTCTGGACGATGCAGATTATGCATCAAGGTGGGTCCCATCCTTGCTGGACGGTCTGACCACAACACCCTCATCAGGTGGGTGTCCATATGTGTGAGCGGGTAGGATGGTACACATGTATAGAAGGTGGGTCCCATGTCCAGTCCAGCTGGACGGTGGACATAAAATATGTACATCAGGTGGTTTCCGCACGTCTTACCCAATGGACGGTCTGACTACAACACCCTCATCAGGTGGGTGTCCATATGTGTGAGTGGGTAGGATGGGACACATGTATAGAAGGTGGGTCCCATGTCCAGTCCAGCTGGACGGTGGACATAAAATACGTACATCAGGTGGTTTCCGCACATCTTACCCAATGGACGGCGTGGCTATAAACACATCATGGCAGGGCTGCACAACAATGAACGGTGTGGAGGCTGCACACGTGCAGCGAGTGGGGCACACATGGACAGACGGTTGGGTATAACGCACACCTCATGATCAGCCCACCGTCCTGAAGTCTGGACGATGAGGATCTGCACCATACATCATGGTGGTCCTCACAGCAAAAAGAAAGGATGGACAATGGATAAAAACCATGCGTTGGTGGGTCCCATGTGGCCCACCAGATATATGTTAGTATATATATCTATTTATATATATTATATTATTATATAACATATATACATCAACGTCAGAGTATATATATTATTATATTATAAAACCTATATATACATCAACATGCAGCTCTGGAGGTCCTTTAACGGACGGTCTGGATTGCAGTAGCTATACAGTTGCACGTCCACATGGTAGGTGGGTCCCACGTATGTGTGGGCCACACGTGCCATCAAAATGGGCCCACACGCATCAAGACAACATTTGTATTTTCCTTCATTCAGATCTGTCCGAGCGAACAGGAAGTGGACTATCCACTGGACGCCAGCGATGTGGGCCCCACGAATGGGATGGCGTGGATCATGCAGCATAGTGGGGTCTACAATACATGGGGAAAGAGAGAGAAAGAGAGAGAGAAAGAGAAAGAGAGAGAGAATGAGAGAGAGAGAGATCGGGTGGAGGAGATGCCCCGCCACTATGGGCCCCGTAATACATACAAACAATAAAAATCACCCACCTTTGATCTCTTCTTCTTTCTTTTGCCAACGTGATCTAGAGCTCCAAAGGACGAACTTCAACGGTTGAGATTATTTTTAGAGGGTGGGGATGGAAAATAGGAAGGTGCCACACTAAGCTTTCTCTCATGAAGGTAGAGTTTGGATTGCACTTATGGAACTTTGGAAGAGAAAAAAAATGAGAGAGATAAGAGAGAGAGAGAGAGAGAGAGAGAGAGAGAGAGAGAGAGAGAGAGGTGATGTGAGTGATGGAGTGATGGGGAGAGGGATGGGTAGTTGTACTTAGGGATGAATGTGAGTGATGGAAATGATGTGTACTTGATTGAATGATTGATGGGATTGATGTGATGGATTCTCTAGGGATTTGTAACGCGCGGCATTTTTCTTGAACTGAATACGAGCCCACATCTCTTGGCCCACGTATCGCCTCGGTGCATAATACACAGTGTCAGAACCGCGACGACGGTGCGGTCACAAGGGTACAAGTCTTGAGTCGAGCCGACTCTATTATACAGGACACAACTCAAGATTGCGCACAAATGCCTATAATAGATCGTGGGTTGCCAAAATTCGATCAGGAGGCCTGTAGAGGCATACGGAACGGTATGGGCTAGGATACATGTCTCACTCTTGGATTGCTATCCTAGATCTAGATTTGTGTGATTCCACAGAACAAATCCCCAACATACATGCCATCTAAACTGTCTATAGGGATAGTAATCACCACTCGGATAAACTGTTTGGGTTGGTCATTCCTCTCTTTTTCTTTTTCTTTTTTTTTTAATTAACTAGTATTGTTATGAAACTTGTGCATATATGCATAGAGAAGAGACTTTCACGTAGATTTTTCCTTATTGAAGTTGTATTGGGCTCTATAAAACTAAGTTATCTGACTTATTGAAACTTGTGCATATATGCCTAATTTCAAGTGATGATTAAAGATGATATTTGTTTATGAACAACACAGATTTATATGCATGCACATGTGCCAAATGTGGTCTGGTTTAACCTGAACTAACTACTAGCCTACCTTAAAATCTTACTTCGATGGAGTTGCTTTAATTCAGGTTGGGTTGGGCCAGTTCATGGTCAAGTATAGGAATTTGGGTTGGACCTTGGTTGGGCACTTGGGGAAAAATCTTGAAAGCATGTGATGGATGGTACATATATGCTTAAAAATTACATAGAAATCGCATACTTGAAATACAAAAGATTTAAATTAAACTGAAATTAGGCTTAACGTTGCTAATGATTTACAACATGTAAATGATTTAAATCGTTTACCAATGAATGTGTTAAACAATATTTTTTTAGCACCCAAGTTGTCACGCCCTAAACTCGGAAACCAGGCTCATAAAATTTTCGATCACCGAATCCCGTGCCGACAGCCTCCGTAGTACCTCATTCTCGGCTCCCAGTGCCTATATGCTAGATTTTGATCCTGGGATCCTACAAGGAGGATTTTTTTCAGTGTACATTTATCTCGTAAGAAGCATAACCACAAGTTTACCCAAATCACAAAGGTAACATCATCATCACATATCCACTAATATAAGCAGTTGAATACAATGCTGAAAGGGAAATACATATATCGAAATCAAAGCTCTAGAAGACCGCTGCACGCTCCAAGCTTAATGTTGTTACAACCTAATGCCACTTGCACTCATCTATCATGCATAAGCTTATAGAAAGCTTAGAGGGTGGTATAAGTGTGTGCGTAAGGTAAGTGTCAAATATACAATATGGGTCCATAAATCATATAATGTCAGAAATACTGGTAAGTTTATAAATCATATAATATCAGAGTATACAATGCAGATGGATTATGCAATGTTGAGACATAGAGAGCCAAATATCAGATGTCGAGGGTGCAATACAATATACAATTCCTGATGAGTTCACGAGTACTGTCAGTCATATCTAGGCCATTTAAATGTAGAAACATAGTAACTCAAAATGTCATATGCCACGAATGTAATGCAATAGTGGTGCGAATGGAATGACCAAACTGGAGTGTGAAGTTGGGATGGTAGTCCGTAGTATCGTAGGCTATGGGGTCCACTATAAGGAACTTTTATCCAAACTAGTCTCATACCTAAATTTAGATAGCCAGACTCAATTTAGTAAACTCCTGATCTCAAGTTAGCAGCGCGTCCCAACCAAAATCCTAACCAATGCGAAGGTACATGTAATAAATAGTTGTGCACCACCAACTCGAGCGGATAGTGAATGAATAAATATACAACTCCTGATCAATAAGTCTATATATCAGTACCGTGCATCTTTAGGATCATCACTGGGGTCCAGTATACTCTACATGCAATCGCCGCCCATTGGACGTGCAACCATACAAGTGGAAGAGACCACACTATCCACCTAGCCAGTAGTTAGCCAATATCTACCCGGCACGTTGATAACAGACCCAATTACGAGCTGGTCAAACTCAGCCTAGCTATACCCATCACCCTTAGGCGAGTAAGGCCAGAATCCCTTCCCAACCGACCACCACATAGTGGGAGACACGGCCTATGGTATTCGTCACTCGAGCGCTCATGTATCCACTTGGTCCAGACGTTGGGGCGTCTCATGGCCATGGAAGTTTAGGGATTTTTAACCAGGGATATCTATGGCGCCCCGATGCTAGTAACAGATTTTTAGTGTCCCATCTGGCCATCCAAAACATGTCTATGGAGGCTATGGCCCTAATGTCGTTAGGGTGTACAGTAATCATAACACACAATGCAAGATGCATGAGTCATACAATCCAGTCATGCATCAATCCTGCACATACCATGCACTTATGTGAGATAATCTCTACCTATCAGGGAGTCTCATAACAACCTACCCAATGACATATGCAATGGTCAATCACATCTCATAATAAATATGTAGATGATGCGTATGGACATGTATCATGATGCTATGCTGTCACATACTCATAATTGGTATCGATAATCATCCTCGATAATCGACCTCTACAATCGGCCACGATATTCGGAATCAGCCTCGACAATCGAAATCGATAAGAATGGGCTTAACAAGGCCTAAAGGAAGGTCACAGTGTGGACACTTAACCATCATTGTCCATCAATGTGGACATTTAACCAACATAGCCCCTAAGGAGTAGCCCTCATAGGGCCAAACATATAGTGGGGCCCATGGCCTCACACAAGGGCATAATACACATCCCATCGAGCCTTACCAAATGGGCCGAATTACACCACAATGGGCCTTACTCATGGGCCACATATGCATCACATTGGGCCTCACTCATCGCCACATATACATTATAATGGGCCTCACTCGTGGGTTTTATATATATATATATATATATATATATATATATATATATATATATATATATATATATATATATATATATATATATATATATATATATATATATATATATACACATTACCTCACAAGGTGGGCCGCATAAATAGATGGCATAGATGAAACACATACAACATGGTGGAATCACTCATCACAATTAGGTCTCATATAAGGGCCTCGAATACACCACATCGGGCCTCACACAAGGACCACATATACTTCATTATGGGCCTTATACACAGGCCGTATATACATCATAATGGGCCTTATATCTAGGCCGCATATACATCACAATGGACCTTAAATACAGGCTACATATACATCACATTGGGCCTCAAATATGTCAAGTCGGGCCGCATCATATGGGCCTCATATACATCAAATGGGCTGCAACAATGGGCCTCATGAGGCAGCCCTTGGTTCAACCAAGATAAGTGGGCAGCCATGCATAACATATGCTTTAAGGTGGGCCTACACAATCCATATAGGCCCCCACCAGATGGATAGCTAGGTTATACAATGCATATATCATGGTGGGCTCCATCACTGATGGCCAGCAATGATAAAACACATACATCGTACGACCCCATGGCCTAGTGTAGATATATAACACATACCTCAAGATGGGCCTCACATGCACCGTCCACATTTACTGTGTGTAGAATAAATACATACATTAAAGGGGATCCGCACCGCAGGATGAAACGCATACATCTGAAGTGGGTCCCACCATCCTGTGGTGTGGACGGTGTAGATAAATCTCATATATCACGGTGGGTTCCACCGTCCATTTATCACGGTGGGTTCCACCATCCATAGATGGACGGTGGATAAAAATACATATATTGGGGTGGGATTCCCACTATCTAGATGATGGACGGCATGGATGCAATACATACATTAAGGTGGATCCCACCGTCTAGCAGCTGGATGGTGGAGGTACTAGCCATATCTCAAAAGGGTGGGGTCCACATGCGTGGCCCACCAGCTGGAGGGCATCTTCCAGATGGACGGCTTGGATATAACACATGCCCCATGGGCCACACCGAGGGATGGTTTGGATACAACATGTACCATAAGTTCAAACCCACTGAACTTGATGGTGTTAATACAACAACTATATAGTTACTATACGGTACTCCAACAAATCCACTTCACAGAGGTGGCTCCAACGTGGGGCCCACCATAACGTTTATTCTCCATCTAATCCGATCATAAGGTCGCAAAGACCTGAATTAAGGGGAAAAATAAATTTCATATAGATCAAAAACTTCTGTGACCCAAAAAGGTTTCAATGGCAGATGTTTAACCACCTGCTCCTTTTGGTGTGGACCACCTGAGTTCCGTGAATGGTTAATTTTTGGGGAAACCCCATTATTAAAGGGGACCCATCAAATGCACGGAGTAGATGTTCAACATACATCATGGTGGGGCCTGTGGTGGGGCCCACCGTCCCTACCATGTATAGCAGCAAGATGCTACAGCGTCATCTGCATGCTGGACATTAGCAACGAGGGGCGTCCAGCCCCTCTGCTATAATATTTTTTTAATTATTATTTTCTTATGGTTTTTTATAGGTGGGGCCCACATCAAGAGGATCCACTCCGTCGGTTGGGTTCCCAAGCTCGAGATAGGCCTAACAAGCCCAATTTATAATATGTTTTGAAGTACAAAAACATTGCAGTGGGCCCTAACATTTTATCACTATTAAAATAATGTTTTTGATGGTATGGCCTACCAGAGATTTGGATTGGCTCCATTTATCGGCTCAACGCCTAAAATGAGCTGGGAAATTGGATGGCCTGTTATGGTCCCACACTCTCCCTACCAAAATACTTACATCATGGGACGTTGCTTGCTGCAGCGTTCTCTGGATGCTGGCAACAGCATCCATTACGCACCACCACACCCACGCTGTAGTGGAATTTCACCACCTATGTGGGCCCACTTGGTGGAAGGCATGGGTAAAATGCATACTTCATGGTGGGGTCCATCCGGGTGGACCACAAGGCCTCATCATCACCATAAAAATGAAGGAGAGGGAGGGAGAGAGAGAGAGAGAGAGAGACGCGTGAAGGGGTGGGACCCCGCCACTATGGGCCCTCCCTACACTTAATACAAAGCATACATCAAGTGGGTCTCAAATCATGTGGACCCAACATCAAAATCAAGTACTATGAACACCCACCTTTGATCTCCTCTTCCTTTTTCCACCAACACATTCTAGAGCTCCAAGGGATGCATTCAACGATTGAGATGATCTTTGGAGGGTGAGATTGGGTGGTAGGAAGGTGGGCCACACTAGCTTCTTTCTCTCCTTGGAAGCCATGGACTGTTGAGTGATGGGTGTACTTAGAAAAGGATGGGTGGATAGGGGTGTACACGAGTTGATCCGAGTCGAACTGGGCTCAACCCAGCCCGGCCCACTCATCAGCCAAACTCAGCCCGAACCCGGCCCGACCCAGTCATCGGGCTAACATGTCCAAGCCAAACTTAGCCCGGTCAGCAATCGAGCGAGTTTAGGCCAATTTTGGACCTTACAGCAAGTTCATGGGAAGGGCTTTGGTAGGTAATCTACATCCCAGTATAAGGTCCTCGATCAATGATTTAGATAGTTAAATTATAGACTCCATAAAAAATCTAACTAGTCAGGACATTATAATTCTTTTTTGTATTTGGATGAATGTAGGCCATTCAAGTTATATGTCTATGAGAAAAATAAGTCACTATCACTTCAAAGATGGGCGATGAACTATCCCAAAAGTCAAGAGAGAGATTGAGAGAGAGAGATTTAGAGAGAGTGAGAGAGAGATTGAGAGAGAGAGAGAGGATATATTATAATTTTACTACATTTACATACATTTTACAAAGCATAAAATAAAACATCAAATACAAACTGAATACAGTCATACACTACTGACTACTATCGAAGAGATTCATCTGTTGAGCCCGAGCTGCTATTTAAATCTCATATACGTACTCATTCACCTCTCCCTCTTCAGAAGGTGGAGATATCTTTTTATCGCCCTCCTCTTATATAGTCTGAATTTGATTTTTTAAACTTTTTTGTGAGAAGATTTATATGTAGTTCCCAACATCCTGTAAAATACACCCAGACTGGAGAGAAACTTAGCTAAATTCTTACTATTCTTATTTTTACCCGTATAGCTTAAACCTGCTTTGACATCATGTAGTCCTGGAGGACATCGCTGATGTGTAAAAGCCTCTTCCATACTACACTTTAAGGCGAGTTGGAATTGTTCTTCTTCCAATGTTAATAATTTAGCTTCCTCCTCTGCCATAGAAAGTTTGAATTGGGGAGTGGAAGCTTTTTTGTTTGAATCAAGAACTTCTTGGAAAAGAACTTGGATTTCTTTTGAGGCTTTAGGACACAGTTTTGCATCTCCACCCCGATAGGATAAGTGTAATCTGAGTCAATTATTTTTGCTAACAAACTTGCCTCCACACAAATTACACAAAATCTTTAACTTTTCAGACTTTGGAGAATGGACTAAGGAACCATAATCCCAAACTTCAATCAATGGTTCACTTGAAAACATCTACATATTGTGTTGGAAAAGTATTTTAGCTTTTCAGCAATAATAAAATACTGACATAAAATAAAAGTAATTTATGGATAAAAAAGAGTCATTAATACATTGTGTAGCTTGCATAACATAACATCCATCAACATAACAGATAAATATAAATAAAATAGTACCCATTACAACATTTGCAAATTTAAATAAACTAACTAGAAATGTTAATCTAACTTCATTCATGTAATCATATTGCTATTGTTTCATGTGTTGCGGCTTCATTCACATTCTCATTCTCTTCCTCATCAAGATTATAACCTTCTAGATTTAGACGCAACCAATCTTGTGTACAAATTAATGTTTCCACTGTATCTGGTGCAAGGAAACTTCTAGTCTTGCTCACGACCCTACTCCCTATGCTAAAAGCAGATTCTGATGCCACGGTTGAAATAGGAACTGACAAAATACCTCATGCCATCATTGATAATGTAAGGTATTTTCTTCACTAACTCTCATTTTTCACCACTCCAAAACATCGAACTTTGAATCCTACCGCAGTATAACTAACTCTTTGAGATACATGTCTAACTTTAATTCTTTCATTTTTGTTTCTGTATTTTCTTTTGCTAAGAAAGACATGTAATCATTATCAAAGCTTGAAGCAACATGCGATCTAACTTCAGAAGCACTTGGTGTGGACACTGTGGTTATGTACGTCTTGTACAATGCTTCGATTGCGTCACGAACCTTCGAGGTTTCAGATATTCCTTTTCATTAGGATAAATCCTCATGAAGATGTACTTAACATAACTCATCTTGCACCAAGGATCAAGAACAACAGCTAAGGATATTATCAAATGATAATCATCTCAGTACTTATCGAACTTCATTTGCATACCACCTGTCATAATTTTAAGAAAAAATGGACTATCATCAGCACCTTTCTTCAGGGAAACCTTGATCTAGCTGGAAGAAACATATTTGTTGTAGGAAACTTATTGCCAGAAAATATTTTTGTATAGTCATAAAAACCTTCAAAATTTTGTGAACTTCTTTCTCTTTGCTCCAATCATCTTCAGTAGGCAACCTAGCATATGTTCTATCATGCGCTGCATATTCTGGAAATGCATGTTCCAATTCCAAGGCCGAATCCAACATCTCAAAAGTTGAATTCTAACGTGTGCATACATTTAGCTTCAATATTTTTGGAGACTTTAAATTCAAACATTGGACGATGTCATTCCATATACTCAATCTTGTCGGCGAGCCTCTTATGTACTTTACACTCTCTCTCATATTCTCTATAGTTTGGTCAATTGATTTTAACCCTTCTTGTACAATGAAGTTGAGAATGTGTGCACAACACCGAACATGAAATATTTTTCCTTCAAAAAATAAATTGTTGGTTGCCTTGAACTGGTTACGTAAGAATGATATTACACTGTCATTTGTCGAAGTGTTATCTAAAGTTAATGAACTGAGTTTTTTTTCAATGCCTCAATCTCGTAAATAGTTGTAAATGCAATCTGAAATAACTAAACCGAAATGGGGAGGTGGAATGTGGCGAAAATTCAATATTTTCTTGCAAAGTTTTTAATTTTTATCAATATTGTTGCAGTCAATGAAATATAACCCTTTCTTTAATTTTACGTCATCCACATATCAGATGTCAAACGTACCCTTGAAACTGAATCTAAAATTGCTTTCAGCTTCATTTTCTCACTCGCATGCATCTTCATGCACTCCCTCTTTATAGAACACAGGAGAAACTGATGATTAAGGAATTTATTGTATCCCATAAATATTTCACTCTCTACCAATTTAAATAATTGCTCATTAATGATAATAAGCTTTACAAACCACTCCTTCAGCTTCTCTTTTTCAAATTTTTGAGTGGTAAGTGTACCTTCAGAAACAGATCCTTCGAACTTTGTAAACGATAACAATTATTGGCTTGAAAATGGAAGTCTACATCTCCTTATACAACTTTGTCTATGTCTATTTAAATGAGACGTCGACCCCCCGACACTTTTAGTGTATAGACTTTTGCAGTGCAGACATCTGATCTTGGTAACATTGTTAACTACTAATTCTTCAAAATCATCCCAGACAGCTGACCGTTTCTTTCCTTTATTTGCAGCTAAACCTTCTCCCTCATAACAAATGGTGATGTGGCTGAGGCACCGGCACTAAGGGTAGTTGGGACTTTATCCTCACTAGCAATCTCTAAAGATATGAAACAATTTCATTTATCCTTAAACCTTAGTAAAGAATTTTCTAAGCGGATAAATCATTTACCCATTCAATGTTAGATAGATAGTAATGCTTTCATTATTCAATTTAAATGTCACGCTAAAATTTTGGCAACATCTCCCCTTATCTCTCAAAAATATATTAATCTAGGATTTGATTCACATGTCAACTATCCAAACAAAGTATGGATATTTGATGAGGAAGTAAACGCAAGAAATATATCCAAAGAGAATTATGAGAGATGTACTAAAACAAGCATGTGCGTTTAAATTAGAATAAATGAAAATATTAATATCTATCTAACATTGAATTGTCTAAAAAGAGACAATTTAAAAATTTTTATGCATCCATGAACACACTCAATTTATGTCTGGTAACATAGAAATCTTCAAATGAGCAACTAATTATCCTATACTATAATAACAATATAAAAATAATTAAATCAGTTACTCATTCAATGTTGAATAGATAATAATGCTTTCATTATTCAATTTAAATGTCATGCCAAAATTTCAGTAGCATATCTCCTTATCTCTCCAAAATATATTAATCTTATATTTGATTCACACGTCAACTATCCACACAAAGTGTAGATATTTGATAAGGAAGTAAATGCAAGAAATATATTAGAGAGAATTAGGAGAGACGAACTAAAATAAGCATGTGCATTTAAATTAGAATAAATGAAAATATTACTATCTATCCAACATTGAACTATCCAAAATGGACAATTTGAGAATTTTTATGCATTCGTGAACACACTCAATCTATGTCTGGCAACATAGAAATCCTCAAATAGGTAACTGATTATCCTATACTACAACAAAAATAAAATAAAAATAAAAATATATCCAATAGGCAATTGGTATAAGCATAGATTAAGACTAACTAACAAAAATAGAAAACATCGTATCTCTTTTAGAGTCAATGGGCAGATCTAGTAGTTTCACACTAGGACCCTTGGGCCGACATGAAAGCAGGCTCCATGTCGAAAGCAGGCTAGCCCAGTGAGTAGTCTTAACATTTCTGGGTTGAGCATTAGGATGGTAGACGTAGCTCATCATCCATTTAGGTGGGATTGGTCGGGACAAGTCCCTTAGCTCATGGCTCATCCTACCATGTCTAACCATTATCCTATAGAGGCTTATTTTGCAAGCCGTTAATAGTAAATAGAATCGGAGTTTTGTTTGTTATAGGAAGAAAAATCCTGTGTGTTGCAATCTAATTGGACCACATCATCACACATTACATTTAATGCAGCAATGTGGACAAGTTGACAATCTAGTGATGATAAGTTATGGCCCATCAGATGGATAACTTCTAGCCTAGTATACAAGTGTGACATCCACCTTATCCAATAGATTTTCCCATTAAGAGGATCCCCATCCACTCATCAGATAATCCATACCATGAAAAATAATGTATAGCGGTTAATAAATAACAAAATAAAAGTGTTGTCCACATGATTAGTAGTTGGGATAGATCTTTACATGAGTTGTTCTTAATGTTGGGGCAACCTATTGAATAGTTTGGATGGAGCATCACCATGACATGTTGAAAGTTATCTGTTGGGTGGCCTGTAAAGATATGAGCATTTCTCATCAATAAGTTTCTCAAATTTATTGAGACTTTGTATTATAAAAATAAATATATTTGAAAAGCATAAATGAAAAAAGAACAACTAACCTACAAATTTGATGCATTGGCCCCAAGAATGAGGTTGGTAAACTAATTAGATAGATACTATTTATTAAATAAATGTACCACTGAAAAAGACTTCTCATAGTTCTCCATCTATCCACTTATTTCTAATGTCACGGACGGCGTGCGTGAGTGTGTAAAATAATAATAATATTATTATTATTATTAATGTCACAGACCTTTTTTTTTTTTTTGTTAGCTTGTTAGTACACCCTACTGTAATAGACCTTGACTACCCCAACTTAAATTGATCAAAGGCTTTTAATATGAATGATCAAGACCATTTATATAAAATAGTTCCAATTAATTATTTTATCCATCTGATTCCTATTGATTCTATCACTTCCCTTAGGTAGCCATAACCATCCCATCCATGGCTCGAAAAATGGATGGCTGCAACAAAAAAGGCCAAACCAAAGATGGGTTGGATCATCCAATGTGTGAGATTTTTGTAGTGGCCCATGAAATGTATTTTGGACTTTGGACAGTTCAGATCAATCAATTGGACTGTCCAAATAAAGTGGGGCAATCAAGTGCACTATAACTCATATTGCTATTAGAGCACTGGAACATCTCTCCTTATTTAAATGGTTTTGGTAGTTAGGTTGCCTAAAACCTTTTCTTGAAGCAGCTCCAAATAGACTCCATGTATGTTCTCAACCATTTATTTTATTTTGTAGGTGACTAATTAGAAATTTTCTACTTGTCTTTTGTACAATTGGTTCCTGGTCTACCCACAATGTGGCCCACTAGATGAAAAGCTTGGGTCCTTGAAAATACATCTATTTTTTTAATACAAAATCTACAAGAAACACATTTGGCAACTCAGAAATTGAATAGAGGATAACTGACCATTCCATTCAAATCTGGACAGTGTGATAATTTGATGATTTGATGATAACTGACCATTCCATTCAAACGTGTATGCCATTTCAGAGTAGAGCTTATATCTTCACCATTCAATCATTGTAAAATAAAAAAGAAGAAGAGCAATAAAAATATAAATGTTGAATGGTTAGGATTGTCCCTTCGGTTGCGATTTTTTGGGCATGGACCATCCACGGTGTAATGTCACCTCACGATCAGGTATTGATGTTTCTACCGAACACTGATAACATCCAACCCCCACCCATCTCTAGCCACGAATGAACGGGCAGTAAATCCACATTCCACATTCCACAAATCAATACACTGAAAGAGAGAGAGAGAGAGAGAGAGAGAGAGAGAGAGAGAGAGAGAGATCATACTAGTTGGACGGACGGACGAGGGAGCCTCTGCTGGTCGGGCAGCGAGACGAGCAGAGAGGCAGAGGTCCTCTAGTGGTTGGACGGACGGACGAGCAAATATGAGCAGATAGAGGCAGAGGGCCTCTGCTAGTCAGACAAGAGAGAGAGAGAGATTAGAGACGTGAGAGCCGAGAGGGGCGCCGGAATGCTGGTTGGACAAGAGAGAGAGAGAGAGATTAGAGAGGTGAGAGCCGAGAGGGAAGAGAGAGAGAGAGAGAGAGAGAGAGAGGTTTGTTGGGTCGAGTAGGGAGAGAGGGAGCAGGGGAGAGGGTTTGGTGGGGTCGGGTGCAAGGATAGGGTGGCTTCTCAAAAGGGGAAAGCGATTAGGGAGGTAGGGTTTTTTAAAACATGGTATATATACCAAAAAGGCCGAGTTGGGCCGAGTCGGGCCGGGTCGAGTCGAGTTTCAGACCGAGTCGAGCCAAACTGGGACCTGTTCGAAGTCGACCCGAACTCAGTTTCGAGCTGAATAAAACGGCTCGTCCCAGACCGAACTCAGTTCCGGGTCAGGCCGAGTCGAGCTTTTTTAGGCCGAGTCGAGCGAGTTAACCGGGCTAGCCCAGTTCATGTACACCCCTATGGGTGAAGAGAGAGAAAGAGAGAGAGAATTGACTTTAAGGGATGGATGTTGTACTTGGGGATGGGTGTTATACTTTGACTAGTGTGTGGTTGATTTGAAAGATTTCTTTGGTTTACAAATACGCGGCGTTTTCTCGAAATAGACGCAGGCCCACATCTCATGGCCAGGGTATCGCATTGGCGTGCGGACACGGCGTCGGAACTACGTCGATGGCGCGGTCGCAAGGATACAAGTCTCGGGCTGAGCCAACTCAGATTAACAAGATACAACTCAGGGTCGCACGCAAATGCCGATTACAGGTTGCGGGTTGTCAAAATTCGACCGAAAGGATCGCGGAAGCCTATGGAATGGTATGGTCTAGGATACAAGTCTCACATAAGTACAGAATTTAAACCATTTACTTATAAATCATTTAAAGTTAGCCTCATTTATAAGCATCCAAACGACCCCATGTTGTATTTAGTGTATATCCATGCATTCCATCCATTTTTCTAGCTTATTTTAGGGCATGGTCCTAAAAATGAAGTATATCTAAATCTCAAGTGTTTCATACCAAAGGAAACAATGGTGATTGAACGCCCAAATATCACATTGATCGAAAATATTATGGCACGTTAATGATCAATCACCAATCACTAAAGTTTTCTATTATATGGATCACTTGAGAATTGGTTATGCTTAATTTGTGGCCTTATGACTTAAAGAGAGATGAACTACAGTGACTTGGTCCTATCACAATGATAAGTATGTAGGGAGCTCTTTCATTGTAATTCATTTCCTTTCCCCAAACAGCAACATGAAACTACAATCAACTGTGAATGATTCTTTGGAGAGTTTCGACACAAGCTCTCATCAATATTTATATCTTAAGGACTTGGTTTTTTTTTTACCAGTAATTGCAACCAATATATTTCTCAATGGAATAAAGATTAATAGATTAAGCTAGAAGTGACTAAAATACTGTCAATTTCATTAATTTATAAGTAATGCTCAGTACAATCGATAATGTAAAAAATAAACTGATAAATAAAACATAAAATAAGAAATCAATACTTGAACCACCCATGTGGACAGATGATCTAGGTGAATGGTTAATAAGATGTGACTAGAGTGTTTGATCTTCCAAGTAGGGATTCGATTTATTAGGATTCGACAATGGAAGGTTGCAAGTATTTATCCTACTCATAAGCAAACTGCATTGATGGCGCTGGATAGTAGCAATTTACACTAATTTAAACCTCAAAATGTTCTACACCATGGCTGGACAGAAGCAGAGGGACTAAAATTAAGCTAAGATAAAGGATAAAGATAGTGTTATGTTATGAAGATAGATTGTGCTCGGCGTGAGCATATAGCTCATCATTGTATTCTCCTTTTATAGCTTTTGGTGGCGAAAAAACCCTTATTGGGTTTCCTTTTCAATATAAGATTCTTTATAGCCATGGCATTCAATTGTTCTCTGATCATTCCTACTTAGCCAAGATATCTCCATAAATAAGAAGCCGTTTTCAAATTTCTTACCAACGTAGTTAAAGAGATTTGTGGATCTTTAAGGCCTTGTCTCATCTGGTTGGGTCACGATCCAAACTATTTTCATATCTCCCCATATTATGACCATGAAGATCAGTGGATTTGATGGGACCAGTTTTGCTAGATCCGGATCAAGACCCAATCCATTGGTTCCCATCCGCTTAAATGTAGGTCCAATCTTCGAATCTTCACAATTGTCGTGAGAGTACTGAACGTCTCTGTGAAGGTCTCCTATTTTGCAAGGATTGTGAGAAACAACCTTACCAAGCATATTCGGACATATGATAAGATCCTTCCCTCAGACCCAGTTGGTCTTATATACTTGTCGATCATGCTGCCAGTGCCACATGAATTAGGGCTACATATCATTCATCGCTTCATCTCCTCTTAAGACATGTGTACAATTCTGTGCCACGTTAGCAGATAACATGTCTTCGAAGGAAAATGGGCAAAAGATATCCTTGGGCATGCATACAATTCTATCATTATTAGGCGCATAGTGCCAACATGTGGTGCTATCTTATTTTGTCTACCTGGGTGTGTCAAAATGGGTGTAAACAATGCCCCTACCTTCCTTCGCATCAGGAGATGTGATGGGATATTTGACATTTGGAGTTTGGCAGCCACTTCAACGCTCGACGTGGTAGCATGGGGTTCATGCTTGTCTATCGTGTGCATTAATGGATATGTTGGAGATCACCTGTCATATGTATCATGCTACGAGCTTCAACAATGAGGACTTCTTATAATACAACTCATCACCATGTAAGCTTATCATTGAACCTTTTCCATCATCTCCCAATTCTTCTGTCTTCGCTACTTCTACTCTTTCTTTAACACACGTGGTGGCAACATTATGGAAAATGATGCTCTTTATGGGCGGCGGCCAAAGCTCAAGGCTTAGCCACTATTTTTTATTAAAAATATAAAAATAAATGACCAGCGTCCCACAGGACAATCGGCCTGATACATTTTATTTTTCTTTCTCTTTATTCTAGTATATGCAAGCTTACTTATTAAAAAGATGAATTTTGCACCATGTCTCTTGTAATAGCTGATTTAAGGGAATACAAAATTATATTACAACACGTACTTCTCCTTATTCTTCGTTTTAATTGGTTTGCTTGGCAGTCGACTCTTCTTCTCTCTGTATTGACTTACAAAATTTTGGGTAATATTTCTTCAAATATCGACCATTAATGGGATTCTTACTTTCTTGGCCATTCATATCCTGGAGAAGATATGCTCCTCCATGCAACACTTGCCTAATTATTAATGGCCCTTCCCATGTTGGTGACCACTTACTATACTTTTTATTTTTAGCAAGTGATCGGAAGTATGGTTTTTTAAACCATCTCTCCTTTGTTAAAGCTTTTTACCTTTCACATTTTTTTTTTGTAAGCTTTGGCAATCTTAATTTTGTGTACTTTTAACATATCCAAAGCTTGCAATCGGACACTATCAAGCTCTTCCAGCTTACCAGCATAGCTTTATTGAATTTCTTGGGGAACTAATTCTTATAGGCTATTCTTAGGGAAACAATATTAACTTCCATGAGTAGCATAACATCATGCCATATATCAAGGAAAATGATATGATCCCATTGTTAGTCATTTGGGATGTTCAGTAAGCCCATAACACTTCTGATAATGCCATATGTCATGCTTGGGAGTTGTTCTCTACCATCCATTTGATAATATTCTTTAAATTTTTTTAGTTGACTTGGCCTAAGCATAGTATAGTGTAGAATAGACGAACCTGAACTTATAGGTGGTGGCAAAAGCCTAGATCTGGGCTCCTGAGAATGTTACTCCTCTATCCACTGTGATAGTCTCAGGAAACTTAACTGATGCATAATGTATTCTTTAATGAAATCCATGACTTCTTCCTATCCGACTCCTCGTAACAGTTGCACTTTAACCCACTTAATGATGTAATAAATAGTCATATTAATAAATTTATGGTACTTTAAAGATGGTGGTTAAATTTGGCCAATAATATATGTGGCATATCCTCAAAATGGCCGATAGGGTGAAGCTCTAACACGAGAGTATGCTGCAATGGCCTATGCTTTTAGCAAGCTTGCAACCACTTTGCATACTTCATGCAATCCTTTAGAATGGTTAGCCAGTAGTAGCCGTGCCTTTGAATTAACCACCACATTTTATATCCAACTTGATGGTTCTATAGATACCTTTGTATACTTCTACCATGACCACCATAACCTCCTCTTACTCTAGGCACTTGAGGAAAAGGCCAACAACACCCTTCCTATACAAATCGTTGTCTAAGATCAAGTAATGTGATGCGATCCTCCAGACTGCTCGGTCAATTATGGAGCTTGACCTCATCAAGTATCGGATGATTGGATTTCATCTGTCATCTGTCAATGTTTCTAACGAGGCTATCTCAGCTATTAGGGTCCGTTGTCATGCTGCCGGGAGTGAGTGCTTATGGACCATAAGAAACCTCTTAGTTAAGCCCTCTTACAGTTTGAGGCCTGCTGTAATTTTTATTATCTCATTAGCATTAGTATTGAATTCACATGGTATGTACCTCAATAGGTGTTGAGGGTCAAATATTACATATTAGACCCCAATTATTACCTGATTTTATGAACATGATACTGTTTAATGCTATATTTTAATCATGTTTGTGTTGCAAGGTGAATCCAGAAGCCTAGACTGAAAAAGGGTACTAAAAGCATGGATTTAATGCTCAAAAATTATCAAGGCAAGGGATGGACCCCAAGGGACCAAGATCGAAGAGTTTATACGCCAAAGATCTGAGAAAATCAAGTAATTGAAGTCCAAGAGGCCTAAAAGTCGTCCTAAATGCAAGATAACAGGGTTCCCACCATCTGTTTGGCTAGAAACTTTATATCTAGCCTGAGCACCATAAATTAACCATATACGTTAAATTTTAGTCATTGGATCTTTGTGGAAGTGGCCCAATAGATAGATCAGCCCATGATTCATTGATGTGAGGCCCACATGATATCTGGATATGCTTCAATTTTAGTCTTAACCCCTTAAATGAGGTGGAAAATGGATGGCAAAGTGAATTTCCCACACACATCACAGTGGACCTAACATGATAAGGTGGGAGTGCACAGGCGCTGCGCTCCCACACTGCACCGGACAAAGAGTTGGGTCAACAACATGTTGACCTGACCCATCTTCACACGAGCATCCAGCGAGGGATGGTGTCTTGCCGGCTGGTTTCAGTGGGCCCCACCCATCGTCCCAATGGACAATCTGGACCACCATCTGCTCCAGGAGGTGGGGATGACCCTATCCAAGATGTCCTTTTGGCCCCATATACACGTACACACGTGGATCGTCAGAAAATGCAGGATGAACAGTGAGTTGATTTGATACAGTGGACCGCAACAAAAATCGACCAAAACCACTCCTTTTCGACTGGTTTTTCACCAGGAATCTAATGAGTGGGGTGTATTTTCTCGAAAATATCACTATGGGACCCACCGAGTATCACAGTGTAGGAATTTTCGAACCGTACGCATGTCCAGTTTTTTGGGACATTGCGGGCTGTTATGGGGCACCGTTTGTGGTTGGATGGTTGATCCAAACCGTTCACAATCTTCAGAGGGGGTCTTTACCCCAACCATGAAGAGAATGTGTTTTATTGACGTCTTTTGGCTAAAAAATTCACCCAAGCGCAACCGAGTTTACGCATTTCGATTTCGATGAGCATGTGCTGCGTAAAGGCTTATTGCCTCTCCACTTACTTCTTCCCACCGACTCCAACCATGAACTGCCCCTTGCTCTCTATAAAAGGGAGAGGGAAAGAGAGAGCACAAGCATCTTAGACGTGAACAAGGAAGGGAAGAGAGAGAGAGAGAGAGAGAGAGAGAGAGAGAAGTTTGGGTCGGCTAAGAGTTTACTCCTCCTTTGTTGAGTTTTTCTTCCTTAATATTTTTCTGAGATTTAGCATGATCATGTCAAGTTAAACCTCTTAGCTAGGCCTAAGAGGTGAAGCTTGTAGCGTGATGGGTAGTTTTCTACGCTTTTGATTCATACTATGTTAAACTCTCTTTGATTATAGTTTGATTATATGAAATATTCATATTTTTTAATGGTTTGTTGTGACATAAATTATAATGGATCTGCGATAGCTTTGGATATTTTCTATGCATGTATAGAGGTTATAGTCGTAGGAATCCTGTTCTTCACCATCATCTCATGGACATGGATGGATGATGGAATCCTTCCCTATGTTCATAACACTCTCAGATTGGTTGTGAATTGGTTAAATTTTGTTGTTTGCTTTGTCTCATGGGCATGATTTTGTGAAGGAATCAATTCTAATTTTCATACCTCTCGTCTATTGAAAACTAGATCAAAGAAAGTTCATATGTGATTTTTAATGATTTATCCTCCAATTGAATGAAGATGGGACTCTGATTCCAGTTGAGTTCGTGAATCAAGAGTAGATCCTCCTGATCTCTACAAATGGATCCTTAGAAACCCTAGTCTCCCACCTTTGAATTTCATAAGTTTTAGTTAAAGTAATTCACAATTATTCACTTAATTCTTCCTAGTTTAGATATAACTTCTTCTAGTTCTAGTTCTGGTTACTTTCAAATTAGGTATAAGGTACAGTCCATGTGGATTCGATCTAGGTCTTACTGAGATTATTACTACATTGTGACCCTATACGTGGGGTGGTGAACAAGTTCTTAGCACCGTTGTTGAGGACTGACTGTTACGTTTTTCTGAGATTAACTAGTTTTAGAATTAGGTTAAGATTAGGGTTTTCTAACTTTAGGTTTAAGGTTTATTTTCTGTTTGATTTTTAAAAACTATCCTAACTTTCTAATTTTGTAGGACTCTGATTGTAACATCACGAAAAAATCCGTACAAAGACCCGAGTACCATCTCAGGTAGAAATCACTAAGGACCAAATCCTTTAGAAATTAGACGAGAATTAACTAAGTGCTAAAGTAGATTTTTGGTGAAATTAGCATTAATCACTTTAAATACGATCTGTAAGACCCAAACCAAGTAGAACCATTAACGCTACGTTACCTAAAAACTTAGTATCCATCTCAAAACTTAGTTGCTCTCGGAAGCACCATGAAACTCCGTATCGGACCTAGACTGCGCGTCAAAAGTCTGATTACTCCGAAACTATACGGTTATGACCGCCTTGCTGGACTTAACAACCATTACAGAAATCAAGTCTTAAAGGTATCCAGAAGCACACTGAAATTACGGTGAAGACCGCTTTAGTTGAAGTAGGAATAGGTCAGAATATCCTAAAGGGGGGTGAATAGGACTTTTTAAAGTTTTTATAAATTATTAAAGATCCTTTTCACACTAATCCTATCATAGAGTATTGATTAGGATTACTCAACCTTAACTCTACTGGCTTCCAAGCCTGATAGAGGATCCAATCACAAACTATTTAAAAGACAAACAATGTATAGATGAGATTGTGATGGATATGACTGTGTGTACATAGGATGTGATCATATATAAAGACATGCAATGCAATCACATAAATGAAAGATAATATTAAACTCAAACACGGTCATTTTATAGTGGTTCGACGACTTGTCTACTCCACTCCCGGCTTCCACACTTAACCCTTGAGTGACCAGATTTTACTAAGGAGGTTTCCCATGGTTCACCTCAAACCTAAGGTTTTAAATCAGGTTCACCTTCAACCTTTACAGAGGTTTCTACTCGGTTCACCTCAAACCCTAGAGTTTTACTGGCGTACTCCTAACCAGATGTTTATGCCCACACAGGACAAGGGTCCACACAATGCACCCTCAGGTTTCTACTCGGTTCACCTCTAACCCTAGAGTCTTACTGGTGTACTCCTAACTAGATGTTTATGCTCTCCACAGAGCAAGGGTCCACACAACGCACCCCGCACGTACACTCCAGTCGGAGGCCTCCTTCGAGGACTTCAAATGGTGAGCAACACTTAAAACTCAATCCTAAAAAAGAATGATCATAAGTGTCCTCTGGACTCTTAGTACTTACAGATAAGTTGATGAGTCCCTTTCAGCACAATGATGAAGACCTTCTACTTGTTGATGAAGAGTCTTCAGCTCCCTTGATCCACAACATGAAGATGTATATATGCTAGGCTTAGGTTGGGCCAAGGTTATGATGGACTATCACTCTCTAAAGGTTTTTCTATAAGGAAGATAGAGAGGTTTCCATCATCTATGCATTCAAGGCATCCAGCTTAATGATATGTCATTAAAGCAGTAGCTGAAGGACCCTTGAATGCGGAAGTTCATTCCCCAATCCACTCTATAAGATATCAATGATAAGGGTGGATTGGAGGATGAACTTCCCGAGAGAAAGGGCTTAGGTAAATGATAGGAAGGTTAAAACACTCTAAAGCACTCTCTACTTTCTCTGCCAACAATAAAGATAACTCTCTCTATTTATAGGCAAAAGATTCCAACGGATATAAACGATCATATTTATGATGGAGTTCGATATCATCGATCAGTCGTCGATATGATCGAGCATATACTCTCAATTGTATCGGCCGACCTCTCGATGATAAGAACTCAATTGTCATTTCACTTTTGAAAACCTTCTGCCAACTGGTCGATGGGATCGAGACACACATCGATGATATCGGATTTCGAACTCCGATTCCATCGAGTGATGGTTCGATCTATCGACAGTTGAAAAATAAGAGAGAAGCCTTGAAGAATTTCAGAATCACAGATATGATCGGGGAACCAGTCGATGTCATCGAAATTTGTACATCGATCATATCGGCGACCTTTCGATGGGATCGATAAATCGTATAAATTTTACATGAAGCTTGCTGGACGAATTATGTCCTGACTCGATCCAATCGACTTGGTCTCGATATGATCGATATATGAATATCGATTTATCGACAGGCACCCCAATCGACATTAAAAGAAACCTGAAATTCATGCTGGAGAGAACATGCGCCCCACAGTCGATATGATCGACTGACTCCCGATATGATCGATATTTGAGTTCAGATTGAATCAAACAGTCATCGATATATCGAAGCAATTGATAGTTTTCTTTAGAAAATAGGGGCACCGAAAAGCAGTCTGTCGATACGATCGATCCACTTCAGATATGATCGATTTTTAAATATCGATGATATCGACTCGAAGGTCGATATATCGATAAATCGTCCAGAAGATTGTTTGATTGTTGGACGCTTTTTGTCCTCACTCGATTGTATCGATTGATATGCCGAGGACATCGACAGAGCTGGTCGATCATATCGAAAGGGGAATCGATATAATCAACAGTGTAAGAAAAACTTAGAAAATTTTCTTTTGGATAAAAAGTTTTCTTACACATAAACCCTAAGATGTTCTTGTTCATTTTAAGGGTTTAATCACCTAGTGTTTTGGGACATGGGATGTGAGGCTATGATTTACCTTTTCGTGAGCTTCCATACATCCAGATGAGGCAGACGCTTGACTTGATCTTCTTGTTAGGTGCTGTCGTCCGACTGACTCAACATACAACGTAATTGACAAACCAGGGCACGTAATAGGTGCACTTTCACACACAACTTGAGCCTGGAGTGAAGTGTGTGAGAAACGCGAATATCTTTAGGAGATGAACTGAAACTTAAGTGAATTGAATCATTCACTTGCAGGTCAAATCTAAGGATTTAGACCGTTATATTTTGACCCAATTACACCCTCAGATCAGGAAAAATGTCCAACATATGTCAGGGTATTTATGGCCTTAATCGAGTGTCGGTGACTGTTGAACTGAAACCGGTCCCTCGCAGTCTATCCCCAAACCAGATAGGACCAAAAACTTAGACTGACCTAGATTCAATGTTAGGAAGCTTAGGTCCGACAGCATATAGAAAAGGGGCCTCCATAATAGCTCCGTTGGACCAAAACGGCCAGTCTTTGACTATAACCTAAGTATACCATGGCCCTGGGGCCATTCCCATCAGTTTTAGGCCTATATAAGGGCCTTAAACCCACTCTCTCCCATTCCATACGAATTTACAAAACCCCAGGACAGAGGAGAGAGAAAAGAGAGAGAGTTGGAGTTATTCATGGGATTCGATCCCTGCCACTCCTCGTGCTTAACCACTGTGTCTGTATTGCAATTCTGGTGATTCTGACTGCATTCTTGAGTAATAAATCCTAACCCTAATCTATTTTAGACATTCAAATAGAGTAAATGGTGAAATAACTAACCTATTTCATGTTATAGGTTATCGTCGCCCTATAGACAAAGACTTAGGGTTTAAACTGAGTTCATTATGAGTCTACCGGTGAAAGGTGCGGATTATAAATGTTTAGGTTATGGTTTTCGAGGCTTTCAATATCAGTAATGATGTATGACTAACTTAATTACTGTCACATGTGCATAGATGCGATGTTTTCTATATATTATGTATATATGTAGAATATGTTGATTTTAATGCATTCCAAGTGTTTGTTGAAATGTTTGAATGAGTATGAAATTATGATTTATGCTTTCCATATTCATTGACCAATAATACATGATTGGTGTACATATGGTGAATCCCTTGTAAAGGGATTTGCTATAATACATGTTATAACTACTTTATTACATGTATATGATATGTGTAGCCTAAGTGTTTGATAAAATGTCTGAATGTGAAAATGTTTGTTTAAATGCATGTAATGAGAGTATTGAGATAAGATTCTCAATTCCTTTATCTATGGTTATAGTATCCTTTATATAACCCATTTTACTAATATGTGAGTTAAGGATGAAATACCTATGTACGGTAACATGTGTAGTATGTGTTTTGTCGAATTGCTCAAGTAAGATTCATATTTGATTTTAGTTGTTACATGTTTTCTTTGGCTACTACATGCGTATACTGTTGCTTGGAGTGTGTTTGGGGCTACTGCATAATCCAGGCGATCGGTAATGATTTTTGAGTTAGTGGCTGAGGTCGTTTCACCACACCAAATAGGTTCGAGGAATCCGAGTCATACACTGCTAGTCGACAATGGTTAGGCCACATGGAGTGCTTATGTGCTCCATGTCGATCAACTCAATGTACGCTCATACCATTCGAGCTTGTCAAGCAACCCGATTGGCCTAATATATGTTCACCATGTATGGACACTACTGTTTAAATCTAAGGTACCAACTTACTAGTGTTAAGCCCGTTTAACCTTGGTACCTCGATCCGCTAAGACTCATAAGCTGGGCATGGTTGTATGGGACACTATGGTCGTGTTGTCGGCCTACACTGGGGTGACAAGCCTCCCTGTAGGGTCCAGTGAGCAACCTAGACTCGTGAGCTGAATGCGGTGGTATGAGACACTGTATTCAAGCTATCGGCCTATGATCAGGTGATGAGCCCATAGTAACCTCAAGTATACACTAGAAACTACATTGAGGTGACGAGCCTTTCCATAGTAAACTAGAGTATTGAACCAGGCCTGTGCTAAGGTGACGAGCCTCTCCGTAGTGACCTGAAAACTGCCTATCATATGTGACTCTTAAGATTAACGACCCTAAATAGATCATTATTTAGGTAAGTGATATAAAGGAAGGTGTCTTAGCTTCTCAATCCTGCTGTATGAATATGCTTGATTAAGAACTTGGCTAATCACACACATGCACCGCATTACATGTGCCTTTGGGGTTGGAGTTGAGCACAGCAGGAGTGTTGCATGCCACGATCGTGAGATGATGTCGCAGAGGGAGTGTAGGCGAGGGCATTCTTCATTATTACATACCATCCTTGCATTAATAAGAGTACTTAGGACCTGATTGTCGTACTACTTTATCATTACTGTTTGACTGATTTAATAACATGTTAACATTTGCTTCATAGTTCCCCTGAGTTGATCACTCACTCTCACGTTCTGAGATGGTGCTTTAAACATTAACCAGACCCTGTTGTAGATGCAGATGATGGCGATGCTTTCAAGGTAAAGTCGAACTTTTACGATGATGAGGAGGAGTTCTCCTACATGCAATTATCAGGCAAGTCTATGTAGACCATGCTCTGATCGACGGGGTTACAGGGATGCTGATTAGACACCATTACACTTATTATTTTTGCACTTTTGGAATGCCCATGTATATTTATTTTGTTCATTTTTAGAGTATACATGTATTTACTTAACCTGGTAACATGTTCACACTCTAAAGACCTACATCAGTTTATATACTTTATATATCTATCACAGTCTTCCGCTTATGAAATTTAACTGTCTCTGGAGTATGATATGTTATTTTGGTATAATCTCACTCGTGTTTAAGGCACTAATACAGACAACATTTAATCATCATTATCTATATTGCATAAGTGATATGTTGGAACTCGAGAGTTGGGCTCCTGCTCGACCCCTAATTTTTAGGGTGTTACAAGTTGGTATCAAAGCATGATTTGGATTAAAATGGACCTGACTTATGGTCACACGACGCACATTGACATATTCTAACTTAAGAGGATGCGATATATTGTAGAAACAGTTGTAAGATTCCTAGTTTATTGATAGAATTGACTGAAGTTGACCCTTAGAATCGAGGCCCGTACGCATCTGAGATCATGCATGGTGACCCCAGATCTTTACTAGGCCGTCAATCGATAGGATTAGACAATAAATTGACGCGTTACACTCTCAAATAACCCAAAACACGTGAATATACACGAGATAGGACTTGAAATGACTTAAAACGGACTAGGGGGCCCAAATAGTGCAAATCGGGGGGATCCGAAGTGGACCCCGCACACATACTACACCTTGGGGGGGATGGCATCTCCCGTGGGGTGAGCTCGATCCGGGCCATCGGGCTTGGGGGGCCGGCACTTGTGGGATGTTGTGGGGCCCACGAAATCACGTGGGGACCCCTTATACCCCTCCGGTTTGCTCCCCTCTCCCCTCTTACACACCTCCAAGCTTTCCTTTTCCTCTACAAATCCCTTTTTCCCCTCTCAAATTACCCCTTCACTCTCATCTTCTTCCCTTTTCTTGTACCACCTCCACTACTTTCTTAAATTCACCTTCCACAACTACCTATCTCCCTAAATCCGTCTCATTTGAGTATACAAACACTCCTTTATGTCTCAAAAATCTCAAAGTCCAACAACTCATCCTATCCCTCCACCTTATTTTATTTCAATGGCTCTTTTCAAGCTTGTAACAGCCATTTTCTCCATTTCCATGCTTCTTTCTCTTATGGGAAAGAAGAGGGCTTCCACAGATGAAACCGGGCCTAGTCGCCCTACTCGATCAAGGAGGTAGACAGGTGCCGCCGCAAGTGTGAGCATCGATCGGGAGATAAGGACAAAGTGAGATCTCGATCCCCACGCTCCGTTGAAAGGGCTCTGCTAGCGAAGTTGTCTCATGAAAAGTTTGAGGGTCATAAGGTCTTTTTTGAAGCTCACGTGGATGAGAGGATCTTTGTGCAATATTTGGTGATGGACCGCCTGGTGGATGCTGGGTGGGGTACCATATTTGAGGTTAAGACTCGGGTAAATGTGAACATTGTCTGAGCCTTCTACGTACATATCCAAGAGTCAATGCTGGAGCCTTTGTAATTCAAATTTCTTATGGGAAGGCGAGACCTCATAGTCAATGTTGGCTTGATAGCTAGAATCATGGGAATGCCGCTTGACGAGGTCCATGCTAGTGAGAAGAATCTCACAAGTGCACGTGAAGGGACCACCGCACATGATTCCTTTGTGGCTAACTAGTCCATTGAAATCTAAAAAATAGCCTCCTAGCGTACAAAAAGATCGACGATTTTCACCTGCTCCACCACATCTTCACGTACAATGTGTACCCCAGGTAAAGTAATCACAGCGAGTGTACGCGCTTAATGATGGACTTCTTGTACTATGCTGGGCAGGGAGATAACCTGTGCCTACCTACCTTCGTCCTCCGAGAGATAGTCCTGACCGCACGCTCTACTAGGATGGCCATTTCACTCCATTTGGCCGACTCATATGCAAGCTTACACGTGAGTTCAGCTACAAACTTGGCGCATAGATTCTGGTGCTGATCCATTTCATCAACGAAACTACTCTCAACAACATGGAGATTGGGCCATGACAGCGTCGAGCCCGACTTAACGAGAGTGAAGATGAGACAGAGAATGAAGAGGAAGAGACTAATGAAGAGGGTGGCGATGAGATAGAAGAAGGGTAAGAAGGAGAGGAAGAGGAGGCCCAGGACATTTATGAGGGCTCTCCTCCTGCTGCTATGCGAGAGTGTGACAATGATCGGGCTGTCAAGGAACCCGCTTGGCTCAACTTGAGGAGGGCCAACCCGCCCTGAGGCAGGAGATCCAAGAGACTCGGGCCGAAGTAAGGTAAAAGTGGAAGATGAGATCCTTTCGACCGACCCTTCTAACTCTTGTGAGACATGTTTGGACTGCTCCCCTGAATTGAATGATGATATGATTCGGAAGATGAACGAGTCACTGGATATAACTCAGGGAATTGAAAGAATTGAAACCATCTAGTTAAGACCACTATCTGAGTTGTCAACCCTTGATAATATAATGCCTTTACTAGATGGTACTAAAGATCAGAGTTTTCACATCAATGCGTCGCTTATTGATCCTCAATTTGTCTGTACAGGGCAAGAACAAGAGAGCATGCGTCCATCCACTTCCAGACACGATGTAATCCTTAGGCAGATCGTCACAAACTTTAATGAGGAAAATAAGTCACTCTCAGCTGAATTTTACAACTGTTTAGATGATTGATTGGCACACTTTACAAATTCAAACGATCCTATAATGAAAGAAATAGTTAATGCATCACAAGACAACACCTCGGTGGTTATCACTGACTGAGAGAACCCTTACTCTGAAGCTCCTTCTTCCCCATATCCTAACCGTTTACCACTAAGGGAGGAGGAGCTAAACCGGAGTCTAAAACTTCTAAATGTGTTAAGATTACATCACTTTTTAAGAATTTTTCTAAATTTCATCTATGTGTAGTCTCTGGTTTACCATGGAATACTAACATTGACACTTTTCCTGTTACAGATGAATCATATATACTTTGGATACCTCAAATGATTCGACGATGATTTTTTGCTGAGGTCCATCAATTTCTCCAGAAATTCATGTTCCAGGGCATCCAAGCCTATTGCAAAAATGGATTTTGGATGATCTTGTTGAGAAACCTTCTGAGAAATTTATCAAAATATTAGTTGGAAGAGGAACCTTGTGACATGATTGAGTAGTTTTTCTCCTTCTTTCATAGGACTAGAGTAGTTTGCTTTTTGTCGTTCTAAGATAGTCGGCTTTATGCTGTTAGGATAGTTTACTTTCTAGTCGTTCTAGGATAGTTTATTTTTGTTGGTTTCACTCTTGTGCTGACCCACTCTCACATTGAGATCTCTTTGGAAAAAGCCTCTTAATTCCTTCATCAGGTATTATCTTTCCATCATTTTTCTTTCAATTTTGTTGTCTCACATGCATTACATGCTTATATCTTTTACATTGAGGACAATGTAGATTTTATTTTGAGGATGGGAGATTAGGTTACCTAATCAGTATTTTCTTAGTCTTGAACAAAAATTATGAAAATTTGTGATTTTCTTTTTAAGAAATTCTTATGAAGTCGAAGTGATTTTAAAGGTCATCCTTGATTTCAAAAGTATAAGATACGTAATGTTGGTAATTTATGACTCTTAGATTCAGTTGCTTGTTAGATTTCACAGATAAGTTTGAATTAGTAATCCATGATTAGAAGTCTTAAACATTGATTGAGTCATGATTTCACATGTCACACCTAGCTTACACATTAAGACTTCAGTTCGATATTGAATTATTAACTTGGTAATCATTAAAGCATGGAAGGAGCCAACCTGGGGAATTTGTCCATCATGTTCAACATGAAGAATTGAATATATATATATATATATATATATATATATATAAGAATACCCAACTAAAAAATAGTTGTAATCAAAAAGCGCTACCTATTGAAGATCATTGAAAAGATTGAACATAGTGTGAAAGTCATCGATGGAAAAATCAAAAGCTGAATGAATGAAAAGATGAACTATAAGGTAAGTTTTGGTTTAGTTTATGGTTATCATGAAGGCTCTTTTGATTATTAATGTTATCATGAAATAGAGAATTGAACCTTTGATTGTTATAAGCTTAGGTTACACTATACACCCATGGAACTCAATGTTTAGAATTGTTCTAATTGATGGATTAATACTTTAAACTTAGCCATGAAGTTTACTCTGTGCTTGAGTCTAGGAGAAAGTAATGCCAATATTGATGTATCTTAGAATTCTAGTACCTATATTATTTTTTAAAAATCAGTCGAGTTTATATAAATTATCCTGTGATTCTCAACTTATTTTTCGCATACTTTTCTTAGGACTAGAAAAATGCTGGTGGGGGATTGTGTTGAGGGTCAAATATTACATATTAGACCCCCAGTTTTTACCTGATTTTATGAACATGATATTGTTTAACACCCTATTTTAATCATACTTGTGATGCAAGGTGAATTCAGGAGCCTGGACTAAAAAAGGGTACTAAAATCATGGATCTAACGATCAGAAATCATCAAGGCAAGGGACGGACCCCAAGGGACAGAGATCGAAGAATTTATACACCAAAGATCCAAGAAAATCAAGTAATTGAAGTCCAAGAGGCCTGAAAGTTGTCTCGAATGTAAGAGCATAGGGTTCCCACCATCCCTTTGGCTCAAAACATTATATCTGGCCTGACGACCGTAAATTAATTGTACACGTCAAATTTCAGCCATTAGATCTTTGTGGAAGTGGCCCAACGGACATATAAGCCTACAATTCACTGATCTGGGGCCCACCTGATATCTGGATATGCTTCAATTTTTAGTCTCAACCCCTTAAATGAGGTGGAAAAATGGATGGACGGAACGAATTTCCCACACGCATCACAGTGGAACCCACATGATAAGGTGGGAGTACACAGGCGATGCGCTCCCACACTGCACTGGACCAAGAGTTCGGTCAACAACATGTTGACTTGACCCATCTTTACGTGAGCGTCCAGTAAGGGATGCTACCTCACTGGCTGGTTTTAGTGGGCCACACCCATCATCCCAACAGACGATCTAGACCATCCATCTACTCCAGGGGGTGGGGACGACCCTAGCCAAGATGTCCTTTTAGCCCCACACACACGTACACACATGGATCGCCAGAAAATGCAGGATGAACGATGAGTTGATTTGATACAGTAGACCACACTAAAAGTTGACCAAAACTACTCCTTTCCGACTAATTTTTTGCCATGAATCTAATGAGTGGGGTGAATTTTCCTGAAAACATCACTGTGGGGCTGACCGAGCATCACAGCGTAGGAATTTTCGAACTGTATGCACCTCCAATTTTCCTAGACATTGCAGGGTGTTGCAGGGCACCATTTGTGGTCAGATGGTTGATCCAGACCATCCAGAATCTTCAGAGGGGGTCTTTACCCTGGCCATGGAAACAAAATGTGTTTTATTGACGTCTTTTGGCCGAAAAATTCACCCAAGCGCAACTGGGTTTGTACATTCCGATTTCGATAAGCATGTGCTGCATAAAGGCTTGTTGCCTCTCCACTAACTTCTTCCCACTGACTCTAGCCATGAACCACCCCTTGCTCTCTATAAAAGGGAGAGAGAAAGAGAGAGCATAGGCATCTTAGACGTGAACAAGGAAGGAGAGAGAGAGAGAGAGAGAGAGAGAGAGAGAGAGAGAGAAGATTGGGCCAGCTAAGAGTTTTCTCCTCCTTTGTTTAGTTTTTCTTCCTTAATGTTTTTCTGAGATTTAACTTGATCATGTCAAGCTAAACCTCTTAGCTAGGCCTAAGAGGTGAAGCTTGTAGCGTGATGGGAAGTTTTTTACGCCTTTAATTCATACTATGTTGAACTCTCTTTGATTATAGTTTGATTATATGGAATATTTATAGTTTTTAATGGTTTGTTGTGACTTAAATTATAATGGATCTATGATAGCTTTGGATATTTTCTATGCATGTATAGAGGTTATAGTCGTAGAAAACCTGTTCTTCACCATCGTCTCATGGACATGAATGGATGATGGAATCCTTCCCTATGTTCATAACTCTCTCAGATTGGTTGTGAATTTATTAAATTCTATTGTTTACTTTGTCTCATGGGCATGGTTTTGTGATAGAATCAATTCTAATTTGCATACCTCTCGTCTATTAAAATATGGATCAAAGGAAGTTCAGATGTGATTTTTAATGATTTATCCTCCAATTGAATGAAGATGGGACTCTGATTCCAGTTGAGTTCATGAATCAAGCGTAGATCTCCCTGATCTCTACAAGTGGATCCTTGGAAACCTTAGTTTCCTACCTTTAAATTTTACAAGTTTTAGTTAAAGTAATTCACAATTATTCCCTTAATTCTTCCTAGTTTAGATACATCTTCTTCTAGTTCTAGTTCTAGTTACTTTCAGATTACGTACAAGGTACAGTCCCTGTGGATTCAACCTCGGTCTTACCGAGATTATTACTACATCACGACCCTATACTTGGGGTGGTGAACAATAGGACATCATCAAAGTCGGCCATCAGTTGTACGACCTTCCTGTAATACAATAATAGTGCCCAACTTATGCACTTGTACTGCTCAGCAAGATGATTTGTCACCAATAACGAATCATCAATAATCTCCACCTTTCTAACTCCTAGCTCTATTAGGATTTCTAGCCCGATGATCAATGTTTTATACTCGGCCTAGTTGTTCGTGCATTCAAATTCCAGCTAGAAAGTGTAATCTTTCCACTTCTTATTTGGGGAGAAAATGATGATACCTGCTCCAAACGAACGTTCTATTTATGACTCGTCGAATATAATTCACCATAAGATAAGGTGAAAGGCATGTATCCCTAGGATGTCCATTGGAATCTAATCATCGAACCTTATATGGCGATTGGTCAAAAAGTTAGCCAGAGCTTGCCTTTTTAAGATACATATATGAAAGTAAATCCAGACAAAGCCAAAATCCATTTACAATTCTTATACATAAGATCGATCATATGAGCATGTATTTAATTGGGTTGGTCGATGAGATAACGTGGACCATTCTTGTCATCAGATAATGGCAAAGCTTGGTGGTGGCAAAGAACAATGATAGACATAACTTTTCAATGGCCGAATATTGTCATTAACATTGTGCAACATTCAAGATAAGTAATAAATCGCTTGTTCTTTCTTGTTTTCATTTTCTTGCACGAGAAGCACTCTGACTGACTCATCCATGGCCAAAATATACAATCTAAATGGCCAATCTTTCCTTGGGAGAATTAGTATTGGTGGATTAGTGAGGTTCTTCTTTAGCTGATTAAAGGCAATGTGATGCTCAGCCTTCCAAATAAATTCTTAGTAGGCTTTTAACTTGATAAACGATGAGAAGGCTTTGATCTTCCATATTGAATTTGAGATATGACGTAAAAAGTTTATTTGGTCAATGAAACTCTACAACTCCTTGCTCTTGGAAGAAGCAGCTTCAAAGATTGCTCATACTTTATTGTAATTGACCTCAATACATCGTCGATAAACCAAAAACCCCAAAAAAATTGCCTATAGAGACACTGAACACATAGTTTAAGGGATTCATCTTCAATATGTGCTTTCTCATGTGCTCAAACAACCTTATTAGGTCAACGAAATGATCTTCAAAGTTGATCGACTTTACGACCACGTCATCGATGTAGACTTCCATGAATTTTCCAATCATGTCATGAAAAATGACATTCATAGCCCTCTAATATGTTACTTAGTGTTCTTGAGCCCAAAAGCCATCACAACTTAACAATAGGTCCTAGTCGCCCTGGACATCAGAACATTTTCTTCGGAAGTCTTCTTCGGCGATGAAGATGTAATTGTAAATAGAATGGTTTTCCATGAACAACATTATCTTATGTCTAATGGCTCTATTAACTAACCGATCTGCAATCATCATTGGATACTTGTCTTTTAGGGTTACTAGATTTAGATTTCTAAAGTCTATACAGATCCTTAGCTTCTTGTTTTTCTTGATAACAAGAACTATATTAAAGATCTAGTCTGTATATCAAATCGGTTTGATGAACCCATCCTTCAATAGTCTATCAACCTTTTTTATCTTGAGGGTAACCTCAGGGGTCATCCTTCTTATGGGTTGTTTGAATGGCTTAAATCCTTCCTTAATTGAAAGGTGATGCTCAACCAAATCCCGATCTAGCCCTGACATCTCGTGGTAGTCCCAAACAAAACAACGTCTGTACCAAATTTCACTATCAGAGGTTTTTAATCAAATTCACATCTAACCTTTACAAGCATATATTCCCCTTGGAGGCCTACATAAGAACTTGCCCACGTACTCAGTCATGTCGATGGCCTGTGCAAGGATTTACCAAATACACACCCATGTCGGTGACGTACTCAAGGACTTACCCACATACCACTACGTGAAAAATGGAAAAAAAAATGACGGATTTAAAGACGGTTCTGGACCGTCTCTAAAATTGCTTGGTTTAAAGACGCTTTAAAGACGACTATAAACCGTCTATAAAATTAGGGACGACTCCTGACCGTCCCTAATATTGTCTTTAAATGTTCTGCGTCCGCAAATATTGTCTTTGACCGTCTTATATACCTCATCTGAGACGGTCAAAGACCGTCCGCATTAGAGATGGTCTTCGACTGTCTTATATGTGGTCATCTGAGATGGTCACTGGTAGTCCGTATTAGAGACGGACATTGGCCGTCTTTTACTTGTAATCTGAGACTGTCAAAGACCGTCTCTATTAGAGACGGTCCTTAGCCGTCTTATTGCCCTATCAAAAATCGTCTCTATTAGAGACTGTCAATGACCGTCTCTATTAGAGACTGTTACTGACCATCTCTATTAGAGACGGTCCTTAGCCGTCTTATTGCCCTATAAAAAACTGTCTCTATTTGAGACTATCGAAGACCGTCTCTATTAGAGACTGTCATAGACCGTCTCTATTAGAGACTGTCAATGACCATCTCTATTAAAGACTGTTACTGACCGTCTCTAATAGAGACGGTCTTTAGCCATCTTCTAGGACCGTGGAAGACCGTCTGTATTAGAGACGATCCTTAACCGTCTCTAATGTTCAGGTATGACCTCCAATAGAAAATAGTTGAGTTAGAAAAAATAATTAATAATGTTTTTTAAAAAAAAAATGTGATTTTATAAAAATCTACATTTTGAAAAAAAAATTAAGAACTTTGAATAATGTTGATAACTTTGAAAAATATATATTTCAATAAAAAAATGATATTTTGAAAAAGAAACTATAAAAAATTAAACAAAATTGTGAAAAAATTGACAAATTGTAAAAAAATATATATTTTTTTAAAAAAAGAAAACTAGATTTTGTATTTTGACAAAAAAAAATTAATAAGTTATATAACAAGATTTCGATAAAAAATGATATTTTGAAAAAGAAATTTTAAAAAATTAAACAAAATTGTGAAAATTTTGCCAAATTGAAAAAAAAAAAAAAAAAAAATTAAAAAGAAAACTAGATTTTGCATTTTGACAAGAAAAATTGAAAAGTTAAATAACAAAAGTGATATTAAAAAAATGATATTTTGAAAAAGAAAATTTAAGAAATTAAACAAAATTGTGAAAAAATTGACAAATTGTAAAAAAATATATGTTGATTTATTTGTGGATCCATTAGTTGAGATTTTCATTACTTATTCGGTTAGGAAATTTTAAAAAAAAAAAAAAAAATAGAAAAGTTAATCACAGATGTATGGATTTTTCAATAGCTAGGGAATCATGTGCATGGCAGGACTAACCACATCAACAGACATAGGCCACTTGTATAGATTTATCAGGAGATTCAGGACATTAATCACATATGCATTAGAACATATTCCTTAGCATTGAAGCAACTTTAAAAGAGCATAAGAAAACAAGATCTTAGAAAGGATTTGCATCGTTTGGTGATATAAATGAAAAAAAAAAAAAAGTACCAGTTATCAGTTACCTCTTTGATACCCATAGCATATGTTTGATGTTGTGCATGCCCCTTCTCTCACAGTTTGTGGTCTTTGATTATTTTCTGCAAACATCATAAGAAAGAAAGTGACGCTTAATTAATGAGTTAGACATGAAATATTGACCTGAAAAGTTTGGAGGTTGTATGGAAAATAAACATTCTGGTGAGATTGAGAGAGATTGAGAGAGAGAGAGAGCAGAGAGAGATTGAGAGAGAGACACAGAGAGAGTGACAAAAGGCATAAAATGGCTTCCACGAAAGCCATGGAAGATGGAGAAAATGCGAAGAAGTAGCTGTCCAAACTGAAAAAGGGAGATCTAGGCATCGTAGAGGGATGCTTCAAGCTTCCCAAAGATGTATTTTCAAGGAGAAATAAAAATGGAAAAGTGGAATGGAGCACCTCACGATTTCAGCTTAATTTGGGATTTTTTGGAGCTCCAAATGATGAAATCTTCAAGAGGAAGGGCTGCCAACTTCAAAGGAATGATGGATGATGGTCGTTTTTGGCCAAGGAGGGATCTATGGATGATTTACAATCCTGGATTTTGAAGATGGTTGCTGAAATACGAAAATAGGGCTATGGGGAGGGCTGTTTGTGAAGGAGAGGCATGTTTTGGGGGTTTTCTTTGGACGGGACACCTATGGGGAGGGTGTACATGTCATTTAAGGGTGTGTGCCCGAAAAACACTTCAAATGGGCCCACCTGTATGGCGATGCATCGCCGACCGGTGATGCATCCGATCGGTGGGGCCAGATGGGTTCGGTCCCCCATGGTCCAAGGACCCCAGATATGTACGGTTCGACCCCTAGTTCATTGTATTTTGACCTATATAAGCCCAAACATGTGTTCGGGGCTTTCCGCGACCATTCCGCAATCCCGAATACCAAACCCTATGATGCAGCATATGATTTTGGGATAGAAAAATCTAGTACATTCATCTAGACCCTTAGTTGCTAAAGAAAGTGAAGTTAGAATAACCTTATGGCCATTTTTCATGAAATTTTACTATTCACTGTAAAATTTTGTGAAAGTATTATTTTGTGTTATTTTCACATTAGATTTGATGCCTAACATGAAATGGATAATAAAGAAATGAAGATTGGAGTGGTGAGAGGAAGAATTTTGAAGATTTTTGGTGAAATGGGGTTTTTAAGCCCTGCCGATTGAATACATGAGTCGTGGTCATCCCACGGCCCAAGGATTCACTTTCATAAGTTTAAAATCATTCAAAGAACATCTCAACCCGACTTCCTACGACTTAGAAGCTATTCGGGTTGCTTCACGCGACCCGAGATGCGTTACAGACTCGATCATGCGATCGATTAGAATAGACTCCGCCTATTGGCGAATCTGCGATCGTAGAAATGTTTCTAGACCCTTCTCGCACCCACCTAAGTCAAGAAAAGCGACAGCGTACGTCGCGAGACCATAACCCAGGCCCAGTATACTCTTATTCATGCTATGATACTAACTTGTAACACCCTAAAAATCGGGGGTCGTGTATAAACTCAACTCCCGAGTTCCAGACCGTCACTTATGCAACAAAAATGATTATGATTCAATGTTGTCTGATTTAAAGCATTCACATGAGTAAAATTATACCAAAACTGCAATTCATACTTCAGATCCAGTGATAAAAGCAAGCGGAAGACTAAACAATATATATATCACTGTATGGAAAAATAAAGTAGATCTCATTTGTCTCTAAAGTATGAATACATCTCTGAGCCTCATAAACATATACATGAAAAAAATCAAAATGTTCAAAATAGTCCCACTGAAGTCCCATCAACCCAGGTCACCTACGCAAAACCATCATGATACTGCATGTACGAGAACTCGTCCTGATCCTCGTCGATGTCTGGCTCTGCCTCCTGGATCTCAGCATCACCTGCATCTACAACAGGGTCTGGTGGGTGTTGCAAACACCATCCCGTAACGTGGGAATGAGTAACTAACTCAGTGGAATCATAGAGCAAAGATTAACATGTTCACAATTCAATCATGCGATAATAGTAAAGCAGTAAATCAGACAATCCTAATACTGTTGTTAATGCAAGATGACATGACGTGATGTATGCCCTCACCGACGATCTCCCTCATACGGCACCATCTTACGACCGCGGCATGCAATCGTCCCTCAAGTGCTCCACATCTTCCAGGCACATGCAATGTTATGGTGATATGATTTCCTAGTTGTTATTAGTCCATTCAAACAGCAGGATTGGGAAACTAAGGTACTTCCCTTGTATCAATCCCAACATAGATCCTGTCTAGGGTCGTCACTCTTAGTAATCTCATACGAAGTATATTTTTGTAGGTCACTGCAAGGGCTGCCAGGGCTGTTGCACGCACTCGTTGCACCGCTCCCCCATCACCTTATCAATACAGGCCTACTATACTCTACTGCTACTGAAGGGTCGTCGCCTCCCGTAGACTCAGAATACGCTCGCGGTCACTACAAAGGACTCGTCGCCTGATCAGTGTAGGCCGACAGTTAGAATATAGTGTCTCATACCACCATAATCTGCTCACGAGACTAGGTGCTCACTGGTCACTACGGGGAGGTTTGTGGCCCCAGCGTAGGCCGACAGCTCGACCACGGTGTCCCATACCACCATGCCCGGCTCATGAGTCTTCGTGGATCAAGGTACTATGGTTAACAGGGTTTACAATGATAAGTTCAGTACCCTAGGTTCAAGCAGTTATGACTCATACAGGGTGAACATACATCGGCCAGTCGGGTTACTTGACGGGCTCGACTAGTGCGATTGCATCTCAAGCCGAACGACATGAAGTGCGTAAAACACTTCGCGTGGCCTAACCACTGCCGCCAACTCCAGAACACGACTTGCATTCATCGACGCATCGTTCGTGGCCAAGACCAGCCAACCACGAATTCGCTCGGTTACCGACTGCCTGGACTAAGTAGTCCCAAACACATATGAATTCACATCAGCAATTTATGTAGGAGTATTGGAATTGAAATACAATCATGTAAGCATGTTAACACATGTTATAACATTCAACTTAAGCAAATCTTCAAGCACATATATTTCATGCATAGTATGGAATCATGTACATAGTCAACATGTAGGAAATCATTTATGTCAGCATATAAATTGAGAAATCCATCTCAAATTAATTCATAACATCATTCAATTCAATACTTACTAATACAAACATTTATACAAACACATACACTACACACTTAAGTCTACATATGGCATGTCGACCCGAAGTGCGCAATTAGGCGAATCTCTTCGCCAAACTAATTATGCACCTATTCCTAACTTCCTAATGCGACAACAAACTATGTCAATCACATCAACAAAATATGAATGTAAACTGTACTTCCTACAAATGACTAAAATGCCCTAAATCTCATATTCTTCGTTGATTTACGAAACAGGAAACGGATAGCATGTTGTACATGTCAAACGGCGATGCCGTCGATAATCTACTATTAAACGACATTGAAAGCGTTGGAAACCGTCAATCAAAGCGTCTAAAATCCTCACCTAATCTCTTGTAGACTCGTGATTTCGAACGGAGCGTATACGCTTCGTCTACTGCAGTAAGAGAACCTGATTTACGAGTTACGTTAGCTAACACGCTATGAATCTAAGTAGACCTTAAATCAGCAACTTCTAGGGTTGTTTCATACCTGAAAAAGTAGAAGAATCACCAACCAGGTGATTGGGATAAGCTGCTGAAGCACGTGCAATTAGCGGCACGAAAGCGGAAAAAAAATCCCTCTACTCTCTCTCTCAAACTCTCAACTTTTCTCTCTCCCAAATCTAGGATTTTGCAATTTCGGATGGGAGAGAGGAATGAGGGTTTCAACCCCTTTTATAAGCTTAAAAATGCCGAAAACAGGCTCCGGAACGAAGTTTACTTAGTGCATATCCAATTCAGGGCTGTTTCGGTCCAAAAGATGCTTTCTGGTGGTCCCCTGGTCGAATGCGATCGGACTTAAGCTCATGCGTACCAGATATAGCACCTATTAAGTTTTCAGTCCGGCAGGGTTCACAGATTGCACGTGGCGGACCAGTTTCAGTTCAGCGGTCACCGCACGTAGATCAGGGCTGAAAGTCTCATGATATAAAATAGAAATTTTTCCTGATCCGAGGGTGTAATCTGGCTGAATTCTGACGGTCAGAACGCTTAATACTGACACGTCAAGTCGTGAGCCAGATTTGAATTTTAAATTCCAATTATGTCCCTATTCGCACTCGCTTCAGTCCGGGCTCAATGAAATAGCCTGTGATTATCGGTTGGACTTGATTTTCGAAATGATTGTCAAGTCCAGCTAGGCGGTTCTAACGGTCTAAGATAGGAGGTATCGGACTTTCGACGCGCGGTCTAGATCCAATACAAAATTTCAAAGTGGTCCAGAGAACAAACCTGCTTAGAGTTTGATCCGAGGTTATAGAGTATTATAGAGCCATTGGTTCTACTTGATTTGGGTCTTGTAGAATGTATTTAAAGTGATCAGGGACTATTTCCCAGTTACTTTAACGTTGCGCTAGCTAACTTACGCTTAATTTCCATAGGAATTAATCCTAAGTGGTTTCTTTGGCTATGGAATTGGGTTCTAAGCGATTTTCCAGATGTTTTAGTTGACCCACTACCTAAGGACGTCAAATCCTAGATTGGCCAAAATCCGGGGTATTACAATCTACCCCCCTTAAAACACAATTTTGTCCCCGAAATTAGCGAAGGGTAAGGAGTACTTTTTCTAAGGAAGGTTCAAATCCTATTTAATGACCTAACCATATGTACATCCTAACTCAAATGTTTCGATCCTGGGCCAGTGGGAAAGAGGCCAAGTACTCTTCCGCTGCGCCACTCTGATCGAACGGCAGCGTTGACTAACCTAACTGGATTGGACTCATTACGTTCTACCCCCCTTAAAACTTGGTTTTACTTAGGGTTGAAGAATCTTCGCATCGATCCGTATATCGGAACGAGGCGTAACTTAGGGGCTATCCTTAACCTAAAATGGAAACAACCTTTCTCTACAGGGTTTTCCTTACTAATGATGCGTTCTATGGCATTGGTACCTATGATCTTAGAGATGAGCCTAATCTCTATTGTGGTTAAGTTTAGGGGCAGGTATGAGTTGGTGGCAAGATATCAAATTCTCTACTGGCTTTAAGTCCTCGCCATTTCCCAAAGACAAAGCAATTACTTTTTGTTATATGTGGTCGAGCCAACGCGGAAGAAAAGTTGTGTAGTGGGTCTGAGCCGGATACATAGACTTTCTGCCTAGAACAGAAATTTATTGTATCAGTTCTTAATCCTAAACGATGCCGATCTTCTGCTTGATCAGGGCATTGGATTTATTGGCAACTACCAGGATTGAGAAGTCAATTCAAACCGCGAATACTTCGCAGATAATTACATTTCCTTTACTCCGCGTTCCCGAATGTAATAAGCCCTTTGGGGAAGGCAATTCTAAGGAGCATGCTTGTACATTCTAAGTTCAATCTGAGGGATTTATCGAAGGGATAATGTTCTACTTCAACCAAATCTAACCTACAATTCCTTAGCATATACAGGCTTTACACTACTTAAAGTAACTAGTAGGCTAGTCTGTAACTGAGTAGCTATAATCTAAAGCCTAAGATGATACGTGAAATGGTTCCATACCATTTCTACTACAGGGAATTCTTCTATTGCTTAGGGTCAAGATTGTCTAAATGGAATTGGATTTCTTATGTCGTCAGACCCTTCAATCTGCGTCCTCAACTCCCCCATCTCACACGGTGCCATGCGATACGTCGGCAGTGAGACGGGCGAGGAACTAGGAACCAGATCGATAGTGAAATCGATCACTCGTCGGGGTAGCAAGCCAGGGATCTTCCTGAACAAATCCTTAAACTCGCAAACAACTGACGTATGCTCAAGCATTTGGGTACCAGCATCTCGCAATAAGGTGGCGTAACTAAGTATGCGGAAAGGGAGATTTACTCGCACTGGAAACGTGAAGGATGTACCCTCTGGCTCGTAGGCTGTCACTATACGAGTCTCGCAGTCAATCTCGGCCCTCGCTGCAGTCAACCAGTCCATGCCAAGAATGACATCGAGATAAACCAGAGAGGGATCGACGACGAGATCTAAAGCCATCGTCTTGCCCCCCAGATCCACCAAACAACCCTCACACATCTGGATGGCATCTGTAAAGGACCCGTGAGCTGTATAAACTCGCACCCCGTCCATAGTAATGGTCTGTAGCCCAAGACGCCCAACTATAGCACGTGATATCAAAGAAATCGTGGAACCAGTGTCCACCATCACGAGAATAGGAGTACCTCCAATATGGGCAGTGACCTCAAAGGCTGAATGCTGAGAAGTCTGTGTCGCAGCTGCCTCTGCTGTCAAGGCATGTACCAGTGCCTGCTGTGGTCAGTTCGGCCGCTGCACCGTGGGCCATGAAGGCTGCCTGATCTGCGATACCGGAGGTCTGAAGGAAGGGTGCGTAGGAGCCAACCGTATAGGCGGCGTCGATATCGCCTGTGGACGTGTACGGTCGATCTTCTGCGGTGGCGAGAACCCACTATCCCGCATCCTAGAAAAACAACTCTGCGCCAAGTGGCCCTCTCTCCCACAATATGTGCATAGTAAATCAGAGCGCCGCATCGGGGGTACTGGCATGGTACCCTAGTAAGAGGGTCAACGCGAGGCCTCTTGCCCGCAGAGGGCCTGTCCTGTATCTCTGGTCATGGCCTAGAAGCAACAGGGCCACGAGATCGCGCAAGTCAATCCACATCCTGCTCTGCCCACATGGACATGTGAATCAGCTCCGCATAGGAGGGAATACTCACGCAGCACATCTTCGACCGAATATCCGGTCGCAAACCCTCTGAAAAGTGCCGTATGCGCATCTGCTCATCAGCCAAAATAGTCGGGACGTATCTGCCCAACTCCGTGAACCGATGCTCATACTCCGTGACTGTCATGGCTCCCTGTCTGAGGTGGAGAAACTCATTCTCCCGGTCATGCCTATACGTCTGGGGATAATACTTCTCGTGGAAGCGGAACTCAAACGCTGCCCATGTCCATACATAATCGGCGGCAACGGTCCGCAATATGCTGTCCCACCACAAGCTGGCCTCTTGCTTAAACAGGAATGTAGCCAGCTCTACTTGCTCAGCCTCTGTGCAATGTAACATCCGTAAAATCTTCGACACACGGTCGAGCCAGTACTCAGCCTCCTCGGGTCTGTGAGAACCCGTAAAAGTGGGAGGCCGTAAGCGCTGAAATCGTTCTAATAGGCCCCGTGTATCTGCGGCATTCCCCGCAGGGTAAGCAGGTGGTGCAGGATGAGCCATGCCCTCATCCTAGGTGTATATATAAGCATCCTCAGCTGGATGCGCAGGTGGTGCAAGTGGAGTCACACCCCCACCCTGGGCTAGTGTCCCCATGATGGTAGTCAGAAGCTGCTGCTACTGCTGCATCATAGCCAACATCTGCTCAAATCTGTCAGGAGGTGGAGCAGGCTGTGGCGGATGCTATGTCGAAGTAGATGCACGATGAGGCTCTCTGACTGACGGGGTGAACGGCGGTGGTCCAACTGTAGGACCAGCAGCATGCTGAGACGCACGAAATGTCTCAGGAATCGGGCCCACAGCAGGGTCCGCACGAGTGTCAGATTGCGAAGGAGTCTGATCCATATGCTCACTCAACGCAAGCCGAACTATGCTCTGCGTAACCTTAGGCGGCATTCTCTATATTCAAAATAGGGCACAACCTTGTCAGTCTCAATAGCACAAATACACCGCAATCATTCACACAAGGAGTCAAAGGCATTTCATGCATTTCATTTAATCAAAATTATCACAATACGAGGGATACATCCTTACAAGCATCATGACGAGAAATACATGGGAACTAAGACAGTTAAAATTACAACAGCAACATAAGCAAGGCACTAGCCCTAACAGGCTTACACACAGAAAGCAGAAAATGACTAACTACTAACAACAACATCATAAGTCGCATTGCTAGTCTGAGTCGGATGACGAAGGAGGAGCACCCTTATCCTGCAAGCAACACAGGATCGCCTTCAAGGTACGAGTCACCTTGCCGAATTTCTTCTTTATAACGGCCTTGGCATCCTCGACTTCAGCGCGAAGTTCTTGAACTTTCCTTCACAAGGCGATCTGACTCTCCTCTATCCGAGCAATGCGATCATCGCTAGTAGCCTGCGCAGAAGGAGGAGGGCTCTCATCTGTATCCTGAGCCTCCTCTTCTGCCTCTTCCTGAACTTCTTCCTAAACTTCTGCTCCGGGTTCTCCCTCACTTTGATCTTCCTCATCATCGAAGTTATCCTCGCTGTCCTCCTCAAGCTGATTTTCACGGTACTGCGACCCAATCTTCATCTTGACCATAGTCGACTCATCAATGGTATGAATCGAAACTGGCAATTTCGGCCCAAGTCTGTAGGCAAACTCAAGTGCAATCTTGCAAATCAGTCGGCCAAAAGGAAGCGATTTAGATGTTCTTCTTGACTTGGCTATGAGGATTATCTATCGTAAGATGAAAGTGGCCATGCATACATTCTCTCCCTGGGCCACTAGATATAAGAAATCGACCATAAGGCGTGTACATTCATTGCGATTGTCGACCTAGGATAAACATTGTAAGTGCAGATATGGTGCAGCAGGCGCAAATTATCAGACATATACGTCACCTTGAGGCTATTATTAGGCTGCCATGGAACCAACTTACCGCACAGAAACCTGGTGCGACGATCTCGCTCACATCTACTCCTCAGATTCTTCTCACTAGGATGAACATCACCAAGAGGCACGTTCAGAAGTTACGCAATCAGTCGCACATCAATCGTAGCCATCCGATCTCTACCAAAATGGATTTTAAACTGTAATGGCTCCAAGGTAGGATTCTGGATACTAGCGTAGAAGGCACGGACGGTGCTCACATTAGCACGAGCGCGAGCTTCAAAGATCGGACCCCAATACGCAGCTTCAATGCGCTCGAACAATAAAAATTCACCGAACAGTCGCCCTTCCACGTCCGCCTCAAACAACACTTTACAATCAGTGTATTGACCGTGAGGCATCTCTGATAGAATTACTCGCCCAAGGTGAGCATGGGGATCCAAATCCTGCTTTGTACGGCACTCTTAGGCTGTAGCTGGACCTGTGGCGGTGCTTGAACTTGCGGCACCACCCCGTGGTCTTCTCGATTGAGCAGGGCGACTTGGCCCAGCCTCGTCTACTGCAGTCTTTCTTTTACCCATCAAAGATAAGATGGTGAAGAGTCACAAAAGGCCTAAAATGGCTTTCACGAAAGCCATGGAAGACGGAGAAAATGTGAAGAAGTGGCTGTCCAAACTGGAAAAGGGAGATCTAGGCATCGTAGAGGGATGCTTCAAGCTTCCCAAAGATGTATTTTCAAGGAGAAATGAAAATGAAAAAGTGGAATGGAGCACCTCACGATTTCAGTTCGATTTGGGATTTTTTGGAGCTCCAAATGATGAAATCTTCAAGAGGAAGTGCTGCCAACTTCAAAGGAAAGATTGATGATGGTCGTTTTTGGCCAAGGAGAGATCTAGGGATGATTTGGAATCCTGGATTTTGGAGATAGTTGCTGAAATATGAAAATAGGGCTATGGGGAGGGCTGTTTGTGAAGGAGAGGCATGTTTTGGGAGTTTTCTTTGGACGAGACACCTATGGGGAGGGTGTACATGTCATTTAAGGGCATGCGCCCGAAAAATACTTCAAATGGGCCCACCTGTACGGCGATGCATCGTCAACCGGTGATGCATCCGATCGGTGGGGCCAGATGGGTTCGGTCCCCCATGGTCCAAGGACCCCAGATATGTACGGTTCGACCCCTGGTTCATTGTATTTTGACCTATGTAAGCCCAAACATGTGTTCGGAGATTTTCGAGACCATTCCGTAATCCCGAATACCAAACCCTATGATGCAGCATATGATTTTGGGGTAGAAAAATCTAGTACATTCATATAGACCCTTAGTTTCTAAAGAAAGTGAAGTTAGAATAACCTTATGACCATTTTTCATGAAATTTTACTATTCACTGTAAAATTTTGTGAAAGTATTATTTTGTGTTATTTTTGCATTATATTTGATGCCTAACATGAAATGGATAATAAAGAAAGGAAGATTGGAGTGGTGAGAGGAAGAATTTTGAAGATTTTTGGTGAAACGGGATTTTTAAGCCCTGCCGATTGAATACATGAGTCGTGGTCATCCCACGGCCCAAGGATTCACTTTCATAAGTTTAAAATCATTCAAAGAACGTCTCAACCCGACATCCTACGACCTAGAAGCTATTCGGGTTGCTTCACGCGTCCCGAGATGCGTTACAGACTCGATCATGCGATCGATTAGAATAGACTTCGCCTATTGGTGAATCTGCGATCGTAGAAATGTTTCTAGACCCTTATCGCACCCACCTAAGTCAAGAAAAGCGACAGCGTACGTCGCGAGACCATAACCCAGGCCCAGTATACTCTTATTCATGCTATGATACTAACTTGTAACACCCTAAAAATCGGGGGTCGTGTATAAACTCAACTCCCGAGTTCCAGACCGTCACTTATGCAACAAAAATGATTATGATTCAATGTTGTCTGATTTAAAGCATTCACATGAGTAAAAGTATACCAAAACTGCAATTCATACTTCAGATCCAGTGATAAAAGCAAGCGGAAGACTAAACAATATATATATCACTGTATGAAAAAACAAAGTAGATCTCATTTGTCTCTAAAGTATGAATACATCTCTGAGCCTCATAAACATATACATGAACAAAATCAAAATGTTCAAAATAGTCCCACTGAAGTCCCATCAACCCAGGTCACCTACGCAAAGCCATCATGATACTGCATGTACGAGAACTCGTCCTGATCCTTGTCGATGTCTGGCTCTGCCTCCTGGATCTCAACATCACCTGCATCTACAACAGGGTCTGGTGGGTGTTGCAAACACCATCCCGTAACGTGGGAATGAGTAGCTAACTCAGTGGAATCATAGAGCAAAGATTAACATGTTCACAATTCAATCATGTGATAATAGTAAAGCAGTAAATCAGACAATCCTAATACTGTTATTAATGCAAGATGACATGACGTGATGTATGCCCTCACCGACGATCTCCCTCATACGGCACCATCTTACGACCGCGGCATGCAATCGTCCCTCAAGTGCTCCACATCTTCCAGGCACATGCAATGTTATGGTGATGTGATTTCCTAGTTGTTATTAGTCCATTCAAACAGCAGGATTGGGAAACTAAGGTACTTCCCTTGTATCAATCCCAACATAGATCCTGTCTAGGGTCGTCACTCTTAGTAATCTCATACGAAGTATATTTTTGTAGGTCGCTGCAAGGGCTGCCAGGGCTGTTGCACGCACTCGTTGCACCGCTCCCCCATCACCTTATCAATACAGGCCTACTATACTCTACTGCTACTGAAGGGTCGTCGCCTCCCGTAGACTCAGAATACGTTCGCGGTCACTACAAAGGACTCGTCGCCTGATCAGTATAGGCCGACAGTTAGAATATAGTGTCTCATACCACCATAATCTGCTCACGAGACTAGGTGCTCACTGGTCACTACGGGGAGGTTTGTGGCCCCAGCGTAGGCCGACAGCTCGACCACGGTGTCCCATACCACCATGCCCGGCTCATGAGTTTTCGTGGATCAAGGTACTATGGTTAACAGGGTTTACAATGGTAAGTTCAGTACCCTAGGTTCAAGCAGTTATGACTCATGCAGGGTGAACATACATCGGCCAGTCGGGTTACTTGACGGGCTCGACTAGTGCGATTGCATCTCAAGCCGAATGACATGAAGTGCGTAAAACACTTCGCGTGGCCTAACCACTGCCGCCAACTCCAGAACACGACTCGCATTCATCGACGCGTCGTTCGTGGCCAAGACCAGCCAACCACGAATTCGCTCGGTTACCGACTGCCTGGACTAAGTAGTCCCAAACACATATGAATTCACATCAGCAATTTATGTAGGAGTATTGGAATTGAAATACAATCATGTGAGCATGTTAACACATGTTATAACATTCAACTTAAGCAAATCTTCAAGCACATATATTTCATGCATAGTATGGAATCATGTACATAGTCAACATGTAGGAAATCATTTATGTCAGCATATAAATTGAGAAATCCATCTCAAATTAATTCATAACATCATTCAATTCAATACATACTAATACAAACATTTATACAAACACATACACTACGCACTTGAGTCTACATATGGCATGTCGACCCGAAGTGCGCAATTAGGCGAATCTCTTCGCCAAACTAATTATGCACGTATTCCTAACTTCCTAATGCGACAAAAAACCATGTCAATCACATCAGCAAAATATGAATGTAAACTGTACTTCCTACAAATGACTAAAATGCCCTAAACCTCATATTCTTCGTTGATTTACGAAACAGGAAACGGATAGCATGTTGTACATGTCAAACGGCGATGCCGTCGATAATCTACTATTAAACGACATTGAAAGCGTTGGAAACCGTCAATCAAAGCGTCTAAAATCCTCACCTAATCTCTTGCAGACTCGTGATTTCGAACGGAGCGTATACGCTTCGTCTACGGCAGTAAGAGAACCTGATTTACGAGTTACGTTAGCTAATACGCTATGAATCTAAGTAGACCTTAAATCAGCAACTTCTAGGGTTGTTTCATACCTGAAAAAGTAGAAGAATCACCGGCCGGGTGATTGGGATAAGCTGTTGAAGCACGTGCAACTAGCGGCATGAAAGCGGGAAAAAAATCCCTCTACTCTCTCTCTCAAACTCTCACCTTTTCTCTCTCCCAAATCTAGGGTTTTGCAATTTCGGATGGGAGAGAGGAAGGAGGGTTTCAACCCCTTTTATAAGCTTAAAAATGCCAAAAATAGGCTCCGAAATGAAGTTTACTTAGTGCATATCCAATTCGGGGCTGTTTCGGTCCAAAAGATGCTTTCTAGTGGTCCCCTGGTCGAATGCGATCGGACTTAAGCTCATGCATACCAGATATAGCACGTATTAAGTTTTCAGTCCGGCAGGGTTCACAGATCGCACGTGGCGGACGAGTTTCAGTTCAGCGGTCACCGCACGTAAATCAGGGTTGAAAGTCTCATGATATAAAATAGAAATTTTTCCTGATTTGAGGGTGTATTCTGGCTGAATTCTGACGGTCAGAACGCTTAATACTGACACGTCAAGTCGTGAGCCAGATTTGAATTTCAAATTCCAATTATGTCCCTATTCGCACTCGCTTCAGTCCGGGCTCAATGAAATAGCCTGTGATTATCGGTTGGACTTGATTTTCGAAATGATTGTCAAGTCCAGCTAGGCGGTTCTAACGGTCTAAGATAGGAGGTATCGGACTTTCGACGCGCAGTCTAGATCCAATACAAAATTTCAAAGTGGTCCAGAGAACAAACCTGCTTAGAGTTTGATCCGAGGTTATAGAGTATTATAGAGCCATTGGTTCTACTTGATTTGGGTCTTGTAAAACGTATTTAAAGTGATCAGGGACTATTTCCCAGCTACTCTAACGTTGCGCTAGCTAACTTACGCTTAATTTTCATAGGAATTAATCCTAAGTGGTTTCTTTGGCTATGGAATTGGGTTCTGAGAGATTTTCCAGATGTTTTAGTTGACCCACTACCTAAGGACGTCAAATCCCAGATTGGCCAAAATCTGGGGTATTACAGTGTGTGTGTGTGTGTGACTCGATTCGAAACTTGACTCGAAATCAGGTGTGTGTGTGTGTGTGTGTGTGTGTGTGTGTGTGTGTGTGCATCTATATATATATATGGACCACAAATGAATCATATCCAAAGATTAAATGGACCACACCACAGATAAGGGGAACATATTGGAGGCCATGAAAGTTTTGGATTGAGATGATTTTTGTTTTTCCCCTTCATCTAGGCATGTATGACCTAATAAACAGATTGGATGCTAAATAAATGGTATAGTGGGCCTTACAAGGATTTAAATGATGGATATCCAATCACTATTGTTTTCATGTGGTGTGGTCCGCTTGATATTTATATACCTCTCATTTTTGGCCCCACCATATGATGTATGTTTTATATCCACACCTTCCATCCATTTGGAGAGATCGTTTTAAGGCAATATCGAAAGAACGAGTTAAATCCAAAGCTCCAGTGGACCCCAACACAAAAAAAAAAAAAAAACAGTGGGACAGTGACGCCCACCATTAAAAACTTCTAAAAGCAACAAAAGTTTTATATATATTAATATGATATTTGTGTTTTCCATTATTTAATGTATTTTTTTTAACTTTTGAAGGAGTTGGATTTCAAATAAACATTATGATGGGCCTTCATATAGTTTCAACGGTGGGAATCACTCTCCTCACTGTTTTCTATGGTGTGGTCCACTACAGATTTATATCTGTCTCATTCTCTGGCTCATGATTTAAAACGATATCTCAAAATGGATGGATGGTGTGGATATAACAAATACATCATAGTGGGGCCCACAGGATATAACAATAGGGAATGGATTGGCTACTCCCCTAACACCCGCCAATGGCTGGTGGTCGGTGCTATGTGCGCCACACCATGATGTATGTGTTTCATCCATGCCATCCATCTGTTTTTACAGATCATTCTACGTTACAAATCCAAGAATGAGGTATATCCAAATCTCAAGTGGACCACATTACAGGAAACAGTGTTGAATGAGGGTCGACCATTAAAAACATTTTGGGGCCCATAAAAGTTTTGGATGAAGCTGATATTTGTTTTTTCTCTTCATCTGGGTCTGTATGACCTAATCAATAGATTGGATGTCAAATAAACAGTATAGTGGGCCATAGGAGGATTTTAATGATTGATATCCAATCACTATTGTTTTCATATGGTGTGATCCACATGAGATTTGTATCCCTCTCATTTTTGGGATCAAGCACTAAAATGATCTGTAAAAATTGATGAACGGAATGGATGAAACACATACGTCATGGTGGGGCCCACAGAGCACCAACCATTAGGGTGGGCCCCATTTCATCTCAAGTGGGCACCCACATTTCGTTCCAACGCCCCCTTTTCGCGCCTCCATTTCATTGCAGCGCCCCTGCAAAGAGCCCTCTCGCTCCTTTCTCTCTATCTTCTCCGCACCTCTCTCTCTCCCTCTCCAGCTCGACTCCCCACCTCTCCCTCTCCATACATCATGATGGGGCCCACAGAGCACCGACCACCAGCCCTTGGAGCTGGGGTAAGCGCGAGTAGCCAATCCGTTTCCTGAGAGACTTCAAGTCTCTCTCTGTCCTCTCTCACTCTCTCAATCTCTCTCACTCTCGCGCACCCTCTCTCTCTCTCTCTCTCTCTCTCTCTCTCTCTCTCTCTCTCTCACGGTCCTCTCTCTCGCGCATCCTCTCTCTCTGTCTCTCTATCTCTCTCAGTCTTCTCTCTCTCGCGCATCCTCTCTCTCTGTCTCTCTCGGTCCTCAATTTCAATTTTGAAAAAAAAATCATGATTTTATAAAAATCTAGATTTTGAAAAAAAAAAAATTAAGAACTTTGAATAATGTTGATAATTTTGAAAGAAAAAATAATTTCGATAAAAAAATGATATTTTGGAAAAGAAAATTTGAAAAATTAAACAAATTTATGAAAAAATTGACAAATTCTAAAAAAACATATATTTTAAAAAAGAAAACTAGATTTTGTATTTTGATAAGAAAAATTTAAAAGTTATATAACAAAAGTGATATTTAAAAAATGATATTTTGAAAAAGAAAATTTTAAAAAATAAACAAAATTATGAAAAAATTGACAAATTGTAAAAAATATATATTTTTTTTAAAAATGAAAACTAAATTTTGTATTTTGAAAAGTAAAATTGAAAAGTTAGATAACAAAAGCGAGATTAAAAAAATGATACTTTGAAAAGGAAAATTTTAAAAATTAAAAAATATATATTGTGAAAACATTGACAAATTGTAAAAATATATATTTAAAAAAATTAGATTTTGTATTTTGACAAGAAAAATTAAAAAGTTAGATAACAAAAGTGAGATTTCGATTAAAAAAATGATATTTTGAAAAAGAAAATATAAAAAATTAAACAAAATTGTGAAAAAATGACAAATTGTAAAAAAATATATATTTTTAAAAAGAAAACTAGATTTTGTTTTTTGACAAGAAAAATTAAAAAGTTATATAACAAGATTTCGATTAAAAAAATGATATTTTAAAAAGAAAAATTTTAAAAATTAAACAAAATTGTGAAAAAATCGACAAATTGTAAAAAAATATATTTTTTAAAAAAGAAAACTAGATTTTTTATTTTGACAAGAAAAATTGAAAAGTTATATAACAAAAGTGAGATTAAAAAAATGATATTTTAAAAAAGAAAATTTAAGAAATTAAACAAAATTGTGAAAAAATTGACAAATTATAAAAAAAAAATATTTTTTAAAAAAGAAAACTAGATTTTGTATTTTGAAAAGACAAATTGAAAAGTTAGATAACAAAAGTGAGATTTTAATGATGTGTTATATATCCTTGCCACCCCTATGTTTCTCCAACTCATTTTTAGGCCGAGTATGAAAAATTGTGTAGATTTAAATCTTAAGTGGACCACACCACTAGAAAGAGTGATAATATGGTACCTCGCCATTAAAAATTATAAAGAACCCATCGTAAGGTTTTAGTAATGTATATTTGCAATCCAACTTGTTGATAATGTAAAGAAGATCTAGATGAAGGTACTAAACTACAAAGATCAAATTGATCGAAAACTTTTGTGGCCTTCAAAAGGTTTTTAATAGTTATTCATCATTGTTTTGATTGGTATGGCCCACCTATGATTATTGAGTTCTTATGATTTGAAATCACATCCCAAAATATGATGGAAAAATACGTGGACGATGTCGATATACATAAAATATATCAAGGTGGGCCCTAAATGTTTATTTTCCATCCAATCTATTCATAAGGTCACAAAGACCTGAATTAAGAGATAAAACAAATTTCAAATTGATCCAAAACTTCTATGAGGCTGTGACCCTAAAAAGGCTTTTAATGGTGGGCATTCAATCCCCACTGCATTTTTCAGTGTGGTCCACATGATATTTAGATCTACCTTATTTTTGGTCTCAAGCATTAAATCGAGGTTTTCAAATGGATGGACGATTTGGATATAAAACATGTCCCATGATGTATGTACGAACGGCATGCTGCACGCAGCAATGCAGGCACTTGCACGGCACGCTGCATGCCGTGTATAGCAAGTCAACCCAGAACAGCTAGCGCCTCGAGCTCCGAGTTGTACGAATGACTAAAATGGGAATGGAGTGGTCGGTGGTCTGTGGGCCCCAAAATAATGTATGTGTTTCATCCATGTCGTCCATCTTTTTTTCCTGGTCAATTTATGGTGTGAGACAAAAAATGAAGTTTATCCAAATCTCAAATTGAACACATTACACAAAACAATATTGAATGAGAGTTGACCATTAAAAAAATTTTAGGTGCCATAAAAGTTTTGGATCCATCTATTCTTTATTTATTCCATTCATTCGGACCTTCATGAAATTAACAGATTGGATTTCAAATAAATAGTACATTGGGCCTCAGTAGGATTTTAATTGTGGATATCCAATCACAATTGTTTTCCTGTGGTGTGGTCCACCTGAAATTTATATCCCTCTCATATTATAGGTCAAGTGCTAAAATAATCTTTAAAAATGGATGAATGGAATGGATTAAGAACACAAATCATGGTGAGTCCCACAGGGCACCAACCATCAACCACCGGGTGGGTGGCAGGGGAGTAGCCAATCTGTTTCCGCTTAAATGAGATAAACATCGTAGGGGCCCCATAATGAAGTATTTATTATATCCATACTGTTTATCAATTTTTTTGTGATCATTTTATGGCATTTAAAAAAAAAAAAACAAATCATATTTAAAGCTCAATTTGTCATCCACGTTTCAAATTGAATCGAGTTGGACCGAATTCGATCCGACACGGTTCGATGCCCAGCTCTATTGGTCATCCAACCTGTTCAATAGATCACAAATACATGGATGAAGGGAAAACTAAAATATCAACTTGATCCAAAACTTCAGTTGCCTCCCAAAAGTTTTCCATGGTGGACGTTCAATTTATACTGTTTCCTATGATGTGGTCCACTTCAGATTTTTATAAGCTTCAATTTTGAAATATTATTATAGGGCATGAAACCAAAAATCATCTAGATCGAAGGCTAAAGTGGACCACACGTAGGAAACATGGAGATTAAATCACATGTGTTTGCTATGGTGGGGAACAGATTGGCTACTCCCCCTTACACCAACCATTAGCTGGTGGTCGGTGCTCTGTGGGGCCCACCATGATGTATGTTCATCCATGTCGTCCATCTATTTTTATATATCATTTTATGATATGAAAAAAAGTGAATTATATCTCAATCTCAAGTGTACCACATTACAGGAAATAGTGTTGAATGAATTTTGACCATTAAAAATGTTTTGGGGGCCATAAAAGTTTTGGATCAAGCTGATATTTATTTTTTCCCTTCATCTGGGTCTTTATGACCAAATCAACAGATTGGATGTCAAATAAACTTTACAGTGGGCCTTAGGAGGATTTTAATTGTGAATATCCATTCATTATTTTTTTCCTGTGGTGTGGCCCACCTAGGATTTATATCCCTATCATTTTTTGTATCAAGCACTAAAATGATCTGTAAAAATGGATGAACGGAATGGATGAAACATGTACATCATGGTGGGGCCCACAGAGCACCGACCAGCAGCCACGGTCCAGCCCAAAAATTGGGCGCGCGCTCAAAACAGAGCCGCGCCCAATATCTCCCCCTCTGTGCTCTCTCGCCGCTCTCCCTCTGCCATCTCTCTCTCTCTCTCTCTCTCTCTCTCTCTCTCTCTCTCTCTCTCCAATGCTCTACATTCTAAAAATCCCTGGAATTTCCATCCTAGGTTTCTTCCACGCGCTCCTTGATCTGCATTATCGGGATTTTCTAGAGAGAAAATGAGGGATTTCTAGGGTTTATAGCTGAGAAATAATAGAAGCTTCTGAAATCATAATTTTTTCCTAAAATTTCTAGAAATTTGTTCTGTTTTCCTATTTGTAGAGGTGGATCTGACCATCGGATATCTTCAAGGTGCTTTGTGTTTGTCACTTCAAAGTTTTCTGGAGAGGAATCGAGAGGTCTTCGGGTTGCTGGCTTCAGTGATACTGAATCCTCAGAATTTGAGTTTTCCCATCTCCTTTTTGGAGACATCTACCATTTTTTTTTGCTCGAATCGAAGCCCAATCAGCACGGAAGCTCGGATCTCTGGAGTTTCCAGACCTTTGGCTTGCTCATTTTCACTGAATTTTTGTGAGAAATCTAACCTCTTGTGTTTCTTTCTCTTTTCCTCCAAAAGAATATGATCTATCTTTCCTTTCCAATCTCTATTCAGCTCTTCCTTTGAAGCTTTTCATGAATGTTTAAGGTGTGTACAACATGTGTTTGATGAAATGTCTCTTTAAGTGGTACGTTTGTTAAATTTGAGGTCATTATACTTGCTTGATATTAGTCTTGTTGATTCCAGAATCCAGGGTGGTCCTGGTAACTTTCAGTAAATTATTTTTACAATTTTACATGCTCAGTTGATATTAGTCTTGTTGATTCCAGAATCCAGGGTGAATTGTCAGATATTGTGGATCTGCAATCAAATTTCAAAATTCATACCTTTGCTCTATATTTTGCTTTAGTAATACATATCATTCCGATTGCCACTCCACACACTTTATTTGTTGTTTAAAAACTGTCTGTATGTAGCTTCTGCAGTGACATGTTATTCAGCTGTTGTACTATTATACATTTGAAACATATCAATTATGCATCAATCAAATATGTTATCATGATGCATCAGGATGCGACGTGTCCCTGTGTGCTAGTCTTCATTAATCTGTTGCAATGCTGTCATGGACCCCATAATGGATGGGTATGACCAAAATCTTCTTGATTGGATGATCCTACTCCGATCAATGGCCTGCAAACCACAAGTGGATGTTTATGGTGGAATGCAGCAATGGTTTATAAAAAAGGTAAAGCATTGGATTGTTAGGATCTTCCAGACCAGGGTATTTTGGAATCATTCTCCTTTGGCAGTTGGGTGCATCAGATCAATGCCTGGATCAATGATTCATGGGCCCATTTGTAAGGACTAGGTGCATCAGGACCCTATGATTCATAGGATCTAAATATATAGAAATTCAAGATTGATGGTTGTTTTATGCTTTATACAGGGTTCATTGATCGGATTATCTACAACTCCTAGGGTTAATTACAGCCTTTATAATCAGCTAATGAAGATGTCCAGGAAGGGTTGTATGTGATGTAAATATAATCATAAAATACACCACTACAATGTATAGTAGAAGAAGATATCATAAAAATATGATCATTTGTATTCTTTGACTCCTCTTGCTTCTCCTCCTCCTCTTCCCACTCCTTTTACTTCTCAATTCTTCTTGTTCAACTTTGGAAAATAGGTCAAATCATGCTAGAATGAGGGGCCTGGTACCGAGTCACCCTGAGATCAGCATGTTTGACATTCTTCTTCTTCAAGACTAAGCTTGGGACTTGGTTAGTCACCGGGTTGGGTTGAACGGGTGGCTTAAGAAAATGGCTTTTATCATTTTCTAAAGGCCGAGTTCCCTCTTTGCACTGAACAGGGAACTTTACTATTTGTACCAAATCTGTACATGTGGGGCCATGGTTGGTTTACCAAGCCAGTTTCCTCTTTGCACTGAACAGGGAAGTTTACTATTTGTACCAAATCTGTACATGTGGGGCCATAGTTGGTTTACCAAGCCATATGAACTGATCGCCCACTCATGGAAGAATCATGCCTAATAATTCTCTTCATTTTATCAAGAAACATGTCCATAGTTGGCATGTAAATACATGTTTACAAAGGAACGCACCAACACTGACTCTGTCCACATTGAGCAACAGAATCTTTTCCCAAATATAAAAAACTATCGAAATGCATGCAAAACAAAACATAAAATGTTAAACTCCATAGTATATCCATACATGCATCTAACTTATGTAAACATATATATGCATAAAACAAAGGAGAAAAGGAAAAACAAAATATAAATGTTAAACTCCATAGTATATCCATACAAAGCTCTTTTTTTTTTAGTCCTTTCTCAAGAAAGCAAATGCACAGAAAAGTCACTTAGGAGAAACAACAATAGATAACCCATACATACATACATATAATCTCTTTGCATTATATGTATGTATGTATGCATGCATGGATGGAAGACTGGATGAATGGATCATCACGCATGTGTGTGTATGTGTGTATGCATGCATGGATAGATGGATGGATTGTTAGATCATGGATGGATGGATCATCATGCATGTGTTTATGTATGTATGCATGCATGGATGGATGGATGTATCATCATGCATGTTTGTATGCATGTATGTATGTATGTGTGATCCCAAACCTAAACCCGATTCCAAACCCAAACTCGATTTCCTAAACCTAAACCTTAACTTATTCTCAATTCCTTAAAGCTATAACCTATAACCTATAACCAAAAACATACACCTAATCATGTGCATATATTTGCGGATATATATAGATCTATATTTTTTTGTGATTGGTGATCACATGTGTGGCATGTTTTAACATTTTATGAAAAGCCTCTTTTTTATTGTATCTCACTTTTTATATGCTACATGCACGTGATATCATAAATGGATTTGACGCCCCCGAGCAAGAATTGGATGACGAAAGATATATTCAGTGATGAATACATTAAAGGCGTTGAATCGTTTATTATTTTTGTGAAAAGAAATTCAAGAGGTGTTGATTGGAATAGTTGTCCTTGTGCTAGATGTCATAATGTGCATGGGAAGAAAATACTAAGTACAGTTTCTGAGCATTTGATTATGAATGGTATAGATCAGACATACACAACTTGGTTTTTTCATGGAGAACAACTTCCCAATATGGGTGTCAATGCCAAGGCTCCTAGTACATCTGCCACTAATTGTAATGAAGAGTTGTTGCCCAAAATGGTTGATTTGGTTAATGATACTTTTAGTCGTGTTCAACCCGATGACTTAGATGCATGTATGAATGAGGTCAATGATGAACATGGTATTCAGCCTCAAGATGACATAAACCATGATACTCAGTACAATAAATTAAGGGAGGATGTGGTACAACCCCTATATCCATCGTGTAAACGTGAGTATACAAAGTTGTCAATGGCAGTTGAGTTGATGAGCATGAAGTCTAGATATCAGTGGTCAGATAATAGCTTTATGAGTTAGTTGCAACTGCTCAAGAAGATTTTTCCAAGCGAGAACTCTTTGCCAGATAGTACCTATAATGCAAAGAGATTGATCAGTTCATTGGGTATGAACTATGAGGTGATACATGCATGCCGTAATGATTGTATTCTGTACTGGAAGGAGCATGCTAATAGGAAAAGTTGTCCTACATGTAAAGCAAGCAGATGGAAAGTGAATAATGTTGTAAGATCAAGAGTCTCACATGTACCATGGAAGGTGCTAAGATACTTCTCATTAACACCAAGGTTACAAAGACTTTATAGCGTATCATGGATTGCAAAGAATATGTTGTGGCATTCAAAGGGGGCTAAAAATGACTCGTATATGCGTCATCCTGTGGATTCTTCTATGTGAAAGTTTGTAGATAGAAAATTTAGTGATTTTGCTGTGGATCCACGTAACGTTCGGTTGGGACTTGCAACAGACGGATTCAACCCCTTTGGGCACATGAGCATCTCATATGGTTACTGGCCTATTATGGTTGTTCCATATAATCTTCCACCTCATTTATGCATGAAAAAAGAATTTATTATGTTAACACTTTTAATGCCCGAAAAAAATGGTCCAGGGCATGACATCGACGTATATTTATAACCATTGATTGAAGAATTAAATGAATTGTGGAAAGGGTCGATAACATATGACTCGTTCGGGAATAACAAGTTTACAATGAAGGCGATTTTATTATGGGCAATACATGATTTTTCAGCCTATGGACATCTTTCTGGGTGTAGGACAGGAGAAAAGTATGCATGTCCTGTTTGTAGTGAGGAGACTGACTTTGTTTGGCTAAAACATGGAAAGAAGTTTGCTTATATGGGGCACAGAAGATTCCTCCCAAGAGCTCATATCTTTAGGAGCCAAAGATCTCGATTCAATGGGAATGATGAAAATCAGCAGGCTCCAAACCGTTTATCTGGAGAACAGGTAATGGTTAAAATAAATAATATACAAACCAAGTTCGAAAAGCATATAGAAAATAAGAGGAAGAAGACCATGGATGAGGAGTCTAACCTTACTGCTTGGTCGAAGAGATCAATCTTCTTTACATTGCCGTATTGGGAGCATATGCCCATTCATCATAATTTGGATGTGATGCATGTTGAGAAAAATATTACTGAGAACCTTATTGCAATAATCATGAACATGAAGGACAAGTCTAAGGATGGTTTACAAGCCCATCAAGATCTTATGGCTATGAAGATAAGATCAAAATATTGGCCAGAGGAAAAAAATGGTAAGTTGTTATTGCCTAAGGCTCCTTTCACATTATCTAAATCTGAAAGAGAACTCATTTGTCGAACCTTGAGTGATTTGAAAGTTTCGAGAGGGTATAGTGCAAACTAGAAACATCGTATTAGTATGGATGACTATCACCTCAAGGGCCTTAAGTCACATGATTATCACATTCTAATGCAGCAATTATTACCTGTATTATTGATGCATTCATTCAAGAAAGAAAAGTCATTACGCGCCGCCATTATACAATTGTCAAGATTCTTTAACATCATATGTATTAAAGAAATTCATCGTATGGAGCTTCAAGAAATGAAAAAAAAAATAGTGGAAACATTATGTGTTTTCGAAAAGTATTTTTCACCATCGTTTTTCATTTCTATGGCACACCTTGTTGTGCATTTGGCAGAGGAGGCACAAGTTTGCGGACCTGTCAGATATCGATAGATGTATCCTTTTGAGAGGTAACTTTAACTGTTTTAATTTATTAACTTTTACAAATTAGCTTATATTTTTTCATCAATACCTGATTTTAATATTTAACAGGATGATGAGAACATACAAGAAGTATGTGATGAATTAAGCTTACCCAGAGGGCTGTATTGCGGAACGCTACATTATAGAGGAATCTATGATATACTGCATGGAATACTATCCTAATAATACAATAAGAAGTCATAAGCAAGGACAAAATATTCATTGATGATGAAAATGTTGGTGATTCCCAGAATGATAAGAAAGGAAAAGTTTATGATCTTACTACAGTGCAATACCAACAAGCACGCAAATGGGTTTTGCAACATCACGTTGAAAATCATCAATGGGAGGAGTAAGTTAATGAAGTATATTATTCTTTTTTATATTTTTAAATGGCTTATGGTAATAAACATTATTATATATATATAATTAATTGCTATGATTTGAAATTTGTAGGAAGTACCAAACATACATCCAGGGCCAAACACGTATGGGACAAAATCGAAAGGGTAATCTGTCAGCAGGAAAGCCAATGGAATACATTCCTTGGTTAAGACATCAACTACATAATCAATAAATAACTCAATTTAAGAGAATTGTCAATGGTCCTGACTTCAAATGCATATCATATAATACTTACTCAGTAAATGGATATGTTTTTAGCACTGCGAATTCTGAAATAAACAGAACAACACAGAACAGTGGAGTCTCAATGAAAGCGCTAACTAGCTTCAGGGGCAAGTGCCAAGGATAGGAATCTTATAGAAGAAGAAGTCACTTATTATGGCATCATTAGACAAATTCTCGAATTGAACTACTTCGACTTCAAAGTAGTAATCTTCTATTGTGATTGGGTGCATATTGAAGATAAAGTAAATGGATGTTTCATAGATCCCAAAATAAATTTGATATTTGTCAATCTAGGAAGGTTTAGACGGAACTTAAAGGAAGATGATGAGTTGTTTATTCTTGCATCTCAGGTAGCTCAGGTCTTCTACTGTAAGGATCCGACTAGAGATGACTGGCATGTTGTACTGGATGCTCCTAAGAGATTGACGAAAGATGCATATGCATTTGAAGATCCACTTGAGTTTAAGGCCAGAAGGAATGTAGGTTCTTCAGCACTTTCATTAATTGATAATTTAAATGATGAAGATGAAGATGTACAAGAAAAATCATGGGTAGAGAGTGAGCCGAGTACCTCACATCATATGAAACGGAAAAGAAACTAATAAGATTCAAATCAGTTTGAAAGTGAGTTGAATTCTATTTAGTAATGATTGTTACAATCTTTTAGCTATCAAAATATTATAGAATGTCAATTACATAATAATGAGATATCGTTTTGTTTTATAAAATTGTAGGAATTATGTCGAATTTTGGTGGTTCATCAGCTTCAGCCCAAGGAAGCAATACAAGGAAGAGACTTGAATTAAATGAATATAAACAACCAGTCAGAGAAACATCAGGGCCTTTCAACACATTTTTAGGGCAACTTGGCAGGACACACTGTCCAATTTCATTTGCTTATTGGCGCAAAGTGCCTGGTGCAATTAAAGATAATATCTGGTTTATGGTTTTTGTAAGCATGTTTGTTCTTGATTTTATTTTTAATTCTTACTCAATAAGATTGTTTGATTATTAATTTAACGAAATAGGCCACGTATGACATCGATGATGAGTTAAAAGAATATGCATTTTAGAAAGTAAGTAAAGCTTGGAAGGTATAGAAATACAATCTGTGAAAGGAATATGATAAATTTGATAATGATGTAGAAAGAAGAAGAAATTGTCTCATCGGTGTAAAGCAAGAGGAGTGGGACATTTTCATTAATTTACAATCCATATAATTATTAATCAATCTTCGTAAGATGGGGAAGACTTCCAAAGCACAGGTGAAATGCCCTCACATAACTGGAAGACGAGGTGCTGCTAAGACATTAGAGAAAATGGTAATTTGTACTATATTTTTTAACAATTTAATTGATGAATATAAATTCTTGTTAACTAATTTTCTTATATAATTACAGCGAAAGGAAAATCTAAATACTATCATCACCAGGACTGACTTGTTTGTTGCCACTCATAGCAGACTTGATGGGTCTTACCCAACACAAACACATCTTGAAACAACGGTGAGAATAATTTTTTATTTTTTAATCAATTTTTTATTTAAGTACAATGAAGGATTTATTGTAATAATTATCTTCTAACAGGAAAGAATATTATCGAGCAGCGATCCTTCCAGTAAGCACAAGGATTTAGACCACAACCCAGTTTCACAGGATTTTCATCAATTCTACTCACTTTAAATACATTGTTGTTGGTTTTTTTAAAAAATAATAATAATATACACACATCACTAAACTTAAAAATTATTGTTTAGGTTTGTGGTCGTGATAGCAGAGGCCTGGTTAGGGGCATGGGTTTGGGTATTTCTAAGACTACTATGAAGGTTGCCACCCCTTACATTATAGAAGCTCGGTCAGAGAGGAATGCATGTATGTCCATTGAGGCTAAATTTAAAACATCAATGATTCAAATTACTAAACTTAGGTAAAAATTTGCTGAACTTAGGCGACAAATTACTCAAAGCCAACTACTTCACTGCTCCCCTAATATAACTACATCTCAGGTACTACATTTGTCGTGATCAAATGATATAATTATTATTTTTAAAGAGAAAAGTAGCATTATTATTTACATGAAACCATTATTTTATTTATAGGCCCACCGTCGATCTGGTGATCCCTCAAGTATTCGAGAAGACTCTGCAACAACTCCATCGATGGAACAAATTTACCAATTGAGAGATATCCGTAGTCGGACTGTTACTAGTGGGCGAATGATGTCAGATAATATAGGCATCCCTCCAGAATGCATCAGAGTTGTAATAGATGATATCAATGTTCGTACAGCAGAGTTGTTTAATGATGACAGGACATTTGAAGATATTCAATTGAGTGAAATTGTTGTTTGGCCCAAATTCCTGATGAGAATTTGAATATTTAGTAGTTTTGTTTAACTTTTTGAACTTTAGGACATTTTGTATGACGAAAACTTGATTATTCAATGAAATGCTTTTTTGATCACGTTGCCTTTTTTATTTCTTTAATCTTTAGCATCCTTTTTTATTAATTATGGCTTGTTGTCATTTATTTTTTATTAACCAAGTCACTAAAGGATTTCAATTTCAAATGTAACTGAAGTATTGACAGAACGTTGTCTCTTGTTGCAGTACGAGATGTAACAAGAATATACATTGATTATGCACCAAAAAATTTTTAAATACACCAACTAAAAATGATTTAAGACGACGTTCAATGATACTTTGTTAAATATGAAATTTATGACCTTAAGTAACTTGGTTAATTAAAAAGAACTACGTAGTGGCTTGATCCCAATCTGACATTTTGGGTATGTAGGCAGCCATTCCTAATGTACTAGAATATCGATGCAGCCACAAATATTTTTTCTCCTTTGAATTGTAATAGACTGTATCGGTTGCATTTTTCTCTGTCATACAGGTTGTGGCTATCAAAGAGTACAGGTAGCGATAGAAATTGTTGGTCGATTGGGGCTTGTAAACAAAGGGATGAGTGACCAACAATACAAATATGGGAGGCCTTCCCCTGGTATTCAGATACTTTTAGATATATTTATGTTATTTTTAAATGTATTAGCTCAAAATTAATGGAGCAAACCCGGATGTGCGTCGGGGCTATCTGGATGAGTGGGGATCCCTGGAAGATGGAAACCGCTGCTATGACCATGATGAAGCTGTCCATTTCCTATGGACAGCATTGGAGGAGCCTGTCCATTTGGACAGGCCGTGTTTATGTATTTATTCGAAATTAATGGAGCAGACCCGAATGTGCGTTGGAGCTATCCGGAAGAGCGGGGGTCCCTGGAAGGTGGGAACCGCTGTTATGACCATGATGAAGCTGTCAATTTCCTATGGATAGCATTGGAAGGGCCTGGCCATTTGGACAGGCCATGTTTATATCCGTATTTACAAGGACCACACCCTTAACCTAAACCACACCCTAAACCTAAACCTTAACCTATTCTCAATTCCCTAAACCTATAGCTTATAACTTTAACCTAAACCTAAACCTTAATCTAAACCTAAACCTAAACCTATAACCTTAACCTAAACCAAAACCTATGACCTAAAACCTTAACCTATGACTTATAACCTAAACTTATAACCTATAATGTAATGCCCTGAAAATCGGGGGTCGAGCAGAAGCTCAGCTCCCGAGTTCCAATGCATCACTTATGCAACATAGATGAAGATGATTGAATGTTATTCATGGTAGTGCATTAAACATGAGTGGGATTAAACCAAAACAGTAATTCATACTCCAGATCAGTTTATATAACGCAAGCGGAAGACTGAAAGATGTATATAAACGAATATAAATCCAAAAGATTGTTGTCGATCGCCAGAGTATGAATACATCACTGAGTCATCATATACATGTAATGTTCTAAAAATAAAATGTCAAAAAGAATCCAACTACAATAGTATGCCCTGTATCCCCGTCAATCAGTACGGCCTAAGCGAAACCGTCAGAGAACTGCATATAGGAGAACTCGTCCTGATCGTCGTAGTAATCAAGCTCCGCCTCCTGAGTCGCATCATCATCTGTAACTAAGACAAAGTCTGGTGGGTGTTCAGAACACCGTCCCAGAACATGGGATGAGTGATCAACTCAGTGGAATCATAGAGTAAAGATTAACATGTTATCAATTCAGTCAAGAAGTAATGATAAAGCAAACATATCAACCATTCCTAAATACTCTTATTAATGCAGGGATGAGATGTTTCGTGAATGCACGCCCTCGCCTACACTCCCTCGTGCGACACCATCTTATGTCCACGGCATGCTTCCAGCCCTCTATGCACTTCATCGTCAACACATGCAGTGCGATGATATGAACATGATTACCGAGTTATTATTAGTCCTTTTCATACAACAGGATTGGGAAGCTAAGGTACTTCCTTTGTATCATTACCCAAACGATGATCCATTCTCGGGTCATCAGTCCGAGCAATCTCATACGATAGTATAGTTCTAGATCGCTGTAAAGGGCTCGTCACCAATCAATACAAGTCTAGTTATATCCTATAGACTACAACAAGGCTCGTCACCCCAATGCAATTTCAGGATATACTCGAGGTCACTACAAAGGTCTCGTCACCAATCAGAGTAGGCTGACAGCTCGAATATAGTGTCTCATATCACTATAATTGGTTCACGAGTCTAGGTTGCTCACTTGCCACTATGGGGAGGCTCGTCGCCCCAGCGTAAGCCGACAGCTCGACCACGGTGTCCCATACCACCATGCCCGGCTCATGAGTCTTAGCGGATCGAGGTACTAAGGTTAATGGGATTGCATTAGTAAGTTTGGTACCCTAGATTCAAACAGAAGCGTCCATACATGGTGAACATATATCGAGTCAATCGGGTTACTTAACAAGCTCGACTAGCACGAGCGCATGTTGAGTTGAACGACATGAAGTGCGTAAACACTTCGCATGGCCACACCACTGCCAACAACTCTAGTACAGCTCGGGCTCATCAAACAAGTCCTACGTGGCGAATAAAGCTCAGCCATGAACTCAGGCTTGTTACCGAATGCCTTGACCATAATATGGCCCCAATCACGTACAACCTCAAGAATAGACATATGATTCAACTTCCACATTCATATAAGCATGATATGAAATATAACTTAAACATGAATACTATACATGGAGGAAATCATACACACATGACATGAGGGAAATCATACACATTAGCATGAACGAAATAGACTAAATATAACATAGAGGAAATCATACAGACAAGTAAGGTGATTGAGATTCATATCTCAATTCCCTTAAAAAAAATCATACTTTACCTATTTCTAACTCATTCAGGCATTTACACAAACATTTAAACTACACTATTCAACATACATCATGTATGTTGGCATATTGCATATTTAGGCAAATCCTTTTGCTAAGGAGTTGTCGCATACATAACAAGCATGTATTAATAATGATTTATCATGGCAATCACATATCCAAATTTATATGTATACAGGTATTTCAACAAATCCATAGAATACACTACGGTATACATATTTCATACGTATTCGTAACATGAAACAAACAATACGTTTTGCATGTGAAATAGCATCCAAGTCAATAATAAATCATTATCTGACATTGAAAGCTTTGAAAACCATAACCTATACGTCTATAATCCGCACCTTACACCGATAAACGCATAATAAATTCAGTTTGTTCACTCACGCTTCGTCTACGGCCCAACGACAACCTATTACATGAAATAGGTTAGCTATTACATCACTTTAACTACTTGAAACCCTAGGACTAATTAGGGTTAGGTTTTCTTACCCAATAGTGTATTTGAAATTACCGGAATAGTGATTCGGTAACGATGTGTAAGCACAAGGAGTAACGGGAATCAAATCCCAGGAGTAGCTCCCACTTCTCCCTCACTTTCTCTCTCTTTTCTCTTAGGGTTGTAGGAAATTCGTATGGTGAGAGAGGGTGAGGGTTTTAAGCCCTTATATAGGCCCAAAACTCACTATAATAGTCTCATGGCCAAGGTATACTTAGGTTATATCCAAATCGGCCCTGTTCCGATCTAACAGAGCATTTTTGGAGGTTCTGTTACTGAGGGCGGTCGAACTTAAGCTCATAGATGCTGGATCTTAATCAAATTAAGTTTTCAGTTCGATCGGATTTCCAGATCAACCGTGGCAGTCCAGTTTCAGTTCAGCGATCACCGAAACTCGATCAAGGCCACAAATAATTTGACATGAGTGGGCCATCATCCCTGAAACGAGGGTGAATTTGGGTCAAAATCCAATGGTCAAAATGCTTATAAATGTCACACAAGTGACACGACTCAGATTTCTTAAAGTCATATTTAATTTCTTAAACATCTTCAGTTTCTCACTCTTCACTCCGGACTCAAGGAAATAGTCCCAGAGCATCGTTTGGACGTGATTTTCACGGTGATTGTCAAGTCCAACTACGCGGTCAATATCTTCTAAGTTCATCGCAATCGGACTTTCGACATGCTGTCCAGGTCCGATACGAAGTTTCAAAGTGCTCCCATGAGCAACTGGGTTTAGAGTTGGATCCTAGATTTTAAAGTAACATAGCGTTACTAATTCTACAGGTCTTGGATCTTACAGATCATATTTAAAGTGATTGGTATTAATTTCACAGGTAATCTATGTTAGTACTTAGCAATTCTCGTCTAATTTCTAAAGGATTTAATCCTGAGGGATTTCTGACTGAGTTGGTACTCGGGTCTTTATACGGATTTTTCCCAGTCGTTACAATCTACCCCCCTTAAAGAAAAATTCCGTCCTCGAAATTAGTACCTTTTTATACTCCTCGAGAATCTGAGGGTAGTTCTTTCTAACCTCGGCCTCTGTCTACCAAGTAGCTTCCTCCTTAGTATGATGTGTCCATTGAACTTTCACCAGTGGAATGACCTTACTACGCAACACCTGGTCCTTCCTGTCTAAGATACGTGTCGAATGCAGTACATATGTAGCATCCTCGCTCAACTGTATCTGCTCCCATCTGATGATATGGGAAGGATCAAGAACGTACTTCTTCAGCATAGATACATGAAATACGTTGTGTACGCCTGCAAGTGGTGTGGGTAAAGCCAAGTGATACCTTACTGTTTCCACCCAATCCAGTATCTGAAATGGACCAATAAACCTCGGTGTGAGCTTTTCCTTCTTGCCAAAATGTAGAACTCCCTTCATAAGAGAAACACGTAGGAACACATGGTCTCCAACCTCAAACTCAAGCGGTCGCCGCCTCGTGTCGACATAATTCTTCTGTCTACTCTGAGCTGTCAGAAGTCGACGTCTGATAATGTCAATCTTCTCTGAGGTCGCCTGCACTAACTCTGGGCCAACCAAACTGCGCTCGCCAACCTCTGCCCAGCAATGCGGTGCTCGGCAGGGCGCCCATATAAGGCCTCATAAGAAGTCATGCCTATACTCGCTTGGAAACTATTATTGTAGGCGAACTCTGCATACGGAAGACAGTCATCCCAACTGTCCTTGAAGTCTAAAACATAAGCTCATAGCATATCTTTTAAAATCTAATTTACTCACTCTGTCTGCCCATCAGTCTATGGGTGAAACACGATACTGAACTTTAACTTCACACCCATTGCTTCCTGGATACGAGTGAGAAGATAGATGTGAACCGTGTGTCTCTGTCCGACATAATCTCCAAGGGAACTCCATGCAGACGAACTATCTCTCTGATGTACAGCCTAGCCAACTCGTCTACAGAGTTCATGACTCTGATCGGAAGGAAGTGAGCCGACTTCATCAATCGGTCAACGATCACCCAGATAGAATCATGTCCCTTCCTCGTCCTCAGCAGCCTTGAAATGAAATCCATATAGATGAAGTCCCACTTCCATTCAGCTATGGGCATGGACTGAAGCAGTCCAGGAGGTCGACGATGCTCAGCTTTGCCCGCTGGCACGTGAGGCAACGGGATACATACTCTACTATGTGGGCCTTCATGTTATCCCACCAATATGATCTCTTCATATCTCGATACATCTTCATGCTACCTGGATGCATCGCAAGCTTCGAACTATGCATAGCCTCGAGAACCTCCTACCTCAAGTCATAAAGATTCGGGACGCATAGGCAACCGTGGTAGCACAAGCCCCCATCCGTACCAACTCTTCACTCGACATCCTCATCATCGCTAGCCTGCTCTCGAAGCTCAGACAACCGCTCATCACCCTTCTGGGCCTCTATAATCATGTCATCAATAAGCGACCGCACCCGAAGGTGTGCGACGCTCTGAAACGGTTCCTCCACAGTGAGCTTCTGCTCTAAGCCACGAATAAACTCTAGCATATCCCACTCTTCAATCATCAGCGGAGCCGCAAACATGATCACCTTCTTGCGACTCAACTCGTCTGCCACAAGGTTGGCCTTGCCAGGATGGTAGGAGACCTCAAACTTAAAGTCCTTCAAAGTTTCCATCCATCGGCGCTGCCTCATATTCAAATCCCGCTGAGTGAATATGTAGTGAAGGCTCTTGTGGTCGCAAAAAAGCTCAAACTCCTCTCCATAGAGGTAATGTCTCCAGAGATTTAATGTAAAGATGACGGCTGCTAACTCGAGGCCGTGTGTAGGGTAATTTTCCTCGTGTTTCCTTAACTATCTTGAGGCATATGCAATCACCCTATCCTTCTGCATAAGGACACAACCCAGACCAACTCGAGATGCATCAATGTATATAGCATAGGGGCGGACGTCAGTCTGTCCTTCAGCTCTTGAAAAGTTGCTTCCACCTTCTCATTCCAGGAGAACTTCAAGTCTTTCTGAGTCAACTGAGATAACGGTCTGGAAATCTTCGAGAAGTCCTGAATGAAGCGTCGGTAATAGCCTGTCAGACCAAGAAAATTCCTCACCTCAATAACAGAACCAGGCTATTCCAGTCCTAAACCGCAGCTACCTTAGCAAGGTCCACTGCTACCCCTTCCTTAAACACTACATGTCCCAAGAACTTGACTTCCTCCCGCTAGAAGTCAGACTTCTTGTACTGCGCGAACAACTGGTTCTTCTTCAGAGTATCTAAGACTGCTTGCAAGTGTCTCTCATGCTCTTCCCGACTCGCAGAATATACCAAAATATCATCGATAAACATAATGACGAATCGATATATAAATGGCCAAAACACCTGGTTCATCAAGTCCATGAACATGGCTCGTACGTTCGTAAGACCGAACGACATCACAAGGAACTCGTAATGTCCAAAGCTGGTCCTAAATGCAATCTTCTGCACGTCTTCATCCCTGACGCGCAACTGATGATACCCTGACTGTAGGTCAATCTTTGAAAAGTATCGCGACCCTTTCAACTGATCAAACAGGTCGTCTATCCTGAGTAAAGGATACTTATTCTTCACAATTAATTGGTTTAATCTGCGGTAATCAATACATAACCACAACAACCCATCTTTCTTCTTGACAAACAACACAGGTGCTCTCCAAGGAGACACACTTGGTCGTATGAAGCCCTTTTCTACCAACCCATCAATTTATTTTCTTAGTTCCTCCATCTCACATGGCGGCATACGATACATCGGTAATGAAACGGGTGTCGCACCTAGCACGAGATCAATAGTAAAATCGATCTCACGCTACGGAGATAAACTAGGAATCGTCGCGAACACCTCCTCATAATCCTGAACTACAGGCATGTTTTCAATTGTCGGGCCATCAACATTCTTCAGTAAGGAAGCGTAACAACTCATCCGAGAAGGGTGACTGACCTGAACTGGGAAGATAAAAGTTATGCCCTCAGGTCCATAGGCTGTCACCACTCTAGCCTCGCAATCAATTTTCGCTCGCATCCTACCGAGCTAATTCATACCAAGAATGACGTCGTAATGGAACAGAGGAAAGACAATCATGTCGATTAATACGGTCCTGCTCCCCAAGTTTATCGGGCAGCTCTTGCAAATCTTATTAACATCAAAAAATGTCTCACCGGGGGTGATAACCCTCACTCCTTTTGTAGGAGCAGTATCCAATCCCAATTGCTTGACTGTCGAGCATGAAATCATAGAAGTAGTGGATCTAGTGTCCACCAGTAAGAAAACTGAAGTACCTTGGATAAGAGTCATACCCTCGAATGACCTCGGTGCTAGATCTGTACCCTCAGAAGTCTCAGTTGTAAGTGCATGCACCTGAGCTTGCTGCGGGCGGTTGGGCTGTGGTACCATAGGCCATTGAGGTGGCCTAAATCGGGGTTCCGACAGTCAAAACGAAGGATGTACAGGTGCAGTCCGTAGAGGTGGAGTTGATATAGCCTGAGGGCAAGGACGATCGATCCTCTGCGGTGGTGAGAACCCATTATCTCTCATACGCGTGAAGCAGCTCTCCTCAACATGACCTGGCCTCCCACAATAAGCACAGGCCACACCAGGTCGCCTCATAAGTACTAATGGCACCTCGATCCTGGGAGGAGAGTCGATACGGGTCCTCTTGCCGAGGAATGGCCTGCTCGGCATATCTGGTCATGGCCTGGGGATCATAGGCCCACGAGAACGTGACAAACGCTCCTCGTCCTGTTCTGCTCACATAAACATGTATACTAGCTCAGCATAGGAGGGTATGCTAATACAGCACATCTTCGAGCGAATGTCGGGTCGCAGGCCCTCAGAAAAACACCACATCCACATCTGGACGTCGGCAAGAATAGTCGAGACATATCTGCCCAACTCGATAAACCGGTGCTCATACTCTGTCACGGTCATACCTCCCTGTTTGAGGCACAGAAACTCATTCTCCTTCTCGTGCCGGTACGTAAGGGGATAGTATTTCTCATGAAAGCAGGACTCAAATGTTGCCCACGTTCATATGTAGTCAACTGCCACAGTCCGCAGGACACTATCCCACCACAAGTTGGCTTCCTTCTGCAACATGAAGGTCACCAACTCGACCTGCTCCGGCTCCATACAATGTAGCATCCTCAGCATCTTAGAGATGTGGTCGAGCCAATATTCATCCTCCTCGGGTCTGTGAGAACCCAAAAATGTATGAGGCCACAAGCGTTGGAATCGTTCTAGGAGGCCACTCGTACCCAAGTTCCCCGTAGGGTATACAGTAGGTGTAGGCAAGGCCACACCCTCATCCTGAGCAGAAGGCCCTGCAGCCTCAGCAGGGAGTACAGATGGTGAAGGTGGAGTCGTACTCCCACCCTGAGCTAAAGCTCCTGCAATGGTGGCTAAGAGCTGCTAATGTTAGTGCTAGTGTCGCATCTGTTGCTGCTGATGCTGATCCTACTGCTAGTGCATCATCATCAACAATTGCTCCAACCTATCTGTAGGTGGAGCTGACGATGGTACATGCTGCGTCGAAGAAGACGCACGGTTTTGCTCATGAACCGGTGGTGTATAAGGTGGCGGCCCATCTATAGGACCAGTAGAAGGATGAGACTCAGGCATAGTCTCACGAACCGGGCCCAAACTAGGGTCCGTACGACCATCACTCTGGGGATGCGCCTGGTCCATCGAATCACTAAATGTGTGGCGTGTTGTGCTCCGTGTGAATTTAGGTGGCATTCCCTACACCACATAGGGTGTAACTTGTGTAAGATGTAGCATAGCAACACATAATTCTTTAAACGTTGTACACACATCATAGCAAAAAGACTGCATGCATTTCATTTACCAAAATTTGTCACAATACATGAGATACTACATTACATGGATCATGTTGGAAAATGCATGAGAACTAGCACAAGCAGGGTTCCAATCACTACAACCTACAAACCCAACTACCACACTACTAAGCTTATCGAGGCTATACACAGAAACAAGCAAAAAAAACAAAACAAACCATGACTATCTGCTTGCCTAGTCGTCAGAATTCGACGATGGCGGAGGTGCACCCTTATCCTATACACAGCACAGGATGGCTCTCAGGGTGCGAGACACCTTCTTGAATTTCCGTTTCATGAAGGCCTCAGTCTCTTCAAACTTTTTCCTGACTTCGGCTTGTGTTTCCTGGATCTCCTGCCTCAGGGCGGCTTGGCCCTGCTCAAGTTGAGCCAAGCAGGCTTCCCTAGCAGCTCGTTCGCTATCATGCACCTGTGTAGTAGGAGAAGAGCCACCATCAGTGTCTTAGGCCTCCTCTTCCTCCTCTTGCACCCCTTCTTCCTTTAGCTCATTTTCCTCCTCTTCCTCATTCTCCTCACTTCCCTCGTACGCATCGCTGTTTTCCTCATCCTCAGACCCATCACGTCGTTGTGGCGGCCCAATCTTCATGTTGGCGAGTGTGAAGTCATTTATAAAGTGAATCGGCACCACCTTGTCAGGGAAAATTCTGTAGCTGAACTCATAAGAGAATCTGCATATGAGCTGGCCAAAGGGAAACGAAGTAGTCATCCTAGGAGAACGGGCGGCCATGACTATCTCACGTAGGACAAAGGTAGGAAAGCATAAGTTATCGCCCTGTCCGATAAGGTACAAGAAGTCTACCATCAAGCGCGTGCAGTCAATGCGGTTGCTCCACCTAGGATACACATTGTATGTGAATATGTGGTGGAGTAGTTGGAAATCAGGAGTCATCTTAGTCGCTGGGAGGCAAGCACCTCGATTGCTTCAGTGGACCAAGCGAGCGCAGAGGTATCGTGTGCGGCGGTCTCTTTCACGCACACTCTTAAAATACTTCTCATCAGCATGCACCTCACCACGTTGTATCCCCATGACCTGAGCTGTCATACTGACATCAACTACTGATTCCCGCCTTGCTAGGAGAATCTTAAACTACAAAGGCTCTAGTGATGGGTCCCTTATATGGGCGTAGAAGGCTCGGACAGTGTCCACCATTGCACGTGACCTGCCTTAGAAAATTGGGCCCCATCCTGCATCCGACAGATGATCCATCATCGGGTAAAGCCTGAACAAGCTTTCCTCTACATGTGCTTCAAAGAGAACCCTACGGCCTTCAAATCTTCCATGCGACAGGCCCCTTAGTAAAGCTCTATCGAAAGGAGCCTGGGGATCGAGCTCCTGCTTCGTCTTCAGCACTTGCACGGCGCCCATACTTGGCCCTGCGCTCGATCTCTTCCTAGGGCGGGTTGGGCGGCTAGGCCCAGCTTTATCCGTGGGAGTTCTCTTCTTTCCCATGAGGGAAAAAACTGTAGAGAGAGAGAGAGAGAAAATGGTAACTACAAGCTTAAGAAGATCCATGGAAGCCAAATAGCCTAGAAATGAAGTTGGATTTGGAGACTTTTGAAAGAGATACACAAAGCTACAAAATTTATGACCAAACGTGTAAGGAATAGGAGAAATGGGAGTTGTAGAAGGTGGGTTTCCATTTTCCTTTGAAGAGGATGATGGGAAGAGAGAAGGTGATGAAGAAAAATGAAGAAGATGTTAGAATAGGGGGATTTGAGAGGAAAGGACAAAGTTTTAGGGAATTTGGAGAGCTTGGAGAGGTATAAAAAGTATGTGGGAGAGGTCCCACGTGATTTGGTGAGCCACACAACTCAGCACGCTCCTCGGCCCGCCTGGCCTGCTGTCAAAAACGGGGATGCATTCCCGATTCGGGGATGCCATCCCCACTCGCTGGACTATTTGGGGATGTCTCCCCATTTCGGGGATGTCATCCCCCCTGGGGACCTTAGATGTATGCGGGACCTACCTCGAATCCCTCCAATTTGGGTCGTTCGGGCCCCCCGAGGCCGTTCGATGCGGTTTCACCACCCGATTTTTGGAATGAGTGTATTTTACAAACCGGACGGATTTATTCTATGTAAAATATATGATTTTAGGGTAGAAGAAGTTGTTTTATCCAAATGATGTATTTATTTCAAGATATCTCACACAGTTAAGGGTCAAAAACCCACTATTTACTCGTTATAAAAAAAATTATTTTAGTTTAAGTGTTATTCTTCCTTCTTTAACTAGTAGGATTTGTGCCTATTACGAATGTACTGACTCAAACCATCAACTAACGACCTAGAGGTTCAGTCCACGAGATCAATGATATATTGTGGATTTACATGCAGTATGCGATCTCACATGTCGGCGAAACATTTAGGGTCCTAATGTCGTCTCTATATTTCATCACCCCCTTCCTAAGTCAGAGTACGTCAGTGTGCATCATGTGACCATAACCCAGGTCCAATTTAATCCAAATCATGCTCTCATACCAACTTATAACGCCCTAAAAAATGGGGGTCGAGCAGAAGCTCAGCTTCCGAGTTCCAATGCATCACTTATGCAACATAGATAAAGATGATTGAATGTTGTTCATGGTAGTGCATTAAACATGAGTGGGATTACACCAAAATAGTAATTCAAACTCCAGATCAGTTTATATAATGCAAGCAGAAGACTGAAAGATGTATATAAATGAATATAAATCCAAAAGATCGCTGTCGATCGCTAGAGTATGAATACATCACTAAGTCATCATATACATGTAATGTTCCAAAAATAAAATGTCAAAAAGAATCCAACTATAATAGTATGCCCTGTAGCCCCGTCGATCAGTACGGCCTAAGCGAAACCGTCAGAGAACTGCATATAGGAGAACTCGTCCTGATCATCGTAGTAATTAGGCTCCGCTTCCTGAGTCGCATCATCATCTGCAACTAAGACAGAGTCTGGTGGGTGTTTAGAACACCATCCCAAAATGTGGGAGTGAGTGATCAACTCAGTGGAATCATAGAGTAAAGATTAACATGTTATCAATTTAGTCAAGCAGTAATGATAAAGAAAACATATCAACCATTTCTAAATACTCTTACTAATGCAGGGATGAGATGTTTCATGAATGCATGCCCTCTCCTACACTCCCTCGTGCGACACCATCTTATGTTCACGGCATGCTTCCAGCCCTCTGTGCACTTCATCATCGACACATGCAGTGTGATGATATGAACATGATTATCGAGTTATTATTAGTCCTTTTCATACAACAGGATTGGAAAGCTAAGGTACCTCTCTTGTATCATTACCCAAACGATGATCCATTCTTAGGTCGTCAGTCTGAGATAATCTCATACGATAGTATAGTTCTAAATTGCAATAAAGGGCTCGTTACCAATCAATACAAGTCTAGTTATATCCTATAGACTACGACAAGGCTCGTCGCCCCAATGCAGTTTCAGGATATACTCAAGGTCACTACAAAGGGATCGTCACCAATCAGAGTAGGCCGACAGCTCGAATATAGTGTCCCATACCACCATAATCGGCTCATGAGTCTAGGTTGCTCACTTGCCACTACGGGGAGGCTCGTCACCCCAGCGTAGGCCGATAGCTCGACCACGGTGTCCCATACCACCATGCCCGGCTCATGAGTCTTAGCGGATCGAGGTACTAAGGTTAACAGGATTGCACTGGTAAGTTTGGTACCCTAGATTCAAACAGAAGCATCCATACATGGTGAACATATATCGGGTTAATTGGGTTACTTGACGAGCTCGACTAGCACGAGCACACGTTGACTTGAACGACATGAAGTGCATAAACACTTCGCGTGGCCAAACCACTGCCGACAACCTTAGTATGGCTCGAACTCTTCAAACACGTCTTACGTGGTGAATAAAGCTCAGCCACGAACTCAGGCCTGTTACCGAATGCCTCGACCATAATATGGCCCCAATCACGTACAACCTCAAGAATAGACATATGATTCAACTTCCACATTCATATAAGCATGATATGAAATATAACTTAAACATGAATACTATATATGGAGGAAATCATACACACATGACATGAGGGAAATCATACACATAATTAGCATGAACGAAATAGACTAAATATAACATAAAGGAAATCATACAGACAAGTAAGGTGATTGAGATTCATATCTCAATTCCCTTAAAAAAATCCTACTTTACCTATTTCTAACTCATTCAGGCATTTACACAAACACTTAAACTACACTATTCAACATACATCATGTATGTTGGCATATTGCATATTTAGGCAAATCCTTTTGCTAAGGAGTTGTCGCATACATAATAAGCATGTATTAACAATGATTTATCATGGCAATCACATATCCAAAATTTATACGTATACAGGTATTTCAACAAATACATAGAATACACTACGGTATACATATTTCATACGTATTCGTAACATGAAATAAACAACACGTTTTGCATGTGAAATAGCATCCAAGTCAATAATAAATCATTATCTGACATTGAAAGCTTTGAAAACCATAACCTATATGTCTATAATCCGCACCTTACGTCGATAAACGTGTAACGAATTCAGTTTGTTCACTCACGCTTCATCTAGGCCCAACGGCAACCTATTACATGAAATAGGTTAGCTATTACATCACTTTAACTACTTAAAACCCTAGGACTAATTAGGGTTAGGTTTTCTTACCCAATAGTGTATTTAAAATCACCGAAATAGTGATTCGGTAACGATTTGTAAGCACAAGGAGTAACGAGAATCAAATCCCAGGAGTAGCTCCCACTTCTCCCTCACTTTCTCTCTCTTTTCTCTTAGGGTTGTAGGAAATTCGTATGGTGAGAGAGGGTGAGGGTTTCAAGCCCTTATATAGGCCCAAAACTCACTAAAATAGTCTCATGGCCAAGGTATACTTAGGTTATATCCAAATCGGCCTTGTTCTGATCTAACAGAGTATTTTTAGAGGTTCTGTTACTGAGGGCGATCGGACGTAACCTCATAGATGTTGGATCTTAATCAAATTAAGTTTTTGGTTCGATCAAATTTTCAGATCAACCGTGGCGGTCCAGTTTCAGTTCAGTGGTCACCGAAACTCGATCAAGGCCACAAATAATTTGACATGAGTGGGCCATCATCCCAGATCCAAGGGTAAATTTGGGTCAATCTAATGTCATGCAAGCGACACGACTTAGATTTCTTAAAGTCATATTTAATTTCTTAAACATCTTCAGTTTCTCACACTCTTCACTCCGGACTCAAGGAAATAGTCTCAGAGCATCGTTTGGATGTGATTTTTACGGTGATTGTCAAGTCCAACTACGCGGTCAATATCTTCTAAGTTCATCGCAATCGAACTTTCGACGTGCGGTCCAGGTCCGATATGAAGTTTCAAAGTGCTCCCATGAGCAACTGGGTTTAGAGTTGGATCCTAGATTTTAGAGTAACATAGCGTTACTAATTCTCCAGGTTTTGGATTTTATAGATCATATTTAAAAGTGATTGGTGTTAATTTCATAGGTAATCTAGGTTAGTACTTAGCAATTCTTGTCTAATTTCTAAAAGATTTAATCTTGAGGGATTTCTGACTGAGTTGGTACTCGGGTCTTTGTACGAATTTTTTTCAGTCGTTACATATAACCTAACCTTAACCTAAACCTAAATGTATTCTCAAATCCCTAAACCTAAACCTACACATAATCCTAATCTCAACTCCCTAACCTAAACATAAACCTAAACTTGAAAACCTAAACCTAAACCCAATTCCGAACCTGAACCTAATTTCCTAAACCTAAACCTTAACCTATTCTCAATTCCCTAAACCTATAGCTTATAACCTAAACCTAAACCTTAACCTAAACATATAACCTTAATCGAAACCAAAACCTATGACCTAAAACCTTAACCTATAACCTAAACATATAACCTATAACCTAACCTTAACCTAAACCTAAAACCTAAACCTTAACTTATAACCTAAAACCTAAACCTAAACCTAAAACTTAAATGTATTCTCAAATCCCTAAACATAAACCTACACCTAATCCTAATTTCAACTCCCTACCCTAAACCTAAACCTAAACTTAACAACTCAAACCTAAACCCGATCTCGAACCTGAACCCAATTTCCTAAACTTAAACCCAATTTTCTAAACCTAAACCTTAACCTATTCTCAATTCCATAAACCTATAGCTTATAACCTAAACCTAAACCTATAACCTTAACCTAAACCTATAAGCTTAACCTAAACCAAAACCTATGACCTAAAACCTTAACCTATAACCTAACCTTAACTTAAACCTAAAACCTAAACCTTAACCTATAACCTATAACCTAAACCTAAACCTAAACCTAAAACCTAAATGCATTCTCAAATCCCTAAACATAAACCTACACCTAATCCTAATCTCAACTCCCTAACCTAAACTTGAAAACCCAAACCTAAACCTAATCTCAAACCCGAACCCGATTTCCTAAACCTAAACCTTAACCTATTCTCAATTCCCTAAACCTATAGCTTATAACCTAAACCTAAACCTATAACCTTAACCTAAACCAAAACCAATAACCTAACCTTAACCTAAACCTAAATCCTAAACCTTAACCTATAACCTAAAACCTAAACCTAAACTTGAAAACCCAAACCTAAACACGATCCCGAACCCAAACCCGATTTCCTAAACCTAAACCTCAGCCTATTCTCAATTCCCTAAACCTATAGCTTATAACCTAAACCTAAACCTAAACCTTACCCTAAACCTAAACTTAAACCTTAACCTAAACCTATAACCTTAACCTAAACCAAAACCTATGACCTATAACCTATAACCTAAACTTATAACATATAACCTAACCTTAACCTAAACCTAAAACCTAAACCTTAACTTATAACCTAAAACCTAAACCTAAACCTAAAACCTAAGTGTATTCTCAAATCCCTAAACCTAAACCTACACCTAATCCTAATCTCAACTCCCTAACCTAAACTTAAACCTAAACTTGAAAACCCAAATCTAAACCCGATCCCGAACCTGAACCCAATTTCCTAAACCTAAACCTTAACCTATTCTCAATTCCCTAAACCTATAGCTTACAAACTAAACCTAAACCTACAACCTATAACCTAAACCTAAACCTAAAGCCTAAATGTATTCTCAAATCCCTAAACCTAAGCCTACACATAATCTTAATCTCAACTCCCTAACCTAAACCTAAACCTAAACTTGAAAACCTAAACCTAAACCCGAACCCGAACCCGATTTCCTAAACCTAAACCTTAACCTATTCTCAATTCCCTAAACCTATAGCTTATAACCTAAACCTAAACCTAAACCTAAACCTATAACCTTAACCTAAACCAAAACCTATGACCTAAAACCTTAACCTATAACCTATAACCTAAACTTATAACCTATAATCTAACCTTAACCCAAACATAAATCCTAAACCTTAATCTATAACCTAAAGCCTAAACCTAAACCTAAAACCTAAATGTATTCACAAATCCCTAAACTTAAACCTACACCTAATCCTAATCTCAACCCTTAACCTAAACCTAAACCTAAACTTGAAAACCCAAAGCTAAACCCGATCCTAAACCCGAACCCAATTTCCTAAACATAAACCTTAACCTATTCTCAATTCTCTAAACCTATAGCTTATAACCTTAACCTAAACCTATAATGTTAACCAAACTAAAACCTATGACCTAACCTTAACCTATAACCTATAACCTAAACTTATAACAGAACCTAACCTTAACCTAAACCTAAACCTTAACCTATAACCTATAATCTAAACCTAAACCTAAACCTAAAACCTAAATGTATTCTCAAATCCCTAAACCTAAACCTACACCTAATCCTAATCTCAACTCCCTAACCTAAACCTAAACCTAAACCTAAACTTAAAAACACAAACCTAAACCCGATCCCAAACCCGAAGCCGATTTCTAAAACTTAAACCTTAACCTATTCTCAATTCCCTTAACCTATAGCTTGTAACCTAAAACCAATCCCGAACCTCTCTCTTTGGCTTCTTCCCATACATTACCTTTCCTGTATTCAATTCTTCCTCCATGTCGACTGCTCGGCTTTTCAACTCGTTCACTTTTTTTCTCAAAATGTTAATATTTTCTTCGAAGCTTGCTTGAGATGTCACTGCATCGGAAGCCAAAGAAAGCAGTTGTTCAAAGATGAATTCAGCCATTTCTACTATTTCTCCCCCACCAATATGAGCAACAAAGCTACATAGAAAAACCTGGTGTAACACCCCAGATTTTTGCCAACCTGGAGTTAGACGTCCTTAAGCAACGGGTCAACCATAACACCTTGGTAACCTCTTAGAACTCATTTCTTGTCACACCCCAAACTCGAAAATCGGGCTCACAGAATTCCCGATCGCCGAATCCGGTGCCGACAGCCTCCGTAGAACCCCATTCTCGGCTCCTAGCTCCCATTCGCCAGGTTCCAATCCTGGGATGCTACGAGGAGGATTTTCAATGTCAGTTTGATTCGTAATAAGCATAATCAAAGGCATAAGAACTCCATTACATTTCCACTATGATCAAAAACTTTACAAGTACAATGAGCATAAAGGGAAATACAATGGTAAAGAACAAAAACTCCAATGATCAGCAACGTGCTCCTGCCTCAGCGCTGTTGCGATCCAACGTCACCTGCACGCAACGGTCGTGCATAAGCTTACAGAAAGCTTAGAGGGTGATGAAAGTGTGTGCGCAAGGTAGTAATATGAACATGCAATGTCAGAGTAATGCGGAACATGCAGATAGAACCATAATACCATGAGCCGTACCAAGGCTATGCAATGCGAGACATGAATAGTATTGGCCATCCCAAGGCCATGCGATGTGCAATACAACTCAAGCATACAGATCCTCATCTATGTCCACACATCAATACAGATTAATATGAAATATCACTGGGGTCTTGTACACTCTAAACCAGATTGCCGCCACATCGCGCGCAATAAGGTAAGTGAAAGAGACCTCACTATCCGTCTGCCAATATCGGACGCGACTCGTCGATAGCAGACCCATTCCTCGAGCTGGTCAAACTCAGCCTAACATTGCCCCCTACTCTCGGGCGGGTAAGGCCGCACCCCCTTCCAACCGACCACGACACAGTGGAGAGCGTAACCGTCTGATAATCGGCACTCAACGCTCATCTACCCACTCGGTCTAGACATTGGAGCAACCTCTTGGTACCATAAGGGTTTAGGGACTTTCACCCAGGGATATCTATAGTACCTCATGTAGAATAAGATTTTCGGTATCCAATCCTGCCAACCACGATGCGTCTGTAGAGGCTACGGCCCTGATGTCGCTAGGGCGTATAATAACCATGTCACACAAATACGAAATGCATGATTCACGCTATCCAATCATGCAACAAATCCTGCGCATATCGTGCACTCATGTAGGGCAACACCGCCTAACTGGGAGCCCTTAAACAACCTGCCCGAAGGCAAATGCTATGATCAGACAATTCTCAAGTCAAGCATACATATGATGCGTATGATCAAGAGTCATGAAACTGTACTAAACATGATATAATAAAATGAACTATCTTACAATGCAGATGGACCTGGACGGCCTATACACGATAAGTACGGCCCAGTAATGGGCCCTAAGGAGAGTCGTAATGTGGACGTCCAACCAATATTATACTCGCAATGTGGACGTCAAACCATCATTGCTCCCAAGGCACGATCTTCTTAAACTTCGCTACGTAATCAGTATGGGATTACACATTGCAATGGACCTTAGGTTCACCCCATTGGGCTTTTCATATATATATCAAATGGCCATATCTTATGGGCCTTTTATTCATCAGATGGGCCACATAAATGGGCCACACCAATGGGTCATATGTGCATTGCAATGGGTCAAACCCGTGGGCCTTGGATTGCATCAAATAAGCTTAGTTTCATGAGTCTAATTTGTGACCAATGGGTCACACCAATTGGGTCCCACATGTAGATCAAGTGGGCCTCAACCCATAGACCTAACATGAGTTCAATGGACCTAAACCCCTAGGCCTTATGGTATATTAAATGGGTTTAAACCCGTAGGCCTTGTATGCATATCAAAGTGGGCCTAAACCCCTAGGCCTTACATATATCAATTGGCCTACCTCCATGGGCTTTAAATTTCAACAAAAGGGGTCTAATTACATGGGCCTTGAAGTACATCAAATGGGCCTAGTCCCATGGACTTGCAACACATCAAATGGGCCTAAGTTCTTAGGCCTTAAATGAATCAAATGGGCCTAGCCCATAAGCATTTTATAAATCAAATGGGCCTAGCCCATGCCCTTTTGAAATTCAAATGGGCCTAGCCTATAGGCCTTAAACATCAAGTGAGCCTAAGCCCATAGGCTTTACATATCAAGTGGGCCCAAGTCCATAGGACTCGTACGAATCAAATGGGCCTAACTCATAAGCATTTTATAAATTAATAGGCCTAACCCATAGCCCTTTTGAAATTAAATGGGTCCCGACTCATGGGCCTTGTAAAATACTTATTTCCATCCAAACTATTCATAGGGACACATGGTCTAGGGCCCACTACAATATTCATATTATAAAATATATATTATAAACTATATAACATACATAAATGTATATAATAGTGGGTCTCACAAAAATCACTATGGCAGCTGGCAGTGGGCCCCAGCATCAAAGTCAGATGGACGGCGTGTGTAGATCACATGCAACAGGGCCCCACCGTCCACTGGAAGGTGGGTGAAACAATACGTCATGGTGAGTCTCACCGTCCACGGGCTGTGGACGGTGCGAATGAATTACATACATCACCGTGGGTCCCACAAATGTGGCCCACCGAAATATTTATTTGAAATCCAACCCGTTCATAAGGTCACTCAGACCTGTATGAAGGGACAGCAAAAATTTCAGCTTGATCCAACCCTTCTGTGGGCCAAAAAAAATGGTTCTCAAGGGTAGGGGTATAGTCCACTGTTTCATGTGGTGTGGGCCACTGGAGCTTTGGATCTGACCGAAATTTGGAGGGGGCCCACCTGAGGAGGGGACCCACCTCTTGAATAGGTTGGATGACAAACGAACATTACGGTGGAGCCCACGGCTGGAGCCGTGGGTCCCACCCTGGATGCCCGCCCGCTGCCTTGGACGGCTGCACGCAGCAGCGTGCAGCGCTGGCCGCTGTCCGTGGCAGGAGCAGAGGCTCTGCCTCTTTCAAAATCCGGGAAAAAACATTTTCCTGCGATTTTTCGTACTTGGGGCTCGCTGCACTAAAATCCGTCCCGGCCATTATGATCAGCGGCTCGAGGCCGTCCAAATGAGTCCAGAGTTTGAATTTTTTTTATGCTTGGAAGTGAAATAAAATAAGAAAATAGAGTTTGAATGGTGAGGGTGCGATCCTTGACGTTACGGCCCACCAGGTGCTCCGTTCAATCTCATTTTCTGGCTCAACGCCTAAAATGAGATGGTGAAAGGAATGGATGGCTTGGATTAGAGCAATACATCAGGGTGGGGCCTATGCAAGTGGGCCACCAAAAAGCCCCTACTTTTCTTCCTTTTCTTTTTTTTTGCCTTTGAAACGTCCAGCGTCCCAGACGCTGGACGATTTTAGTATTTTATATTTTTTTTTTATGGTGGGCCCTGATGAAGTGGGCCACCACTGATGGGTGACATGGGTACATCATCTAAGGTGGGCCCCACTTGAATAAAGATTTAAATAAAATAAAATCTCAAGGTGGGATCCATTCAAGTGGGCCACACAATACTAATGCATAAAAATAAAATAAAATAAAAGCAATAAAAGAGAGAGAGAGACATGGAGAGTGGGACACGCCTTGTGATGGAGGGACCCCGACATTATGGGCCCTCCCTTGCAATGAATCATACAATAAACGGATCCTGTTGAACATGGGACCATCAAAAATATAAATCAATGGTGGAGATCCAATCCCCACCGATATGGACGGTCTAGATGACCTTTTGCAATGAAATAAACATCATGATGGGGTCCATGGAGAATGGCCCCATCATGGAATGATCATGATGATCCAAATGGGCCATCGGCCACATTTTAGGGTCCCAAGTGAGATCCACACCATTGATCGGTGGGCCTCACTTGGTCTACCATAAAAATAAGAAAAACTACCCTATAGAGGCACCCACCGTCCGATCTTCTCACTCCTAGGGGTTCCTTGGCACCTTAGCTTCAACTTCAATGGTTAAGATGAAGAATGGAGGGTTGAGATGGGAGATTTTGGGGTAGGAAGGTGGGTCACTTGGAGCTTAGGAGCTCTTGCAAAATTCCATACGTATGGACTCTTGTTGCTTGGAATTTTTGAAATGAGAAAGAGAGAAAGAGAGAGAGTGATGTAAAGGGAGAGAGAGTGTGTGATGGATGGATGTAGTGAGTGATGTTTGTATAAGAAATCTTTGACTTTTGAGGCTTTTGTGTAAGAGAGGTATGGGAGATGAAGACTTTTGTGGCTTTTTGTGTGAGAGAGGTATGGGTGGTGAAGACTTTTATGGTTGCTTGGGAAAAGAGATGGAAGTGATGTGTACTTGACATGTGATGGATTGATGGGTGATTGATTGATGGAATTGATGTGATTGATGTGACACATCGTAGAGATTCCCTTGAGTTTCGTAACGCGCGGCGTTTTCTCGCACCAAATGTTGGCCCATATCTCTTGACCAGGGTATCGCCTCGGCGCGCGAGTCGCGGCATCGGAACCGCAACGACGGCGCGGTCGCTATGGTATTGGTCTCGGGTTGAGTCGACTCGGGTTGTCGGCACATGAATCAGGGTTGCGCGTCGATATCGGTTAAGGGTCGAAAGTTGCAGGAATTCGACCGGTAAGACCGCGGAAGTGTACGGAAAGGTACGGACCAAGATACGAGTCTTACAATTCTAAAGCCAAAGGAATCATTTAGAACTCAATTCTTTAAAAATTTAACGTGAATTAGCCAGTACTCCACTAGATTTCCTGCAAAATTAGCATCAACCACTTTAAATACGATCTGTAAGACCCAAAACCTCTAGAATTGTTACCGCTACGTTACTCTAAAATCTAGGATCCAACTCTAAACCCAGTTGTTCCCGGGAATGCTTTGTAACTTCGTATTGGATCTAGACCACACGTCAAAAGTCTGATAGCGATGAACTGAGATTCTTTCCAGTCTCTCTACATGCCTCATCCACCCTTCTGCTTCGCTATTTCGGTGTTTTCAACTTCATTCTTAAGTAAGAAATCCCAACCGTAACCTGTTTTGAAGCCTAGAATAGTTCCAATGATATTATAGCTAACCTGTTTCTAGCCATAGGTAGCGTATCCGCCATTGACGAAGACATATCGTCTGAATCACATCTTATACGTATTTTTTGGTTTAAGGTGCGGACTATATATGTTTAGGTTATGGTTTCTAAGACTTTCAATGTTAAGCAATGATTTATTCTTACTTAGGATACTATTTCACATGTATATAGTGCTGTCCGTTTCATTTTTCAGTTATACGTTGATTATGTTGAATATACTGTATTCCTCGTATTTATAGAAAATACCGTATACGTATAAAATTTAGGTTTGTGCTTAACATGATTAATTACCATGAATATATGCTTGTTACATGTGTGACAACTCCTTAGCGAAAGGACTTGTCCTAAATCACGGCACGGCCAATATATGTTATATATGTTAAAGTGTGTAGCCCACGTGTTTGTAAAAATGTCTAAATGAATACGGAATCCAGATTCATGCATGCTATGATTATCCGTCATTGGTATATGCAAGTGATATATGGGGCAACTCCCTAGTGAAAGGATTTGGTCAAATACATGATATATCAACATACGATATGTAGTTAGTATGTGTAGCCTAAGTGTTTATGAAAATGACTGAATGAGTATGGAATTTGCTTTCATGCTTGCCATGACTAATTGTCATGGATATATGATTGTTGTATGGGCGATAACCCTTTGACGAAAGGATTTGCCCTAATACGTATGCTAATGGATACATAATATGTACGATGTAATGTGTAGACTAAGTGTATGTAAAAGTGTCTGAATGAGTTAGGAGTTAGTAAGATGTACCTATATGCGGGTTGAGATATGATTCTCAACTACATCAATGATGTGTATGATTCCCTTCATGAATCATGTAACTTAGGTTATCCATGATAAATAAGTGTATGATTTCCTCCATGGCTTATGTGTTTAACTGAATCATGTTATATGTGTGTATGATTTCCTGTATGTAATGTTTACTTTTAAGTTATACTTCATGATTGTCCATATGGATGCAGAATATGAATCATATGCTAGTTATTGTATGTGTATGTGAATGGGGTTGTGCTACAGTCCAGGCAATCAGAAACCATTCCATAAATAGTGGTCGAGGTTGTCTTCGCCACATAGAATGAGTTAGCGAATCTGAGTCGTGCTTAGGGTGTTCGACAGTGGTTAGGCCACACGGAGTGCTTATGCATTCCATGTCGTTCAACTCAACGTGCGCTTGGCCTAGTTGAGCTTATCAACTAATCCGATTGACCGATGCTTGTTCACCATGTTTGGTCGTCACTGTTTGAATCTAAGGCACTGAGCTTACCAGTGAAACTCCCGTTAACCATGGTACCAAGATCCCCTAAGACTCATGAGTCGTGCATGGTGGTATGGGACACCGTGGTCGTGCTGTCAGCCTATGTTGGGGCCACAAACCTCCCCGTAGTGACCAGTGAGTACCCTACTCTGAACAGATTATGGTGGTATGGGACACTATATTCTTACTGTCGGCCTACACTGATTGTGACGAGCCCTCTGTAGTGACCTTGAGTTTAACCTGACACTGCATAGGGGCGACGAGTCCTGTTGCAGTCTTAAGGATATAAATAGGCCTGTATTGATAAGGTGATGGAGGAGAGGAGAACGATTGCACGCAACAGCCCTGGCAGCCCTTGCAGCGACCTAGAACCATAACATCGTATGAGATTCCTAGGACTAACGACCCTAGAATGGATCAATGTTGGGAAATGATACAAGGGAGGTGTCTTAGCTTCCCAATCCTGCTGTGTGAAAAGGACTAATAAGAACTTGGTAAGCATACTCATATCATCGCATTGAATGTGTTATCGGTGTTGGCGTAAGAGCACTGAGGAAGTGACTGACATGCACGATAATAAGATGAAGATCGTAGAGGGAGTTTGTGGTGAGGGCATGCATCATTCTTCATACCATCCTTGCATTAACAAGAGTATCTAGGACCTGTTTGATTGTACTGCCTTATCATTACTGCTTGATTGAATTGATAACATGTTAACCTTTGCTGTATAGTTTTCACTGAGTTAGCTACTCACTCCCACATTACGGGACGGTGTTGTACACACCAACCAGACCCTATTTTAGTTGCAGATGATGGTGATTCTTGCAAAGCAGAGCCGGACTTGATGATGAGGAGGAGGATTCCTCCTATATGCAGGTTCTGATCGACGGGGTTACAGGGTTATTAATTAGATGTCAATACACTTGGTATTTTGCCTTTTATTTACACTCATGTATATTCTTTTTGTTCATTTTTAGAGTATACATGTATTTAGTTAACCTGGTAACTTGTTCACACTCTGGAGACTTACAATTAATTATATATTTTATATATTTATCACAGTCTTCCGCTTGAGAAACTTAACTGTCTCTGGAGTATGATATGTTGTTTTGGTCTAATCTCACTCATGTTTTCTGCACTAATATAAACAACATTCATCCATCATTGAAAATGTTGCATAAGTGATGTTCTGGAACTCGGGAGTGGAGTTTATGCTCGACCCCCGATTTTCAGGATGTTACACCTGGTGAGATTTAAACGTGTCAATAAGTATTTTTCTTTAAGGAAAAAAAGCTGATACTATTGTAGTTATTTATTTTTAGGATGATTTTTGTTGATGTAGAAAATAGCAAGTCCTTCCTAAACCACTTGAGACCTGCTAAAGAAGACAAGCATGGAGACCCTGGCTGCTGCTGCAGGGACCCTTTGATGACGAGTCAAGTCAGGTGAGTTGAGTACTCCCGTGCCCAGCTCTATTTCTCACACCTCGCCCTTAAAAATGGATTGAGGAATTATAATGTTTTGTTGGTTAAATATTTTTTTATTAGATGAAAGACACAAAAAGAAAATTGTTACTGATTTCCTTTTTTAATTTATGATGTTAAACTTATATGTATATTTATGCATGAATGAATGTAATGTGGATAAGATTGTTTGTGTTTGGATAGATGTAGTTTATGTTTGGATGGATTTGTGTAGTTTAGGTTTAGATGGATGTGAATGTGAATATGATGAAATATATTATATAACAGGTGTATATTAGGAAGAATATGATGTTGTAACAAGTGTATATCAGGAAGAATACGATATTGTAACAGGTGTATATTCAAATATAAGACGGTCGAAGACCGTCTTTTTCAGGCTCATAAGAGATGGCTTGTAGCAGTCCTTTTTTGATTATTTGAAGGACGATCCATGGCCATCCTTTTTACGGACTGTCCAGGGCCATCCTTTTTACGAACAGTCCATGGCCATCCTTTTTACAGACTGTCCAGGGCCGTCCTTTTAAGCTTCATCAGCGTCCACTTAAATGTAACTTTATAGATGGTCAATGCCCGTCCTTCTTTAGAGACGGTCCATGACCGTCCTTCTTTAGAGTAGGTTTTTTACCGTCCTAAGTAATACGACGCCCCAAAATTTGACGGCCCTTGCGACGGTCTAAGACCGTCCTTTATGGCCTTTTGAGACAATTTTTGACCGTCCTTTTTTCGCTGCTTTGGCATAGTGTACACACCCATATTGGTCGCCTACACAAAGACTTAAACACATACTCACCCTTGTCGATGGCAATATGATCCTACACAATCATCTACGCGAGTTTAGGTTACAAACTCTATACGCAATACTACACAAGGAAAAAGATATACTTCTTAATCCTTTGTTCTAGCTTATAACTCCCAACTGACATTACATGAAAGTAAGCATCACAACCAAATACTCGCATCCCCAAGTAGTCAACATCATGATCACTCCACATTTCTTCTGAAATTCTACACACAATCGTTGTAGACGAAGACCAATTCACTAAGTAGCAAGCCGTGTTAACGGCCTCATTACACAACTCCTTGTCTAATCTCGCATTGCTCAACATGCTTCAGGCTCTCTCCAAGAGAGTCTGATTCATTAATTTTGCTATATCATTATGCTCTGGTGTTTTCCTGATTGCGTTATGACATACAATCCCTTCATCTTTACAAAATTAATTAAATTCCTTCAAAGTGAATTCACCGCCATTATTTGTCCTCGAAATTTTTAACTTTCGCCCTAACTGTTTCTCTACCGTCACCTTCCACACTTTGAAGGTAGAAAAAATGTTTAACTTGTACTTCATAAAGTACACCCAAACCTTTTTAGAGTAGTCATATATGATTAATACAAAGAATGATGACCTCCCTCCAAAAACTATCGGTGATGGCCCCCATACATCAAAATGCACATAATCTAAAGTACCTTTATTAACATGCTTTCAAGATTTAAAAGATAACATTGACTATTTACCATATATATAATACTCGTATGTATTAAAATTAACACTTTTAAATGTAAGAATTAGTGAACCATCAGAAAGTACATTCATGCCACGCTCACTCATATGTCATAGACATGCATGCCACAAACATACTGACGTGGACTCTGCTACAGACGTTGCAGCTCCACCTGATACAATATTCTCAATTAACCTGTAAAGGTTAACATGCCTTTATGCTTTCATTACTATGAGTGCCCCCTTTAAAACCTTGAGGAAACTCAAAATCGGTGAATTTACACCTAATTGCCTCAAGAGCTCCAAAAGAAATCAAATTCTTACGTAAGTTAGGAATGTGTCTCACATATGTCAGAATACATTCCATCCCGTCAAACATTCTGATGTGCACCAATCTAATTCCAATAACCTTACATGCAATATCATTCCACATAAACATCTAGCCACCATCACACTCGTTGTATGTGGTGAATTAATTCTGATGCGAGGTCATGTGGTATGATACTCTCGTATCCAAAATTCACCCATCAATGAGATAGTTAAATTTAGTTATAGTCAAAACATCACTAATGTCCACATCCTCACTCGATTCTGTTAGGTTGGCTTCCTTTGGTGCTTTATCTATCTTATCTCTCTTTTGAGCTTTAGGGTTTCAGCAATCCTTATTCATATATCCATGTCTTCCACAGTTACAACATTTCATCTTTCCCTTACCCTTAGAGTTACATCGTGAATGCGATGAATTTCCCTTCTCCCACTCTGAATTCCTTCCCCAAATTACCAACACATCTATAGAACCTGGGTTGTTGTCTTTCATTCTCAACATCCTCGACTGAAGGGTTGAGATGACAGTCTCAACAACAATGGCCTTTATACCGTGGCACATAGTGTCTACGAATCTGTCATAGGACTTTGAAAGAGAGTTCAACAGAATTAGGGTTTGATCTCCTTACCCATCTTCACTTCCACGCTCGTCAATTTGCAAAAGATCCGATTAAACACATTGATGTATTCATTAAGATTCTCTTCTACCATTTTCATATTATAGAACTTTTTCTTCAGGTACAAACGATTTGACTGAGATTTCATCATGTAAAAGCTATCTAACTTCTTCCAAAGTCCTATAGTAGTCTTTTGATCAAGGACAATGTAAAGGACATCATCCACCAAACATAGTTGGACCAAGATTTTCTCTCTTTCATCCAACTCTTCTCACTCTTCGTCGCTCATAGATGCTGGATACTTCTCAACACTAAGGAGTGCATGTTGCAGCCCTTGTTGAAGTAAAAGGCATCTCATCTTTACCTTCCATAATTCGAAGTTGTTTTTCCCGTTAAACTTCTTCATTTCATACTTTATGTTTGATCCCTTAATCGTCATGACGACAACATAAACTCGAATCTCAATGTTAGCTCTGATATCATTTGTTGGGAATCCACGAAAGCAAACCCTAAATTATGATCATAAAAGATTAAGCAAACGTAAACAAAGCAATCACAAGTACACGAATTTTACGTGGGAAAAACCACGGTACAAAGCGACAATGAATCACTATGAAAGCAAAAGTTAAACAGATGAAATCGCCTACAAAGCTCGAAAAATCCTTATTTTCACCTCATCAAACCTTAGAAACATTTAACCCTCGATTAACATCTACCCTAATCCTGTTTACACCCATATATATAGTGTTGCACCCAGAATAGGAAACAATCTGTGCAATTCCACAAAATTGAGCGCACCGTTGATCGAAGCATCAATCAATCAACACCGATCAAGCAATCCTCGATTGATCAAGGCAGCATATTCGAGCGACTAAACACCCCCAAAAGTGTCCATAGAGTTTAGAGGTGTTTTCGAATTTTTGTCAATCGATTGACCCAACAGTTCGATCAATCTAGGATGTCCAAAACTTTCCAAATACCAATATGCATAATTTAGAGTGATCGACCAAAATAGTTGACCGATCGAATCATTGTTTCATGTACAGATTTAAGACAGCTCATACAGGAATACGTTTGATTAGAGGTTTTTGGCTTGGCAGTTGTGTTTATAGGTGAAAAAAGCATCAGGCTAGGTTGGAGTAGCTGGCTGTGTGAGAAGTTCGAGCTCTGAACAAAGGAGGCCTGAGAGCAGTCTCATTATAACTGGAATGTGGAGGTTGTGTTCATCATGGCCTTGTGCAGGTGGTGTCTTGATTTAGGTCGTGGCCAGCTACCTTGGGATGGTATTGTTGGTTCTCAATGTTTGTTTATTTTGTTAGTTTGTTGAGTAGCTACAAGTTTGCAGGGGTCTGGGGGTGGAGGGTGCTGTAGTTTCTTTGGCTACATTAGAAGATGCGTTGTAGCTCCCATGTTGGCAAACGGGCGTGAAGGGTGCTTTAGTTCTTTGGCTGCGTTAGAAGATGCGTTGTAGCTGCATGTTGGCACGCGTGCACCAGCAGCAAAAGCAGTTGGGTGCAGTCAGTCCTGCTTCCAAGTAGGCATTGTTTATAGTTAGCTATGGACAGTTTTTTTTTTGTTTTTATTGGCTTTAAGGTTGATATTGTTTTGGGATTACACGATAGGTGAGTTGGGCTGAAAATTTAACCAGCTATAGCTTAAGGTCAACAAAAACCGGATTAGGCTGAAATTTAACCAGCTATAAATTTGGGATCTGGGAGCGGTTAGGTGTTACCCGGGTAACACCTTAGTGGCTGTTACACTTACCCTGTAGGGCCCACCTTGATGAGTATGTTGTATATCCAAACAGTCCATCCATTTTGCGGCTCATTTTGGGATGGGATTCTAAAACTTATAGCAAATCCAAATCTCAGGTGGACCACACCACTGGAAATAGTGGTAAATGACCATTAAAAACTTTTGTGGGCCACAATTTTTGGATCAAGATGATCTTTATATTTTTTTTATCTTCATCCAGGTCTTCTTAACATTGTCAAGAGGTTGGATGGCAAATAAACATTACAGAAACATTGTGGGCCCTAGGAAGTTTTTAATGATAGGATGTTCAACCACCACTGTTTCCTGTGGCGTGGCCCATCTGAGATTTGGATTTGCTTAATTTTTGGGTACACCTAAAATGGGCTGGAAAAACAGATGGACAGCATGGATATATAGCACATCATCAAGGTGGGCTCCACAGTAAGGGTAACACCTAATCCGCTCCCTCTGTATCTGATCTGATCAAAGTTACAGAACTCTAAGAATTGGCCGATCGGCTCGTCCTTTCTTTCTTGGGCAAAAATGCCACTAGCTATGCAATTTTTAACCCAGTTTCAGCAAAATGCCACTTGATATTTGTACTTCTTTTACAAACCCTCCCATAAATCCACCGTTGGAGTTGACAGACGCCAAAGAGAGTCTAATTATACATAGAAAATGTGATTACAAAAAACGCAATTGCTTTCTTCCCTCTTTTACATCAAATCTTCGGCATTATTATCATTTTTGCTTAGTCCGTGTAGCACTTCAGAAAATACATGCACAACCTTCATTCTTGTAAGAAGAAAATGAACTTTCATTGTGGATTATTTTTTATTTTTTTTAAGTCTGCTCCATTGAAACAATCCAAGCAAACAAACTCTTGGTTCATCATCTTCATCAACTAACAATGCTTATAAACATGACTTACTCTCTTACAATTGTTAGAGCCCAAATCACAGATTGCATTTTAACCAAGAACAAAAAGGTTTCCAATTAGTCTACTTACAAGATCATTCAAACCAATATAATAGGTATTGTTGCACAGCAATTGTAACATTATAAACACCTTCATAAACAATCTAGAAGCAGAGAATTGAAATGTTTTCGTAGCATATTTGAGAGAGAGAGAGAGAGAGAGAGAGAGAGAGAGAAGGAAAGGCAAAAGGTGATTGTTATTTCTTTCAAAATGGCTCTCTCAAGCCCTATATATTGTAGCTCAAATGGGTAAAAGGTGATTACAGAGGCACATGTCTACTGGTAGGCACTCTTTTTCTATGGTTAACTTTCACCCAAGAACTGACATGTCACCCAATGGTAGATGTTACAGCTACTCAAAACACATCTTTCAGCAGTCAACAATATCAGCCACACCAAACCATTGATTAGACCCATAGTTTGCACTATGGCCTAACCAAGGCTAAGCACAATTGATTAAAGCTAAAGCCTCCTCAAAACTTATGCAAAGTATAAAGTGCACCCATGCTGCCAACACTCCATGAAACACGCAAGCAAGAACATGATACATGTACACACCTTATGGCATTTTGAACCAAGTGAAGAACTCACACATAGCATATATTTAACATCTCAAAAAAGAAACAAAAGATTCTTTTTTCTCTCTCTCTAAGTTTTGAATTTGTGTCCCATGTTTGGAAAATCAGCTCCCAAAACTCACAATTTTGAAAATTTCCAATAACCAACTATTATGGACCCCAATGCTCTCTAAAATGGCTAATTCATCATATATATATATATATATATATATATATATATATATATATATATATATATATATATATATATATATATATATATATATATATAAAAAGGAATCTAACCATTTTGATGAGTTGGATCAACAAATGGACAGTTAACAGAAAATATAAACAAAATCCAAGAGAGGCACATATAAAAATTAGCATTAAAGAGAGACAAGGATGATCTGTTACAATGAGTCAGTCAAGTAAAAAAGGTACAGGATGGCTATTCGGTTTGTGCACAGAGGACATACACAGTTACCCAATGCCATCTTTTGTTGGCCAAGAAAAAAAAAAGAGAAAGGAAAATACAAAATTTTAAAAAAGAAAAAGAAAAAAAAAAAGTCGCATGGTGATTCCTCAATGGTGTACATTTAGATGATGAACAGAGGATCTGTGTGATTTTAGGAAGGTAGTTGTATTGCTTTTCGGGTCTGGTGGTTGCTGCTACCTTGAGACACTTCCACGTACCAAGATTTCCAAGCCTCCGTATAATGTGCAAACAGCTCGCTCAGCGCTGCCCCAACACACAAAAACAACATCAATTTCCTGCTCCATTCCCCACTCAAACATTAAAAAGATGAACCACCTAAGCAGCACCAGCTAAGGGTGCAAATGTGCCAGGTCAACTCAACAGATCATTGGATCCAGCCAGGCAATTAGTAGGTCCAGGTTCAAATTTTAGACCCATGGGATAGGTGAAATTAGATCCAAAAGTTTGGGTCTTCTTAAAATTTACCTTAGCCGACACAAATCAGACAATTTTTAACCAAGTCCAATTTAGGCATTTCTAAAATGGACCTAATCCATATTCATAGCTGACCCAAATCCAAGAAAAGGTACCTTTTTTTCTAAAACATGGGTACACATCCACTACTAACAATCTAGACATGCAAATTCCATGCTCCATTATTGACGAGAATATGCCAAAGAGCATAGTAATTTGACTGCCCTAACCATCTGATTTTACCCATTGGATTTGAATTGCCTGCCATTTTATTCTTCACCATAAAAATTGATAGGCACCACCAAATCCATTTGTAATGTCTAAATGAAGCATAGTCTGAACCAACATATAGGATGGTTTCAAATATTATTTTCATGAAAACTCAATTGTAATGTCCAAATACAGTCCAAACCGATTTGACTAATAGGTTGGGTTCGGATCCTACCTATCAAATAAATGGATCAGCTATTTTTTACCTGAACCCAATGCAAACCTGACCTTTGGGTTGGGTCTGCATCCAATTCTCTAACCCGGTTCTTAAATGAGTCCAGACCCAGGCTACCCTCAACCCAACCCAACCCATTCACAGCCCTTTAGTTTTCAAATTGAATTTCAAAAAAAAAAAAAAACAAACAAACACGAAAATTACACCTACATGCAGCCACACATACTATGTTTGTGTACACACACACACACACGTGAGTGAGTGAATGAGTGAGTGAGTGAGAGAGAGAGAGAGAGAGAGAGAGAGAGAGAGAGATTCTGGTGCATGGTCCATGGATGGAAGCAACAGATCAATAGTCAGGATTACCAGATAATGACCCCACTAGTCAAAATCAAAAAGCTGAGCACAAGGCAAAATGCCTCAAGGATTCCTAATTTTTATGAACTTTCACTAATTTGAGCCATTAATCTTTTCAGAAGGCTCCATCCATTATGGGAGCCAAGAGAGTAATAGCTTGAATAAATCAACCATAAGCCCAGCATGTACAAACTCTGGGAGTTCTGTGTCCATCACAAACAGGTACTCTCTTTTTTTTTCCTGAAAGCACTGGTTTGATCACAGCCAATCCTAATATTACAATTGCTTCAAGTCCAACTTGAAAAGTAAGCAATTGTAATTAGTGGTCCGAACTACTTATCTTAGGAGATTTTGGGTGTGCAACACATTAACAATGGTGCCCATCATATTATGGTTTAGATCACTAAACAATGGGCCCCAATAGCGCGCGCGCACACACACACACACACACACAAAAAACAAAAAAAAAAAGAAAGAAAGAAAGAAAGAAAGAAAGAAAGAAGAAGAAGAACTCTACAATGCCAAGTCACAACTCACAAGCACAAGATGATAACTCTTCCTCTAATCCATCCATTTTTCCTCCAATGCAAGAGTTATGCCCCCCCCCCCCCCCCCCCCCCCCCCCCCATCCCTTGCCTAAAAATTACCAGTACACTAGGTGGGCCACATGCAAGAAAATAGTTGGCAGCAAAAGAAATTGGCCAGTGGCCCCAATGCTCCACATTCAAGGTACTCGTGTGGCCCACTTGATGAGTGGAAATGCCTGACAATACTGGCCAGAGCCACAATCAGCAGCACATGCCAGAGGAATACCCTGGATCTCACATGTGTGTTTGCTACAATGGGATATGGAGCAAGTCCCTTGGCGGAGCCTAGCTGCACTAGTCCTGGTGAAGTTTCTCAAGGAAGAGAAGCAATATGGGAGGATTTACCTTGGTTGTGATACTGAGGCCGAAAGGTAGCAGCCAAGCTGTCCCAGTCTTGATCCCTTTTTTTGCCTTTCTCTGTCTCCTGCAAACCAACCGGGCAGAAAGGGCCAAAGACATAACCCTTAGAGCTCTGTTGCTGTTGCTTCTCCTGCATCTGAATGCAATTCCTCTCAGCAGATGGATCCTCGAATTTCATCTGCATTCTGATATGTTTTTCCCCCACTTCTGAAATAACTTTACTCCTTTTAAAATCAATGTTGGTGATCTCTGTCCCAAACTCCCTTTTCTTGGGCTGATCTGAATACAAGGACTTTGTAGAGAACGCAGCAGCAGCATTAGGTTTTCCCTCAATCCCCAGCCATCTGAATGCTGGCTTCCTAGTATCGGTTTGATGGGTCTGATAACATTCAAGAAAAGGAAAGAGATCATAACTAAAAGCTTCTTTTTCCCTTGTTTTTTTTTTCCAACCTTACTAGATGGGGCGTTTTTGCTGTAGATTTTACCTTCTCTATGAGATTCATGGACGATAACACATTTGCAATGTCATACAGTCGTCTAACTTTAGCTGCAGAATTATCTTTAAAAAGAGAGTTAGTCATATATCTGTGGCAAGAGAATTTCAAAAGGAGAGAGGGAAATCAGAAGGTTTATTACTTCTCATCTGTGATGAATCGTCACCAAGCAACAACCTTGCAGCTTCATCAAGTGAGACTGTATCTGCCTGATGAAATCAAAGTGCATGGAGAGAGGTTAATGACATATTCAAGTCAAACACATCAGAAATTAGAATTGCTTCGTAATGCTCAGAGAACCAGCAAATGAGCATACATTCATGGTGAGGAAGAGCTTGACGAAATTCTGAGTAAGAAGACCAAGCGATTTCTCCCTTCTATTATCTGTACAAGGTGCATTTTTACATTAGAAAAATGAAAATTGGACAACATTAGTAGATGCCAGTTTTGCATTTGTCACAATTCAGTAAATATGGCAAATCACCCACCATGCAGAAGAAATGCACACTAAATAACAAAAATCATCTAATAATGGACCCAACCATCTTGAATTCACCCATTAAATTTGGATGTTGACTATTTACTTTAAACATCTAGTTGGATGGCAACTGATTGGATGGTAAGGATTATGCCATCAATCCATTTTAAGTTTGTGCTTCATTCAGATTGGCATCCACAATTTGGCCATCTGTATTGACAGGTGCATGCCTAATGTACATTGAACCAGTTGCCAACATTCAATGAGTAATCTCAAACACACAAAGGCCTGTGTATGCAAGTATCCCAACCACTCAGACATTAGAGACAAGCATGAATATATCACAGTGATTGCCCTGTAAAGAATTTTCTCACAACATAAGGATATGATTGTCCCATCACTGTGATATTGGTCTTCTGTTACACCTTCATGGTTATCTCTGATGAATGAACAGTACAGATCATCATACACATGCCACATGTATGGTATAAACCAAGGAGAATAAATGACCAAAATAGAGGTGATTCTTATCTATTTGCTACAACAACCAAGCCCCAGACTGCAATCCTTTACATTTCATGTAGGACCTTAAACAATGAAAATCACAAATCAGGGGATCTTCCCATGTTGCAAAAGTAACAGGGCCCTTTTGGGTCATTTTGGCTCTATTAAATGGAATAGTACAAATACGATTCTTCCAGCTTACCTGTTTTGATCTTTGCAGAGAGAGAACAGGATGAAGAAAGATTGTTAATACTAGAACTTGGGCTTATTTTCTCTTCTCTTCTTTCACAGCTTCGATTTGGGGATTTCTCTTCTTCATCATCATCGAAAACCTTCATATTAAAGGCAATTTAATAATAATTTAACTGGAGAATCATCACAGTATAATAATACCAAAATAATACTTTTTTAAAATGTATATCACAGTTTTAACTAACCTTTGCATCACTGCTTAAATTAATTGAAGTGCTTCCATTGTTTTCCCTTATTGCTTCCTGTGTAGAAGACTTGAGTAAAAAATCTATCCAAGTATTTTCTTTCCAGAAAAGAAAACCGAATGGAATCAGACACCTGGGCTTGCCCAAGGGACATGAACTGGGTCCTGTTCAGCGACAAACTAATATAGTTGGAACCATTGTTAGGTTATTCAGATCACTGATCTGATAGGCCCCTCCGTGGAAGATGTATCCTACTATCCTTCAAAATTCTAATCAGGACTGGGGCTTCTAGCCCTTTGATTAGGGCAATCATCAAAGGGTTGGGATCTTCAATGAAGAAAATTTTCTACCCATCCCTTCTTCATATAAGGTGCATTAAATGAAAAACTTTGGATCCCCAACCACAACCCCACATGTACAGATTGTGCATCAGAAAACAGCAACATTGCTAAGGATCTGAGACCCAATTTTTGTTGAGGGACATGCAGCTGCACATGCCAATGGGGCATGCAAGAAACAAGCAGCCCTAAAATTCAGATGCCATGGTCCAAAAACATCAGCCAGCCCATGTATTCATCTACTGGACGACAAGTACATGCTAAACATGGACCGTTGATCTATCCATCCTCACCTTCTATTTCTTCTGTTCAAGATTGATCCGACCAATAAGTATCCATATCTTTTTTGGGCCAGGGCATCTATACATTTGGGCCCTCCTAATGAGTAGCTTAGATCTCATACACATCTAGGCCGTTAGCCACTCAAGAAGCCCAAAAATACTTGGTAAGCAATACTCTTTTCCCGATCAATCCCTCTCTTAAAAAATAAACAAATGTAGGAAATTTGAGTAAAAGGAGTCAAAATTACCTTAAGTTCTTCTAAAGCCTGGGGAATTCCACCAAATCCTTTCCAGGAATACCGATTCTTAGCCTTCCTCGCAAGAACCTGACACAATCAAAAACCCTAAGAAAGAGGCAAATTTTCTATACTTCAAAATCCCATAAAATAAGACAATTACAGAATCTTACTCCAACACTCTCCAATACATTGACAATGTCATAGATCCGCCGCCGTTCAACCCCTGAAACCACACAAAGAAAAACAAATCAAAGATTACAATCGCAACAACAGAGATCAAAACAAAAATTGAACAGAAAATTATGAGTTCGTAGGAGAGACCTAATCGGCTAGCCGCTTCATCCAATCCGACCGATTCAACATCATCTCGGTTGTAGAGCTTGAGGAAACTGCCATGGATAAAATCCAAGAACTAATATGAACATGAGAAGAAAGAGAGATCAAGCGATCAAGATAGGAAATCTAGAAGAATACTTACTTTGAGCATAAAAGCCCTAGAGATTTCTGCTTCCTGCTGTAGGCATGGTGCCTGCTTACAGAAGACGATGACATTTTCTGAGGGAGAGAGAGTGAGAGGGCAAAAGGGGGATCTGAGATGGGGAGAGAGGGGGGGAAGACTCTTAAAAGAGGAGGGAACAGAGACCGTTAAAAGCTGAGGGTTTTTTGTGCTCTTGGCGGGTTTGGAATTTCAAATTTCGGTTCGGAGACGAGCCTTGCAGCCTCGGTTCCATTTTGAACGGGACCGCGCTATGGTAACTCGCGCTAGGCACAACCAGGGTTAATTTTCGTAAACCGAAACCCACTTTTTTTTTGTATAAGTTTCATGAGATCCATCCTGTCCATCACTTACTCTGTCTAATTTTAACGATTGAAACCAAAACTAATGATCATATGAAACTCTTCTACACTACAGCAGAGGAAATAGTTTGGATAGAACGCTCACCATTAGTTTTTGTAGTATCTATCGTTGACTTTATGTACCATCTAATCAATTCATCTGATGTGTCTCATCAAGATGAAATAATTACCCAAAAATAACAGTGTTCTAAAACTCAGGTGGGCCATACCACGTGAATTTATAAGTTTTAAGTATGATTTTCTTAGATTGGCCCACTTGACTGTTGAGTCATCCTAATTTTTGGGATCAAACCCCAAAATGAGGTGGTGTAAGTAATGGACGGCTTAGATTTATATATTTTAAGTTGTTTCTTTCACATTAGTGACAGTAACCTAGGTAGGTACCTAACTCGAGGTTCCCAACCGTTCTCCTTCGAATGGAAACGGATTGGCTACTCCCCTGACACCACCGTGGCTGATGGTCGGTTCTCTGTGATACCTACCATAATGTATGTATTTCATTTACGTTTATCCATTTTTATAAATCATTTTATGGCTAAATTTCAAAAATGAGAAGTATATAAATATTAGTTGGACCACACCACATGAAAATAATAGTGATTGAATATCCACCATTAAAATCCTCCCAAGGCCCAATATACTGTTGCTTTGAAATCCAATCTGTTAATTAGACCATGCAGGCCAGATGAAGTAGAAAAACAAAGATAAGCTTGATCTAAAATTTTTATGGCCTCACAATGTTTTTAATGGTTGACCCTTATTCAACACTGTTTCTAATAATTTAATTCATTTGACATTTAAATATAACTCAATTTTAAATTTATATTGTAAAATGATCTCTAAAAATAGATGAATGATATAGATGAAATACATACATCATCGTGGGGTCACGTAGCACCGACCACCAGCCATTGGCTGGTGTCAGGGGAAGTAGCCAATCCGTTTCCCTTCTGATCAGGCCGCGGGACTTCAAATTGCAATCTTGGCGCGCGGGGCGTCCTGATTCCTTCTAGCCTCCGTAGAAAATGGGACGCGGATACCTTCATCCATGTCTTTGTGACATATGAACAGGCTCTTGGATGACAAATAAGCATAGGTGTGGGCCTACAAAAGTATAAAGCTTTCAAGGGTGAAACTCATTACTCATTGCCCCACGTTTCTCTGTGGAGTGGCTCAATTTAGTTTCGGATATACTTCATTTTTGGGCTCATTCCGTTGGAAAAACAGATGGACGGCGTGGATAGGACACATACATCACGGTGTGTGCCACGTATTTCCCATTTCGCCTCCGCACGGAGATACATTTTGGTAATTTTCTTTGGGATGGAACTAATCAGCTGCAGCAACTGTACCACAGCTCGTGGTACCGTAACATCTTTCCCACTAGCTGACATTCTTTTACTAAATCAGTACCATCAAAACGATAGAGCCTACCATTAAGATCATGTTTCTCGAGAACCAGGCCAATCGCTAACTAAATTCGCCAAGCCGGGCTTTTGAATCAACCATCGGTTTTCCGATTATTTCAACATTGTGGCCTAACTGTTAAGTGGATAATTCTGATTTTTGTTCCAGATTATCATCAAGATGGGGCATACCGTTTCAATGGCACTGATGCCATATATAAATTGTATGTTGTGGAGGAACGATGGTACGTACCACAAGTTGTGGTACCTTGCCGGTGGGTGATCAGATTTCTTGGGATAAATTGTCAGATCCCAGGACCATAAGTTACGTGCTACAGCCATGTTTTTCCGCCACGGGTGGAATATCCAAACCGTGCAAAAGGTAGGCCACACCGTAATGAAAAAGAGGACGTGGCCCACATCAGTGTCCTGAGTCGCAACGTTGTTCCTTGATTTTGATGCTGTTTCTCGATATTGTGGGGATCAGCATGACTTTCGTATCCTTTTTTCTTCTTTTTTTTCTTTTTTTTTTTTTTTTTTTTTTTTGTTTCCTTCCTGTCTGACCCGACGTTTTAACCATTGAATATTCTACCTATTATTGGTGTTATTTTAATCTCTCCCATGAGTGTGTGCGTGCTAAAATTGAATGTGTTGTCATTTCAAAACAACAACTATGACCTAAAATGGACGAATACATTGTAAATGGCCTTACATAATGCATATATAAAACAAAAAGAAAATTTTTACATTATTTGCTAAAAATAATTGTAAAATGTCTCTCCGGTAAAGAACTTCGCTTAATTTTTTAATTGAATCTAACATACGAGCATAAATTTAATTTAGAATTAAAATTAACGACTATTTGATTATTAATACAAATTATACTAAGAAATATAAATGGCAAATAAAAATAAAAATTACATTAAGAAATATAAATAACTGATAAATATGAGGATTATACTAAGGAATGTAAATAACTTATAATTGAAAGATAGATTTGATTTGGTTTGGTATGAAATAATTTTTCTTGCTGACTTTCATTATTTATAGCATTAAATCGAACATCTAGATTCTTCCCACGTTTTGATGGCTGTTATAACTGCTTCAACACTACTTGCTTTTGGTACTTTTAAACTTGTCATCTATCCTAATAATCGCTTCAACACAACTACTTCTTGCTCAACCACTTTGTTTTAGTGGATGATATGGCACTATTCGGACACTAGTTGTTTTACCGCAAAACCCTCTTCCAATATCTCTAAAAATCTTCAACTCTTATAGAAATTAGTAAAAATAGGAATGAACATTGCCCTCCACATCGCTTCATCTTTAAACAAAGGTAAAAGTGATATGTGACCCCTCATAAATGCAGTCACTCTTCACACCACGTGGCGACGCTTCACTTGCCATTTTTGACCAAGTTAATTTCGAATGATGATTCCGATTTCCCTTTTTAGAATAAAGAGCTATTCACATGGCGACGTGTGTACATGTATCGAACTGAACAAGAAAATAATAATGCCCTAATAAATGCGTTAGATTTCGGCCAATATATACCTCATTTCAACCCATTCTTCCACTTCTCACGCCTTCTTCCCTACTTCATCTCCAAAATCCAATTTAACCCTCTTATTTTTGCAATGGTTGCATTCTCATCTTCTGTTTCTCTAATCTTCTAACAAGACTATCCAATAAATGTTTTACATGACCTATTTGAAAAGTTTACTAATGAAATTATATTCAAACCATCGATTGAAGACTACCACTGCCTAGGGCCAGCCTTATTTCCTAAAGTTGAACTTGATAAAATCCGCTCATTGGATTTCTTCTTCCCAAATTGTCCTGGTGAAACGACGCTAATCCAATCTAAATCAATTCCAGAGCCCTCCAACGCTTTAAAAAGTCCACAATCCTAGTCAAAATCCCTGTTAGGATGGAACGATTAGTCTGATTTCATCGCTGCCCAACATGAAACTTCTTGGAGAGAATTCGACATCTATGAATACATCAAATTGTCATTGTTCGACTATGCATTGAATCCTTCTCTACTTACCACAATGTCAACATTTTGAAGCCCATCCACCAATACATTCTTCTTCGGATGCGATCCTATGAGTCAAACAATCTTCGACGTCTCTGCTTTTACAAACTTCTTCCTTTCGGTGAGAGAGTCTCCCCAGGCTTCACTCAGAAGGAATGAAGATATTTCACCACTAATGTCAGCAAAGCCTATTCCTACTTTATGTAAACATACCATAAACACGAGGGTCGAGTAAAGTATGAAGAACACACAACCTTCTTATTGCTCTTGATCTGCCATCATTTACTCTGTGTAAATGCTCTCTAGATCACTAATAAGACGCTCACACGGGGTTGCCCTTGCATATTTTGTACTCGGTCACTTGTACAGATGCGTTTACGAAGTAACCACCAAAGGTCTATTCCATAGTGGATGACCACTATGGCTTCTCCTTATGTGGATCTACGAATACTTTCACTTTATCCTTATATATTCTCATATCCCTTCTGATATTATCTACACCTTTTATGGTCACCACGCTATTAATCTTCCTCAAGTGAATCATACATTCTCTGTATGTATGTATAGAAACATTATTCTTTCATCTCAATAAAGGTAAATGTTACCGAACTTTTACCACTTTCATCCTTAAAGAATTAGGCCTAGCCTGATTTATAGGTGATTTTGAAGAAATTAATGAACAAATAGTATTTCAAATGCTTTTTTTCCTAGGAAAGTTACATCAATTGTAGGGATCTTCCCTACGCCGGTACCATATATACTAGTAGAAATGCCAATGCTAGAATCGAGCAGTATTGTCCAAATTTTCTTGCTTGACAATTCGACCTCGTCCAATGCCTTCCTTATCCCTTCACTCAAAAGACTTGCAATTAATCTCCTTATTCTCAATCAATCATCGATCAAATCAAACTCACTCATTCCTTTCACTTTGCCTTTCCAATTGGCCATCATATCTTTTAAGTTGCCTAAGTGTTTCTGAATCGTCCCTACGTGATGGACACCTGTTTTGAATGGTGAGAGGGACATTATGAATAGTTAGTCGCTACATCTATTGAACTCATCACCGCTCACCTTTATTCTTCGATGGACCTACGAGGAAAAAGAACTACACATCAATTAGCCACAACTTATGGTGAACTGACAACTAGGTCGAGTGATATATCAGCCGAAGAAATAAAAACTCCAGTGATAGAGACAACTCTTAAATTGAAACGTTAAAAAATTCTGGTGAAGGGGTTTGTTCCTCAACAAACTCTAGCCCAATCTCCTCCATCTACTCCTGCAAGGATTGCTGATTTGGGACCTCCTCTCAGTCTAACTCCTAAAGCTCCAACTCTGGTCTTCATCTAAGTTGATCTAACTACAAGGTCGACAACAATAAGTCAGCATCATCAGTTAGGACGTGCGGCCCATTAGCATCGTAAAACTTGGAACTTCTTCGGCCGACATTGTAACTTTCTTCGAAAAATATTTCCAAACTAAGTACTTATCAGGGCTCTTCATTAAAAATTATGCCACGAAAATTGAGGAAGGCCTCAAACGTCATAGAGATGCACATTATAACTGATGTTGGATCAGATGATGGCAAGACAGGGAGAGATTGAATGATCCAAACCTTCTTTTTCATGAAAAATATCTCACTCCTTATAAATCTAACCCACCACTATTTCCAACATCTGCTCGATCGATGGCAACAATTATTAAAAATTCTTGGTCAATAAACAACCAATTCACGACTTTCGTTGTCCGTTCCGACTTAGGTGGATGTTACCTTCATTCCTGACCTTTGTCATATTTTCTTTTCTTTCAGTCATCTTTCTTCTGACATTGTTCTTTACTCGTAGTGACTCAGGTGCTATTAACCATGGAAATACAAGCTATTCCAAAACAAGCACTTCAACAGGTTAAACCACCTATTGGGGTTGTCAAAGCAATAGAGCAGCATGCCACTGATTTTAAAGGGACAATGAGCAACAAACTTCTTCATCTTCCTCCCATCTAAGAACACAACGACTGATGAGATAGAACCCGTGCATACGGTCAATCAGCCATAAACGACCATGATTATTATCAACCAAGGGGATGGAGAAGATGAAACTCAAGTGAACACTTGACTTTATCGGCTTACTCAGATCTCTCGAAGGGTGTCATCCTCACAATTTACTCTAGCATCCACTCGACAATGAACTCCAGCATTTGGATCCTCCCATGATGAAGAACCACTTCAATTGTGCACAACACGTGAAGCTATCATTTCTGACCCAGTATCAGTAGGAGTTCAAGCGACCTACTTTTCTATTCCTCATTCAGAACTGGTCCCTGATCCATGCCAATATCAGTTGATGATGCTTTGGTATTTTTCAGGACAATGAAGATGTGCTCCCAATTGAATACATTCTCTCCTCCCTCCAACAAGTCTTAGTAGTGACATCCCCATGACTAAGGCTCCCTCACCCTCCACCAAGCTACAACATCTCAAGAGGAAATATAAGAGCTCATATGCTATATGCTAGGGGTACAAGAGGTTACATCAATCGAACCGATTGAGAAACTTACTGAATTGACTAATCAATACTAAGTCTTCTCTCACTCAGATAAGAGCCTCAATGTCGAGCTACAAGCACGTAGAGATTTTTTAGATCTAATGAAGGAGAATCATGAGCTCCACATCATGACCAAACATCTTGAATCTAAGCAAGTGAATGTGATTTCTCAAGTGGCTACGACTAGTGACGTTGTTAAGAGGCTCTCGGCCGAACATGAAGAGTTGAAGAAATTTAAGGTCAAGTTAGAGGATATGAGCGTGCAGATTTTCACTCTAGAGGCACAATTAGATGTACTAAATAGAAGTTTTGAGGAGAAGAAAATGAGCGTGATCAAAGGAAAAAGGCTATAAAAAATATGGTCGAGTTTGCCAAAGCACAAACTAAAGCGATCAGCCAGGTTAAACAAGCTGCCTTGAGATATCAAGTCATATTGGCGAAGAAGAATGAGAGACAAGAAGAAGTTAAGGGCGTGATTGCTAGATTTTTGTCTTTTGAATTTTAACTCCCCTCTTGTACATATATCATTTAATAAAATCGGTCACTACGCCACTTTTATTCTGCTTCCTCAACCATATTTTATTTAGCCTTCTTTTTGTACTTTTGCCATCCATAACCAACTTGGTGATGTGACATGTAGAAAAAGAGGAGTCTTGTGTTACCTTAGTTGAAATAATTGTTATGACTGCTACATGTTCCTACTTTTCAGGAACATGATGCGTCATTGCATGCAATAACTATCCATAATGCATCGAACTTGGAGGGTAGTGATTGCCTATATAAACAGCGTTAGACCTCACATTGTGACTCATTAAAACCCACATACTTCCCAAAATTCCTCTGATTTACAAATATGACTCTCAACCAATCCCCTTCTTATTTCCTCAGTCAGACCAAGGCTTATCTGAAAGAGATCTTTGACTACGGCCTTGTCGATTATGGCTAGTGGTCCCTGTTATTTGACACCGCCCACTTCATTAAAGATGCTTATGAAGTTGTTGAATCTTACGTTTCTCTGGGAGAAGTTGTGGAGATATTGAGAAAACTTCACTACCTTGGGGACTAATACTTCCAACTCGAGTTCGACTGGCAGATGATTGCTAAATACTTGAGACAGTAAGCCTCTGCTTAAGAAGAATCTAATCTCATGGGTGATGCTTATATAAGAGTGTGGAATGCCTGCTTCCACTAGAATAGGGTCCATCAATTCAACAGGACCATGCTGCGAGTCCTTCAAGCTCAACACACTGAGCTTATGGAGGACATCAAGGAGAAGGAACATGCTTATGTCACAAATGATCATGCTGTCCTGAAGGATCTTCTTTCCTTATTGGACTTACAGATTGTTGACTACTAGGCTTGGTCGCACAAGAGCCTTATTGATAAAAGAGAGGCAAAAGGCAAGGTTTCCCCAATCGACAATCACTTTGATTAACACCTACACTTCTTAAATATTTTCATGGAGGAAGGACCTAAGTGGAAGAGCTAAAGGAAGGTGTGGAGGCCGATAAGTTACGTGTTATCCAAGAGTTCGAGGAAATAAAGGGAGCATATGCTTGAACTACTCTTCTCAGTCGATGGCCATCTCGTTTCTTTCTTCTTTTTTTCTTTCATGTAATACAGTCGATGGCCCACTTTTCTTTCAATAAACTCACTTTTATCATGTTATGCACATCACTCATATATTATCACTAGTATTGTTCTCACCATATAACAACATCATTATGGTCGAGATATCAGGATTCCAGAATGTAAAACACTAAATAATGGTACTATCACTGTAATCAGCCACTTTCATTATAGGATACCTGGCTGATAAGAATCCTCTGGCTATATGCGCCATTGAGTGCATAAAAAAGGGACCCAGATCACCGTGTTAATCAAAAATTACCTCATCAGCTAACTCCTCGTAGAGGATTACCATTGAATGAGTCATTGAAAACTTTCACTTTTAGAATCAACCAATGCCATACCCCAAGCTTGACCGCAGCAACATAGAAATTTTTCTTTTTGTGTAATAAATGCCTGGCTAACGAGGCATGTGAAAGTGGGGAGATGTGTGCTGTTTTCCAAGGAACTGACATTTATCGCAGTTGCTCATTCCACCTTCCTGGGAATATGATTTGACATTGCAATTCTTAATTTGATTATTCCAACCGTCATGACTTATCCAACCCAAGCATTAATTGATCCCGATGATGTTTATAAAAGCATCATTCCTTCATGGATTTGCATTCTGCATCTTCTTTACCTCTACTGTTTACAAACTTCAAGCCTTGATGTAACGCCCCAGTTTTCGTGGCCTGAGTATATACTCATGCCCAAGAATTATGGGTGTTAATAAAGTAATAATTAGATTCTTCAAAATTGTACATTATTTTTTAGATCACATCTAGTTACATTCACGAGAATACAACCAACCATACTATAAATCTTAATCCATTTAAACATAAAAGTTTAACTAATTGTTTAATGCACACCCAGTGTAACGCCCTGAAAATCGGGGGTCGAGCATAACTCAGCTCCCGAGTTTCAAAACATCACTTATGCAACATTTTCAATGATGGATGTATGTTGTCTGTATTAGTACATAAAACATGAAGTAGATTAAGCCAAATTAGCAAAACATAATCCAAGGACAGTTGTAGTACGCAAGCGGAAGACTGAAATGAATATATAAACCAGTATATGTCCCCAAAATATGTATGCTTTGCCAGGTCAATAGTTATAAGTATTTTCAAAATACAAATGTCAAAATGTGATAGTCCTCTATAAAGCATAATCACTGAAGCCCCGATGATTCAGAACAGTCTAAGTGAACCTGCCTGAATACTGCCTACATGAGAAAGCCTCCTCATCATCCTCGAACTTCGGCTCTGCCTCGCGGGTCGCATCAACATCTGCATCTAAAACAGAGTCTGGTTGGTGTTTAAGCATCGTTCGAGAACGTGGGAGTGAGTGATCAACTCAGTGGAACTATATAGCAAAAGTTAACATGTTATCAATTCAATCAAGCAGTAATGATAAGGAAATATAATCAAACATCCCTAAGTACTTTGATTAATGCAAGAATGTATGAAGGAATGATGCATGCCCTCACCTGCACTCCCTCTACGATCTTCATCTTACGGTCGCTCATGTCAGTACTTCCTCAGTGCTCTGCCCAACGCCAAATGGCACATACAGTGCGGTGCATGTACATGATTACTGAATTCTTATTAGTCCTTTCATATAGTAGGATTGGGAAGCTAATGTACCTCCCATATATCATTTTCCAAACACTGATCCATTCTAAGGTCGTCAATCCTAGTAAATCTCATATGATATTATGGTTCTAGGTCACTGTAAAGGGCTCGTCACCAATTAATACAGGCCTAGTTATACCCTAGATGCTACAATAAGGCTCGTCGCCTCAATGCAATTTCAGGGTATGCTCGAGGTCACTATAAAGGGCTCGTCACCAATCAGAGTAGGTCGACAACACAAATACAGTGTCCCATACCACCATATTCGACTCACGAGTATGGGTTGTTCACTGGTCACTACGGGGAGGCTCGTCGCCCCAGCGTAGGCCGACAACTCGACCACGGTGTCCCATACCACCATGTCCGGCTCATGAGTCTTAGCGGATCGAGGTACCAAGGTTATCAGGGTTTCACTGGTGAGTTTGGTACCTTAAATTCAAGAAGTAGCGTCCAAACATGGTAAACATACATCGATTAATCGGGTTAATTGACAAGCTCGACTAGGACGAGCGCACGTTGAGTTGATCGATATGAAATGCATAAGCACTCCGTATGGCCTAACCACTGTCGACATCTCAAGTATGGCTCAGATTCATCGAACACATCTTGCATGGCGAAAATAACCGCAGCCACCAGTTCGAGAACTATTACCGATTACCTGGACTGTGATATAGTCTCAATCACGTACAATCACAATAATGAATATTTAAGTCAAATCCTACAATCATGTGAACATATTATGGAATATAACTTAAACATGAATACACAGTACATGGATGAAATCATACACATAGTTAAACATGAATAAGCAAATTATACAGTACATGGAGGAAACCATACATACAGTTAAGGTAGTTGGGATTCATATCTCAACTCCTTCATAAATCACACTTTACTAACTACTGACTCATTCAGACATTTTCACAAACTCTTAGACTACACTTTTCAACATACATCATGTATGTTGGCCATATTACATATTAGGGAAAATCCTTTTGCCAAGGAGTTGTCGCATACATAATAATCATGTACCTACAACAGTTAATCATGGAAATCACGAATTCAAATTCCAAATGCATACAAACATTTCAATAAACACATGGAATACTCTATTTACAACATGGTTTATATGTATAGGTGAAACGAAACAGATAGCACACTTGGCATGTGTAATTGCACCCACGTCAATAATAAATCATTAACTGACATTGAAAGCCTTGAAAACCATAACCTAAACGTATATAGTCTGCACCTTAAACCGGTAAATGCGTAACGGATATGATTTAGACACTAAGTCTTCATCAATGACGGATTAGCAACGTAGAGCACGAATTAGGTTAGCTATAGCATTACTTAGACTATTTGAAACCCTAGAACGGATTAGGGTTGGGATTTCTTACCCAATATTGGAATTAGAATCACTGGAATAGCGATTCGGTAGCGATGGATAAACACGTGGAGAGGTAAGGTAGAATCCTAAGAACCATCACTAACTTCTCTCTCACTAACTCTCTCTTAGGTAGGGTTTTAGAATTCTCTTTTCTTAGGTAGGGTTTTAGAATTCGTATGGAATATGAGAGAGAGGGTTTAAGACCCTTATATAGGCCCAGAACTGACGGAAACAGTCCCAGGGCCATGGTATGCTTAGGTTATAACTAAATTAGGCTTGTTCCGATCAAACAGGGCATTTCTAGAAGTCCCTTTGCTGAATGCGGTCGGACTTAAGCTCACAGATACTGGATCTTGGTCAAGCTAAGTTTTCAGTCCGGTCGAGTTTACAGATCGACCGTGGCGGACCAGTTACAGTTCAATGGTCACCGATACTCGATCAGGGCCATAAGTACATTGGCATGTGTGGGACATTTCTCCTGATCCGAGGGTGTATTTGGGTCAGATTTCAACGGTCAGAATGCTTATAATCGGTCCTTAAGCGACATAACTCAGATTACTTAAATTTATATTTAATTTCTAAAAACATTCACGTTCTCACACACTTCACTCCGGACTCAAGAAAATAGTCTCAGGACATCATCTGGACTTGATTTTTGAGGTGATTGTCAAGTCCAACTAGGCGGTCATAATTGTCTAAGTTCATCGCTATCGGACTTTCGATATGTGGTCTAGGTCCGATACGGATTTTCTGAATGCTCCTGAGAGCAACTGGGTTTAGAGATGGATCCTAAGTTTCAGGGTAATGTAGCGTTAACAATTTTACGAGTTTTGGGTCTTGCAGATCGTATTTAAGGTGATTGGTGATAATTTCACAAGTAATCTAGTTTAGCACTAGTTAATTCTCGTTAGATTTCTAAAGGATTTAGTACTAAGTGATCTCTGCTCGAGGCAGTACTCGGATTTTCGTGCGAATTTTTCCAGGGACGTTACAATCTACCCCCCTTAAAGAAAAATTTAGTCCTCAAAATTTATACCTTTTCGTACTCCTCGAGGATCTAAGGGTAGTTCTTGCTGACCTCAGCTTCAGTCTCCCAAGTAGCCTCCTCTTCACTGTGATGCTTCCACAGTACCTTCACAAGTGGGATAACCTTGCTACGTAATACGTGCTCCTTCCTATCCAGGATACGCGTCGGTCGTAGTACATATGTGGCATCCTCACTCAACTGCACCTGCTCCTAACTGATAATGTGCGAAGGATCAGGAACGTACTTCTTCAACATGGACATATGAAATACATTGTACACGCCAACGAGTGGTATGGGCAAAGCAAGGTGATATGCTACTGCCCCTACTTGGTCTAGTATCTGAAATGGGCTAATGAATCTCGGCGTGAGCTTCTCTTTCTTACCAAACCGAAGGACTCCCTTCATAGAGAAAACCTTAAGGAATACATGGTCCCCAACCTCAAACTCAAGCGGTCGCCTTCTTGTATCGGTGTAGCTCTTCTGCTTGCTCTGTGTTGATAGAAGTCGACGCTTAATAATGTCAATTTTCTCTGAGGTCGCCTGAACTAACTCTGGGTCAATCAAAGTCTTCTCGCCCACTTCTGCCCAGCAGTGCGGTGCTCTACATGGGCGACCATACAGTGCCTCATAGGGAACCATGCCAATACTTGCCTGAAAGTTGTTGTTATACGCGAACTCTGCATAAGGAAGACAGTCATCCCAACTGTCCTTGAAATCTAGCACACAAGCTCGCAACATATCTTCTAGCACCTGATTCACACGTTCTGTCTGTCCGTCTGTCTGTGGATGGAATGCAGTGCTGCACTTTAAGTTCACACCCATCACTTCCTGGATACGAGTCCAGAAGATAGATGTGAATCGCGTGTCTCGGTCCAACATGATCTCTGAGGGAACTCTATGCAGACGTACAATCTCCTTGATGTACAATCTGGCCAACTCGTCTAAAGAGTTCGTAACTCTGATCGGTAGGAAATAAGCCGATTTCGTTAATCGGTCAACGATCACCCAAATGGAGTCATGTCCCTTCCTCATCTTCGGTAGCCCTGAAATAAAATTCATAGAGATGAAATCCCACTTCCATTCAGCTATGAGTAAGGGCTGATGTAGTCCAGGAGGTCGGCAATGCTCTGCCTTGACCTGCTGGCACGTGAGACAATGGGACACAAACTCTGCAATATGAACCTTCATATTGTCTCACCAGTACGATCTCTTCATGTTTTGATACATCTTCGTACTACCAGGATGCATCACAAGCCTTAAATTGTGGGCTGACTCAAGAACCTCCTGTCTCCAGTCATGAACGTCTGGGACGCATAGGTTTCTGAACCAACACTCCACTCGGAGTCCTCATCTGTACTAACCTGCTCTCTCATCTTCGCCAATAGCTCATCATCTGCCTGAGCTGCAATAATCCTATCGTCAATGAGGGGCTGTACTCGGATGTGTGCGATAACCTCATAAGGCTCCTGCAGCGTGAGTTTCTGCTCAAAGTCTCGCACAAACTCCACCATGTCCCATTCTGTTATCATTAGCGGAGCCATAAACTCTATGGTCTTCTTACGGCTCAACGTGTCTTCCATAAGATTTGCCTTACTCGGATGGTAGGAGACCTGGAACTTAAAGTCCTTCAAGGTTTCCATACACCGTCACTGCCGCATATTCAGGTCCCGCTGAGAGAATATGTATCTAAGGCTCTTGTGGTCGCAAAAGAGCTCGAACTCCTCTCCGTAGAGGTAATGTCTCCAGAGCTTCAGTGGGAAGATGATGACTGCCAACTCTAGGTCATGTGTAGGATAATTCTCCTTGTATTTCCTCAACTATCTCGAGGTATAAGCAATCATCCTGTCCTTCTGCATAAAGACATAATCCAAACCAACACGAGACGCGTCAGTGTATATAGTGTATTTAACACCTTACTCTGGCAATACTAGCACAGGGGTAGACGTTAGCTTGTCCTTTAGCTCCTGAAAAGTTGCTTCCGCTTTCTCATTCCAAGCGAACTTTAAATCTTGGAAAAGTCTGGAATGAATTGTCGATAGTACCTTGCTAGACCAAGAAAATCCTCACCTCAGTAACAAAATCGGGCTGCTTCCAATCCTGAATCGCAGCTACCTTAGCGAGGTCGACTGTTATTCCCTCCTTAGACACCACATGTCACAGGAATTTAACTTCTTCATTCCAGAAGTCGCATTTCTTGTACTGTGCGAACAACTGGTTCCTCCTGAGAGTGTCGAAGACTGCTTGCAGATGCTCTTCATGCTCTTCCCGACTCTTGGAATATATCAGGATGTCATCAATAAACACTATGACGAATCGGAACAGAAATGGCCGAAACACCCTGTTCATTAGGTCCATGAACACGGCCGGAGTGTTTGTGAGTCCAAACGACATCGCAAGGAACTCGTAATGACCAAAACTAGTCCTGAAGGTTGTCTTTTGCACATCCTCATCCCTGACGCGTAACTGATGATACCCTGACTGCAAATCTATCTTCGAAACATACTGTGCCCCCTTCAACTGATCCAACAAATCATCAATCTTGGGCAAGGGATACTTATTCTTCACTGTCACCTGGTTCAACCTACGATAATCAATGCATAATCATAGGGAACTGTCCTTCTTCTTCACAAACAATACAGGCGCTCCCCAAGGGGACACACTCAGTCGAATGAAGCCTGCCTCTATCAATGCATCAATCTGTCTCCTCAGTTCCTCCATCTCACATGGAGGCATGCGATATGTCAACAATGAAATAGGTGTCACACCAGGTACAAGATCAATAGTGAAGTCGATCTCTAGCCGAGGAAGTAGTCCCGGGATCTTCTCAAATACGTCCGGGAAGTCCTGAACCACAGGTGTATCTCTCAACGTCAAATCATCAGTACTCTCTAACAAGAAATCGTAGCAACTAACTCGACAGGACCAATTGACCTGAACAGGAAATGTAGAGACCGTGCCCTCAGGTCCGTAGGCTGTCACGACTCTGGCCTCGTAATTAATCTCTGTTCTCATCCTGGTGAGCCAATCCATCCCGCAACATTCACATCTCAACTCAAAGAAACATCATGCATTTCATTTAATAAAATTGTCACAATACACCAAGTACAGCATTACATGGATCGCGACGGAGAATGTATGTGAGCTAATACAATTAAGGCTTCAAGCACTAAAATAACTACTAAACTACTATGCCTATAAAGGCTACACACAAGGATAAGCAACAAAGCAAAACAAATGACGACTGCACATACGACTATTCGTTGAAATCTGGTGATGGAGGAGAGGCACCCTTATCCTGCAGGCAGCACAGGATAGACTTCAAAGTGCGAGTCACTTTCTTAAACTTGTGTTTCACGAGGGCTCGAACATTGATAATATCCTACCGTAGGGCATCCTGACCCTCTTCAAGTCGAGTTAAGCGGGCCTCCCTATCAGCCCGATCAGAGTCATGCTCTCGTGTCATAGGAGGAGGGCTCTCATCCATATCTTGGGCCTCCTCTTCTTCTTCGCTCTATTCTTCTTCTATTTCAGCTCCACCTTCTTCATCACTCTCTTCCTCTTCGCTCTCGGTCTCATCCTCACTCTTCTCAAGTAGGGCTTGTCATTACCGTGCCTCAATATTCATCTAATTGAGAGTAGTCTCATTGATGTAATGGATCGGCGCTTGTAATTTTGCCCCAAGTCTGTAGCCAAACTCAAGTACAATCTTGCATATGAATCGACCAAATAGGAGCGATTCAGTCCTTCTATTAGAATGTGCGGTAAGGACTATTTGGTCGCAGGACATGCATAGACACACATAACTTCTCTCCCTGCCCCACTTGGTATAGAAAATCGACTATCAGGTGCGTGCATTCACTGCAATTGCTCCACCTGGTGTAGACGTTAAATGTGAAGATATGGTGAAGTAGGTGGAAGTCGTCCGTCATATTGGTCGCTAAAAGTCTTTTGTTAGGCTGCCATTCAACCAGATGACCACAAAGGAACCATGTGCGGCGATCCCTTGCACATGCACTCCTCGAATTCTTCTCACTTGCATGTACCTTGCCCAGTGGCACATTCATAATCTGAGATATCAAACCAACGTCAATGGTGACCTCCTGATCTCTTCCAAATGGAATTTTAAACTGCAAGGGCTCCAGCATTGGCTCTTGAATGTGGGCATAGAAAGCTCGAACAGTGCCTACATTTACACGGTGCTCACCCTCAAATAGCGGACCCCACTTGGCTTCTACCAGGTGCTCGAACAACCAGTATTCTCTAAATAGCCGTGCATCTACATGAGCTTCAAAAAAGACCCTACGGCCCTCATAAACTCCATGAGACAACTCTGCCAACAAAACCCTTTCTATGGGAGCCCGGGGATCTAGATCCCACTTCGTCTGCAACTCTCGACTGGTGCTTGAACTCTCGGAGGCACCTCTCGGCCTCTTAGAACAGGTGGGGCGACTAGGCCTGGCTTCAACTACGGGAGTTCTCTTCTTTCTCATGAAAGAGAGAATGGTGAAAATTGAAAATATGGCTGTAACTAGCTCGAACAAGGCCATGGAAAAGGAAAAAAAAAGAGGGAAATGGAAAGAGTGATGGGGTTTCCACGAATTTAAGACTCAAGGTGGGATTTGAGTGCTCAAATGGAAGGAAAAGAAGGGAGAAATAAGCAATGGAGGTGAGTTTTGAAATGGGTAGAGTGAGGGTGCACGAAAATGGAAGAAGGAAGCCCTTGGTGGGGCATTTTTTATGAAATCTGAAATTTTCTTAAGGAAAGAAGAGCTTAGAGTGGTGGTTTATGAAGAGAGGATGAGTTGGGGGCATTTAAAATTAACCCACCGTGCATCAGTGGGCCACACAAGGCCCTAGAATTTTTGGCCCGCGCCGGCCTGCTGGTCGACGAGGCCTCGCCAAATCGGCGAGGCCCTCGCTGATCTCTAGACAGTCCAGTGAGGACTTGCCAGTGGGGCGATGTCCTCCTCCCCCCTTAGGTCTAAAAATGTGTGGGTCCCACCTTGGTTTCCCCTGCAAGTGCCCCGATTGGCACCCTACTCAGTTTCGACTCGTTTCGGGTCATACGGAATAGATTCTGATGCATATTCACGCTTACAGATTTTAAACGGCTGGGATGGGATAAAACATGGTTTAAACCCGTCGATTGATAGTTTAGAAGTGGATTGGGATCATTTTGCATGATCACGGGTGTGAACGGACCCGATCGTGGCGATCGATTAAAGTAATCTTTCTCCAATTGGCGAAACTGGGAAACCTAAACTTATTTCTAAATTTTTCTCGCACCCTCCTACATCAAATTTGCATTAGCATGCATCGTGTGACCATAACTCAGGTCTGGTTTAATCCAAATCATGCTCTGATACCAACTTATAACACCCTAAAAATCATGGGTCGAGCATAACTCAGCTCCCAAGTTTTAAAACATTACTTATGCAACATTTTCAATGATGGATATATGTTATCTGTATTAGTGCATAAAATATGAAGTAGATTAAGCCAAATCAGTAAAACATAATCCAGGGACAGTTGTAGTACACAAGCGGAAGACTAAAATGAATATATAAACCAGTATATGTCCCCAAAATATGTATGCTTTGTCAGGTCAATAGTTACAAGTATTTTCAAAATAAAAATGTCAAAATGTGATAGTCCTCTATAAAGCATAATCGCTGAAGCCCCAATGATTCAGAACTGTCTAAGTGAACCCGCCTGAATACTACATATACGAGAAAGCCTCCTCATCATCCTCGAACTTCGGCTCTGCCTCGCGGGTCGCATCAACATCTGTATCTAAGACAGAGTCTGGTTGGTGTTTAAGCACCGTCCTAGAATGTGGGAGTGAGTGATCAACTCAGTAGAACTATACAACAAAGGTTAACATGTTATCAATTCAATCAAGCAGTAATGATAAGGCAATATAATCAAACATCTCTAAGTACTTTGATTAATGCAAGAAGGTATGAAGGAATGATGCATGCCCTCACCTACACTCCCTCTGCAATCTTCATCTTACGGTCGTGCATGTCAATCACTTCCTCAGTGCTCTGCCCAACACCAAACGGCACATGTAGTGCGGTGTATGTACATGATTATCGAGTTCTTATTAGTCCTTTTCATACAGCAGGATTGGGAAGCTAAGGTACCTCCCTTATATCATTTCCCAAACAATGATCCATTCTAGGGTCGTCAATCCTAGTAAATCTCATACGATGTTATGGTTCTAGGTCGCTGTAAAGGGCTCATCACGAATCAATATAGGCCTAGTTATACCCTAGATGCTACAATAAGGCTCGTCGCCTCAATGCAGTTTCAGGGTATGCTCAAGGTCACTACAAAGGGATCGTCACCAATCAAAGTAGGCCGACAGTACGAATACAGTGTCTCATACTACCATATTCGGCTCATGAGTTTGGGTTGCTCACTGGTCACTACGGGGAGGCTCGTTGTCCCAGCATAGGCCGATAGCTCGACCACGGTGTCCCATACCACCATGCCCAGATCATGAGTCTTAGCGAATCGAGGTACCAAGGTTATCAGGGTTTCACTGGTGAGTTTAGTACTTTAGATTCAAGCAGTAGCGTCTAAACATGGTGAACATACATCGATCAATCGGGTTAATTGATAAGCTCGACTAGGACGAGTGCACGTTGAGTTGATCAACATGAAATGCATAAGCACTCTGTATGGCCTAACCATTATCAACATCCTAAGTACGGCTCGGATTCATCGAACACATCCTACATGGTGAAAACAACCGCAGCCATCAGTTCGAGAACTATTACCGATTACCTGGACTGTGATATAGTCTCAATCACGTACAATCATAATAATGAATACTTAAGTCAAATCCTACAATCATGTGAACATGTCATGGAATATAACTTAAACATGAATACACAGTACATGGACGAAATCATACACATAGTTAAACATGAATAAGCAAATTATACAGTACATGGAGGAAACCATGCACACACTTAAGGTAGTTCGGATTCATATCTTAAATCCCTCATAAATCACACTTTACTAACTACTAACTCATTCAGACATTTTCACAAACACTTAGACTACACTTTTCAACATACATCACGTATGTTGGCCATATTACATATTAGGGCAAATCCTTTTGCCAAGGAGTTGTCGCATACATAACAATCATGTACCTACAATAGTTAATCATGGCAATAATGAATTCAAATTCCAAATGCATACAAACATTTCAACAAACACATGGAATACTCTATTTACAACATAGTTTATACATATAGGTAAAACGAAACAGATAGCGCACTTGGTATGTGTAATGGCACCCACGTCAATAATAAATCATTAACTGACATTGAAAGCCTTGAAAACCACAACCTAAATGTATATAGTTCGCACCTTAAACCGGTAAATGCGTAATGGATATGATTTAGACGTTAAGTCTTCGTCAATGGTGGATTAACAACCTAGAGCACGAATTAGGTTAGCTATAGCATTACTTAGACTATTTGAAACCCTAAAACAGATTAGGGTTAGGATTTCTTACCCAATATTGAAATTAGAATCGCCAGAATAGCAATTCAGTAGCGATGGATAAGCACGTGGAGAGGTAGGGTAGAATCCCAAGAACCATCACTAACTTCTCTCTCACTAACTCTCTCTTTACTCTCTTTTCTTAGGTAGGGTTTTAGAATTCGTATAAAATATAAGAGAGAGGGTTTAAGACCCTTATATAGGCCCAGAACTGATGGAAACAATCCTAAGGCCATGATATGCTTAGGTTATAATCAAATTAGGCTTGTTCTGATCCAACGGGGTATTTTTGGATGTCCCTTTGCTTAATGTGGTCGGGCTTAAGCTCACTGATACTGAATCTTGGTCAAGCTAAGTTTTCAGTCCGATCGGGTTTATAGATCGACCGTGCACTCATCCTCATCATCCTTGCATCCAACATTTGCATCTTTCTTTAACACCCTACTTCTATAGTTTATTCGTGTGTATGCTCTTAGTGTGAGACCTATATATTAGCCCATACTATTCCGTATGCCTTCGTGATTCCCCCTGTCAAATTTTGGCGACCCACGATCTGTTATCGGTGTTTGCACATGATCCTGAGTCATGTCTCGTATAACAGAATTGGCTTAACTCAAGACTTTTACCCTGCGACTGCACTGTCGTCACGGTTCCGACGCGACGTATTACGCCCCATGGCAATGCCTGGGCCAAGAGACATGGGCTTGCGTTCGGTTTGAGAAAAATACTGCGCATTACAATTCTGAGAGAATCTTTATGAAATGTCTCATCAATCACCTTACATGTCAAGTACAACATCCCATCCCTAAGTACCAACACCCATCCCTAAAGTCAACTCTCTCCCTTACATGTCAAGTACACATCACTCCATCACTCACATCTCTCATCTCCCTCTCTCTCTCTTACAATAATCTCTCTCTCATCTCTCTCTCCCTCATTTTCTCCAAGCAACCCATGTCCATGGCTTCCATGGGGGAGAAGCTAGTATGGCCCACTTCCTATCTCCCATCCCCACCATCTAAAGTCCATCTTAACCATTAAAATCCACCACTTAGAGCTCTAGATCGTGTTGATAGAAGAAGGAAGAGGAGATCAAATGTGAGTGCTTTTATTTATTGATTTTGTGATTTGAGGGCCCACATATGTGGGACCCATCATGTTGTATGTATATAGGGAGGGCCTATAGTGGCGGGGTCCCTCCCCTTTATCTCACGTGTCCTTCTCTCTCTCTCCCTCTTTTTTTGTCATTTTATATGATGATGTGATTGTGTGGCTCACTTGGATGGACCCCATCTTGATGTATGTCTTATCCAAACTGTCCAAGCCATGTGGGCCCTACCCTTTGGTGATGGAAAACATAAGCATTAGACTGATCCAAATTAAGTGGGCCACGTCCATGTGGGACCCACCTTAAAGGACGTTCACACGACGCTAGACGTGGTTGAGTGAAGGGTGAATCGACAGTGGGGTGTACTGGCAACAATAGATAAAAATAAACAAATAAATAAATATTAGCTTGGTTTGAGGATTTTGGGTGGGCCCCTCATGTAGGCCCCACCTTTATGTATTGATTAAATCCACGTCGTCCATCCCATTCCCTAGATCATTTTAGGCGTTGAGCCAAAAAAATGAAGTTAATCCGATTATCTAGCAAGCCATTTCATAGAAAATAGTGATTTTACAGTTAAAACCTACTTTAATGTTATGACACACCAAAACACGTTGAATATTGGGTTTGTTTGGTCCGTATCAGGCCATGGAATCCAATGGGTGGAGTGGATCCACCTGTTGTGGGCCTCACCTAAGAAAAACCATTTAAACACAAAAAAATAAAAAAATAAAAATCACACAGCGCTTGCTACTACAGCGTTAGCAGCGCAGGATGCTGCTGCCTGCTGCGTGATAGGTGAGAGAGGTAGGGACCTTGGGTCCCAGCCGTGGGCCCCACCGTGCTGTGTGTGAACATCAACACCGTGCATTTAATAGGCCCCCTTTGGGTAGTGGGCCACCCCAAAAATTAGCTGTATGTGGAGGTCAGGTGACCCACATCATAGGAAAAAGTAGGGATTGAGAGTCTGCCATTGAAACACTTTTGGGTTATCACAAAAGTTTTGAATCATTATGAAATTTATTTTTCATCTTCATCCGGGTCTGGTGACCTTATGAACAGTTGGATGGGAAATAAACGTTATGGTGGGCCCCACATGGGACCCACCTATGAAGGGAATTAGATTGGTTGGTGTACCGCACACCAGCCCTATAGCTGCCGCTTTGCAACAACCTCCATGGGTCCCACAAGCAGTTGATGTCACCAAGTTCTGTAGGACCCACCTTGATTTTCTTTAGGCAGTCCATTTGCTGGTGTGGCGCGCACCATGTTATATGGGTTTTAATCCACCCCACATGGGCGTGGGTCCCACCCGATGTAAGTATTCTATCCACGTCATTCGTGGACCACACCATGATGTAAGTGTTGTATCCTCACCGTCCAATGCAAGGACAGTGGGATTCTACCATGATGTATGTGTTTCTCCACCTCGTCCATTCATTGGACGTGGCCCCCACCATGGTAGCATGTCCTCCAATCCATGGACGGTAGATGCGGATGGACTGGAGTACCTCACACTAGCTTGATAGCTGAGGTATTGATGTCAGCAAGTTCCATGGGGCCCACTTGATGTGTATGAAGGCCATTAGTGCGGCCCATTGATGCAGCCCACTTGATGTGTATGAGGCCCATTAGTGCGGCCATTGATGAGGCCCACTTGATGTGTATGAGGCCCATTAGTGCGAATCATTGATGTAGCCCTCTTGATGTGCATGAGGCCCATTAGTGCTGACCATTGATGCAGCTCAATTGATATACACGAGGCCCGTTTTTGAGGCCCACCTTAATGTGTATAGGGCCTGTTGTCGAGGCCTACCTTGATATATATGAGGCCTATGTGATGCGACCCATTGTGATGTAATAGGGCCCATGGGTTGAGGCCCATTGTGATGTATTTGAGGCCCATAGGTTAAGGCCCATTATGATGTTTTAGGGCATATGGGTTGAGGCCCATTGTGATGTATTTGGGGCCCAAGGGTTGAGACCCATTGTGATGTATTAGGGCCCGTGGGTAGAGGTCCATTGTGATGTATTCAAGGCTCATGGTTAAGGCCCAGTGCGATGTATGTATGGCCCATTAAGTTGTATATAAATTCTTTATATGGGCCACTCCTTGGGAGCAATGTTGGTTAAATGGCCACATTATTGGGCAATGATGGTTTAATGTCCACATTGTGACCTTCCCTTAGGCCTTGTTCAGCCGATTCCGATTGTCGAGGCCAATTATCAGTGCCGATTATCAATACCGATTATGAGTATGTGACAGTATAACATCATGATATATGCCCATACGCATCATCTGTATGTTTGTTATGAGATGTGGTTGACCATTACATATGTTATTAGGCAGGTTATTATGAGACTCCCTGATAGGCAGAGATTATCTCACATGAGCGCACGACATGCTCAAGATTGATGTATGACTGGATTGCATGACTCATGCATTACGCATTTTTTGATATGACTACTGTACGCCCTAGTGATATCAGAGTCGTAACCTCCACAAGCATATCGTGGATGACTAGATGGGACATAAAAAATGTTTAGTTCTAGCATACGGGCACCATAGATATCCCTGAGTGAAAATCCCTAAACCTCCGTACCTAGGAGACGCATCAACGTCGAGACCGAGTAGATGCATATGAGCGCATGAGGGGCGTATACCAGTAGGCCGCGTCTTTCACTATGTCGTGGTTGGTTGGGAGGGGGTGTGACCTTACCCGCCTGAGTGAGGGGACAATATCTAGGTTAAGTTTGACTAGCTTGAGGAATGGATCTGCTATCGACGAGCCGGCTTGATATTGGCAGAGAGATACTTACCCAGTTATGCACTCGGATAGGGGTGACAAGTTGGCATAGAGTGTAATTGACCCCGGTGATGATCCTAGAGATGAACCATACTGATATGTGGACTTATTGAGCAGGAGTTGCATACTCATTCATTCATTCACTATCCACTCGGGTTGGTAGTGCGCAACTATTTATTACATGTACCTTCGCAATAGTCAGGATTTCGGTTGGGACGCACGACTAACCGAAGATCAGGAGTTTACCACTTTGAGTTTGACTATCCAAATTTAGGTATAAGACTAGTTTGATAGAAGTCCTTTGTGGTGGACCCCGTAGCCTGCGATACTACATACTATCATCCCAACTTCACACTGCAGCTTGGTCATTTCATTCGCATTGTATTTTGTATTGCATCCTCAGCACATAATATTTGGCTTACTATCTCCACATTTCATAACCTGGATAAGGCTGATGGAATTTATAGGCTTATCAGTATTTTTTCGTATTATTCTGATATTGTATGATTATGGGCTTATCAGTATTTCTGCTTACTCTAATTACTCCGATATTGCTTACTTGGCACTTACCTTGTGCATATACTTTTACAACCCTCTAAGATTTCTATAAGCTTATGCACAATAGATGCATGAAGGTGGTGTTAGGTTGTAGCAGAGTTGAGCTTAAAGCATGAAGCTATCTTCTGAAGCTTTGATTTTGACATATGTATTTTCCTTTCAACATTGTATTCAAATTTTCATATTAGTGGATATGTGATGATGATGTTGCCTTTATGATTTGGGTATACTTGTGGTTATACTTCTTATGAAACAAATGTACGTTGAAAAATCTTCCTTATAGGATCCCAAGATCGGAACCTGACGTATGGACGCTAGGAGCCGAGAATGGGGTACTATGGAGGTTGTCGGCACTGAATTCAGCAATCAAAAATTTTGTGAGTCCGATTTCTGGGTTTGGGGCATGACAGAAGTTGGTATCAGAGCATGAGTTAGGAATACCTGAGGATAACATCACATATATTCTGATAGCTACCCTTTATGATTGTTGAGAACCTAAATAGGTTAAATCCCCAAGTTCGAATAACTTAGAGATTTTCAAACATATCTCCTTACCGTTGAGATTAAAAGGCTGCATAGTTTCGATCGTTTCTGATCCTGGATCTGAGGTTCAATGGGATCATCTTAGTGTTGATAAGGTGTTCTGAGAGCGGGAGGCTATGATTCGCAAGCTTTATTCTCATCTCTTCGATGTTTAATTATGCCTAGTATTGTATTTCAGATGCCATGTTTCCTCATTCTTTTGAGTTCTACATATACTACAAATTTTGAGGATAAAATTTTTATTAGGAGGGGAGAGTTATAAGACCTGTATCTTAGCCCGTACCGTTCCTTATGCCTCCGCGATCCTCTAGGTTGAATTCCGGCAACCCGCGATCTGTTATTGGCGTTTGCGCGCGATCCTGAGACATGTCCCGTATAACAGATTCAGCTCAACTCAAGACTTGTACCCTTACACTGCCCTATCGCCACAGTTCTAATGCTGCGTATTACGCGCTGGGTGATGTCTGGGCTAGGAGATGTGGGCCCGCGTTTGGTTTAAGGAAAATACCGCGCGTTGCAATTCTGAGAGAATCTCTAGGAAATGTCCCATCAATCAATTCCATTAATCACCTTACATGTCAAGTACAACATCCCATCCCCAAGTACCAACTCTCATCCCTAAAGTTAACTCTCTCCCTTACATGTCAAGTACACATCACTCTGTCACTTACATCTCCCATCTTCCTCTCTCTCTTACAACAATCTCTCTCTCCCTCATTTTCTCCAAGCAACCCACGTCCATGGCTTCCATGGGGAAGAAGCTAGTATGGCCCACTTCATATCTCCCATCCCCACCATCCAAAGTCCATCTCAACCGTTAAAATCCACCAATTGGAGCTTTAGATCGTGTTGGTGAAAGAAGGAAGAGGAGATCAAAGGTGGGTGGTTTTATTTATTGAGTTTGTGATTTGAGGGCCCACAAATGTGGGACCCATCATGTTGTATGTATATAAGGAGGGCCCATAGTGGCGAGGTCCCTCCCCTCCATCTCACGTGTCCTTCTCTCTCTCTCTCTCTCCCTCTTTTCTTTTTCATTTTATATGATGATGTGATTGTGTGGTCCACTTGGATGGACCCTATCTTGATGTATGTCTTATCCAAACCATCCAAGCCACGTGGGCCCTACCCTTTGGTGATGGAAAACACAAGCATCAGACTGATCCAAATCAAGTGGGCCACGTCCATGTGGGACCCACCTTAATGGATGTTCACACGATCCAGCATCCCTGGACGCTGGACGTGGTCTAGTGAAGGGTGAACCGAAAGTGGGTTGTATTGGTAGCAACAGACAAAAACAAACAAATAAATAAATATTAGCTTAGTTTGAGGATTTTGGGTGGCCCGCCTTGATGTATTAATTAAATCCACGTTGTCCATCCCATTCCCTAGATCATTTTACGCGTTGAGTAAAAAAATGAAGCTAATTCGATTATCTGGCAGGTCATTTCATAAAAAATAGTGATTTTACTGTTAAAACTCACTTTAATGTTTCTACACACTGAAACACGTTGAATATTAGGCTTGTTTGGTCTGTATCAGGTCATGGAATCCAATGGGTGACGTGGATCCACCTGTTGAGGGCCCCACTTAAGAAAAACCATTTAAAAATAAAAAAAATAAAAAAATAAAAATCATGCAACGCCTATTGCTGCAGCGTCAACAGCGCAGGACACTGCTGCCTGCTGCGTGATGGGTGAGAGAGGCAGGGACCTTAAGTCCCAGCCGTGGGCCCCACCATGCTGTGTGTGAACATCAACACTGTGCATTTGGTAGGCCCCCTTTGGGCAGTGTGCCACTCCAAAAATCAGCCGTATGTGGAGGTCAGGTGGCCCATGTCACAGGAAACAGTAGGGATTGAGAGTCTGCCATTGAAATGCTTTTAGGTTGTTACAGAAGTTTTAAATCATTATGAAATTTATTTTCATCTTCATCCGGGTCTAGTGACCTTATGAATAGTTGGATGGGAAATAGACGTTATGGTGGGCCCCACGTGAGACCCACTCGTGAAGGGAATTACAGTGGCTGGTGTAATGCCCACTAGCCCTATAGCTGCTGCTTTGATGCAGCATGCTCCATGGGTCCCACCAGCAGTTGACGTCACTAAGTTCTGTGGGACCCACCTTAATTTTCTTCAGGCCGTCCATTTGCTAGTGTGGCATGCACCATGATACATGGGTTTTAATCCACCCCGCATGGGCGTGGGTCCCACTCGATGTAAGTGTTTTATCCATGTCATCCATGGACCACACCATGATGGAAGTGTTGTATCCTCACCGTCCAGTGCAAGGATGGTGGGATTCTACCATGATTTATGTGTTTCTCCACCCCGTCCATTCATTAGACATGGCCCCCACCATAGCAGCATGTGGGGCCCACCTTGATTTAATGTATTGCATCCTCACTGTCAATCCATTGACGGTAGATGCAGATGGACTGGAGTACCTCACACCAGCTTGATAGCTAAGGTATTGATGTCAGCAAGTTCCATGGGGCCCACTTGATGTGTATGAGGGCCATTAGTGTGGCCCATTGATGTAACCCACTTGATGTGTATGAGGCCTATTAGTGAGGCCCATTGATACAACCCACTTGATGTGTATGAGGTCCATTAGTGTGGCCCATTGATGCGGTCCACTTAATATGTATGAGGCCCATTAGTGCGGCCCATTGATGCAGTCCACTTGATGTGTATAAGGCCCATTAGTGAGGTCTATTGATGTGGCCTACTTGATGTGCATGAGGCTAATTAGTGCGGCCCATTGATGCAGCCCGATTGATATACATGAGGCCCGTTGTTGAGGCCCACCTTGATGTGTATAGGGCCTATTGTCGAGGCCCACCTTGATATATATGAGGCCCATGTGATGTGACCTATTGTGATGTATTAGGGCCCATGGGTTGAGACCCATTGTGATGTATTTGGGGCCCATGGGTTGAGGCCTATTGTGATGTGTTAGGGCCCGTGGGTTGAGGCTGATTGTGATGTATTTGGGGCCCATGGGTTGAGACCCATTATGATGTATTAGGGCTCGTGGGTTGAGGCCTATTGTGATGTATTAGGGCCCGTGGGTTGAGGCCCATTGTAATGTATTTGGGGTCCCAGGGTTGAGACCCATTGTGATGTATTAGGGCCCGTGAGTTGAGGCCCATTGCGATATATTCAAGGCCTATGGTTGAGGCCTAGTACGATGTATATATGGCCCGTTAAGTTATGTATGAATTCCTTGTATGGGCCACTCCTTGGGAGCAATGTTGGTTAAATGGCTACATTGTTGGGCAATTATGGTTTAATGTCCACATTGTGACCTTCCCTTAAGCCTTGTTCGGCCGATTCCAATTGTCGGGGTTGATTATCAGTGCCGATTATCAATACCGATTATTGATATCGATTATGAGTATGTGACAGCATAGCATCATGATGCATGCCCATACGCATCATCTGCATGTTTGTTCTGAGATGTGGTTGACCATTGCATATGTCATTGGGCAGGTTGTTATGAGACTCCCTGATAGGTGGAAGTTATCTCACATGAGCGCACAGCATGTGCAGGATTGATATATGACTGGATTGTATGACTCATGCATCACGCATTTTATGATATGACTACTGTACACCCTAGCGATATCAGGGCCATAACCTCCACAGGTATATCATGGATGGCTAGATGGGACACTAGAAATATTTAGTTCTAGCATATGAGTGTCATATATGTCCTTGGGTGAAAATCTCTAAACCTCTGTGGCCAGGAGACACCCCAACGTCGAGACCGAGTGGATGTATATGAGCGCATGAGGGGCATATACCAGTAGACCACGTCTCCCACTGTGTCATGGTCAGTTGGGAGGGGGTGTGACCTTACCCGCCTAAGTGAGGGGACAATATCTAAGTTGAGTTTGACCAGCTTGAGGAATGGGTTCGCTATAGATGAGCCATGCCCTATATTGGTAGACGGATAGTGAGGTCTCTTCCACTTACCCAGTTATGTGCTCGGATAGGGGTGACAAGCTGACGTAGAGTGTAATAGACCCCAGTGATGATCCCAAAGATGAACCGTACTGATATATGAAATTATTGAGCAGGAGTTGCATACTCATTCATTCTTTCATTCACTATCCATTCGAGCTGGTGGTGCACAACTATTTGTTACGTGTACCTTCACAATGGCTAGGATTTCGGTTAGGACGCGTGACTAACCGAAGATCAGGAGTTTACCACGTTGAGTTTGACTATCCAAATTTAGGTATGAGAATGGTTTGGTTAGAAGTCCTTTGTGGTGGACCCCGTAGCCTTCGATACTATGTACTATCATCCTGACTTCACACTCCATCTTGGTCATTTCATTTGTATTGCATATTGCATTGCATCCTCAGCATAGTATTTGACTTACTATCTCCGCATTGCATAGCCTGGATATGGTTGATGGTATTTATGGCCTTATCAGAATGTTTTTACATTATTCTGATATTGTATGATTATGGGCTTATCAATATTTTCACTTACTCCGATTACTCTGATATTGCTTACTTAACACTTACCTTGTGCATATACTTTCACTACCCTCTAAGCTTTCTATAAGCTTATGCACGATAAATGTGTGCAGATGGCGTTAGGTTACAGCAGCGCTGTGCTTGGAGCATGCTGTTGTCTACTAGAGCTTTGATTTGACATATGTATTTCCCTTTCAGCATTGTATTCAATTGTTCATATTAGTGGATATGTGATGACAATGTTGCCTTTATGATTTGGGTATACTTATGGTTATGCTTCGTATGAGACAAATGTACATTGAAAAATCCTCCTTGTAGTTTCCCAGGATCAGAACCTGTCGTATGGACGCTGGGAGCTGAGAATGGGGTACTACGAAGGTTATAGGCACCGAATTCGGCAATCGAAAATTTTGTGAGCCCGATTTCTGGGTTTGGGGCATGACACTTAGGCTTGTTAGTTCTCCGGGTCCTACCACATCAAAAACTCAAATTAATCGGGAAGTTTTTCCTTTTCTTTACCATCTCTCTCAGGTAAATTAGTCTGAGCAAATTGCCTATATTTGGATCCCTCGCTCCCACTCCTGAGTTAGACTTTATACCATCTATATTATTTTCATTTTTGCATTCTACATCTATACCATCACACCTCTTCTTAACCTCCCTGCTTCATTAGACTGTTCAAGTGTGTGCTTCAGGGGTTGCTAGTTCTTCAGATCCAGTCACATCAAAAACTCAAATTGACCATGGTGTTTTTCCTTTTCTTTCCCATCTCTCTTAGGTAAACGGATCCTGGTGGATCACATCTATTTTAATCCCTCACTCCCACTCCTAAGTTGGACATTGCACAACCACAGTTCAAATCATCCATCCATTACATCATTTAATGCTAGGCTAATCAAATCCTTTGAAATTCTAGAAAGTAAAGATCACACTTCGTAAGGGTAAAGACAGTGCCTAACACCTTCCTTCTTCATAATTGAGGTTCCTTACTTAGAATCTCACATCGCAGATTAGGAGTCATTATAAATAGGGAATCTCTTAATCTCTAATGTCTAAGGATTATGCAGGGTTTAATTGACTATGAAAATATGAGTTCACTAGCTAATGGTGAATTTAAGTCAAGTATTTCATATCCCAAGTCAAACTACATAATTGCACAAGAAAAATCCTAAAAAGGACCATGTGAGCGTGATCCCAATGTTCAACATTCAAAGCCATGTTTAATCATTTTTTCTCTTTTTAGTTCTTAGATTTTGGTCGTTGGGAAGAACACCTTTGTGTTTACTCAATTCCATCTCCAAGTCAAACTCTAGCCAATGACTAGTGCTTATCCTTTACATTAACTACCCCAACTTTATAACTAGTAAATCCTTAAAATTTTAACTAATCCCATAAAGTAGAGACCGCATGCGCAGGTGGAGAGGGTGACTAACCCCTTCCCCTTTTGCGTAACTGAGGTCACTTCGAATCCTTAGTCACAGATTAGGAGTCACTACAAAATAAGGAGTCTTGTAACATCCCGAAAATCGGGGGTCAGGTAGAAACCCAACTCCCGAGTTCCAAAATGTTATTTATGCAACATAGATAATGTTAAACGCATGTTGTCTTTAAAAAGGCATTAAACAAGATTTGGGATTAAGCCAGAACAGCATATCATACTCCAGAGACAGTTAAATTAGCAAGCGGAAGACTGTGATACATACATATAATATATAATTGATTGTAAGTCTCCAGAGTGTGAACATGTTACCAGGTTAAACATATACATATATACCTCAAAATAGAAAGAAAGATTATACATGAGTGCTCTGAAAATATAAAATGACAAGTGTCATGGCATCTAATCAACCTCCCTGTAATCCCGTCGATCAGAACACGCATAAAGGAGGGATTCTCCTCATCATTATCAAGTCCAGCTCCGCTTCTCAAGCAGCGCCATCATCTGCAACCAAAATGGGGACTGTTGGGTGTCCGAAAACACCATCCCATAACGTGGGAGTGAGTAGCTAACTCAGTGGAATAATAGAGTAAAGATTATCATGTTCTCAAATCAATCACGCGATAATAGTAAAGCAATAAATCAAACATTCCTAATACTGTTGTTAATGCAATATAACGTGACATGATGGATGCCCTCACCGACGATCTCCCTCATACGGCACCATCTTACGCCCGCGACATGCTTTCTTCCCACAGTGCTCCACATCTTCTAAGCACATGCAATGTGATGGTGATATGATTACCGAGTTATTATTAGTCCATTCATACAGCAGGATTGAGAAACTAAGGTACTTCTCTTGTATCAATCCCAATACAGATCCTATCTAGGGTCGTCACTCCTAGTAATCTCATACGATGTATATTTTGTAGGTCGCTGCAAGGGCTGCCAGGGCTTTTGTTCGCACTCGTTGCACTGCTCCCCCATGTACTCTCATTGCTACGGAAGGGTCATCGCCTCGCATAGACTCAGAATACGCTCGCGGTCACTAAAAAGGGCTCGTCGCCTGATTAGTGTAGGCCGACAGCAAGAATATAGTGTCCCATACCACCATAATTTGCTCACGAGTCATAGGTGCTCACTGGTCATTACGGGGAGGTTTGTGGCCCCAGCGTAGGCCGACAGCTCAACCACGGTGTCCCATACCACCATGCCCGGCTCATGAGTCTTTGTGGATCAAGGTACCATGGTTGACAGGGTTTTCAATGGTAAGTTCAGTACCCTAGGTTCAAGCAGTTATGACACATACATGGTGAACATACAATGGCTAGTCGGGTTACTTGACGGGCTCGACTAACACGAGCGCATCTCAAGCTGAGAGACATGAAGTGCATAAAACACTTCGCATGACCTAACCACTGTCGCCAACTCCAAAACACGACTCGCGTTCATCGATGCGTCATTCGTGGTAAAGATAAGCCAACCACGAATTTATTCGGTTACCGACTGCCTGGACTAAGTATAGCCCCAATCATTTGTGAATCCACTTCATCGATCATATAAGAGTAATAGAAATGAAATACAACAATATGAGCATGTTAACACATGTTATAACATACAACTTAAGTAAATCATCTAACAAATGCATTTCATACATATAATGAAATCATACATATAGCCAACACGAAGGAAATCATTTACATCAGCGTATTATTTGAGAATTCAATCTCAAACTAATTCACAACACCATTTAATTCAATACATACTAATACAAACATTTATACAAACACTTAGTCTACACACTTAAGTCTACATAGTGTATGTCGACTCAAAGTGCGTATTTGGGCGAATCTCTTCGCCAAATAGATTATGCACGCATTCCTAGTATTCTAAGGTGACAAAAAGCCATGTCAATCATTTTAGCAAAATATGGATGTTTACAGTATTTCCTACAAATGACTAAAATGCCCTAAATCTTATATTTTTCGTCTGCTCACGAAACAGGAAACAGACAGCATGTTGTACATATCAAACGGTATTGCCGTCGATAATCTACTATTAAACGACATTGAAAACATTGAAAACAGCCAATCAAAGCGTCTAAAATCCGCACCTTTCACTTTACATGTGTATCGTTTCGAACGGAGCGTATACGCTTCGTCAACGGCGTACAGGCGACCTAATGCACACGTACATCAGCTACTTTACCATTTGAATCAAAGAAATCCTAAAATCAGCAAATGGTTAGGGTTTTCCTTACTTAGAAGTGCGTTGGAATCGCCGAAAAAGTGATTGGAGTGCGTCGCTTAAGCACGTGCAGCAGCAGCAGCAGGTGGCAGGAAAATCTCTCCCACCTTCTCTCACAAACTCTCACTTTCTCTCTCACTCTTGCTAGGCTTTCTAGCAAATTTGGGTGGGTGAGAGGAGTGAGGGTTTAAAGCCCTTATATAACCTAATTTCTTCCCAAATTAGGCTTGGGAACAATATTTACTTGAGGTCTAACCAATTCGGGGTTGTTCTGGTCCAAAAGAGCATTTTTGGAGGTCCCCTAGCCGAACGCGGTCAGACTTAAGCTCATGCATACTGGATCTAGCACACAACAAGTTTTCAGACCGGAGGAGTTCACAGATCGCACGTGGCGGTCCAATTTCAGTTCAGCGGTCATCGCGCCTAGATCAGGTCTACAAGTCTCATGATATGAAAGAGAAATTTTTCCTGATCCGAGGGTGTAATTTGGCTGAATTCTAACGGTCAGAACGCTTAATAATAATGAGTTAAGTCACGTGCCAGATTTGAATTAAAATTTCCAAATCGAACCCTATTCTCACTCTCTTCACTCCAGGCTCAATGAAATAGCCTCTGAATGTCGGTTGGCCTTGATTTTTGAAACGGTTGTCAAGTCTAGCTAAGCGGTCATAACAGTCTAAGATTGTAGGTATCGGACTTTCGACGCGTGGTCTAGATCCAATACAAAGTTTCAAAGAGTTCCTGAGAGCAAACAGGTTTAGAGTTTGATCCAAGGTTTTAGGATATTATAGCACCATTGATTCTACAAGTTTTGGGTCTTGTAGAACGTATTTAAAGCGGTCAGGGACAATTTCACAGCTACTCCAGCGTAGCGCTAGCTAACTTACGCTTAATTTCTAAAGGAATTATCCTAAGTGATTTCTTTGGCTATGGAATTGGGTTCTGAACGGTTACCAAGGTGTTTTGGTTGACCCATTGCCTAAGGACGTCTAATCCCAGGTTGGTAAAAATTCGGGGTGTTACAATCTACCCCCCTTAAAGCACAATTTTGTCCCCAAAATTGGCGAAGGATAAGGAATATCTAGCAAGACTCCAGTATTGACATTCTAAGGAAGGGTCAATCTTATTTAATGACCTAACCGTACGTATAACCTAAATCAAATGTTTCGATCCTGGGCCAGTGGGGAAGAGGCCAACCACACTTCCGCTGCACCACTCTGATCGAACGGTTGCATTGGCTGACCTAACTGGATTGGACTCAATACGTTCTACCCCCCTTAAAACTTAGTTCTACTTAAGGTTCAAGAATCTATGCATCGATCCGTATATCGGAACGAGGAGCAACTTAGGGGCTATCCTTGACATAAAATGGAAACAACCTCTCACTACATATCTCTTTCTTTATTAGCGATGCGTTCTATGGCATTGGTACCTATGGTTATAGAAATAGGCCTACTCTCTATTGGCTAGATGTCTTCAACATTTTTCAAAGGTAAAGTAATAACTTTTGGTTGTAGGTGGTCGGGCCAACACGGAAGAAAAGTTATGTAGTAGGTCTGAACCGGATACATAGGCTTTCTGTCTAGCTTGGACAGAAGATTTATTGTATCAATTCTTAATCCGAGTCGATGCCGATCTTCTGCTTGATCAGAGCATTGGATTTATTGGTAACCACTAGGATTAAGAAGTCGATTCAAACCGCGAATACATCGCTTACATGCAGTTCCTTTACTCCGCGTTTCGGAATGCAATAAGCCCTTGGGGAAGGCAATTCTAAGGGGTGTGTTGGTTTATTCTAAGTTCGACCTGAGGGATTTATAAGTCTTCCCTGAGAGTGGATGGTTCTAAGTTACATAAGCTTCCTGAGAGTTACTAAAGGAGTCTATGTATGTTATGAGGATCTATCAAAGGAAGGGAGTCCCATTCCAACCAAATCTAACCTACTATTCCTTAGCATCTACCGGCTTTACTCTACTTAAGGTAACTAGTAGACTAGTCTGTAATCTACAGCCTAAGCTTATATGCTAAATGGTTTCATACCATTTCTCATACAGGGAATTGTTCTATCGCTTAGGGTCAAGATTATCTAAATGGAATTGGATTTCCTATATCGTCAGATCCTTCAAATCTAAGAGTGCTAACTCTAGGTCCAAAACTCCAAGGGCCTATGTGGCCAGTAGCATTAAGTTGTATTAAATGGAACTGCATTCCTAGTCCCATGACGGGATTGGAAGTGGCATGCTTGATAGGCGGGTGGGGTGGGATAAAAATTAATTTTGTAGGCTTAATCCTGGGATTTACAACATGACAGTGGAAACCATAGGATACACCCAATCTAGGGACAATACCTTACAACGAACGAAACGGCATGCACTTCATTTGGCAAATTATGTCACAATATATGGAATAAAGTTCCACATGAATTATGACAGGAACGCATTCGGCTATATGAAGCCCAAAACATCACGCAAACACATTTCTACCTATGACATCACTAGACCCAACAACAACAAAACACAGAAATCCTTAAAACAGTAATCAAACAAGCGAAGAACGTGAAGAAATGGGATGGGTAAGCAGGTTTCCATAAGTCTGAGGATCAAATAAAAGGGACATGAGAGAGAGGACGATGGAAAGGGAGAAAAAAGGCTAAAACAGCCTTAACAATAGCCATGGAAAGCGGAGCAAATGCGGAGAAATGGTTGCCCAAATAGACTGAAATGAATCTAGGCCCCGTAGAGGGATGCATCAAGCTCCCAAAGGCTGAATTTTTAAAGGGAAAAGAGAACTATAAAGGGGAATGGAGCTCCACATGATTTCAGCCATATTTGGGGGTTGTAGGAGCTCCAACGAATGAGTTTTGAAAGAGGAGTAGAAAATCACCATGAAGGGATGGGATAGGGTCGGCTTTAGCAAGAAATGGGATTGGAAGGGATTTGGAGCTGCGTTTTGAGATAGGGCAGCAAGAAAAATGAGTAAGGGAGCTTGGGAGGGGGTTGTTTGTGAAGTACCCTTTTTAGGGGTTTTCGACGGATGGGTAGGATATGGGAGGGGTGCGCTACCCCAAAAACCACACGCGTCCAAGTTTCAGCCCCAACAGGGCCCACCGGACCGCGATGCATCGCCAGCCATCTCCGGATCCGACCGGTGGAACCACATGGGTTGGGTCCCCCCTGCCCTAGGGACCCTAAATATATATGGGTCCCACCCCAGATCATTATATTTTGACCTAGGGAGGCCCAAAATTCCCTCCAGAGAATTTCAGGGCCAATCTGTAAACCAGAATAAACTTTTAGGTCATGTAACCTATGATTTTGGGGTAGGAGGAGCTAATCCATCCATCTATCCCATTAGTTGCTAAAGATTGCAAAGTTAGAATGGCAAAATGGCCAGTTTTCATGTATTTTTACTATTCATTGGAATTTTTTGCCTAAGTATGATTTTATATCATTTTCACATTAGGATTAATGCCTAACATGAAAGTACTGAAAAATAATTGAAGAATGGGGCGGTGAGAGGAAGAATTTTGAAGGAATTAGGTGAAATGGGGTTTTTAAGCCCTAGCGATTGAATGTAAGGGTTGTGGTTGCCCTATAGCCCAAGGATTCACATTTATGGGTTTAGAACCTTACAGAGAACGTCTCAACCTGCCTACTTACAACCTAGGAGCTATTTGGGTCGCTTCACGTGACCTTAGATGCGTTATGGACTCGATCGAATGATCGACTTGAGTAGACTTCGCCTATTGGTGAAACTGCAATCTATAAGTGTTTCTAGGTTCCTTTCGCACCCACCTAAGTCGAAGGAGCGACAACGTACGTCGCGTGACCATAACCCTGGCCCGGTTTAATCCAAATCATGCTCTGATACCATCTGTAACATCCCAAAAATCGGGGGTCAGGTAGAAACCCAACTCTCGAGTTCCAAAATGTTATTTATGCAACATAGATAATGTTAAATACATGTTATCTTTAAAAAGGCATTAAACAAGATTTGGGATTAAGCCAGAACAGCTTATCATACTCCAGAGACAGTTAAATTAGCAAGCGGAAGACTGTGATACATACATATAATATATAATTGATTGTAAGTCTCCAGAGTGTGAACATGTTACCAGGTTAAACATATACATATATACCTCAAAATAGAAAGAAAGATTATACATGAGTGCTCTGAAAATATAAAATGATAAGTGTCATGGCATCTAATCAACCTCCCTGTAATCCCGTCGATCAGAACACGCATAAAGGAGGGATTCTCCTCATCATTATCAAGTCCAGCTCCGCTTCTCAAGCAGCGCCATCATCTGCAACCAAAATGGGGACTGTTGGGTGTCCGAAAACACCATCCCGTAACGTGGGAGTGAGTAGCTAACTCAGTGGAATAATAGAGCAAAGATTAGCATGTTCTCAAATTAATCACGCGAAATAGTAAAGCAATAAATCAAACATTCCTAATACTGTTGTTAATGCAATATGACGTGACATGATGGATGCCCTCACCGATGATCTCCCTCATACGGCACCATCTTACACCCCCGGCATGCTTTCTTCGCACAGTGCTTCACATCTTCCAGGCACATGCAATGTGATGGTGATATGATTACCGAGTTATTATTAGTCCATTCATACAGCAGGATTGGGAATCTAAGGTACTTCCCTTATATCAATCCCAACACAGATCCTATCTAGGGTCGTCACTCCTAGTAATCTCATACGATGTATATTTTGTAGGTCGCTGCAAGGGCTGCCAGGGCTGTTGCTCGCACTCATTGCACCGCTCCCCCATCACCTAATCAATACAGGCCTACTGTACTCTCATTACTACGGAAGGGTCATCGCCTCGCGTAGACTCAGAATACGCTCGCGGTCACTAAAAAGGGCTCATCGCCTGATCAGTGTAGGCCGAAAGCAAGAATATAGTGTCCCATACCACCATAATCTGCTCACCAGTTATAAGTGCTCACTGGTCACTACGGGGAGGTTTGTGGCCCCAGCGTAGGCCGACAGCTCGACCGCGGTATCCCATACCACCATGCCCGGCTCATGAGTCTTTGTGGATCAAGGTACCATGGTTGACAGGGTTTTCAATGGTAAGTTCAGTACTCTAGGTTCAAGCAGTTATGACACATACATGGTGAACATACAATGGCCAGTCGGGTTACTTGACGGGCTCGACTAGCACGAGCGCATCTCAAGCTGAGAGACATGAAGTGCATAAAACACTTCACGTGACCTAACCACTGTCGCCAACTCCAAAACACGACTCGCGTTCATCGTGCGTCGTTCGTGGTAAAGATAAGCCAACCACGAATTTATTCGGTTACCGACTGCCTGGACTAAGTATAGCCCCAATCATTTGTGAATCCACTTCATCGATCATATAAGAGTAATGGAAATGAAATACAACAATATGAGCATGTTAACACATGTTATAACATACAACTTAAGTAAATCATCTAACACATGCATTTCATACATATAATGAAATCATACATATAGCCGACACGAAGGAAATCATTTACATCAGTGTATTATTTGAGAATTCAATCTCAAACTAATTCACAACACCATTTAATTCAATACGTACTAATACAAACATTTATACAAACACTTTGTCTACACACTTAAGTCTACATAGTGTATGTCGACTCAAAGTGTGTATTTGGGCGAATCTCTTCGCCAAACAGATTATGCACGCATTCCTAGTATCCTAAGGTGACAAAAAGCCATGTCAATCATTTTAGCAAAATATGGATGTTTACAGTATTTCCTACAAATGACTAAAATGCCCTAAATCTTATATTTTTCGTCTGCTCACGAAACAGGAAACAGACAGCATGTTGTACATATCAAACGGTATTGCCGTCGATAATCTACTATTAAACGACATTGAAAGCATTGAAAACAGCCAATCAAAGCGTCTAAAATCCGCACCTTTCACTTTATATGTGTATCGTTTCGAACGGAGCGTATACGCTTCGTCAACGGCGTACAGGCGACCTAATGCACACGTACATCAGCTACTTTACCATTTGAATCAAAGAAATCCTAAAATCAGCAAATGGTTAGGGTTTTCCTTACTTAGAAGTGCGTTGGAATCGCCGAAAAAGTGATTGGAGTGCGTCGCTTAAGCACGTGCAGCAGCAGCAGCAGGTGGCAGGAAAATCTCTCCCACCTTCTCTCATAAACTCTCACTTTCTCTCTCACTCTTGCTAGGCTTTCTTGCAAATTCGGATGGGTGAGAGGAGTGAGGGTTTAAAGCCCTTATATAACCTAATTTCTTCCCAAATTAGGCTTGAGAACAATATTTACTTGAGGTCTAACCAATTCGGGGCTGTTCTGGTCCAAAAGAGCATTTCTGGAGGTCCCCTGGCCAAACGCGGTCGGACTTAAGCTCATGCATACTAGATCTAGCACACATCAAGTTTTCAGACTGGAAGAGTTCGTAGATCGCACGTGGCGGTCCAATTTCAGTTCAGCAGTCATCGCGCCTAGATCAGGTCTACAAGTCTCATGATATGAAAGAGAAATTTTTCCTGATCCGAGGGTGTAATTTGGCTGAATTCTGACGGTCAGAATGCTTAATAATAACGCTTCAAGTCACGTGCCAGATTTGAATTAAAATTTCTAAATCTAACCCTATTGTCACTCTCTTCACTCTAGGCTCAATGAAATAGCCTCTGAACGTCGGTTGGCCTTGATTTTTTGAAACGGTTGTCAAGTCCAGCTAAGTGCTCTTAAAGGTCTAAGATTGTAGGTATTGGACTTTCGACGCGCGGTCTAGATCCAATACAAAGTTTCAAAGAGTTCCTGAGAGCAAACAGGTTTAGAGTTTGATCCAAGATTTTAGGATATTATAGCACCATTGATTCTACAAGTTTTGGGTCTTGTAGAACGTATTTAAAGCGGTCAGGGACAATTTCATAGCTACTTCAGCGTAGCGCTAGCTAACTTACGCTTAATTTCTAAAGGAATTAATCCTAAGTGATTTCTTTGGCTATGGAATTGGGTTTTGAGCGGTTACCAAGGTATTTTGGTTGACCCATTGTCTAAGGATGTCTAATCCCAGGTTGGAAAAAATTCGGGGTGTTACAAGTCTCCAGGCTTTGTGATTTCTAAAGATCTACAAGGTCTAGTCGATTGTAGGATTGCGAGTTAACTAGCTATTGGCAACTCCCAACTCAAATATATCATAAACACAAGTCAACCCACATACATTGAAAAATCAAGGAAAAAGCATAGGTACGAAATCCCAACGCTCATTAGGGGCCCACCTTTAATATCCACCACCCATCATGTGTAGCTCACCTTTGACATGGATCGTCCATCTTGTGGGCCTCGCCTTCAATGTAAGTTGTTAATTATGTAAGTCCTTCCTTAGATGTGGGCCATTCATCATTAGGGGTCAAGAATTTGGATTGCCCATTATATGGGGCCCACCATGATGTGGGTCATCTTCATGAGGGACCGCCTTTGATGTCTACTGTCCATCATATGAGGCCCACCTCTATTATGGATCATCCATTGTGTGGGATCCACATTCAATATTGGTTGATAGGGTTTTCCTCCTCATTTCAAGGAAGAGATAGTGTAGCGGGTTGAAAATTCAAATTGTTTTACCGTGCTACTCGACCGGTCGTGGGTGGCGCTTGACCGGTCGAGTGGGGCTCGACTCAAAGTCCAGCGACCATCCAATATTTTTCTTTGGGATGCTCGACCAGTCGAGGGAGGTGCTCGACCGGTTAAGTGGGCTGCTCGACTGGTCAAGGACTCGGCTCAACCGGTCGAGGACTCGGCTCGACCAGCCAAACTTACGCAGATTTGAGTCCGGATCTTGTGCGGACTATGGAAATCTGAGGCCTTTCACAACAAGGTGAGGAAGGGAGTTTCTAGGGGTGCCTAGGGCTTTTCTAGGTAATACAAGAGGGTTTCCTAAAGCTTTGCAAGGGTTTGCTAAAGGGTTTAGGGCTATCAAAGGTGTGTGTGTGTGTGTGAGAGAGAGAGAGAGAGAGAGAAAGAGAGAGAGGAAACTTGTGGAAGGGAGGTTATGCTCATATAGGTGATCTATTATGCACTCGATATCTCAGCGCTTTTACGTCTTCGTAATCGGTTAGATCTCTCTATTTTTCCTTTTATTCTCTTATTGTTTATCCAATCCTGCATGAGTGAAGAAGGTTAGAACGTTCTACTTCATAGTGGATTATTGATCTGGATGAGGTCCCATGGTTTTTACCTCTTTGAGAGTTTTCCACGTAAAAATCTCTTGTGTGGTATGGTTTATGATTTGATTATTTTTCATTGCTTTATTATCCCATAATTCTTGTTTGTTTGGGAGGCTAGATCCTAAGGTTTTGTGCAAGGCCCCTAACAAAGTGGTATCAAAGCTAAGTTCATTAAACAATTAGGATCGGTTTTGAATTATGGAAGGTGGCTCATCAAGGATGATCAACCTCAATGGTTCTAACTGGACTATATGGAAGGCTAAGATGGAAGGCTTGCTTTATTGCAAGGACTTATATTATCCAATTTTAGGCATATCAACAAAATTCAATGATATGTCTGATGATGATTGGAAGAAGATGGACCAGAAGGTGGTGGGGTTTATTAGACAATGGCTAGATGATTCTGTGTTCCACCATATGTATATGGAGACCTTAACCGCTAGCTTATGGCTGAAATTGGAAGGGCTGTATGAGAGGAAGACAACTGGTAATAAAATCTTCCTAATAAGATGACTTGTGAATCTCAAGTTCAAAGATAGTGGTTTTGTGGCCGAACACATGAATGAGGTTAGCAATATAGTGAACCAGCTCTCCACTATGAAGATGGTCCTGGATGATGAATTGTAGGCTTTACTATTGCTTAGTTCATTGCCTGACAGTTGGGAGATATTGGTGGTGTCTTCAAGTAACTCCACGCTAGACGAAAACATATCCATGGAATAGGTAACCAGTTGTCTCTTCAATGAGGAGACAAGGAGGACGTCTCAGGGGTCTACTTAGCAAGAGGCCCTTGTGACACAGGAACGGGAGAGAGAAAAGAACAGGAAGGGCGAGAAGGCCCGAGATAAATCAAGAGGTAAGTCAAGTACAAAAAAAGAGGTTAAATGTTGGAATTGTGGTAAGAAGGGCCACTACAAGCATGAATGTTGTAATAAGAAGAACGACAAGAAAGAAAAATGAAAGGAGAAGGAAGATAAATCAGACTCCACTGCGGTCACTTCAGATAGCGACATTGTAGTATTCTTTTAGCTAATTACGATGTCTGTTTCATGGCTACGAGTCAGGACACTGACTGGGTGATAGACTCAGGAACCTTATTTTATGTGACTCCACGTAGGGATTTTTCACAAGCTATAAGTCAGGTGATTATGAGACTGTGAAGATTGAAAATTCTGGTATATCAAAGATCATAGGGGTCGATGATATTTCTGTGAAGACTGATATGGGCTGCACATTGGTTCTCAGGGATGTGAGGCTCATTCCAGACCTTCGCCTTAACTTGATGTCAATAGGAAGGTTGGATGATGATGGTCGGTTTACTGGTGGGTGCTAAAAGCTCATTAAGGGTTAGTTTATAGTAGCCAGAGGAAAGAAGTGTTACACCCTTTACAAGGCAAGTGTCAGTGTATGTAAGGGTGAGTTAAACATAATGGAAGATTCAGCTATTAACATGTGGCATAGGTATTAAGGCCACATGAGTGAAAAAGGGTTTCAACTACTAGTAAGGAAGCGGCTCCTTCTAGACGTGACGGGTATACCTCTCAAAACTTGTCTTGATTGTCTATCAGGAAAATAGCATAGAGTTTCATTTATTAAATTTGCTTCTCATGTTAATAAAGTGCATGCATTAGATTTAGTTTATTCCGATGTTTGTGTTCCTATGAGGACAAAAACTTTAGGTGGGGTATTGTATTTTGTTACTTTTTATAGATGATGCATCTAGGAGGGTTTGGGTTCATGCTTCGAAATCCAAGGACAAGGTCTTTGGTGTGTTTAAATTGTTTCATGCTAGGGTCAAGAGAGAGACAGGTAGATCATTGAAGTGCATCCGCACTGAAAATGGTGGTGAATACATTGAAGACTTTCATGAGTATTGTAAGTCCTTGGGTATACGAGATGAACCGATAGTTTCCGAGACCCCCCCAACATAATGGTGTAGCTGAGCGAATGAATCACACCATTATAGAGAGAATCAGATGCATGTTATCCCTTGCGAATTTGCCCAAGACTTTCTGGGGAGAAGCAATGCACACAGAGGTATATCTAATAAACAGGTCTTCATCAGCCTTGTTGAATGGAGAAGTGTCTGAGAAGGTGTGGACAGGACAGGATCCATCGTACAGTTATCTCAGGGTGTTTGGATGCAGTACATCCGTTCACGTATCAAAGGATGAGAAGTCCAAGCTCGATATGAAGATCAGGCAGTGTGTGTTCTTGGGGTACGGTGATAAAAAGTTCGGTTATAGATTGTGGGATCCGATCGAGAAGAAGCTTATCAGGAGCAGATATGTGATATTCTTTGAAGATCAGTGTATAGAAGACATTGGTAAGCCAGAGAAGAACAAGCCTAGTTCAGGTAAGCTAGAGGACATAGATCCGATTATTCCTCCCGTGGTGCTTGATGATAGGGGAGTACAGCAAGGTGCAGAGGACGACGGTGTTCCTTCAGAAGATGGACCAGGGGAGCAGCCCCCACTTGATCCACTTGTTGAGCTATAGGTGAGGAGATCATCTAGGGACAGACAGTTGTTCAAGAGGTACTCGTTATATGAGTACATTATGCTAACTGATAGAGAAGAGCCAGAAGATTATTCTGAGGCCCTAGCCGATGAGCATGAGGAGTAGTTAAAAGCTATGCAAGAGGAGATAAAATTCTTGCATAAGAATCACACCTATGATATGGTGAAATTTCCTAAGGGTAAGAAAGCTCTGAGCAATAAGTGGGTGTTCAGAAAGAATATTGAGTAGAAGAATTCACAGACGAGATTCAAGGCTTGACTTGTGGTGAAAGGGTTCAGTCAAAGGAAATGCATAAATTTCGAGGAGATATTCTCACTAGTAGTGAAGATGACATCTATACGGGTGTTGCTTGGGTTGATGGCTAGCATGGATCTAGAGATAAAGCAGTTAGATGTTAAAACTGCCTTTCTCCATGGTGACCTGGAAGAAGAGATCTATATGCATCAACTAGAGGGGTTCAAAGTCAAGGGCAATGAGCATATGGTGTGTAAGTTGAGGAAGAGCTTGTATGGGCTGAAACAAGCTCCACGATAGTGGTACAAGAAGTTTGACTCGTTCATGTTATAATATGGGTATGACAGAATGGAGTTGGACCAGTGTCTGTTCACATGTAAGTTCTCAGATGGTAATTTCTTAGTTCTGCTCTTATATGTTGATGACATGCTTATCATGGAAAAAGACATTAAGAAGATTGATAGGCTGAAACATGAGTTGGGCAAGTCATTTACGATGAAAGACTTGGACCCTATTAAACAGATCCTAGGAATGGAGATAACCCGTGACAGAAGCAGTAGGAAGCTTTGGGTCACAAAAACGATATATTAAGAAAGTCCTATAGTAGTTCAATATGAATGCAGCGAAGTCGGTCAATACTCCACTGCATGGTCACTTCAGATTGAGTGACAAGCAGTGTCCCACGATGAAGGCAGAGGTAGAAGAGATGCAGAAGATACCCTACGCGTCAGCTATAGGAAGTTTGATGTATGCTATAGTGTGCATACATTAAAATCCAATCTAAACTTCCTTTGATCTAACTTTCAAGACATGAGAGGTATAAGAATTAGAATTGATTCCATTATAAAACCATGTCTATGAGACAAAGCAAACAACAGAATTTAGTCAATCCACATCCAATTTAAGGGAGTTATGAACGTTAGGAAGGTTTTCATCATCCAAGCATGCCAAGGAGATGATGGTGAACAACAGGGCCTCTTGACTTCATAATCTCAATAATGCAAAGAACATGCTAAAAGCTATTGTAGATCTATTGTAATGGAAGTCATAACAAACCATTAAAGACTAAAGGCATTCCTTATAATCAAACTAGAATCAAAATCAATTCAGTTTAAACATGAATCAAAAGGTATAAATAAAAAGTCTCCCATCACGCTACAAGCTTCACCCCTTAGCCGTAGCTAAGAGGTTTAGCCAACTATAAATATGATTAACTAAGTCTCAAAGGAAGGAAATAATAAAAACTAAGGTAAAAGGAGAAAACTCCAGTAGGCCTGCATCCTTCACTCTCTCTCTCTCTCTTCTCTTGCTCGTTCATGTCCAAGATGCCTCCACGGCTACCCGTCTACCTAGATGCCTCTCTTCCCTCTTCATGTCCTCTTTTATAGAGCTGGTAGGTCGGTCAGTTTGGATAGGAGTCGGTGCAGAAGTCTTTTACACAGTAAAACAGCGTGCGCAAGAAACTACTTATGTTTGGATGAAAGTTGGGACTGCTGTTTGTCTCCATCTTCCATTTGGACTTCATGGTTGAGGTTGTCTCTGGCCTGGGCTTCACCTTAATGGTCCAGATCGTGGATCCGACCACGATCATGATCATGGAACGGTCCACAGCATCCGGATCACATGGATGCACATTCTTACAAATTTTCTTGCATTGCGAAGGTCGGTGGGCCCCGCTGTGATGTTTTCTGAGAAATCTGACCCGTTCATTGGATTCTTGATGAAAAATAGTCAGGAAAGAGTGATTTTTATCAGGTTTTGGTAAGGTCCACTGTATCAAACCAACTCGCCATTCATATTGCATTTTCTTGTAATCCACATGTGTACATTTGCATAGGGTCTAAAGTCTACCCTGGCGAGGGTCACGCCCCCCCTCTGGACACAATGGACGGTCCATATTATCCTTTTGGACGATGGGCGAGTCCCACGATCAAAACCCAACCCGATCAGCGTCTCATACTGGACGCTGGTTGCGTGAGAAGGAGGACGCGTCAAAGCCCATTTGACCGGCCTCTCGATCCTGCTCGGCAAGGACGCCATGCACCCTATGTACATGTAATGTACATGTTGGGTCCACTGTGATGTATACTCAAAATCCGTTCCGTCCATTCATTTTGTCACCCTTTTTAAGGTATTGAGACTAAAATTGAAGCATATTCAGATATCAGGTGGGCCCTAGATCAACATTTTGTGGGCTAATTTGTCTGTTGGGTCACTTTTACATGAATCTAATGGCTGAAATTCGATGTGTACAATTAATTTGTGGTCCTCAAGCCATATATAAAGTTTCGAGCCGAACGGATGGTGGAAACCTTGTGATCTTGCATTCTGAACGATTTTCAGGCCTGTGTAACATGAATGGCTTGATTTTCTTGGATCTCTAGCATGTAAATTCTTCAATCTCGTTTCCCCAGGGTTCGTCCCTTACCTTGGTAATTTCTAAGCATTAAATTAATGCTTTTAGTACCCTTTTCAGTCCAAGCTTCCTAAATTCACCTTGCACCACAAACACGATTAGAATAAGCCATTAAACAGTATCATGTTTGTAAATTCAGGTAATAACTGGGGTCTAATATGTAATATTTGACCCTTAACGCAATCCTTAACCAGCATTTTGCTAGTCCCGAGCAAAGTATGTGAAAAATAAGTTGAGAATCACAGGATAATTCTATAAGCTTGAGTGATTTTTGAAAAACAATCTAGGCATGAGAATTTTAAGATACATTAATATTAGCATTTTATTTCTCCTAGACTCAAGCACACAATAAAGTTCATGGTCAAGTTCAAAGCAATAATCCATCGATTAGAGCAATTCTAAACATTGAGTTCCATGGGTGTATAGTGTACCCTCGGCTTATCACAATTAAGGATTCAATTCTTTATTTTCATGATAACATTGATGATCACAAGAGCATTCAGGATAACTATAGCCTAAACTAAAACTTTCCTTATAGTTTAACTTTTCATTCTTCCAGCTTTTGATTTTTCCATCAATGGCTTTCATGTTATGTCAATCTTTTTAAAGATCTTTATTAGGTAGCCCTTTTCGACGATAATTGTTTTTTAGCTGGGTATTCTTTTTCTTTCTTTCTTTCTTCAATTCTTCTTATTGAAAATGATGGGAAAATTCCCCAGGTTTGTTCCTTCCATGCTTAATGATGACCAAGTTAACAATTCAATATCAAATCAATACCTTAATGTGTAAGTGAGATGTGACATGTGAAATCATAACTCAATCAATGTTTAAAACTTCTAATCATGAATTAACAATTCAAACTTAACTGTGAAATCTAACAGATGACTGAATCTAAGAGTCATAAATTACCAATATTATGTATCTTATAATTCTAAATCAAAGATAGCCGTCAAAATCTCTTCGAATTCACAAGAATTTCAAGAAAAATTTTAAATTTTTCTCACAATTTTTGTTCAAGACCAAGAAAATACTGATTAGGTAATCTAATCTCCCATCCTCATCCTAAAATCTACATTGTCCTCAATGTAAAAGATATAAACATGTAATGCACACGAGGCAACAGAAATGAATGAGAAGTGATGGAAGGATAGTACTTGATGAAGGAGTTAAGAGGCTTCTTCCAAAGAGATCTCAGCGTGATGGTGGTTCGGCATAAGACTCAATCCAATAAAAGCAAACTATCTTAAAACAACTGGCAAGTAAACTAACCTAACGACATAAAGTCGACTATCTTAGAACAGCATAAAGTAAACTACCCTAGTCCTATGAAAGCAGAGGAAAAACTACTTAGTCATGCAGCAAGGTTCCTCTTCCGACCAATATTTGGATAAATTTCTCAATAGGTTTCTCAACAAGATTATCCAAAAACCCTTTTTACAATAGGCTTGGATGCCCTAGAGCATGAATATCCAGAGAAACTTATGTACCTCAGCAAAAATTATCATTCAATCGCTTGAGGTATCCAAAGTATATATGATTCACCTGTGATAGGAAAAGTGTCAAAGTTAGTACCTATGGTGAATCAGAGACTACAAGTAAATAGAATTCAGAAAAAATTTCAGAAAGTGACATAGTCTCAACACAGTCCGAAGTTTCAGACATTGGTTCAATTTCCAGCTCCTCCTCCCTTAATGGTAAGCATTCAAGATCTATGGAGGGAAGGATTTCAGAGTACCAGTTCCCTCGATCCATGACAACCATCAAGGTATTGTCTTGCAAGGCATCCACTATTTCTTTTATCATGGGATTGTGTGAATTTGTAAAGTGTGCCAAGCAATCATCCAAAGAGTTAGAAAATTCCACATAGGCAGATTGAGGGTCAATAGATGAAGTATTGATATGAAGACTCTATTAATTGATACTACTCAAAAGAGGTATTGAATCGTCAAAACTTGACAGCTCAAATGGTGGCCTTAACTGGGTGGTTTCAAATTCCAGAGTTATATCGAGCAACTCGTCCCTCTCCCGAATCATATCATCATTCAATTAAGGGAAATGGTCCAAATATATCTCATAAGAGTTAGAAGGATCGATTGTAAGGAGCTCATCTTCCACTTTTAAATTAGACATATTAGGTGAGTGGAGTGGCCCATTATGACCGAACACTTTGTGTACTTCTTGATCATTGACCTGAACCAAACTTGAGATTGATTCCAGGGGAATTTGGGTTGCACATTCATGATCGTCATCCTAATACACATCATCTTCCAATTTAGTGTAATACACACTTAGGATGGGATCAGTTTTTTCACATTCTCTTTCTAAATTGAGTTGATGTTCGAATAAACTAACCTCTCCCTCATCATTGAAACCTAGTGTGTCATGTGAGTGAAGTGTGTCATCATCATTATATTTGAAAGACACCCATATCTCTTAATCATTCTTTTGAACCGTCATCAAGATTAACTCATTGGAAAATTAAACCGTATGCTCATTAACAAAATCCAATAAAATAGCGGTGAAGATCGCTTTAGTTGAAGTAGGAATATGCCAATATGTCCTAGAGGGGGTGAATAGGACTTTTTAAAGTTTTATAGTTTATTTAACAATCCTATTACACTAATCCTATCAATATGCACTTATCAGGATTACTCAAAAGTAACTCTACTAGCTTTCAAGCCCGATAGAGGATCCAATCACAAACTATTCAAGGAATAACAATATGTAACCTAGTTTATGATGGATATGACTGTGTATGTGTGTGAGGTGTGATCTCAGATATATAAATATAAAAGCATTGAAGTAAATCACACACACAAAAGAATAGCAATCGCAAACATAGTCATTTTTATAGTGGTTCGACTACTTGTCTACTCCACTCCTAGTAACTGTAATCAACCCTTGAGTGTACCAGATTTCACTAAGGAAGTTTCACAGCGGTTCACCTCGAACCTAAGGTTTTAAATCAAGTTCACCTACAACCTTTACAACCTACATTGAGGTTGACTGTTTATGCTCTCACGAGCAAGGGTCAACACAACGCACCCACTTTTAGGCACACTGGCTAAGGATCTTCTATAAGACCCTAACGAAGGTTTCACACGGTTCACCTCAAATCTAAGGTTTTGACTGGTTTACCTTCAACCAGATATTTATGCTCTCCACAGAGTAAGGGTCCACACAACACACCCACCACGTACACTCCCACCGGAGGCCTCCTTAAGGATTTACAAGGGTGAGAAATACCTTAGACCCAATCCTACAAAGGAATAATTAAAAGGGTCCTCTGGACTCTAGTTACTTATAGATAAGTGGATGAGTCTCCTTTTTACTCTTGATGAAGATCTCCTCCTTGTTGATGAAGAGTCTTCTTCTCCTTTAATCTATAACTCAGATGATGTACCAATATACAGCGACAGGTTGGGTTAAGTTTATGATGGAATTCTACTCTCTAAATGTTTTCCTATTAGGAAGATAGAGCGATTCCAATCATCTATGCATTCAAGGCATCCTAGCTTAATGATTTGTCATTAAGGTAGTAGCTGGAGGATCCTTGAATGTGGAAGTTTATTCTCCAATCGACTCTATTGAATATCAATGATGAGGGTGGATTGGAGGATGAACTCCCTTGAGAGAAAGGGCTTTGGATAAATGATATAAGGTTAAACACTCAAAAGCACTCTGTTATTCCTCTACCAGCAACTAAAGCCAAGCTCTCTTTATATAGGCAAAAAGGTTCTAACAGATATAAAACAATCACATTTATGAAAGAGTTCGATATCATCGAGCATACACTCTCGATAGTATCAATGATCCGCTTGATGACACAAACTTAATGTCATACGCTTTTGAAAACCTCTTGCCAGCTGGTCAAGGGAATCGAAACTCGTGTCGATGCCATCAGATTTCGAACTCTGATATTATCAATATGAGGATCGATTCCTCGATATTTGAAAAATGAGAGAGAATTGCTTAAAGATTTTTCAGGTCATCAAATATGATCGAGGGATACTCGATATCATTGGAATTTGAATGTCGATGATATCGAAGGTCGTGTCGATGCATCGATAAATCCAAGAATTTTATCAGTGAGCTTGCTAGATAGTTTATGTCCTTTCTCGATGCAATTAATCTGGCCTTGATATCATCGATATTTGAATATCAATTCTATCGAGTGACCCCCGATCAAAATTGAAAACCACCTAAAAAATGTTGCTGGACATTTTTGCACCCATGATTGATATCATTGAGAGCCTTGCGATATCATCGAGATTTGAACTTCGGTATCGAGGACGGCTTCGATATATTGAAGCATATATGATTTTCTTAAGAAAAATTAGGGGCGCCTGAGATCTGCCTGTTGATATTATTGAGCCCCTTCAATGGACTCGAGATTCAATTATCGATGATATCGATATGTATATCGATATATCGGTAATTCCATCTAGATAAATATGTGGTTGTTAGACACTTTATGTCCTTATTCGATTTTATCGATTGAGCTTTCGAGGACTTTGATGGAGTAGGTCAATCATACCAAGACGTGTATTGATACAATCGATAAAGCAAGAAAAACTTAGAAATTTTTTATTTTTTGAAAAAAGTTTTCTCACTTATAAACCCTATAATGTTCTAACTTATTTTAAGGGTTTTATTCACCCGGTGTTTTGGGACATGGGATGTGAGGCTTATATTTACCTATGGTGAGCTTCCACACATCCGGTTAAGGAAGACGCTTTGAATTGATCTTCCTATTAGGCTCTGTAGTCTGACTAACCCAACTCTCACGCTAATCGATAAACCATGGCATTTTATAAGGGCACTTTCATCCTACTCCTTATTCCAAATTCCAGATTTCTCCACAATCACCTCACGTGAACTTCATTGTTGAATGCCTTTTCTAAGTTCTTGCAGTCTTTAGAGTGTATTTTGTTGGCTGAGCTCTAGAGTTTGGAAAATTTTTTGAATTGAATTCTCTTGTATTGTTGCTGGTTGAATTTGAAAGGTAAAGGACCCAAGAGAATTATCACTTGAATTAAGTGTTTCCAATATTTTTCTAATTTCTGCAAGACAAGCCATGTTACGCTGAAATGAATCCTCTTGGATAGATTCTGGTTGGATCTCAAAGGTAGGGTATCCAAGAGGATAATCATTATAACATGTTATTGGTTCATCTTTTTAATTTTGATGTTTTCACTGGTTATAGTCATACGGATCATATGTGGGAGAATATGATGGTTGATAATAGTCCTCATTCCCATAATTATGATCTCATAAGGACTTCTTAACTGATGGAGCATAATATTTCAGTCGGTTCTTGATGATGGTTTCAGAAAAATCTTGAGATATAGGTTGAATTACATCATAATCATGATACATCCCTTCCCAATATCTCTTATCTATCTCAGCATAGTGATGTACCCACTCTTCCATGGTGAAACCCTAACTCTAAATCTAATCCTAAGAAAAATAAAAGAAAAGATCCTATAGTAGTATGGAAAGTAAGAAGAGGAGAAGTTAAAAGGAAGTTACCAAATTAGAAGTTCCTATGTTAAGATCTTGCAAAAGAAAACAAAACAAGTCAGTTCCTAAAATAGAAAGTAAACTAGTTTCTAAAAGGAAAATTTCTAAAAACTAAAAATAAAAATTTTCTAAAAATAATTAGGAAAGTTCCAAACCCTATAAATAGGAAGAAGTTAGTTTCTAAAAACGAAAGAAAACCTAGAATTAGAAAATTTCTAAAAATAGAAAACCTAATCCTAAAAATAGAAATTTAGAAAAATTAGAAAGAGATTACTAATTTAGGAAGTCTATCTTAGAATCCTACAAAACAAGAAAGTTAGGTTAGTTAAAAAAATCAAACAGAAAATAAACCCTAAAGCTAAAGTTAAAAAAACCCTAATCTTAACCTAATTCTAAAACTAGTTAATCTCAAAAAAATGTAACTGTCAGTCCCTGGCAACGGCGCCAACAACTTGTTTACACCCTAAGTATAGGGTTGTGATGTAGTAATAATCTCGGTAAGACCAATGTCCACAGGGACTGAACCTTTTACGTAATCTGAAAGTAACTTGAACTAGAACTAGGTAAAGATGTAATCTAAATTAGGAAAATTTAAGGGAATAATGGTGAATTATTAAACTAAAACTTGTAAAATTCAAAGGTGGGAAACTTGGGTGCCAAGGATCCACTTGTAGAGATTAGGCAGATTTATGCTTGATTCATAAACACAACTGCAATTAGAGTCACATCTTCATCCAGTTGGAAGATAATACATTAAAATCAAATCTAAACTTCCTTTGATCTAGCTTTCAAGTGATGAGAGGTATTAGAATTAGAATTGATTCCATCACAAACTATGTCAATGAGATAAAGCAAACAATAGAATTTAGGTAATACAAATCTAATCTAAGGGAGTTATGAACGTTAAGAAGGGTTCCATCATCCAAGCATGCCCAAGAGACGATGGTGAACAACAGGGCCTCCTGGTTTCATAGAGTCAATAATGCAAAGAACATGCTCAAATCTATCGCAGATCTATTGTAATGGAAGTCACAATAAACCATTAAAGACTAAAGGCATTCCTTATAATCGAACTAGAATTAAAATCAATTCAGTTTAAACATGAATCAAAAGGCATAAATAAAAAGTCTCCCATCACGCTACAAGCTTTACCTCTTAGCCCTAGCTAAGAGGTTTAGCCAACCATAAGCATGATTAACTAAGTCTCAAAGGAGGGACATAATAAAAACTAAGCAAGGCAAAAGGAGAAAACTCCAGCAGGCCCGCATCCTTCGATCTCTCTCTTCTCTTATTTATTCACGTCCAAGATGCCTCCACGGCTGCCTGTCTACCTGGATGCTTCTCTTCCCTCTTCATGTCCTCTTTTATAGAGCTGGTAGGTCGGTCGGTTTGGGCAGGAGTCTGTGCAGAAGTCTTTTACACAGAAAAATAGTGTGCGCAAGAAACTACTTGCGTTTGGTTAAAAGTTAGGACCGCCGTGTGTCTCAGTCTTCCATTTGGACTTCATGACTGAGGTTGTCTCTGGCCTGGGCTCCACCTGAAGGTCCAGATCGTGGATCCAACCACGTTCATGATCACGGAACTGTTGGCTTTACAAAGCCTTGGGAGATAATTCATACACACAAGAAGGGAATAAAAAAAATTCTCTGTATTGAAAATAGCTTTTTAGCTTGATTTTTTTTTCATTGAATGTACAACACCACACCTCTTTATATAGTGACTTGATACTATGTGAAATACCTAATATGCCCTCATTATACCATTAACTAGATTTAATCTATCAGTTTTTAACGTATGGAAATCCACCAGCCACAACATGTGGAAATTGTGAAAATTCCAATAGGCATAACGTGTGGCGTTTCAAATGCCATGAAAACTTTCAAAGGTTGCTTGAGCATCTGAACTGTCCATTTGGTTTGGATGTTCTAACACTCCCCTTCAAACTAAAACCAGTTTTATTCCAAGCATTGACCTTAGTCATCTGAATGTATCAGTCGGTAATGCCTTGGTGAATATGTCTGCAACCTGTTCAGTGGTGTGATAGTACTTCAATTTCACCACTTTCTGTTCACTTGATCTCTGAGAAAATGGTATCGAGTATCGATGTTCTTGCTCCTTCCATGCTACACCAGATTTTTGGAGAGCTTGATTACCGACTTGTTATCCACATTTATAAATGTGAATCCTTCCTGCGGATGCTTTAGCTCCTTTAGCAGGTTTCTCAGCCAAATTGCTTTACAGACCGTGGATGATGCTGCCACGTACTCTACTTCACATGTGGACAAAGCAACAACACTTTGCTTATTTGAGTTCCATGTGAAAGCAGTCGATCCAAGATAGAAAACATATCTTATGGTGCTTTTATTTTCATCTTAGTCGCCTCCCCAATCACTATCTGAGTATCCATGCAATATTATTTTATCTTCATATGGATAGAAACGACCAAATTCCATTGTTCCTTTGATGTACCTAAGGATTCTTTTTCCAACTAGCCAATGTGATTCTTTTGGCGCTTCCATGTACCTGCTTAGAAGTCCAACACTGTAGACGATATCCAGCCTTGTGATTGTGAGATACCTTAGGCTTCCAATCAAACTCTTGAATAGAGTCGAGTCCACGCTTCTTCCTTTTCCTTATTTTGTTAGCTTTAAGCCCATTGCTACAGGCGTGTTCATGACATTGCAATCTGCCATCTTGAAATTTTCAAGCAACTCCTTGGCATACTTTTGTTGAGATATATGGATGCCTCCATTTTGTTGCTTCATTTCGATGCCTAGAAAGAAAGGCATAAGTCCACCATCGGTCATCTCAAACTCCTTAAATATGGCCTTCTTGAATTCATCAAACATCAACTGGCTGTTCCCTGTGATTAGAAAATCATCAACATACAAGCATGCTATAAGTATATCGCATTGAGTATTCATCTTAACATAGACCGTACGCTCATACGGACATTGGACGAAACCATTCTCTTGGATATAGTTGTCGATGCGTGCATTCCAAGCACGAGGAGCCTGCTTCAACTCATAAAGGGCTTTCTTCAGTCGATACACTTTGTTTTCCTCCCCTTGAACAAAAAAACCTTCAAGCTGGTCAACATAGACCTCTTCTTCCAACATTCCATTCAGGAATGCATATTTCACATTCAGTTGGTAGTTCATCTAACTATGATGGGCTGCAAGGGAGATAATCATCCTCACAGTGTCAAGGCGAGTAACATGAGCGAAGGCTTCTTCATAATGCACCCCATATTTCTATTTGTAACCCTTTTCTACGAGTCTTACCTTGTAGCAATCTATCTCACCATCAACATTTTGCTTGATCTTGTACACCCATTTGACGCTACTAGTTCTTTGTCCCTGAGGAAGTAAAGTTAGATCCCATGTATGGTTCTTCTCAATGGCCTGGATCTCCTCTTCCATAGCCGTTCTCCAACATTCTTCTTCTACAGCCTCCTCAAATGTAAGAGGCTCGTGGTCCGCATATAAGCAGAATAAATTTACTTCCTCAGTTTCAGCGTAGATATCGTTGAGGCTCCTCATTTTGATAGGAGCCAAGGGTGAAGGAGAATTGGATGATGACATGTTTGATGAATTTTGATTTGATGGAATACTTCCAGAGGAGATGGAACGTATCGCTAGACTTCTGCGTGTAGACGGTTCGGTGGAAGAGGGTGTTACAGGTGTCTGCTCCTGGTTCTTATGCTTCTCTTCTTCGTGTTCTTCAACCTTGACTTTATTTTCTTTAGCTGAATCTTTCTCGTTCCATTTCCAGGCTTCTTCCTCACAGAATACTATATCTCAACTCACCACCACTTTATTGGTTAGTGGGTTGTAGAGTTTATATGCCTTTGACTCTTCACTGTAGTCGATGAAGATGCACTTCTTACCACAATCATCAAGCTTTTGGAACTTGAGCGTAGGTGACACACCCAAAGATCCTTAAGTGCGCCATGCTTGGTTTGTAACCACTTCATGCCTCTGATTTGTCATGTTTCTGACGCTCTTGGTAGGACATCGATTGAGCAAGTAGGCAGTACATGCAACCACCACTGCTCATAAGCTCTTTGGCAGGCCTTTCTCTTTTAGCATGGTTCTCGTCATGTAAAGGATGATGTGATTTTTCTGTTCAGTAATGCCTTTCTGTTGTGGTGTGTAGGCTGCAGTGTGCTACTGCTTGATGCCTTGTTCCCTGTAATAATCTCAAAAAGCACTTGAGATGTATTCTATACCTCTGTCAGATCTGAGTACTTTAATTTTGTGACCACTTTCAACTTCAACACGAGCTTTGAAAATTTTAAAAATAGTGAAAGCGAAAGATTTTTCTTTAATGCAATACACCCAAAGTCTTTACTGAAATCATTAATGAAGGTAATAAAGTATTTATTACCTCCAAGAGAGGGTGTTTCAAGTGATCCACAAATATCAGTATGAACCAATTGAAGTGGTACCTTTTCTCTTCTAGATACTCTATTTGGAAAGGAGTTCCTTTGTTGCTTGCCAAGTGTGCATGCCTCACACACATGTTCTGGAGCTTTAATAGCAGGCAAGCCATATACCATGCTTGATGAAGACATTAGCTTTAAGCCATTGAAATGGAGATTCCTAAAGCAAAGATGCCATCTCCATGAATCATTCTTCATGATTCCATAGAGACTTTTCAACTTTTATGTTGATTTGGAGCGAAAACATGCTATTCTTTGCCATTTAGGCTTGAGCCACAAGTCTCCGGTGTGCATCTCTTATAGAGAGAGAATAGTTTTCCATATGTATGACATACCCCTTATCAAGGAGTTGGCCGATACTGAGGATGTTACTTTTCATGTTTGATATGTAATACACATTGGAGATAAAATTCGGCACACCATTCTTCTATTAGATTTTAACTTTTCCTTTACCTTTCACAGGAACTTTTGATGAGTCTCCTAGACTCACATTGCCACGAGCATCTTCTGCCAGTTCCACGAATAGCTCCTTCTTTCCACACATGTGGTTACTCACACCAAAGTCAAGATACCACATGTCATGTTGATCACATGTCTCTTCTTGTGCAAGAAGAAGTGTAGAGTCTTCTTTTTTATGATTTGATGCTTCTACATAATTAGAATGCTCATCTTGATCTACTAGTTTGCTCCAACAGTTTGAAGCATAATGGTCAAACTTGTTGCAATTGTAACATTGAATATTTTTTGTATTTCCACGTCCACGCATGGATCGACCTCTACCATTTTCTCTTCCACGAAAATTGGTAATCTTTTGTTGATTTTGTGATTGGCTTAGATAATATCCACGCCCTCTGCCTCTTACACGATTGCTGGTGCCACGACCCCCTCATTGTGTATGACCATTCTTTTGTTCATTTAGAGTTAACTAAGACTGTAAGGCAGGTTCAAGCATTGAACTCGCATTCTTTTGCATTCGTTGCTCATGTACTTACAATGAGCCCATCAATTCTTCAATAGAAAGATTTTCTAAGTCCTTTGATTCTTCTATGGTGACAACCACATGCTTAAATTTGGTTGTGAGGGATGACAGTACTTTTTTAATAACCCATACATTGTTGATCTTTTCACCATTTCTTTTCAAGTTGTTAACAATAACAAGTAACCTTGAAAAAAAAATCAGAAATAGTCTCACCTTCCTTCATGTGTGAGGTCTCGAATTCAGCTCTAAAAGTTTAGAGACGAACCTTCTTCACATAATTAACTCCTTTGAAGATGGTGCTAAGAATCTCCCATGCTTGCTTGCATATTGTCGCTTCAGTGATCCGTTCAAAGGTGGACTCATCCAACCCTTGATAGACAAGAACAAAGCCTTCTTGTCCTTCTTTCTTTGATCTTTGAGGACCGCCCTTTGATCAGCGGTGTAGAGAGCTTCTTCTTCCATTGTGGGTTCTACATACCCATCGGTAACAATCTCCCATAGATCTTGTGATCCGAATAGTGCTTTCAGCTAGATGCACCAATTCTCATAGTTGTCCTTGGAGAATTTTAAAATTTGTGGCTGGATCGAGTTGTCCATTTAATCAGGGACTTGTAGCAAATGAACAAAAAAATGTTTACTTGCTGGATGAATAACAATTTGGCCACTGCACTATTGCTGAACTGGGGTTGTAAATTTGCTAAACCTGGTGCTCTGATACCAGTTTATTGGCTTTACAAAGCCTTGGGAGATAATTCAAACACACAAGAAGGGAATAAAAAAAATTCTCTGTATTGAAAATAGCTTTTTAGCTTGATTTTGCTTGCATTGAACTTACAACACCACACCTCTTTATATAGTGACTTGCTACTATGTAAAATACCTGTTGGAGCATAAAAAATCATGAAGGAAGATTTAAAGTTAGAAAAAGAGAAGAACAAGACAGACACAAAGTATTTCTATTGCACGGATCACACAGCCAGATGAGTAGTTGCACGGATTGCGCAGCTAGAAGAGTAGTTGCGCGGATCACTCAGCCATATTAGGGCATTGCATGAATGACATGATTGTGTTACCCTTATGCGAACCGCGCATCAAAGAATATCATTGCGCGAATCGCCCAACTAACTTTGTTTTGCATAGTTAGCGCAATTAAGAATGGAAGTTAATCAAGATAAACGGTCAGATTTGGCATAAAGTGGGACCTATGACATAGATACCGAGGATTGGTACGTGTGGGGGCCTATAAATACCCCACTCCCCTCCTCATTTGAGAAAGAAGAAATTTTCTGGAGAAACCGGAGCTGTGAAGGAAGACTGAAGGTGAGGTGCAGAAGAAAAGGTTAGTTACGTGGATCACGCAGCTCAAGTGTTTGGTTACGCTGATTGCGCAACACGGGAAAGAAGCTGCGCGGATCACACAACTTGGGCAATAGGTTAGGCTGACCGCGCAACCTGTATTTTAGTTACGTCGGTCGAGCAACCCGGTCATCATGTGGCCCAGGCTAAAAAGAGGCTGAAATGTTGCCAAAATTATGAAAAGCATTCAAGTTCAATCTTCATTGCTTTAGGCCTTCTCCCTTGCACAACGGACAAGTTCAAAAGAAAGATTGGTTGATAAAGTTCAACATTCCTCCTAAGTTATAGGAGATGACTGAAGTCATTGTTGAAATGCTGCTGAATTCAAGATTTGACATATGAGCTTTATTAATTATAATATTGTTCATTTCAAAGTATTCTGTCCTAGAATCAAGGGATTAAGAAGGGATGTAGATAAACTCAGAATCAATATCGCCATGATTGTTGTATGAAATCTCTTTGTTATGTTTGAATAAAATAATCTCTCCAAATCAGATGCATTTGTTTCTTTGTCGAAAAAAAATGGTGACTCTGCTGGGGATTTATTATTTTATTTCAATGATAACATTGAGACTATCATAAAATTTTTATGGCATTTTTTGGCATCTTTTGATGCCAAAATGGTGACTCTCAGTGGGAACATCCCCCCCTTCATCTTTAAGATAGAATACTTACTTTCTAAACACTAATCATAAATATGCTTTGTCACTGAAGGCTTTCTGATCAAACTACAAATCACAACCAATGGCAATTTCTGTGAGAAAAGTGAGCTTTTGTTTCATTCCGACTAGGTTCACGATAAAGTACGTGCCAGACCCGCCTCAGGAACACATGACTAAATTATCTACAAACAAGAACAGCCTGGCTCGAGCTACAGCTGGGGTGGTATCTGCTTCACCTCAGCCATCGGAAGGAGATAAAGACTGGACCCTAGTGATGACTCACAGGACGAGAGTACAAAATGTAAAGAATCTTCGAACAAACCCATCTTCGCCGAGAGTTAAGGGCCCTGTGACGCGCAATGTAGCTAAAAGAAACCCTGAACTCGCTCCCCCTGCAATTTATCCTAAGCGAGTGGTTCTGCAATTAACATTATGCGACTTTCCAGCTTTAGTCGCCCCGAGGGCCAAGTGGACAGAAGAACAAAACGGTAAAGCAATAATGATGAGTTCACCAATGCCCATGTCACCCCAGGTAGTCCACCGATGTCTGTATCGTCCCGATCGGTCGATAGCATAGGAAGTACATGAAAGTCAAACGATACTCCACTCTCTCCTCTCTACGTAAGTCATATAACGTCAACATACTCTCGCCTTACTCCAGCTACGACTTCATCGAAAAGTAGAGAAGTCACAATATATATGGCTGAGACGAATCAGGAAAATAGGTCGACTACAGAAGATTGTATCAATGAGATGGTAGAGGCATAAAGAGTGTTAATGGATGAACGCAGAAACCTCAATGAAGCACTAGCAACTCTTGCGCATAATGTGGCCCAAATTTCGGCTCCACTAATGATGGGTGCAGTAAATGGGCATGAAAACCGTCCCGAACGCTCTCACCCACAAGGGGCAGGATCAAGAGAATTTATTCCAGCAGCAAGGACTGTAACACAAAATGATGTAAGACAAGTCGTTGAAAAAGCTATCAGAATAGAAAGAGAGCGTATGAATACTAGTCATTTCAGGTACCAGATGTCGTATTCAAGGGAAGTAGAAGATATCCCTTTTTCAGCCAACTTTATGCATTCAGACTTTTAGAAGTTTAATGGAGAAGGATCGCCAGAAGAGCATTTAATGCACTTCATCACCAGCATGGGGAATTTCTTGACAATACCTCAGTATTGCTTAAGGTTATTCGAATCATCACTGACGCACAAAGCATTCCGATGGTATTCCAGTTTAGCTTCAGGGTCCATACGTACGTGGGAGGAGATACAAGACGCCTTTATGTCAAACTTCTTCTCTTCAAAATGTGACGTTAGTATAACGGAATTGGCTTCTGTACGGCAAAGAGAAGGAGAACCAGTGGAAAAGTTTATAGACAGGTGGAAGACATTAGGAGCTTCGTGCAGGCAATTGCCAGAAGAAAAGGAACAAGTCAAGATGAGCCTGAATTCTACGGAAACAGGAATCGCATTTGGACTCACCAGTGCCGATATCCAAACTTTCAGTGACTTAACCACCAAGGCTCATGTATTGGAATTGATGACCCATAAGATGTCGGCCTCTCACCATGAAACAAGTAAGAGAGCACCTAGCATGGTGGCTGCAAATGTCGTCGAGCGTGATAAAAGAAGTAAGGATACTAGGGATTCAAGAGACAAGAGGCAAGAACGTAAAGAAGAATGACGACAACCAAGAAATAGATAGGATGATAGAAAAAGAGTCAGGGTGCTTAACTCTCATGAGGGGTTCACTTTCAACAAAGAAGATGTCATTCCTATGATAAATATGTTGCTAAAAGCCAGCACAATATCATTACCAGAATCCAAATGTCCTGAAGATGTGACAAGAATGAGGGAAAGGGATTATTGTCGTTATCATCACCTGGTAGGACACCCAATGGAGAATTGTTATACCCTGAAGTGCATAATACAGCGAATGATAAACAAGGGTGAAATAGTAATCAGTGAAGAAAAAGAAAGGGGTGCTATAGCAACGGTGAATATGCTCATAATCTAAGGAAAGACTCAAGATAAAGAAGAGAAAAAGGATCAGAAGACAATAAAGAAAGTAGCAATGATCACACTAAGATTAGGAAAGAAGATAATAAGTCTCGCAAAATAAAAGACAGGGCGCTTAAGAAAAGAAGCCACTGAAAGACAAAATAATGATGACCGGAATGAAAAGAAGAATGAAATGTTAAAAGTGACTTACGATGTAGTAAGTCATTTGAAAGACATCCTAGCTCAGCTAAGCATCTATGATGCTCTTAAATTGTTAGAAGAATTTTGGCAAAGCTTGGCCCAAGCGTTGTCTAATCATGGTTGCAGAGAGACTTTACTAGCAGAGATGGAGCATGCAGAGGACAATAAATAAGAAGATTTTTTACTAGATGTTTCCTTTTTTGATGATGATTTGATCTGTGAAGTAGAGCATAACAGACCACTAATGATAGAAGGTCATCTAGGGAAAGAAAGTTAAACGGATTATGATAGATAATGGCTCCGCAGTTAATCTCCTGCCACTCTTAATGTTGAGTAAGTTGGGCTACCGCTAGTCGGATCTGTGTCCTAGCGGAATGATGATACAAGGTTTCATCCAAGACGGACAACGTGCGCTTGACAAGATTACAGTGATGCTGGAAATAGGAGAGCTGACTACTGATGTTGTGTGTCATATTATAAATACCACAGCGACATACAATCTCCTCTTGGGGAGACCATGGATACATCAGTACAGCATTGTGCCCTCTACTCTGCATCAGTGTTTCAAATGCTATAAAGAAAGGATATCGCATAAAGTAATGGCCGATGCAAAACCATATACAGAAGGTGAATCCTTCTTCACAGATGCTAGTTATTATAAAGGGTTCACAAAAGAAGAGAAAAAGGATGATGAAAGAGAAATCCCAAGAAAAACTCAGATAAATACGATAAAAGAAGAAGCAGATGAAGCAGGACTAGCCAAAATTACTGAGACAGAAAAAATTCTATTTTGTGCCGAAACATGTAAGATAGCCTGGTCAATTGCCACTGACCTTGTTGTCACCAGAGCAGTTAAAAATCCTACAATCCAATTACGCAATGTCATTGCCGCATGTTGAAAGGAATAAACCATTTTCAACCGCTCTAGGAAGATTTCAAGTCAAGGCCAGCGCAAAGCATCAAGAACCAATAGAATTTTACACTGTGGTTGAATCAAGGGCCGAAGAAGAGACCGAGAATAATGTGTATCATGCTAGGCTAACACTGCAGGATCTCAAAAAGTATAGTCCAGAAAGCAGAGAGATTATGAGAAATATGGGCTTTAATTGTGAAGAGCCCACTGGCTTGAATCATAGGAAAGGGATCTAGGTTCCTATCGAAATTAGTCAGGAAAAGCGAAGAAAATTCCAAGGGCTAGGGGCAGAATCATCAGTAAATATAGTTACAGTTGGGCAGTCATCAAAAGAAGAGCCCAAGATAATTGAATGCCTTGAGATGACATCGAAATGGATAGAAGATGGGGGGCAGCCAATGATAGATAGTTAGCAAGAGATAAATTTGGAGACGGAAGAAGAGTAGAGAAATATATTCATCAGTGTCGATCTTTCTGAACAGGAGTCTTGAGGAATATATTAGACTGCTCAAGGAAAATAAAGACATCTTCGCTTGGACATATGCAGAGATGCCGGGCTTAGAACCTTCTGTAGTAATGCATCAATTAAACATATCCAAGGAGAAAAGACCGGTTAAACAAGCATAAAGGCGATTTCATCCAGACTTGGTTCCTTTGATAGAAGAAGAAGTGAATAAGTTAAGAAAAGTTGGGTTTATTAGGGAAGTTAAATATCGTAAATGGATATCAAACATCGTCCCGGTGAAAAAGAAAAATGAGCAAGTCAGAGTGTGCGTTGACTTTAAAGATCTAAATGAAGCCTGTTCGAAAGATGATTTTCCCCTTCTGATAACTGAACAACTGATTAATGGCACAACTCAGTATGTTGTCATGTCCTTCATGGACGGTTACGCGGGGTATAATCAGATTAGAATGGCACCTGAAGATGAAGAAGCGACAGCATTAAGAACGTCATTGGGAATTTATTGTTATAAAGTAATGCCATTGGGTATTAAAAATCCCGGAGCGACGTATCAGAGGGCGATGCAGAATATCTTCCAAGACATGATGCACAAGCATATTGAATGTTATGTTGATGACTTAATGGTTAGGTCAGGAGATCACCAGGAGCATCATGAACATTTGACATCAGTTTTTCATCGGCTTAGAAGGAAACAGTTAAAAATGAATCCAACTAAATGTGAGTTTGGAGTATCTTCAGGAAAATTCCTTGGTTTTGTTATCCGGCATAGGGGCTTCGAGATTGATCCAAGGAAAATCCAAGCTACTTAAGATATGCTGCCTCCGAAAATGTTAAAGGAACTAAAAGTTTTTCAAGGAAAGTTAGCATACATTTGCCATTTTATTTCAAATCTTACAGGGAGATGTCAACTGTTTTCCCATTTGATGAAGAAAGACACAGAATTTGTGTGGGATCAAGCCTACCAGAATGGGTTTGACTGAATCAAAGATTTGCTGAAATGGCTGCCAGTGTCGACTGCTCCAATAAAAGGGAAGCCGCTAATTTTATACATATTTACAACTGAGAGTTCCTTAGGAGCTTTATTGGCTCAGGTGAATGAAGCTGGAAAAGAAACCACTCTCTATTATTTGAGCTGAACTTTGATGGGTGCAAAATGTAACTATTCCTTGATTGAGAAAGAATGCCTAGCATTGATATTTGTAGTACAAAAGTTAAGACATTAGTATCTCTCTCACCCCTTAACTCTGATCTCGAGGGCAGATCCTCTAAAGTTTTTAATGACGAGACCAATGTTGTCTGGAAGGTTGGCCAAATGGATGCTGTTGCTTTCAGAATATACTATTACATATGAGTCGGCAAAAGCAGTAAAAGGACAAGCAGTGGCAGACTTTCTTGCAGTGCATCCCGTAGCAGAACATGAAACCATCAATGATGATTTTTCAGATGAACAAGTTATGTGGTTGAGTCGAAAAGCCCGTGGTAAATATATTTTGACGACGCTGCTCAAACATCAAGAACAGGGGTAGGAGTAATATTTAATAGTCCTCAAGGAGACTTGTTGCCTTACTCCTTTACATTAGGCACCACATGCACAAATAATGAGGCAGAATACAGAGCCCTCATTATTGGAATGGAAATGGCTCAAGAAATGAAGATAAAAATACTTCATATCTTCAGAGATTCTAAGTTGATTATAAATCAATTGACAACTGAATTCGGAGTGAGAAAGCAAGAACTATTGCAATACTGCCGGAAAGCACAGCAATTACTAGAACAATTCTGTCATGTTGAGATCAAACATGTGCCACGGTCTGAAAATGTAAAGGCAGATGCTTTAGCTAGCCTAGCAGCAGCCTTGTCCTACTCAAATCGAAGTCCTCTTCAAGTAACCATCAAAGAAAGAAGATTTTTACCATCTGCAGAGGTCATTAAGGAGACCGTTGAAACGCTTCTTGTATCATGTTTAGAGATAAATGCAAATGATTGGCGTCAGCCTTTCATCGATTATCTCAAATATGACATCTTGCCAGAAGAATTAGTAGAGAAACAACAAGTCAAGCAATGGTTAAAAAGATTCATTCTATGCAGTGAAGTATTATACAGAAAGTCGTACAATGGAATGTTGTTACGTTGCTTAGACGAACGAGAGGCAAATCACATATTACTAGAAGCGCACTCTGGGGAATGTGGGGCACATTAAGCCGATCAAAATTTGTTCCATAGAGTACATCGCATGGGATATTATTGGCCCTCCATGTTCAAAGTTGCAATAGATTATGCAAAGCGGTGTCATAAATGCCAGATTCACGGGGATGTCATACACGTTCCTCCGGAGGACTAACATCAGTTAATTGCCTCTTGGCCCTTTTCAGCTTAGGGCCTGGACGTCATTGGTCCTATAAATCCACCTTTGTCCAAAGGAAAGCAGTATATATTGGCAGCAACAAATTATTTCTCTAAATGGGCAGAGGCAATTGCTTTACGCAATGTTAAAGAAAGGGACGTCATTAATTTCATCCGACACACAATCATACACTGCCATGGTATCCCGAAGAAGATTATTACAGATAATGGCACCCCCTCTAGGAATAGAGGTATGGAAAAGCTCTGTCAGAAGTACAGTATTCATCACTCGGTTTCAACACCTTACTATCCACCAGCTAATGGATTAGCAGAGGCATTTAACAAAACGATAGTCAAGATACTAAAGAAGACGGTGGTCGGGAATAAATGTGACTAGGAAGAAAGATTACAGGAAGCTTTGTGGGCATATCGAACTACTCATCAGACAGTAACGAGAGCAACGCTGTATTCTCTGGTATATGGTGTGGAAGTAGTGATCCCGATTGAAATACAAGTAGCATCAGTCAGGGTGGCATTGCACCAGTCTATAACAGATGATGCGAATGCAAAGATAAGACTGCAAGAGCTGGATTTACTTGATGAAAAATGGCTGGCATCCCAACAGCGACTGCAATCATATCAAGCTAGAATATCAACTGCCTTTGACAAACATGTTAAATATCGTTCCTTCAAGAAAGGGGATATAGTGCTAATGATGAAAAGACCTATAGTAGTCACCCGTCGAGTAGGGGGTAAATTTGAGCCTAAATAGGACGGGCCTTATATAATAAAAGAAGTATACTCTAATGGCGCATACAGAGTTGTAGACCAAAAGGGACAGGGGATCAGTATACCAGTCAATGCTCGCTTCATAAAGAGATATTATCCCTGAAGATGTTACTAGTTTTGATCCAAAACATTACTGGCCTAATGCTCTTAAATCAAAAGGGGGCATGAATGAACAAGACCATTTTTATATGTCATCAAAAGAATGAATAAAGGAGAAGTTTACGAGCATGTTAAGATTAGACATCCAATAAGTAGTGTGAAAAGGAAGTGACCATCGTTATTATCAAGAGAGCTCTGAAAAATACTGTCAAAATTGGTATTGTCATGATGCCGATATATTATATATAATGCGGATCGGTTCTCCTGAAAATATCAGCAAGAATGATGACATATCAATCCTAATCAGAAAAGTTTATCGTTCTCGCAGCGCCACAACGATAATCACACCTATTATTGCCTTTTAAGGCAGTCTAGCCAAGTCCTAAAAAGGCCAAGTTCGAAAAAGACTAGCCAAGTCTGAAAAGGACCAAGTCTTAGTTCGAAAAGGACCAAGTTTTACAAGGACCAGCTACGCATAAGGCCTATCATTTTCGCCATTCGAGCAGCAATGAGAAGCCAATAGCCCTAAAAAGCCCGTGAAGGCCATCATATGTATACCCATGCTGGCAGCTGATGAATCCAGCGACTAAAAGCCTAAAAGGCCAAAAGTCCTCGACGGCTAGTCACGCGTGTAAGACCAATGTCGTCTGTATAGCTGTTCGGCAGCGTCACGGGGAATGGAGGTAAATACCCTCCTATGAATGGGCCTAACCTTACAGATGAAGAAAAAGTGGGCCGCAGTGTGAGCTCTTTAGGCCATGTCCATAGATAGGCCAACCGTGTATAAGAACCCCAGATTTAGGATTATTGATTTCATTACTAACTCATGAGGAAGGGAATAAACCTACTCATTGACGGACTAGTGGCCCTGGATCTGGTACCCCAAAGGTAGCCTTGTGCACTCTGTGAACTCTAGAGAGTTTCCGCGGCTAACCCTGTACGTAAATTCAACTGAGTTCACGGCCCTGGTAGCTTCACTGGGCCCCTCTGATGAATCACGGTTTGTGAACTCACTAGGCAGTGAGAAGTCTAGCGAACTCCTAAGAGTTACAGAGACCATCACATAAGACCACTTGACTCCACTACTCAAGAGTCTGAAAAACTGTGTGTGCTCCACTACTTAAGAGCATAAATTGTGTGTGCTCCACTACTCAAGAGCTTAAACTGTGTGTGCTCCACTACTCAAGAGCTTAAACTGTGTGTGACTGACTAAATTAAAATTTAGTACGGCCAACTAAGACAAGGATCATCTAGGAAATCCCTTGCTAACAAATCATAAAAGGATATAAAAAAAAGTATTATACATCAATAACATATTAGAAATGAAAGCAGTGTGCAAAATAGAGCAAAAGCATCATTATCAAAATATCATGAGAAACTTGTATGATTTACAAATTTAAAAACTGTTACAGTAGAAAAAAAAAGTAATCTTATAGTTCCCCTGTAATGCCTAACGCTGCTAAGTATTGTTGTAAATTCTCTTGAAAATTAACTTGAGCAGCAGCTTGTTCCAGGCGGGCAGTCAAAATCATTCTCACAGGATTAGGGAGACCAGCCAATTTCTCTTCCAGCAAGGCAATTAGTTCTTCATTCTTAATCAATTCAGATCTTTCGAAATTTACAGAATGAAGGCTGCACTCTATCTTTTCCTGCACTCTTTCAATATGTAGCTTCTCCTCCGAACTTTATTTCTCCAGTTGTGCAATCTCTTGCTTCAAAAGAGAAATGTGATTTTGGATGGTTGTTTCATTATCAACAAAAGCCTTTAGTTGTTCTCGGAGAGATAATTGTTCTTGATCATGGCAAGACACAATTGGAGTGAGCTAAGAAACCTTCTCTTTGGAGTGTGCAAGTTGCTTCTTATATTCCAAGGTTTTAGGGGAAATAGTCACGGTTTCAGCTGAAGACAGCAGTTATTGAATTATGAAGCCTTAAGAGGGAATTACGTATAGAAGAAACGTCAACTTTGACCATTCGTACGACGCTGTTTAGTACATCCAAAGTGGCGATCAAATCTGACCACTGGTCAGGATCCTTGAACAATTCAACGATCGCCAATACAGAATTCTTGATCAATGCCAATTTATAGGAAGAAACTTTCTCAAAAGATAATGCATTTAATGAGGTTCCAATGGAACTGGAGCTTGTTGCACCGCTTTGAGGTACATTTCCTATTAAGAAATAAGAAATATAAAGTTATAATAAAACTAATTGTGCAGGCAATATAGAGAATGAAAAAAAGGAATGGAAATACTTTTTGCTGATGTCGGAATAGCAAGCGGTTGAGTCTCTCTAGTGAGAGGAGACTTAGGTGCTAGTATCTCAGCAAAGGAGGGAGCCATATCTTCAGTACTCGAAGTAATAATGGTAGAAGTAAGCGACATGGTTAGCTCCATTGGAGAAGCTATTTCACATTCAGTACTTGAAGTAATCGTGATCGGAGTAAGCAAATCAGTTGACTCCGTTGGGAAAGCAATCTCGCGTGCCACTAATAATGGAGGTATTGAAAATCTTGATGAAGCTCTTGGTGGAGCAAGGGGCAAATTTGTAGGAGAGGTACTGTTCACCTCCGTATTTGCAGCTTGATCACCTGAGAAAAGAATGTTTACGATTAAAAGGAAAGAAAGAAGTAACAAAAGTAAACCATGATAATAAAACTTTCTTACATGGTGAATGTCCATACTCCCCATAATCAAGGAGTTCTCCTTCTTCTTCCTCTGTGATGGGCAAAACTTCAGCAGGTACGGCTTTAGAGATAGGGAGTGTATGTCCCTCGTTAGCTAGAGCATCTTCCACAATTATATCATTATTATTACCAACATCGACTTCCCCCTCATAATCAGCACCCTGGTCTTCTTCTTCTGTTTCGCTTTCATCAGAAGTAGTACTTTCAGATGAAGAAGTTGAACTTCCATCACTCGAATACTTTTCACTTGAATCTTCAACAACCACCTGTTTCCCTTTGGAAGGAGGAGGCTATTGACTTTCTGGTTCAATCTCTGTGGTGATTAAAACCGGAGAAACGATGGCTGTAGTCAATTCCTGGGGAGAAGATTGGGCACGTGTTCGGGACCTGGTCATCGGAGAAGAAGTGAATTGTTGTGGGGAAAGGCGGGTCCTTGAAATAGGGGAAGACGTTGGTTGTTACTGAGGATGAGTGGAAGAAGAAGGCTGGTCCAGAGGATTGGGAATATTCTCTGTTTGAGTAACAACCTCTTCTACAACTCCTCATGGTGGATGTTGGAGAGGAATTTGTTCAAATTCACAAATGTCACCATATGTTGTCCAGCCCTCGAGAGTATTATCAGGTTTTATTTCGCTGATGGGCTCATCTACAGAGATATATTTGCAGCGATGACCAGCCGAGGGGGCATGACTTATTTCTGCAATGAAACTGACTCCTGCATTAATAACACGACCCTTAAGCGTAGGAGGAGGAATCCATACAGGCTTATTCACTGGTAGACTTTTTTTGACCAGGTAAGATTGGAGTACCCACCATCTCATATGGTTGTATGATGCCCTTAGGGTACGATCGCAACCCAGAATGATAAAGGAAGAATTGGCCCAGCCCAATAACTGTTTCCAGATCATCACCCAATTAAATGGGCCAGTACCATAACTTCACATTCTTCTGGTAACTAGCGCACAATCTTCCGGTATTTCTTGATTGAAGCTGAACTAACGTGCAAAACGGCTCGGATAATATGACTCTCACTAGAATTCTATTCCTTCTCTTAACGGGAGACTACATGATCTGATCGATATGAAAAATCCTCTTTCTTCTGAGGAGAGATTCTGTATCCGCTTTCTCCATGTCTACAATATAACGGGGCAAGCCGAAATGGAAGTAGTTTATTTTAACATCAGAGGCAATGACATCTTTCGCCCAATCGTAAGATCTCTTTGCCATAGATCTTTTTTGAAAGAAGTAGAGAGGAACCTGAGAAGGGTGGACATAAGCTTTTTCCGGTGCTTCAAAAGTCCAGGGGAAGTAAACGCCAAGCTAACTAATAAAATAATGTCATGGCATGTAGGTTGAAGCAGAACCCGCCGATGGTCTTTTTACGTGACATGCAATCTCTCTAAGGCCTTTATAGATCGAACAAAGAACTGGGGGAGCAAGAGAAAATTTAACTCCTTTAGCCATGGCACCTGCAGTGACAAATAATGATGGAGAGATGGCATCCACTGATTTGGAACTGGGGAAGACCACCACGCTTAGCCAGTATGCGATAAATGCTGCAAGCTCCCCATAGATAGAATATTCGGCCTGACCTTTTATATTTTTTCGAAGACGTTCGAGCTCCCGTGAACGGTCACCGTTGAACCTAAAAGGATGGGCAAATGAAGGTAAGGTTATATATATCTCAAGATGTAATGAGAAGTGATTGAAGAAAAGAATTCTTACTTGAAAACTCTACTGAAATGGGCCAGCCATTGCATAGGATGAATTTTGTTGATGTTTGGAAACTTAGACATTTCCCTGAAAAGTTTGCTGGTCGACTCCAAAATAGAAGGGATGTGATCAGGAGAGGACACGAAAGTAAATTCTTCGTTAGTGGGGATAAATTCATCAAAGAAGTTTCTAGTTATCGGTAGGCCGGTGGTCTTGTAAATATCCCAAAGAGTAATACTCATTTCTCCTTCTGAAAGATGAAAAGAGTTGGTGGAAGGGCACCAATAGTTGAGGAAAGCTTTTAAAATAGAAGCTTCCTTACAAAAGGGGGATGATGTCGCTTCGATTGCATGGAAGATATTGATCTTCGACAAAGTTCCAGCATACTTCACCAATATTGCAGTGGCCCATTTGGAATAATAATTACGAGTGTAAGACCCGTATCTTGGTCCGTACCTTTTCGTAGACTTCCGCGGTCTTACCGGTCGAATTTCGGTGACCTTCGACCCTTAACCGATATCGACGCTCGACCCCGATTCATATACCGACAATCTGAGTCGACTCAACCCGAGACTAATACCATAGCGACCGCGCTGTCATTGCGGTTCCGATACCGTGACTCATGCGCCGAGGCGATACCCTGGTCGAGAGATGTGGGCCAACGTTCGGTGCGAGAAAACGCCGCGCGTTGCGAAAACTAAGGGAATCTCTACGATGTGTCACATCAATCACATCAATCCCATCAATCAATCAATCCATCAAGCCATCACATGTCAAGTACACATCACTTTATTCCATTTTCTCAAGCAACCACAAAAGTCTCCCAAAACCATTCCTCTCTTACACAAAAAGTCACAAAAGTCTTCACCACCCATACCTCTCTTACACAAAAGCCTCAAAAGTCAAGCTTTTCTTACACAACCATCACTCACCCATCCATCCATCACTCTCTCTCTCCCTTACATCACTCTCTCTCTTTCTCTCTTTCTCATTTCAAACCTCCAAGCAAACTTCCAAGCTCCATACGTATGGAATTTTGTAAGAACTCCTAATCTCCAAGTGGCCCACCTTCCTACCCCAAAATCTCTCATCTCAACCCTCCATTCTTCATCTTAACCATTGAAGTTGAAGCTAAGGTGCCAAGGAACCTCTAGGAGCAAGAAGATCGGATGGTGGGTGCCTCTATAGGGTAGTTTCTCTTTATTTTTATAATGAGCCAAGTGAGGCCCACCGATCCATGGTGTGGATCTCACTTGGGACCATAAGATGTGGCCCATGGACCACTTAGATCATCATGATCATTCCATGATGGGGCCATTCTCCATGGACCCCATCATGATGTTTATTTTCTTTTGAAAGGTCATCTATACCATCCATATTGGTGGGGAAAGGATCCGCACCGTTAATTTTAAGTTTTGATGGTCCCATGTGCTAAATGACCCACTTGATGTATGATTCATTGCAAGGGAGGGCCCATAGTGTCGGGGTCCCTCCATCACAAGGCGTGTCCCACTCTCACTATCTCTCTCTCTCTCTTTTATTTCTCTTATTTTATTTTATTTTATTTTATTTTAGTTTATTTTTATGCTATATGATTGTGTGGCCCACTTGAATGGATCCCACCTTGACATTATTTTTTCTAGATGTATTCAAGTGGGGCCCACCATATACATTGTACCCATATCATTCATCCGTGGTGGCCCACTCCATCAGGGCCCACCACATTACATTTATTTTAATGGACCAAGACCGTCCAGCGTCTGGGACGCTGGACGTTTCAAAGGAAAAAGAGAAAAAAGAAAAGAAGAAAAAGGAACTTTTGGGTGGTCCACTTGCCTAGGCCCCATCGTGATGTATTTACACAATCCAAGCCATCCACCCTCTTACCTATGGTATTTTAGCCGTTGGGTAGAAGTTTGGAGCTGATTGGAAGACCTGGTGGGCCATGGCGTCCATGAATACATCACTACCCTTCAAGGATCCTTTTTCTTAATTTATTTCATTTCCTTTCATCAAAAAAATTTGAACTCTAGACTTGTTTCGCCTGTTGCGAGCCACAGAACGCAATGGCCGGGGTGGAATACTGTAAAGCGGGCCCCACACATGATCTTTGGCAAAAAAAACAAAATTTAAGGAGAGAGAGAAGTTGAGGCAGCAGGGTTGCTGCTTGCGTCAGGCGTTGGCAGCGCCTGCACGGCTGCCAGGCGAGCGGGCGGGCGGACACCGTGGACCCACGGCCACCAGCCATGGGCCTCACCTTGAATTTTATATGCCATCGTAACCGTTCATGAGGTGGGTCCCATCCTCAGATGGGCCCCCTCCAAGTTTCAGCGGATTCCAAATCTCAGGTGGCCCGCACCACAGGAAACAGTGGAATTGGATGCCTGCCATTGAAATCTTCTTTGGGGCCCACTGAAGTTTTGAACCAAGCCAAAATTTGTGTTTTTCCTTCAACTGGGTCTGTTTGACCTTATCGACGGGTTGGATGCCAAATAAACATTACTGTGGGCCCCACATGGGACCTATGAATGATGCATGTCTTAAAGTCCACTGTCCAGTGGACGGTGGCTCCCACCGTTGTGTATCTTCACTCCCACTGTCCAGCGGACGGTGGGGCCCTTTGAATATATGTGTGGTCCTCACTGTCCAACGACAGTGGGACCCACCATGATGCACGTGGTGCATCTAGACCGTCCATCCACGGGGTGGGATCATTTTAAGGCTTGAGCTATCAGTTGGGTGGGCCACTCACATATGGGTTAGGCCCATTTGGTTTGTAACATGCCTATGGGCTAGGCCCATTTGAATTTCAAAAGGGCTATGGTCTAGGCCCATTTGGTTTATGAAATGCTTATGGGCTAGGCCCATTGGATTCATTTAAGGCCTAAGAACTTAGGCCCATTTGATGTGTTGCAAGTCCATGGGACTAGGCCCATTTGATGTACTTCAAGGCCCATGTAATTGGACCCTTTTGTTGAAATTTTAAATCCCATGAAAGTAGGCCATTTGATATATTGTAAGGCCCATGGGACTAAACCCATTTGATTATAAAAGGGTCCATGGGATTAGGCCCACTGGATTTATTTGAGACCCATGAGTTAGGCTCATTTTATTTGATTAAGGCCTAGGGGTTTAGGCCCATTTGACTCATGTTAGGCCTATGGGTTGAATCCCTTTTTATGTACATGTGGGGGCCCAATTGGTGTGGCCCATTGGTCACATATTAGACGCATGAGACTAAGCTCATTTGATGCAATCCAAGGCCCACGGATTTTGACCCATTGTAATGCACATAAGACCCATTGGTATGACCCATTTATGTGGCCCATCTGATGAATAGAAGGCCCATAAGATATGACCCATTTGATATATATGTAAGGTCCAATGGGAAGAACCTACGGTCCATTGCAATGTGTAAATCCATTGCAGACTAAGTACCGATGTTTATAAAGATCGTGCCTTGGGAGCAATGTTGGTTTGACGTCCACATTGCGAGTGTGATGCTGGTTAGATGTCCACATTACGAGTCTCCTTAGGGCCCATTTCTGGGCCATACTTATTGTGTATAGGCCGTCCAGGTCCATCTGCATTGTAAGATAGTTCATTTTATTATAACATATTTAGTATAGTTCCATGACTCATGATCATACGCATCATATGTATGCTTGACGTGAGAATTGTCTGATCATAGCATTTACCTTCGGGCAAGTTGTTTATGGGCTCCCGGTTAGGCGGTGTTGCCCTACATGAGTGCACGATATGCGCAGGATTGGTTGCATGACTGGATAGCGTGATTCATGCATTCCGCATTTGTGTGACATGGTTATTGTACGCCCTAGCGACATCAGGGCCATAGCCTCCACAGATAGATCGTGGTTGGCAGGATTGGATACCTAAAATCTTGTTCTACATGGGGTACTATAGATATCCCTGGGTGAAAGTCCCTAAACCCTTATGGTACTAAGAGGTTGCTCCAAAGTCTAGACCGAGTGGGTAGATGAGCATTGGGTGCTGATTACCAGACGGTTATGCTCTCCACTGTGTCGTGGTCGGTTGGAAGGGGGTGCAGGCTTACCCCCCCGATAGTAGGGGACAATGCTAGGCTGAGTCTAACCAGCTCGAGGAATGGGTCCGCTATCGACGAGTCGCGCCCGATATTGGCAGACGGATTGTGTGGTCTCTTCCACTTACCTTATTGCGCGCGATGTGGCGGCAATCTAGTTTAGAGTGTACTAGACCCCGGTGATATTCCATACTTTGAGCTGTATTGATGTGTGGAAATAGGTGAGGATCTGTATGCTTGAGTTGCATTACACATCGCATGGCCTTGGGATGGCCGATACCATTCATGTCTTGCATCGCATAAGCCTTGGTACGGCTCATGATATTATGGTCTCATCTGCATATTTTGCATTACTCTAACATTACATGTTCATATTACTACCTTGCGCACACACTTTCACCACCCTCTAAGCTTTCTGTAAGCTTATGCACGACCGTTGCGTGCAGGTGACGTTGGATCGCAGCAGCATTGAGGCAGGAGTACGTTGCTGAGCATTTTAGAGTTTTTGTTCTTTACCATTGTATTTCCCTTTATGCTCATTGTACTTGTAAAGTTTTTGATCATAGTGGAAATGTAATGGATTTCTTTGTTGTTGTTTGTGGGTTATGCCTTTGGTTATGCTTATTACGAATCAAACTGATATTTAAAATCCTCCTCGTAGCATCCCAGGATCAAAACCTGGCGAATGGGAGCTAGGAGCCGAGAATGGGGTTCTACGGAGGCTGTCGGCGCCGGATTCGGCGATCGAAAATTTTATGAGCCCGGTTTCCGAGTTTGGGCTGTGATAACGAGGGGTAAGAAGACCTCTCGTTCTAAATTCTTACGGGCACCATATCAAGGTACGATGGCAAAACGCTGTTTGAGTGTCTTATAGAAGCAGGTTAGATATAAACTGTGAATTTCGTAGGAGGGAACAAGGAAAATCATGGGATGAATGTTGCCTGCTTGTGGTCTCAGTCTCGGGGGCTGTAAAATACCTTCCAATAGTTTTGGCTCCTTAAATGACCAAGACTCCGTATATGCCAATGTTTCTACAGTAAGGTGATCTCTGGGTTTGCAAACAAGCATGGAGAGATGGCAGTGAATGTTGATCGGAATTGAGATGAGGCCCTGTCTATATGGGTTGTCAAATTTTATGGCGCCTTGCACAGTGCGGACCGATTCCCATGAGTTATGGAGCTTCTTCCTGTTGTGTTCCTTTATCTTCTCTTGGAATTCCTGAGCTTTGTTGCGGTGATGTTTCTTGGGTCTAGAAGGAGGAGGGGTGTCCTCTCTAGCAGGTGGCCTTTGACTGGTCGTTTGATAGTGTGCTGTCGTCTTCAACTAATTCTCCCAGTCGTACTCGCGGCCATGCTTTGAAGGCATCTGAAGATCACCCATGGTGATAGCTCTGTGAATAGGAGATGATAATGTTGTGATACGTGAAGAAAAATCAAATGTAGGGAGTACAATTTCTTTTATATAGGTAGGACGTCTGGGGGTTGTCTAGAATCATTTATGCGAAGGTTGAGCTGGAGAGGAAGGACATTCTGTTGCTAAAGGGGCTGCGGCTTGAAAAGGTTCGGTATTTGGTAGCTCTTGATGAGAAGGGTGATCAAAAAGAGGGTTTATAGCAATGAAGGTTCTATTTGTACGAGCCATGATTGAGTAAAATTGGAAATTTGGCTAAGACAGGAAAACTAGCCAAGTATTGGTTGCGCGGGTAGCGCAACAGTGCAGAAGACTTCTGAGTGCGGGAGTAGGTGGCTTGGATTGCGTAATGATTTTTGGGTTGCACGATGGAACAGCTGTTCAAGGCCTTGCGCGAATGAAAATTCGTTGCATGGGTAGCACAACAACTATTGGTTGAACGGGAAGAGAATGCGGAGACAGAGTTTCACCACAAAGAGAGGAATGAAGAAATGAGAAAGTGATGGGCTATTTATAGAGGAGAAGGCCGAGTATGAACTCGGGTGGCCGTTGCATTGGTCGTGCAATGACACTAAGGATAATAGAATTTTTGAGATTGATCCGTATTCTTTGATTCAAGGGAACAAAAGAACGGATTAAGGGGGCATTGTTGGAGCATAAAAAATCACGAAGGAAGATTCAAAGTTAGAAAAAGAGAAGAACAAGACAGACAAAAATTATTTCCGTTGCATGGGTCACGCAGCCAGATGAGTAGTTATGCGGATCGCGTAGCAGAAGAGTAGTTGTCGGATCGCTCAGCCAAATTAGGGCGTTGCGCGAATGACATGATTGTGTTACCCTTGTACAAACCGCACATCAAAGAATATCATTGTGCAGATTGCGCAACTAACTTTGTTGTTGCGTAGTTAGCATAATCAAGAATGAAAGTTAATCAAGATGAACGGTTGGATTTGGCATAAAGTGGGACCCATGACACAGATACCGAGGATTGGCACATGTGGGGGCCTATAAATACCCCACTCCCCTCCTCATTTGAGAAAGAAGAAAATTTTTGAGAAACCGAAGCTCTGAAGGAAGACTGAAGGTGAGGAGCAGAAGAAAAGGTTAGTTGCGCGGATCGCGTAGCTCAAGTGTTTAGCTGCGCTGATTGCGCAACACGGGAAAGTAGCTGCTCGGATGTGCAACTTAGGCAATACGTTGCACTGACCGCGCAACCCATATTTCAGTTGTACCAGTCGCGCCACCAGGTCATTATGTGGCCCAGGCTAAAAAGAGGCTGAAATGCTGCCAGAATTATGGAAAGCATTCAAGTTCAATCTTCATTGCTTAGGCCTTCTCCTTTGCACAACGGACAAGTTCAAAAGAGAGATTGGTTGATAAAGTTTCACATTCCTCCTAAGTTATAGCAGATGACTAAAGTCACTGTTGAAATACTGCTGAATTTAAGATTTGACATATGAGCTTTATTAATTATAATATTGTTCATTTCAAAGTATTTTGTCTTGGAATCAAGGGATTAAGAAGGGATGTAGATAAACTCAGAATTAAAATCGCCATGATTGTTGTAAGAAATCTCTTTGTTATGTTTGAATAAAATAATCTCCCCAAATTAGATGCATTTATTTCTTTGTCGAAACAATACCTAATATGCCCTCATTATACCTTTAACTACATTTAATCTATCAGTTTCTAACGTATGGAAATCCACCAGCCACAACATGTGGAAATTGTGAAAATTCCAATAGCCATAACATGTGGATTTCAAATGCCATGAAAACTTCCAGAGGTTGCTGGAGCATCTGAACCGTCCATTTGGTTTGGATGTTTCAACAGGAACGGCCCACAGCGTCCGAATCTCACGGATGCACGTTGTTGTGAATTTTCTTACACCGCGAAGGTCAGTGGGCCCCATAGTGCTGTTTTATGAGAAATCCGACCCGTTCATTGGATTCTTGATGAAAAATAGTCAAGAAAGAGTAGTTTTTATCAGGTTTTGGTGCGGTCCACTGTATCAAACCAACTCGTTGTTCATCATGCATTTTCTGGTGATCCACGTGTGTACATTTGCATGGGGTCAAAAGTCTACCGTGGTGAGGGTCACACCCCCCCTCTGAACACAATGGACGGTCCAGATTATCCTTTTGGACGATGGGTGGGGCCCACGATCGAAACCCAACCCGATCAGCGTCTCATGTTGGATGCTGGTTGTGTGAGGAGGAGGATGGGTCAATGCCCGTTTAATCGGCCTCCCAGTCCAGCTCGGCGCGATGTCATGCACCCTATGTACATGCGATGTATATGTGGGGTCCACTGTGATGTATACTCAAAATCTGTTCCGTCCATTCATTTTGTCTCCCTTTTTAAGGGGTTGAGACTAAAATTGAAGCATATCCAGATATCAGGTGGGCCCCAAATCAACATTTTGTGGGCTGATCTGTCCGTTAGGCCACTTCCACACAGATCTAATGGCTGAAATTTGGTGTGAACAGTTAATTTGTGGTCCTCAGGCCATAGATAAAGTTTCAAGTTGAAAGGATAGTGGAAACCCTATGATCTTGCATTCTGGACGATTTTCAGGCCTCTTTAACATAAATGGCTTAATTTTCTCGGATCTCTAGCGTGTAAATTCTTCGCTCTCGGTCGTCTGGGCTCCATCCCTTGTCTTGGTGATTTCTAAGCATTAAATTCATGCTTTTAGTACTCTTTTTAGTCCAAGCTTCCTAAATTCACCTTGCAATACAAACACGATTAAAATAAGCGTTAAATAGTATCATGTTAGTAAATTCAGGTAATAACTGGGGTCTAATATGCAATATTTGACCCTTAACACCTATCATGTGAGGCTCGCCTTGGATGTGGGCTATTCATCATTAGGGGTTGACCTTTGATATGTACCATTTATTATGTGGCTACACATTAAAGGGATCATCCATCCCGTGGGGCCGACCTTTTATGTGGACCATTTATCATGTCGGCCTCACCTTTTATGTGGACCTCCAACATATGGACCTCCTTTGATATGGACCATCCATTACATAGAGGGAGAGAGAAAAGTAGAAAAGTACAAACTTAAAAGCAAAAAAAAAAAAAAAAAAAAAAAAAAAAAAAAAAAAAAAAAAAAAACCTCTTATGGAAATAAGTAACTTTCATCATGTAAGTTACTTTTACGACTTGCTAAATTAATTTAAGTTAAAAAAGTAATATATGAATTAAAAAGTTATGTATTTGATAGTATCTAAACATGCCCTAAGTGACTTTTTACCAATGATGAGATTGTCGTATTGGTGATGCCTTTTCCACATAAAACATTTATGGTGGGATGATGAATGGCTCATGCCATCATTCAAAATCAAGAATTCCACTAGACTTTATGTTCAGTTGGCTCAGGCTTAGTTGAAGAAAGACTCAATTCACTATCTTTTTATTAAAGAGAAAAAATCTTTTCCAGTGACCTGTTCAAGTTGCATCAAGTTGGCAGTGTCATTGAGTCAACTTGACAAGTCACTCCAAGTCTCAGATTGAGTCACAACTTGCCTAAGTTAATTTGGACTTGGTTGAGTCTGATCTCGTTCAACATCACATGTTAGCATAATAATGGGTGACATAGGCCTAGCTCAACTGAGGCAACTGCTAGCTCAGTGGAGGCTTGACTAGGACCAGGATCCTGCTCTGGATCAGGGCCCATAACAAGGTTTTAATGGCAGTTGTTCAGTTCCTATTGTTTCTTATGATGTGGCCCACTTGAGTCTTGGATCTGCTTTATTTTTTAGCTATGTCCTAACATGAGCTGGAAAAATTGATAGGCATAGTGGATGTCACACGAACATTGTGGTGGTCCCACAGAACTTCCTCTATAGAGGTGGTTGCTTACTCTGATGGCTCTCACTAGTCCACCCCCCTAAACCATTTGTGGAAGGAAGTTGGGCCCTCCCCACCATGACATGTAGGTGACATCCATGTCGCATTAAACATATATGATTGCCCATGCCACACTTGCCACACGAGGTTAGGTCGTATAATTGTATGGCCATGGTGGAGGGGTTTGTCCTCTCACATGTTTATGTTATATTTGTATTATATTTTTTTCCCTTTATCCCTTGGCCAATGTTGGGTGGCTATGTCTATATATGGGTGTTCTTGTACATTATTTTCTTCCTTGGCTGATATATATTGTTACTTTCTTTCAGGGTTTGTGATAATGCAAACCTCACCAATCTGCAGTTTTGTTATGTGTGGTGATTTCTCTTGGATTTCTTCAAAACCTATCATAGTATTAGAGCAGAGGATCTAAGAATATCAGATTCAGTGTTCTTCATTGTAACGTCCTTAAATTTTCGAGCCACATTAAACCCTAAACTAATCAGGTTAAAATTTTAATTTTATAATTAATAATAAAAACTAAACACTTATCACATTGGTAGAGGCACTCTCGGTTGAGGGTAAGGTCAGAGGATTGATTCCTGCAATGTGATATATAACTTTTCGTTGTACATTAATGATAAATTATGTCGTACGACAATTGTGGATCTCAAATGGTCCAAAGGTTTGACTTTCAATCAACTAATCAAGTTAATTTTTGTCTAACAACCAAAAAGTTAAAATGTAAAATTTTTTTGATTAATCAATGAATGGTTTTAATTGATCGAAGGAGCATCAATTGGTCTCAATCGATTGAAGGAATCAATTAAAGATGTTGAAAATAGTCTAGTGACCCAATTAATTCAATTTCGATTTATCTTAATCGATCGGCAATGGGTATTGATCGATCAAAAAAGATAAAAAAGTGTTCAAAGACTTAATATGCAGAATTTGAATTTCCTAAAGCTATGTCATTGAAGGTATCGATCAAGGGTCATCGAGCTGGCTCGATCGATTGACAGACTCCTATATTGATTTAATAGATTTCTAGTTATGATGATTGGTTTAATGAGTTATAGTACACATTGATCACTTTGACTTGGCTACTAATTAAGGAATGAAGGTGGGTCATCTTAATTTAATCGAAGGTGAGCCCCGTTTGATGGAATAGTTGGATTAAATAATGATTTAGTTTAAATTATGTATTAGGGGATCCTAGGTTCATAACTGTATGGCTCTTCGATGAATTTATCTCTACCAGGATGAGGTGAGTGAATCCCAACATATCTTATATATGTGCAATTAAGATGGATTGTTATAATTGATATATTGGTTATATTGCCATGTTAAGTGAATTGTGTATATATGATGATTTTAATGAATGATTATTATTATGAACTCCATATATAGAAATGTACATCATTACAATCATGAATTCATAAATTTCCTCTTGTATAGAGAGATATATATGATGATTGCATATGTTGATGTATTGTGCATTGAGCATGCATTACATAGCGCTCATGTGATGATTCCTAGATGCCCACTCTAGATGACTGCATGCACACTTTGTGCCTGGGTTCCTGGGGGATCTCCCTATATGGTTTCCCTTAAGTAGATGCAGGCCTTGCCCATGCCTACCTATATAGTAGAATCATGTTAGGTGTAAACGTAGGTTGATGGATATCCAACCCAAGAAAGTGTATGATTAATCTACTTGACATGCATTTTATGACATTTTTGCATTCATACTCATATTTGCATACATGTATTCTAAATATTATTTGTACTATCTAAATTGTGCCATGTATGAACCATGATGGGTTCACTCACTAGGTATGGCTAGCTGGCATTTGTTGAATAACAACCGTACAGAGGTGATCGAGATAGGAAATATAAATTAGATGCTAGAGAATGAGGCCAAGATGACGGATGACTATATGATGAGTGACAATATTTTATCGAATTATGAACTAACTACATTAAACTAGTGAACTGTTAATATAAATTATTGCTTAGAAAATTAGATCTCCTCATTTAAATCATTGATAGTCGGGCCTTGTTACGATACTTTTTTTATAAACATTTTATGATAATTGGTATTTGATACTTACGATTGAATAAAGTTCCAAATGGGTGGACTTAGTTGAATTTCATATTAGATAACGTGGTTTTGAGAATATGATGTTGGTAGTAATGAAGAAAGTGTGAGATTATATGTTATATGTGGATGTATAAATGTCAAGCTTTGGTGTAAACTTAAAGTACAATTAAATTATGCCTCCAAGCAAATGTATGATGAGTCATGGACTGCAACATGGGTTTGAGGGTGCATATTCTGTACGAGTCAAATTGAGTGGTGTGACATTTGCATTTTGATCCTTATCTGTCGGTAAGTCTTTTTTTTTCAAATTTTTTTGATTCCTTTTAGTGTTCTTAGGTGCCTTATGTTTGTACGAATCTGGTCCAAAAAATCTTTTGTTTGGTTGCACAAATCTGGTTTTACTTGCATTGAATTTTTTTCCCAATGGATCATTAAAGCTATGTGTGTTACGTGATATGTTGGTTAGTGATTCCATGTTGTGATATTACATCTTACCTTAGTGTGTGTTTTTTTGTGATTATGGAGAAAGAAAATTTTGACAATGATGCTCCTCGGTGTACATTTGATAGTATCAATTATGGGTTTGGTCTCTTTACTTCTAAGCATTTCTAAAGGGTCGTGGTGTTTGGAGGCTGATAGATGGGTCAGTTCAAACCTCAAAATCGATAGATGTTAAGAAACTAGTGGATTGGGAGATGAAAAATGATCGAGTAACGACCTAGATTTTGTATTTGGTTGAGAAATTTATTGTTATTTGGTTGACTTCATATTGCACGGCTAAGGCTACATGGGATCATTTATGAGTGATATACCAACATAGCAATGAGGACCATCTTTATTATTTAGAGTAAGATTTGGTGCACCTTTCTCAAGGTGATAAAAGTATTCAGGCATTCTATAATGATATTGTAGCAATCTGCATTGAGATGACAATGATGGATCTAGAGATTCCTAATAATTTTCAGATTTATCAGAATTTATGGGAGCATACACGTGTTTTGTAGTTTTTTTTAAAATTGTGCTCAAAGTACGGGCATTGTCGGGTTGCTCTCTTGAACTGCAATCTTCTTTCATCAATGAACATTGTGATCAATGATTTGTCAGCATAAGAACAATGACTTAAGTATTTTTTTTTATTGATTCCTTGGTCTCATGTTCCTCTGATATGGATCTAGTGGCTTCATTTGGTACTCCTGATACTCGTACTATGACGTGCTTTGGATGCATAAAGGTTAGACATTTGGTCTCAGTGCAAGGAGTGGTGCTCTTATTGTCACCAGACTGATCATGATGTTTCTGAATGCAAAGTGAAAGATTTTTCTATTGTTTTCCATGGTTGAGGATGTGATGGTCGTGGTCGTGGTCATGATCATGTTTGTACCTTTATTGTTCCTCCTACTCCTCCTAAGCTTGCACCTGCTTTTACTGACTCTACTAGCACTGTCCCTACCTCTCCTTTAACTTTTAAGATGGTTCAATAGATCGTACAAGACCTTTCTATTGTGTGCTTGTCAGGTATATCCTTGTCATTTCCTTGGTATATTGATTCTGGTGCGTCAAATCATATGACCAATAATTCTTACCACATTCATGATGTTAGTCCTTATACTGGTCATCAATTTATTTCTACCGTTGATGGTGGATTACTGCCCATTAAGTCAGTTGTTACTTTACAGTTCTCTCTTAATGTTAATCGGTGATTTTTAAAAAATGTGTTTCATGTTCCTACGTGATCTTTCAATTTGATTTCTATGGGTTAATTTACTAAAAATAACTATTTAGTTATTTTCCTTAGTGATTTTTATGTTGTGAAGGGTCTAAAAATAGAAAAAGTACTTGGAAGGGGTTGAAGGAATTGTAGTCTTTTCATGCTGGAGTTCCCTTCTGATGTCACTTCAGCCTCTTATTGTTTCGTCCTTTCTACTTTGGATATTTCTCATACTAGTAAATTATGGAGACGTTGACATTATTGCTTTGGCTAATAAGCTTTTCCATCTATTCTCCTCTAGTTTATTAGATTAATTGAATATTAATAAATCTACTTTGAATTTACCTTGTTCTTTATGTTGTTTATCAAAGAGTAAAGTTGCTTCCATTTCTTTAAGTGCTTTCTATACTTTTACTATATTTGATTTGGTCCACATTGATGTATGGGGTCATTCCCCAATTTTATCCAAATCTAGATTATGATATTAGCATAGATAATTTTACATGATTCATATGGATTTAGTTCATGCATTTTAAGTCACAAGTTTTTAACATTTACCGACAATTTTCTTCGATGGTGAATACTCAGTTTGGCAAGAAAATTTAAGTGCTACATTTTTATTTAGGAGAATTTATTGCATATGTACATGATCGTAGGGTTATTCATCAGAAGACTTGTTCTGATGCCCTTAAGCAAAATGAGGTAGTTGAATGGAAGAATCACCACATTATAGAGACTGTAAATACATTGATGTTCGATATGTTGGTTCCCCATGCATTTTGGGTCGATGCTATGTTGCGTTTGGTATATCTTATTAATTATATACCGATAATCCTTCTTGGTAATGTCTACCCATATTTTGTCTTGTTTGGCTCCTCACCTAATTATTCAACATTTCATGTGTTTGGGTGTGTTGGTTATGTTCACCTTCCTACGTGAGAGTGTAATAAACTATCTCCCAAGTCCACTCAATGTATGTATTTGGGCTTTAATGATACCAGAAAAGGATTTCATTCTTATGATGTTAGTTGTATGCGGGTACATATTTCTCTTAATGTAGCTTTTCTGGAGCATGTACCTTTTTATTCTTAGTCATTTATCACTATTGCTCCTCTTGGTTTTTCTTCATCTATGTTAATGAGTTTTTTTTTTTAAATATTTTGGTTGCTTCTTTTAGTCCTCATTCCTTTTAGATTTATTAGCATCGACCCTGATCACCACCTTTGTCGCCTCCTCTGGCTATTCCACTTGTTGTAGATCCTCATCCTCCCCCTGTTACTAATCCAATTTACCCCTGGTACATCGCTCTACTCGGCCCTATAAATCTCCAATTTTTTTTATTTTCTCTATTACTGTCATGTCTTCCACATTAGATTTTATTTCTATCCCTACCTCATATTCACATGCCGCTTCTCAAAGTTGTTGGCGAGATGCTATGGCAGAGAAGCTTAAAGCACTGACTGAGAATCATACATGGGACCTTGTGTCATGCCCCAAACTTGGCAACCGGACTCACAAGGAACCTGATGGCCGGTTCTGGCCGCAACAGCCTCCGTAGTACCCCATTTTTAGCTCCTGAGGCAGGTTCCGATCCTAGTATCCTATAAGGAGGAATTCCATAATAGTATAATCATTACCAACACGAGCATACTCAAGATCACAATAAGTATATCTGAGAATAACAAAGGCACACATCACAAAATCTACTAAGGATTTGAACTTTCACAAGCTTTCATAAGGTCCAAGAGGACATATATAAGATAATAAAAGAAAGAGAGAAAAGTCTACAACACTGGGGTCCTCAAGCTCAGCTCTAATCCAAGCTCAACCGCTATGACGCCTACCTAAGATCTCCTGCACGCATCAATCGTGCATAAGCTTATAGAAGATTAGAGGGTGGTGAAAGTGTGTGACAATGGTGCACAGAAGAATTGTAGGAGGTATAGGAAAGGAAACATGCCCAATAACAATATCACCAGCCTTACAAGGCTTATCATGAATACGATACAATGAGTACTGGGTGCCTTACCAAGGCGATGCATAAAGGGGGCTTATACAGCCGATGTGAATGCGATGCAAAGTGATGTTAGTGCTCATCTTCAATCCATATAATAAGTACATTTCCAATCATAAGGAAATCACCGAGGTCCATTACACTACTGGATGATTGCCGCTCTACAGACCCCGCATAGTCAAAAGAGCGTAAGAGACCTCACTACCTGTCTGTGGATAGCCAATCACTAGGAAGGCCTGACGGTAGCGGACCCATTTATGAGCTAGTCGGACTTAGCCTAGCAATGCCTACTTACATCAGGCGAGTAAGGCCACACCCCAACCCAACCGACTACACGATAATGAGAGTCCGGCCTAACAGTATAAGGCCCTAGTGTGCTCATAGTTTCCACTCGGTTATAGCGTTGGGGCAAATCCTTGTTACCATGAAAGTTTTGAAAATTTCACCCATAAGCATCCTATGCACCCGGTATGCTCAAATAATATTTTCGATGTCCACACATACAACCATCTACAAACGTCCTTGTGGAGGCAGGGCCTTGATGAAGTAAGGGTGGTATCATCATGAAATGTGATGTCAATGCATGAGTCACACATACAAATCATGCACTAGTTTCAGGCACTCAATGTGCACAAGGGGAGAAACTTCATCCCTCTATGACTACCACATGATGCAATTAATTCACACAGATGATGCATATGGGTCATAATGATGTAAGTGTGCTACCTGTTAAATATATTGATCCTTCCCAAGGAGGGACAAAGTCTAAATACATATACAAGTACTCTAAGGATAAGTGAAGTCCTCTAGTGGGGGCCTAATACTTTGGGATGACCCACAAGCTAAGAGAGTCATAAAGCCTCAAGGAGGAAGCGGTCCTAACAAGGTCTAAGGTGGGACTTCAACCACTTACGAGGACCCTATGGGCATACCTTAGGGCCACCAAGGAGGACATCCAACTTCAATTGGGTCCCAAAAGGTAACCCGCTATGCATATAAAGTAAAGTCCAGGGCCTAAGCAAATCCATGGCCTAGTGGGCCATACACTAAGGCCAATACATAGGCAACATGGTGAGCCCTCAAGCAAGGATTGGGCCCAACCATAAGGGTCATGAGTCCACTCATTATGGTGGGCCTAATGGGCAGCTCATTATTCTAACATATGGGTGATCCTAATATTTAAAACAAGTAAGTTGGGCCTTACATCTCGGCCCAAGTATGGGTTTATTTTAATGGACAAGAAAGGGCCCAACTACTTGAGTATTTGGCCCATAAAACCCATCACAATGACATGATAATATAGGGCCCAAGGGTCCAATGGGCCTATCAAAAATTTCAAGACAATGGGCCTAGGAAAACCCAACAAATTACTAAGAAGACTAGTCCAATAAAACCCAATTGAAATGGGCCTTAAATATGCACTAATTTAAGCCCAAAATATAATTAAAAATAGGGCAAAATATGTGTAATAATATTCCCAAATTTGGTGGACCATGCTGCCCCAAAACATCCAATTATGAGCAACAACCATAGGCCTATTGCTAAAATTTCAGCCCTCCCACAATCTGGCATTGCTAGAAATTCAAAATTTAATTTAATTATATATTTATTTTAGTTCTTGGTGACCCATACATGTCACAGGGGGGTCCACCAGATGAATGGAGTGGATTTAATACATAAATCAGATGGGTCATGCTATTGGACGTCCAACAGCGGCCCAATGGGCTGGGTGTCTCATGTGTAGGCAGTTCTATGGGCCTAGGCATTTGGCCCAAAAACTCATCCAATGGGCCCCAATTGAAGGCTGTTGAAGAGGAGGATGATAAAGTCCCCTATGGATCCCACATGGATGAACTGTGGGATATAAAATATATTAAGGCGGGCCCATAAAGTGGCCTGGTCGGCCAGCCAAGGCCAGACGCCCCAACCTGGTGGACCACTCCAGGCCGTACCACAGATAGCACAGGGGCCTGATGGCCCTGAAAATTCACAGGGTGGTCCCTCCATGGATGGGACACACCTCTACAAAATTTTGTAATTTTTGGATAACTAAAAGTATTTTAATTAATTTAAAGAATATAGTCTATCCAAAAAATCTGTCTGACCTGGACGTCCCAACGTGGTGGGCTGGTCCAACCCTTGTCACGGTGTGCACAGGGGTCCTTTGGCCTCAAAAATTGGTAGGTGGGTCCTAACATGGGTGGGACACACCTCCAAAAAATTTCAGGTATTTTTAAAATAGGAAAGTATTTATTTAAAATTAAAGAAAACTGCTTACCCAAAAATCTGGTTTGTATAGATTTTTGGATGGCCCTGATCTGAGCTCCCAATGGGGTGGACTAAAGGCCTCCAAAAATTGGGAAAAAAATAGTTTTTATGTCCCCTCATATGTGTACCACAGGGTGGGCTCAACATAAGTGGCCTACCAATGCAAATATTATTTTATAATATAGGATTTTCAAACTGCCACAATGCTGGAATAGTGCAAAAAATCCAGACTGTCTACCTCACTTAGACCACACCTTTGGGACCTCAATCAAGGTCAGATGGGGTTGAAATTTGAGGGACATCAAGATGAGATCCAGAAATTTTAGAAAAATATATATGATGGGTAATAAAAGTCCCCCAAACAGTCCCAAATTCTGGTTCAAAATCAACTAGAAACTGTCCAGAAAATTCTAGACAGCAACGTGCACTTAGATAAAATTAATTATATAAGTTAAATAAAAAGAGAAATACATCAATAGAGGATGGTGTGGCCTTCCTTAGTGGGCCCCACTGTGAGACCCAACCCGAGTTTGCATGTGTGCATGTGTGTGTAAGTATGCATTCCATCTATCTTGATCCCGCGGTCCTACCGGTCGAATCCCGGCTACCCGTGACCCTTGGATAGTATTTGCAATCATTTGTAAGTCCAGTCATGAAGACCCGACTCAGATCTATTTGAGACCTATGCCATTGCAACCGCATCGTCACTGCGGTTCCAATGTCGTGTCTTGTGCGTCCATCCGATATGTAGATCAAAAGTTGTGTACATTTCATTATATGACCATTGATCATGTGCCCCACTTAGGTGGAATGCATGTGTGGACCACCACCTCCCTTGGCACTAGTTCCAAGGTACACTACCCACATACTACACAAAGATCCATAACTAACACCACTAACCAAAAATACCACTAAGAGACCTACTAAGCATAACACTCTCTCTCTCTCTCATCTCTCTCTCTTCCTTCATTTTCTCTTATTGTCACTATAGGCCATTATGGTTTCTCTAACCAATGAGAGAGAGGCCATGATTGCCTCCCTACAACTCTCTCTCTCTCTCTCATCTCTCTCTCTTCCTTCATTTTCTCTTCTCCTATTGCTAGAACCTCTAAAACATCCGACCTTGCTGAAAATTCCAGCCATATTTCTTCCTTCTTCCCTCCACAATCCAACCACTAGAAATCCATCTCTCACCTTCAAACCTCTTCTCCTTCAAGCCTAGAATATAGTGGTGGAGTTTTGTGGCCATCTCTACAAGTGGGTGCTTCTTCTTCTTTCCTTTCTCCCTTCTCTTTTGCTACATGCATGGAAGCATGTAGGACCCACCAATCCATGGTGGAGGTCCTACATGGCTCCTAGGATGAAGGCCATGGGCCTAGATCCTACTCATTCCCTTCCATGGTGGGCCATTCTCCATGGAACCACCATGATGCATTCTCCTTTATTCTTGCATCTCATAGGCCATCTAGGCCTTTGCATGCATGTAGAGAGGGTGTCCCTACCCTCCATAGGCCATCTAGGCCTTTTCATGCATGTAGAGAGGGTGTCCCTATCCTCCATTAAATTATCTTGATACATAATAGCTTGCATGTAAGTATATACATGGTGGATGGTGTAGATTGTGGAGTGGAAGGTCCATTAGTGGCGGGACCTTCCACCAATGGTCGATTGCTTCTTCCTTCTCCCCTTCTCTCTTTTTTTTCTCCTGTGTATTCTGATGATGTGTGGCCCACCAAGGAGAGGTCAGCAACATCTCAGACCCTTAGCTAGATGGGAAGTCCAAGCCCACTTTGACAAGATGTCCAAGCCCACCATGCATGCATGGTTTGGGTGACCTCTAAAATGACATTTTCATGGAGGTCTGAGTGAGCTCATGGGTCTAAAATTTTGTTAACCCATCAAGGTAGACCCCACATGTTGAATTAGGGCCATAAACCCTTTGATTAATTTATATGGGCTGAAATATGGACAACATGTGTTGCTGTCCAGATTTCAGGCCCAGTTGGAACATGACTTTTGAGCTAATGTTTGGATCTGTTTACATGCCCTTTTCTCCCAAATTTTCTTGAGGATTTTGCAGTGCATGGACCCCACTCGATGTGGAATGGGGCCCACACCATTTCTCTCATGATTGAGACCCATGGGATGGGCCAAAGTGGGCTAACTGTCCAGAAATTTTTGGACAGTTCAGCAACACTATAAGTTGGAAATGAGCATTTTTTTTACCTGAGTTTCTGGAATTAGTGGACCACCCCAGTGGACCCCACTTGTTATCCAGATGTAGGAACACCTTTTTCCTAAATTTTTCAAGGGTTTGGGTGGGTCCAGGCCCACCTCATGTGGTCCCAAACATAGGGACAATCACATTTCCAGCAATATTTTTTTAGCAGTAGATTTCTTCAGGAATACTTATCTGTACACAGATTGCAGGGGTTAAATAAAATATTTTTACTTTCCCAAAGATTCTAAATTTTTGTAGGGAGGTGTGCCACCCATGGTAGAGCCTACCTACATAATTTCAGGGCCAAGGGATCCCATTTGGGCATCCAAAAGGGTGGGCCAACATACTGGACTGCCAGAAATTTTTGCTATTCAGTCCAGCAGCATAGTCCCAAAAAAATAAAATCCTAAAAGTACCTTCTAAGAAGTTGGGCCATATTTATGGGTCCAAACTTGTTGTAGGCTTGATGAGGGACCTTGGGTCTAAATTTCAGGGATTTTGGAGGCCTAGAACCCACCCATTGGATGACCCAAATTCAGGACAGTTATAGTTCAGCAATAGTTCACCCTGAATAGATTATATTCTTAAAAATTTATTAAAATACTTTTGAGTGTCTAAAAATTGTAAAACTTTACACGAATGTGTTAAACTCATGTTAAGACCTACCTGAAAATGTTTGGAGCCATTGGACGCCTATACACACCATGGTGGTGGTTGGACCGGCCCACTATAATATGGCGTCCAGATCAGTCCGAGTTTCAGGATAGATTTTTTTATTTGAATTAATTAAAATACTTTTAGATGTCCAAAAATTATAAAATTTAATAGGAGTGTGGTATACCCATGGAAGGACCACTCTATAAATTTTTAGGACCATCGGGCCTCTGTACCGACCGTGGTGTGGCCTGCAATTTGGACCAGTTTTGGGTCAAATACCCAAGCACACCCTTACCTTGGGTTGCTGGGCCTGCATTCTAATGGCATGGCCCACTTGAAGTAAGTGTTGTATATCTCCCTTCTTATCTGGTGGGCCTACTGTGATATATGTAGATCGCCATGGGTCAATAACCCATCTAAATTAAATAAATTTTTGGACTCCGGCAGGCCCAGGAAATGGGTAGGATAGAATTCCAGCAAGGGGCCCAAAATTTGCTACATGGTTAATTGTTTAGGAACTATTGTGGCACACCAGATTTGAGAGAGTGTTGTACACACTCCTTGCTTTCCTTCCTTAGATATTTTGGGCTTAATGAGTACCCCCTTGAGGCCTATCTTTGTGGTGGTTTTGTGGGATAGCCTTAACCAGAATTTTTAATAGTTTTATAGGCTCAATGGGCTGAAAACTTCTTCCTTGAGCCCAAGATTATGCAAGGGCTGGCCTTATTGATTTACGGGCCTAATGGGCCATCTACAAGCTGATCATGTGCATTTATTAGCCTTGATGCCCTCATAAAATGCTTAATTGTAGGCTGATTTGCAAGGCCCACATAAATGTATATTGTGGAGGGCCTTGCTAAGTCTTTGAGCTGATGTGGCAAGGCCCACACTATCAGTATAGACCTTGCCCATGTGTATTCTTAGGCTTATGAGCTGCCCTCAAGTCCACTATAATGTATGAATTGGATGACTTTTGTTTTAGGCCACTTCTTTAGGGCCCATTATGTGATATAGTATATGCATGTTTGTATTAGCAAGTAGGCCTTGTGGACTCAATTCTTTTGGATAGGCCCATTGATCTTAGGCCGGTACTCTCCTATCTATTGTGATGGGCTTAGGGGCAATTATACACAAGAAGTCAGGCCATTGTCTGCCCTCTAAACTGACCCTGTACTTGGGCCAAAAGTGAGGCCCAACTCACTTGTGTTAAATGTGAAACTTGCCATGTAAATGAATTACTGGGCTGCTCATGAATCCCACCACAATATGTGAAATTATGGCCTTTGTGGTTGGGCCCAAACCTTACTTGGGGGCCCACTATATGGCCTATGAGTTGGACTTGGTGTATAGCCCAGTATGTCATGCATTGTGTGGGCTTTAGACCTTATATTATATGAGTAGTGGTGGGCTACCTCTTGGAAGCCAGTTGAGGTTGAATGTCCTCCTGGGTGATCCTAAGGTAGGCCCATGGGTTTCTCTATGGATGGTTAAAGGCCCACCATAGACCCTAGGCCATTTGTTTAGAGCTAAATGTGTATGTATGTGGAACCTACCTTAACGCATGTTTGGTCCAGGCCATCTAAGCCTTGGATCGCCCGATTATGGATGCACTCTCTGTCTTGGATTACTGCTGGACTCACAATCTAGTAACAAACCCACTTGATCTTTTCATAATATATATGCACTCTCCATCTGGTGGGGTCCCTCAGCGAATATAGTTGGCTTTTATGAGATTATCTCCATACAGTTAACTGATTTTTGGACCTTAATAGGTCTAGGAAGTTAAACTAGCCAAAAGCTTATCAAAGGGCCTTAAAAGTAAAATTTTATGGTTAAAACTTTATTTGGCTGTGGGGCCCACCATATTGAGAACTTGTGTACGTGTTACATGCTTATGTTTCCTTATAATCTTTGGGCCTAATCAGTGCATTCTTTTGGGTCACCTTTAGTGATTAGATGAGGACTCCATCTTAGATCAGATTTTTTGGGAATTCCATGGGCCCAGAGTGGGCAGGGTCATCCCAGATTGGCCCAACCATATATTGGGCCGACTTTCACTATTTTGATGGACTTGTGGGCTAAGACAATGATAGTATTGGGCCCTTGGTTGCCCACTTAAATTGCTAAGATATTGGGCTGATGTAGTTGGGCCCATTTCATCTAAACTTAAACTTATTTAGTCGTATATTGTGTATGCGGGCTGCCCACCAAGTTCAACTCAATGCATGGATTCTATGGCTATTGGAAATTGAGCCTTGGGCCTTGATTTCCCTCTTGGGGCACATGTTGTTAAAGGTGGTATTATATCCTTTTCTCATGGCCTATTATGAGAAATATATATGTATGTGGTTACCTTTGTTTTTATCTAAATGTAGGCCTTGGGACTTCTATCCATATAGTTCATGGTTGATATGCCTTTTTGGGGAATGGTGGTTAAATGTCCCCAGTATGGACCCCTTTAGGCCCGGTTATATCTAAATATGATTAGATGTTCATCTTAAACTCTTACTAGACTTACTTCTGTATTACTTAGACACATAGTTTGTATGCTTAGTCTCGTCGGCTACCCTAGGTAAATCGGCCTCCACTAGAGGTTAGATTCCTTAAAGATATTGTCTAAGTACCTAGTCTTGGTCCCTTCTTGGATAGGAGGAGTGTACTACTTTGTATATCATCACATAATGCGTCTAGACCCATCTTCATGTCCCATGTACATCATTGTATGCTTGGTTGACACTATGTATGTGTGGTCATATTGTGTCATTGGGCATTGCATGATACTTTTCCCGAGGGACGTAGTATCCCCTCTTGAGCATGTCGGATGCTTGGTATTGATGCATGGTTAATTGTGTGATTCATGCATCTGGCATTGCATAGCATATGAGCATTATCGCCCTTACTTCATCAGGGTTGTGGCCTCCACAGATACATCGTGGATGAACATGTTTGGACACCGAAAATGTTACTTGAGCATACCGGGTGTATAGGATGCCCATGGGTAAAATTTCTAAAACTTTCATGGTACCAAGGATCTGCTCCAGCGCCGTAACCGGGTGGAATATATGAGCCCATGAGGGCCTCATACCGTTAGGCCGCGACTCTCACTGTCGTGTAGTCGGTTGGATAGGGGTGTGGCCTTACTTGCCTGATGTAAGAGAGCATTGCTAGGCTGAGTCTGACCAGCTCGTGAATGGGTCTGCTACCTTCAGGCCTTGCTGGTGATTGGCTGTCCACAGGCGGGTAGTGAGGTCTCTTATGCTCGTTTGACTATGCGGGGTCTATAGAGCGGCAGCCATCCAGCAGTGTAATGGACCCCGGTGATTTTCTTATGATGGAAATGTACTTGATATGTGTATTGGATATGAGCACTGGCATTACTTCGCATTACATTTACATCGGCTGTGTAAGCCTCATAATGCATCGTCTTAGCATAGCGCCCAGTACTCATTGCATTACATTACTCATTGCACTATATATCCTTAGTATGGATTCCTACATTATCATACTGCCTTGGCATAGCTTCTTATGTTCATGATCGCCTTGGTAAGGCTAGTGGTATTAGTATTGATCGTGACTCTCTTCTACAATCTCTATCTTCTTCTGAGCATCATTGTCACACACTTTCACCACCCTCTAAGCTTTCTATAAGCTTATGCACAATTGATGCATGCAGGAGATCGTAAGTTGGCGTCTTAGCAGCTGAGCTTGGATAGGTGTGCGATCTGAGGACCCAGTGTTGCAGATTCTCTTCCTTTTTTCTTTTGTTATCCTATGTATGTCCTTTTGGACCTGATGTAAGTTTGTAAAAGTTCAAATTCATAGTGGATTTTTGTGATGTGTGCCTTTGTTATTCTCAGATTTTACTTGTTGTGATCCTGGGTATGCTCGTATTGGAGATGATTACATTGATATGAAAATCCTCCTTGTAGGATCCCAGGATTGAAACCTGTCTCAGGAGACGAGAATGGGGTACTACGGAGGCTGTTGCGGCCAGAACCGGTCATCGGGTTCCTTGTGAGGTCCGGTTATCGAGTTTGGGGCGTGACACCCACTAATGTCCAGATCATAATCTGAAGCCAACACACCTTGCATGCCGCATTAAGGCAACAAGTAGGACACCCAAAATCAAACAATGGGCAGTTTAGGCGTTCCACCTTACTGAAATTTTTGGACGTCCCAGGCCCACCAAATGGGCCACACACATTAGGGAACAAAATGAGGGAAAGAAGAGATAGAAGGACAATCCATCCATAGGGAAAGGGCTCCACCACTATTGAGCCCTCTCAAGATCAATCACACTCACACATCATACATAGATTTACATTTATAACATGGATCTTGCACATGCATGGCCTATAATCAAAATGTGTGGTGGGGATGTCATCCCCACTATGGTTCTAAGGTCTAGATGACTCAAACATGATATGATATGAAAGTAAACTACCATGATAAGACCTATAGAGAAAGGCCCCATGCATGGATCATGCATGCATAAGGTGGGTCATTACGCCACAACCATGGGATTGTATGGGATCTCCACCATTGATTGGTAGATCCTACACTTCCCTCATGAAAGAAAGAAAATATCTAAGCTATAGAAATCTTAATTTACATTTAGAGGAGCACCCACCTCAAAGATCTCCACCAAAACTCAAACTCTAGGCTTCTAAGGCTCCAAGCAAGCAAGATTGATGGTTGAGATGGGATTGGGATGGATGGATTGAGGGAAAATGGAGGAGAAGGGGGCTGAAATAATGGAGGGAGGTGAGATGTCTTGGAGTTGCTAGGGAAGAAGAGGAGAGAGAGAAATGAGAGGAAAAAAGGCTTTTAAGGGAAGTAATCATTACCTCTCTTACTTAGGGTAGAGAAAGTGATGATTGTAGTAGGGAGATACAAACAAGGTTATAGGGTAGTAGGCTTTTAAAAATTTTAGCCTAGGGTAACATCATGTGCATGAGAAAATGTGTAAACCATGGTGGGGTCCACCAATCATGTAATCAATGGCCCATATTGATCGATGCTTATAACTTGAGATCTACATATCGGATTAACGCACAGGATGCGGCGTTGGAACTGCGGCGCCGATACAGACAAGATGGCATGGGTCTCGGGTCGATCTGACCAAACTTGAGGAAGACTGCAAATGTTAACCGAAAGTTGTGAGTCACTGAAATTCGACCGGTTAGACCGCGGGACCAAGATGAACGAAATGCATACTTACACGTACACATGTACACAAAGGAACTTGGGTTAGGTCTTTCACCTTTTCTACTTCTAAGGTAGCAACTTATAGACAACAAATGGGTGTATTCCATAAAGTTGAAATTTGATGGATTTCTTGATCGGTATAAAACACAACTAGTTGGTTAAGGTTACAAACATGAATATGGAATCGATTATGATGAGACATTTACCCCTATGGAAAAAATGAAGATCATCCGTACTCTTCTTATTGTTGCCTCGGTACGTATTTGGCCAATTTTTAAGATGGATATGAAGAATGCCTTTTTTCACGGTGACCTGTATGAGACGATGTATATGGCACAACCACTTGATTCTGATGATGGTTCTGGAGATATGTTGGCTTCTCTTAGAGTAGATATGGCTTATCTTTATTTACTCACACCACTTCTCATTGCATTGTCATCCTTCTAATTTATGTGGATGACTTATTATTGATTGGTAGTAACTTTTCTGTAATTACTGAGTTATAGATGATTCTGATGATGGTTCTGGAGATATGTTGGCTTCTCTTAGAGTAGATATGGCTTATCTTTATTTACTCACACCACTTCTCATTGCATTGTCATCCTTCTGATTTATGTGGATGACTTATTATTGATTGGTAGTAACTTTTCTGTAATTATTGAGTTATAGATGATTCTATGCTCTTCATTATATATGAAGGAATTGGGCCCTTTTAGTTATTTTCTGGGTCGTGAGATCTCTCGACCTGAGTGTGGGATTCTTCTTAGCTAGCATAAGTATACCACATATCTCATTACTATTGCACAATTGACTGATCAAAAGTTTGTTTAGACTCCTATGGAGCTAAATATTCAGTATAGGTGTGACAATTGTAACCTTTGGAGTAGCCATACTTACCATCGCTTGGTGAGCATTTGGTGTATTTGATGATGACTTGTTTCAATATTACATATGTTGTGCAGGTTGTCAGTCAATTTGTTTTTTCCCCAATGCATTTTCATGTAACTGTTGTGCTTCAGATTATTTAATACCCGCGTGAGACGGTGGACCAATCTCTATTCTTCTCTTCTAGCACTCCTTTAGAGCTTTAGGCATTTTTCAATGCAGATTGGGCTAGTTGTGTGGTCACCCACCATGCTACTACTGGATATTGTGTATTTCTTAATACTTTTCTCATATACTGAAAGTGTAAGAAACAACCCACGGTCTTCAAGTCCAACATAGAGGATGAATGACATGTGATGTGTAACACCCCATTTTTCGTAACCTAAGTTTAATACTCATTTTTCAAAAATCCAGTATCAATCTTTAAAAATATCCCAAATTTCACGTATATTTTTTTATTTCTTTTCTTTTTAGAGTGAATATTGCAGCGAAAGAGAAAATGAATGAAAAGGAGAGCTAGCGATGTCCTAAAGGGGGGGCGAATAGGACAATGCAAATAATCAAAATAAATGTGAAATATGTAAAAAATACAAAAATCTCAATCACCTGAGTATTGAAACCTTGATGCTAAATGATTTGTAAGACAACCTTCACCTAAAATATTAGGTAGGATAACCTTATTTTACAAATGTCTTTAAAATCAATCTTTCAAACTAGTAAGAGAATATAAAATGATTACAACATTCACCACAAGAATGAAATAAATAACATTCACCATCAAAAGAATAAAGCATTCACCATAAGGCACAAGGATTTATAGTGGTTCAATTCTTAGAAGAATTACACCTACTTCGCTCCTAAAATTATTACCCTCATAATTTTGGCTTTCACTATAATAAGGTTTTCACAGGTTCACCTTAACAAACTAATATAGTTTCTTGTGATTTTCATAGGCTATCACAATAAAAACCCCTTTTGTAATTTTCACGATTATCACAAATAAAAAACCCCTTTTGTGATTTTGTCGAGCTATCATAAAAAAAAACCCACTGAGATTTTCACAGGCTATTACAGAAAAATTTAAAATGAAATACAGTAAAATAATTATCTTCAAATGAAGATTCAAAGACGTGGTAGAAGTTGAAGTAAAAGAACTTGTTTCGTGATTGTAAATGATAGAATGTTCGATTAAACAGAGAAAGTATAGGGTTCTATAGATTTTTAAAAATGAAAAACCTAAATGTTACTTGATTTAATTCTCTTAGATCCCAAAGAAGAGTATAGATTACTCTTTTAGAATAAGATTAGAAACGATCTTTAGATAGGGAATTGAATAAGTTAAAATTAAATTATAAATACCACACAATTAGCTTGCCGAGGACTTGAGCTTCTTTCTCTCTTACAGAAGGATTAGAGTGAATTTTTATTGTAAATTAGAATGAGAGAATCTCTATTTATAGCCAAAGAAGTTGGAAATTCGTTCAGCCTAAGATTTGCTTTGGCTAGCCAAATTCCATCGGATTCGTTCCAATTGTTATCGAATCGCACGGGATAAGATCTATTCAAAATTTGGCTAGCCAAATTCCTGCATAAATTAAAAGTTTTCATTGCTAGAATTTGACCCGAACTCACTTGGGCTAGCTGAATTTCAAGCTTAGGCTAGCCAAACTGAAACTTATGTTGGCTGAATTTTTAATAAAATTTGTTATTTTTCTTGGGCTTGAAGTTAGGTTAGCTGAGGAAGTTAGGCTGGCCGAATTTTAGAGCAAAAACACTGTTAAAACCCAAGTGTTGCTCTTGAGCTGATCATAAGTTGATCTTGAGCTGATCATAAGCCGATCTTGAGCACATCTTCAGGTATGTAGAGTAGTTGTGTGTAACACCCCATACTTTTCAGTACACAGGTGTTACCAGGGAAGTTTAAATCTGTTTACACGTGTGTAGAAACACATATGGTCATCCATGCACATCGACACCTAAAAATCCTCGATTTATTCACCTCAACCATCTTGTATAACATTCATTCGTATATCAAGACATCTATTCAATTAATTTTTAAAATAGTCCAGAGACGTCTATTTTAGGATGTCAATCACTTTGATAGAAGAATCAAACCATCTAGTAATACTTAATATGTATATATATATATATATATATATATATATATATATATATATATATATATATATAATTTGTTATATTATAAATTTTACACAAACATAAATTAAAAGAATTATGGATGTACTTGATAATTTACTTATCATATAAATAAGGTTCGAAAATGTGTTGTAATAGAGTGATATGTATATAACTAACGTAAATAAAATATTATGAAAATAATATTATAATGAGTGATAATTTTACAATGTATAATTGAATTATAAATACTGATGTAGTACTAAATATTTTCTATAAATATGTGTACAAAATTTATTATATATTTTAATAAGATTTTATATTATTTAACAATATTATGGAATACAAACATGATTTTAATTAAAGGTTTATTGTACAGTCTTAAATTCATTCATATGTATAATATAATATTATATATTGTGAATTATATACTAATAAACATGTGATCAATAACATGTATATAGTAGTACATAAATATTAAAATTATGTTTATGTATGTGTATGAGATCTTAATCATCATAATTATAGGTAATATACAATAGTAATAAAACTTATATTAATATTAGTATTGATTAGTAATATATGATGAGAACCTTACAAATGGCCGATTAGGTCCTTTTAACCGTTGATGTTCAATCTCGGGATGATCCAACCGTTAGATTAATGGAAAGTCATCATCAGAGCTAGGAATCAACTCGTATGGCCCACCTGAACCTTGGACCAGTCTGATCACTGTCCCAATGTCTCAAATGAGACCCCCAGAGAGAATGGACGGTGTGGATTTCATAAAATCCATCTGTGGACCTCTCACATTTGATTGCACATGTACACGGTGCAGGGGCTCTAGCTGTGCACTGAACCAAAGGGGTTGGTCAAATCGGCTTGACCCACCAGTTCCAACGAAGAAAACTTCTTCCTTCCTTTTTGCTTTGCGCCAGCAGCTGTTTAAAATGGATTTTCTGCGTTTAAGCGATCAATGGCCCACCTCCATCACCCTGACGGGTGATCTGAACCGTCCATCGCGTCCACAGCGCGGCCAGAACCTCACCTTATCCATACATGGAAACTCGCATATGTGCTCACGAGGATGGGTGCAAGTGGGAAAGCGTGCAAGCCTATTTGTGCTTCTAGCCGCCCCAAGATCAACCTGTTGTGAATAATGTGGGCCACTTAAATCCAATCTAGACCGTCTAAATAATTCAAATTATGGGCCTGACCAAAACCCCATCGGTCTCATGATTTTTCTCATACGTTTGGGCACTCAAACCGAGCCTAAACAGAGCTGCTTATGGCATTTCTAGAAACAGAAACCACATCTGGAAAGGACTCTTTCCTCCCCACGATCTGCGTGAACACCCTTCTCTAAACCTCAGTCGTGCATTTAGAGCAATCTCAGCCATCCAATAGCTCTCCACATGGGAGAGGATTTACGCCCACAAAAAATCGAAACCATGGCCGGTTTCGGCCTTACAAGCTGAATCTTGAAACCACTTCAATCCAGTGGAATCCGGGCCAATCATCCTTCAATCAACGAACTAGAAGAGTCAAGGTTTCCAAGTGAAGGAAGCATAAATGCCTCTTTCTCATCCATTGCAAAGAAATCTATAAAAAATGGCCGCCACCTTCTTCATCTAAACCCACCACCCAAACGCTCCTAACTCTTCGAAAGAGCTTACCCATAAGCTCCCTAGGGTTCATGTGAACCACCCCATGCTGTTGGATTAAAGGAAGAAACAGTGGGTGGGAGTCTTCCATGGAGGCCTGTGAAAAGGCAGAGCTATTAAGTCCTAGAGGGGGGGTGAATAGGACTATGCCAAATTTAAAAAATTAACAACGAAATTTAAACAATTAAATAAAGATAACACTTAAACAGACCACAATGCGGAAATGTAAAACAACATCAAAAATCTAGTATTGAGAGGTTGATACAAACTTGGTTCTAAGGATAACCTGACACCAAAAACCAATGGTTTATGGCAGGACAACCTTACTAGAATGTGGGTGAGTATCAAAAACTCAAACTGAAGAGGATATGAAAGAAATGAATAGTAAAGGAAATAACTAAGCTATTACAACACTCACCACACAATGTTGAAATGTAAAGATTACAACATTCACATCCACAAATACATCCCACAATCTTAAATCATAAAAGATAAAGAAAATAAACCACAAATCCACCAAACACAAAGAATTATAGTGGTTCACTTGTGCGTAAACCAACTGTTAAATAACAGCCACATAACTACTCCACTCCTAAGATCCTCACACAGTGAATATTAGCGTTCACTATGAAAATAGGTTTTTCAAGTTTCACCTAAAACCCTCACAATTGTGTCTTTCAAGTAGGCTTACACAATTCAAAAACCCCACACTCTGAGTTTTCTAGATCACCTTAGACAAACCAAAATAAAGAAATTTTTCTGGCACAATCTTTATGACACCAGAATAAAGAATTTACAAAGCTGTAAAATATCTGGATATTCTCCTTTTGATGCAACCCAGAAGAACTAATTCGGAGTAGAAGTTCAGCATAGAAGTTCATTGTCCTCACTCACTTATGAAATGGTTCTAGGTTCTAGATTGATTTTAAATTAAATCACCTTGGGCTAGCTTGATTTGATTTTAATTCCATGAAATGGGAATACTTTAATTCCTCTTTCAAATAAAATTGGAATGCAGAATACAAAATCAAATACAAAGAAAGTTAATTAAAAAGAATATATAATGAACACTAAATAACTTAAGAATATCACTAACTTATCTCTTAGAGTGGCATATTGATTTAGCTCGAATTGAATATCAAACTCTGAAATTTGTGCTCTATTTAGTTACAGAAATCGCACTCTCAATTGGTCCTGTGGTTGTCACGACTAGTCGTAGGACCAACAAACTTTTGAAAGTTTGGGCGCGATAAGATAAGACAGTTCCACGACTGGTCGTAGGGTTTGCGGGTCTGCTCGACTGGTCAAGTGGCCTCTACGACTGGTCGAGTCCTTTCCACACTGGTCTTGTGGAACCCAATTTAGTTGTTGGACTTTGAGTCGAGCCTGCGGGACTGGTTGAGCACAGGTCGAGCACTGTTCATACAACCAGTCGAGCAGTCTCCAAGACTGGTCGATGCTTTAACAAAAATTCTCAAAAATTAGTAACAAACTTAGGACTGGTCGAGAAATTCTTGGACTGGTCAAGCTAGTGCTAGGACTAGTCGAACATAGTCCAAGACTAGTCGAGAAACAGTCTATGCACTTATAAAGTGACTCAATTTAAATTATGTATTCAAAATGACCTACCCTATGGTCAATCTAAGGTCATTCATACCTAATACATAATGTATGAACATTGAAACTTCTTTTCCTTCGGATGCTTGATGATCTTTAAAGTCCATAAAGCTTAAGATCTTGACATATATAGAAGCTTGAACTTAAGACCTTTTGAAGCTTGAATTTGACTAGCATTGAAGCTTGAGCTTGAGGTTCAAAGTATAGGAACTTTTTTTTGACTTGAAGCTTGAACTATGAATCTTAAAACATTGAATTCACACTTAATGTTGTACTCGAACATAAACTTGTAATCTTACTTTTGAAGTTCTTAAAGTAAGGACCATTGTTCTTGCATTATCTTGAATATATCGATGCGTTGGACAAGACACAGATTCCACAATGTTTTGGCACTACAAATTTGACAATTATAGGAGTTAGAGACCATAGCACTTACAATCTCCCCTTTTGTTAAATATGTGACAAAATACACTTCATAATAACATAAGCATTATACGCACAAAGAATCATGCACCAGTTATCAAAAGAAACTAGTGACAATCTGGTTAAAGAATCATGCACCAGTTATAAATACATCAAAACAAATCGAATCAATTTGCATCAATTCCACCAACAATACTCCCCCTTACCACAAAAAAATTAGATAGTTACCTCAACCTATCCACAATCCACCTTATATAACACAAGCATGACAAATTTCTCCCCCTTTTTATCACAATATGACAAAGAAAGGAACCAATAAATAGAAGTGAAAGTAAATATATAAGAAAGAATAAGAAGAATGGTGAGGAATAACGGAGCAAGATAACAATATAATAAATCCATAAGCAAGTCATGATCAAGCATAACCAACCAAATTAAACCAAGTACAACCAAGTTAAACCAAGTTAAATCAAGTACAACCTCAAAAGAAATCCAAGTATCATTAAAGTTGTTACAAACCAAGATAAGCAAAGACTAGTCAGAACCCAATGAAGGAGAAGGTATGGAAGATCAAGTTTATGAAGTCCCTTATTAAGGCGCTTAAGATACTTGCACATATATTTGAATTGTAAATCATGGGACACATTCATATTCTCTACTTTCTCCTCAAGAGAGCGCAACCACGCATCATAGTCAGATGGCTGATAATCAGGATCATCAGCTGAATCGGATTCAATCTCATCAAAAATATCATCCATGTTAATGTCATCTAGAGGTAAATCACCTTCTTCTTCATTCACTACAGCAGCTCCTCCAACACCCATATTGACTTGGCTTGTGGCCAACCTCAGATTCATTTTGTTTATATTAGAGTTGTTGAAGATTAGGTGTTGAATGGGAGCCTCTCCAATAGGCATAGCCACTAACATATGGGTGGCCAACACAGTCATAAGATAAATGAAAGGGATATCATTGTGTCTAGGATGAAGATGGAATTAAATGATGCAATGACGGATTAAAGAAGGAAGACATACATTGGTTCTAGAAACAATGGCATGAAGAATTTGAACCATGAACGTAGTGAGTTCGGTTTCTTTACCAGAACGGGGATAAACATTAGAAATAAATATCTTGTGAAGGAATCTGTATCTAGGTAACAAATACTTTGAAGCAAGCGCATTTTCATTAGTACTCCATTGCGCATCTATATTGCATAATCTATAGTAAGCATTCATTTTTAAGATTAAGATGGTTTAGCTACTAGAGTGCTACTGGAAATACCTTCATCATCGACAGGCATGTCCATTAGACCAGAGATCATATGTCGTTCTACTTCAAATGGACCTTCTCTAGTTGTAATAATAAATGTAAGATTTACAGTAAAAAAAATCAGAGATACATGCATACATGGCTTACGCAATGGACCGGTATGCCAGCCTACTCCAATGTAGAATGTTATCCCATCTTACAGATCGGAGAAGAGGAAGAATTTCAAACAACTACCATTGGTTGACTTTCGATCATCAATGTTACCAGCCCAATCAACATCCGTGTAACCAGCTAATTGAACACTAGTATCATGTGGATACCAAAGACCCAGATTTGCTGAACTTGTGACATATCGCATAATTTGCTTAACAACAGTTAAATGTGACTCTTTAGGGTCAGATTGATGTCTAGCATAAATTCCTACACTAAATGCAATAAAAGGTCTACTTGCAGTAAAATAAACTTCCAATCATACTGCGATATAGTTTAGGATCCACACTCTTACCTGTAGAGTCTTTTGAGAGTTTCAAAGTAGTACTCATATGAGTATCAAAAATTTTCCCATTCTCAAATCTAAACTTTTTAATTAAGTTCAGAGCATATTTGGCTTGAGAAATAAAGAAATCATCAGGTTGTTGTTTAACTTGCAGCCCTAGGAAATAATTCAATTCCCTAACCATGCTCATTTCGAACTTAGATTTCATAAGATCTACAAACTCAACAGTCATGTTTGCACAGATAGATTCATAAATTATATCATCAACATAAATTTACACTATTAAAATATGATCACTATGTTTCTTAACAAATAGAGTCTTATCAACACTTTCCGTTAGAAAATTATGACTTAATAGAAACTTAATCAACTTTTCATACCATGCCCTGGGAGCTTTTTTTAAACCATAGAGAGCCTTTTTTTAGGCAATAGACTTGATCAACGTTCTTAGGATCTTCAAAATCCATTAGTTGTTCAACATACACTTCTTCATGCAAATCGTCATTCAAAAAAACTCTTTATATCCATTTGGTATATTTTGAACTTTCTAAAGCATGCAATGGATATAAATAGTCTGATTGATTCAAGCCGAGCTACTGAGGCAAAGGTCTCATCATAATCGATGTCTTCAATTTACGTGTACCCTTGTACAACCAGCATAGCCTTGTTTCTAATGATCTTACCAAGTTCATCAGACTTATTTTTGAAAATCCATTTAGTTTCAATAATGTGTTTATCTTTAGGTCTTGGAACTAAGTACCAAAAATCATTTCTAATAAATTGATTAAGCTCTTCTTGCATCGCAACTATCTAATTTTCGTCAGTAAGAGATTCTTTTACATTAGCCGATTCTATTTGAGATGTAAAGCACACATATTTACACATATTTTCTAGTTGTTTACCAGTGCGCACACCTGTGAGAGGGTTTTCAAGACTCTGATTAGTAGGGTGATCTTTAACAGTCCTTAGTTCAGAGTTATTTTAACTTGATGAAGTATCTGATTTATCAATTAGAAGTACTTCATCATTTTCTGAACTTGAGACAAGTGTATTCAAGTGATCGTCAATAACCACATTAATAGACTCTTAAATAACACCGGACCTCTTATTAAGAACCCGATATGCTCGACTATTCAGTGCATACCTTAAAAATATTCCTTCATCACTTTTGGTGTCAAATTTAGCCAGATTTTCTCGGTCATGTAAAATGTAGCACTTGCTGTTGAAAATCACATTTCATAAGCCATTTTACTATTTGATTTTCTAGTATAAACGTCCTTAATTATATAACATGCAGTATTTACGGCTTCGGCCCATAAATTTTTAGGAAGGTTCATACTATTTAACATTACATTTGTCATTTCTTAAAACACTTTATTTTTTCTTTCTAGTATACCATTTTGTTGTGGTGTTTTGGGCGTAGAGAATTCATGTGATATTTTCTGATCATTGTAAAAAATTTTAAAAACACTATTATCAAATTCTCATCCATGATCACTATGGATCTTACAGACTTGAGATTCTTTTTCAGTTTGGATACGTCTAAGTATCCTTTTTACTTCATCGAGAGTTTCTGATTTGTCTCTTAATAAGACTACCCAAGTATATCTGGTAAAGTCATTAATAATTACTAGAATGTACTTCTTGCCACCTCGACTCTGCATTCTAGTTTTTCCAATAAGATCCATATGAAGGAGTTCGAGCAGATTAAATGTGACATTGGAGTCCACTTTTTGTGAGAACTCCTAGTTTGCTTGCCAATCTGGCATTCACCATATATTTTATCTATTTTTTGTATTTTGGGTAAGCCTCTTACTAACTCTCTTTTGCTCAATCTCTATAAATTATGCTAGTGTACATGTCCAAGGTGTTTATGCCATAACTCGGTCTCATCGGTATGGACCATGTAACACGATAATTTAAATGAGCGTGAATCACTTACTATGTAGCAGTTTTCAGAAGTTCTACGACAAGTTAATATTATAGAACCATTTTTATTTAAAATTTCACACCCTAGGTTAGTAAATTTTATGCTATGATTATTATCACATATTTGAGAAATGCTTAATAAGTTTTTTTTTACCCTTCTACATATAAAACATTCTCAAATAAAGTAAGGTTAAAGAGTTGAACCATACCTTGGCCAACAATCCTGTAGTTGCTACCATCACCAAATGTGACTGAACCATCAGTCATGTCTTTAAGATTAGTGAACAGACCTTTGTTGTCTGTCATGTGTCTGGAGCAACCACTGTCTAGGTACCACTTTGAATGGCTTGAAACTTTGAAAGTGGTGTGGGCAACCAAGCAAGTAACCTTAGGGACCCATTTCATTACAGTCTTGGGTTTAGGAGTATAGTTGGCCTTCTTATGTTTATAGTTGTTATAAGACCCACTTATTGAGTTAGAATTTAACAGCTCCTTAAGTAAATCAACAATTTTCTCAGCTAAAAGATTATGATTTTAATTTTTATAGTTGATATGGTTGCTTTTAGGTTTTAAGGTTTGAAAAGTTTTAGCATTTTTAAAATGATTTTGATTTAAGCTTTTCTCTTTTGAGTTTGAAGACTCTCCTTTCACAAACTTATGAGGATTATTCTTATGTTTTAGAGGAATACTTTTGTCGTAGCCCAATCCAGATCAGTCGCCACATTTTCTGGATTTGGATAATAGTTTTTCTAACTTAGGATCACCTTGGGCATACTTCCATGTGTCCTTTAAACTCAAAAGTAAAGAGACTTCAAGTTTTAGTTTTTCGTTTTCAGATTTTAAGTTTTCAACTTAGGAGGTTTTGAAATCTAAGTCGCACTTAGTTTTTTCAAAATAGTCTGAAATATGAGATTTTTCTAAAACAAGAAAATAAAAATTTTCTTTAAGTTTTGAAAATTTTTCTTTTTGAAGTTTTAGTTTTACAGCAATTTTACAACTTTCCTTGTATAGGGAATTATACGTATCTTGAAGATCTTCTTCAATTTCATGATCATTATTCAGATTTTCTTTACTAGTTGAATCATCATGATCTGAAAAAGTGAACTTGGCTAGAGTCATAATGGCTTTGACTTCATTACCCAAATGGGTTTCAGAATCTTCTAATTCAAAAGAGGCTTCAGAGCCTGAAGATTCATCCCAGGTAACCAACATACCTTTCTTTTTAGGTTTGTCCTTTTTAGGACACTTGTTCGCTAAATGCCCATATTCATGACAGTTGTAACATTGATTATCTTTTAAAGATTTTTAAGTTTTGGTTTTAGATCTTTTCTTTTCATTAGGTTTTTGAAAGCCTACCCTCTTTTTACTTTTGAAAATCTTATAAAAGTTTTTAACTAAAAGGGCCATATCATCTTCAGATTTTCTAAATCAGAATTACTATTTTCTTAAGAAATATATTTAAAAGATTTAAGAGTGATAAATTTACCTTTAGGAGCTTTAAAAGTTGACTCCTAGGTTTGTAAGGAACCAACTAATTCTTCTACCCTCATATTATCCGTATTACGAAGTTCTTAGATCGCGATTACCTTTAAATTGAACCGTTTAGGGAGTGAGCGTAGTATCTTTGCATATACTTTACTTTCTGAAATTTTATCCCCGATACCCCACATAAAGTTCACAATGTCATTCAATCTTATATAAAAGTCTATGAAGGTTTCATTTTCTTCCATACGTATTTTCTCAAATTTGTTTGTGAGGATTTGGACTTTAGATTTCTTGACGATTGTTGTTCCCTCATGTGTCATTTCTAAAATATCCCATGCTTGCTTTATAGTATCACAGGATATAATTCTTTTGAATTCATTTAGTGATAGTGCGCAAGTTATGGCATTTAAAGCCTTTACATTTGCACTACTCTCATTTTTCTGAAGAGTGGTCCAAGAAAAATTAGGTGTGACTTTTATAGATTTGGATCCATTGATATCAGTTACTTCAGTGGTAGGAGGGGTCCATTCAGTCACTGTGGCTTGCCACACACTCTCATCCATGGATTTTAAGAAAATACTCATTTTGGCATTCCAATAAGCATAGTTGGAGTATTAAATGGTGGAGGCCTAGTGACTGAAAGACTTAAAATTTGACATCTCAAATAGCTCAGATCGATTAACTCAGGAAATGAATTCAGAAAGAATAATTAAAAGCAAGTTATTAGGCTCTGATACCGCTTGAAAAGGCTGAGCTATTAAGTCCTAAAGGGGGGGGGGGGGGTGAATAGGATTGCTAAATTAAAAAAATTAACAGTGGAATTTAAATAATTAAATAAAGATAGCACTTAAACAAACTATAATACGAAAATGTAAAATAACCTCAAAAATTTAGTATTGAGAGGTTGTACAAACTTGGTTCTAAGGACAACCTGACACCAAAAACCAATGGTTTATGGCAGGACAACCTTACTAGAACGTGGGTGAGTATCAAAAACTCAAACTAAAGAGGATATGAAAGAAATGAATAGCAAAGGAAATAACTAAGCTATTACAACATCCACCACACAATGTTAAAATGTAAAGAATACAACATTCACATCCACAAATACATTCCACAATTTTAAATCACAGAAGATAAAGAAAATAAACCATAAATCCACCAAATACAAAGAATTATAGTGGTTCACTTGCGTGTACACCAACTGTTAAATAACAGCCACATAACTACTTCACTCGTAATATTCTCAAATAGTGGATATTAGCGTTCATAATAAAAATAGGTTTTTCAAGGTTTACCTAAAACCTTCACAATTGTGTCTTTCAAGTGGGCTTACACAATTCAAAAACCCCACACTGAGTTTTCTGGATCACCTCAGACAAACCAAAACAAAGAGATTTTTCTAGCACAATCTCTATGAAACCAAAATAAAGAATTTACAAAGCTGTAAAATACCTAGATATTCTCCTTTTAATGCAGCCCGGAAGAACCAAATCGGAGTAGAAGTTCAACGTAGAAGTTCAATGTCGACACTCACTTATGAAATGGTTCTAGGTTTTAAATTGATTTTAAATTTAATCCCTTCGGCTAGCTTGATTTGATTTTGATTCCACGAAATGAGAATACTTCAATTCCTCTTTCAAATAAAATTAGAATACAAAATACAAAATCAAATACAAAGAAAGCTAATTAAAGAGAATATATAACGAGCACTAAATAACATAAGAATATCACTAACTTATCTCTCAGAGTGGCGTATTGATTTAGCTTGAATTGAATATCAAACTCTGAAAATCGTGCTCTATTTAGTTGTAGAAATTGCACTCTTGACTGGTCCTGTGGTCGTCTCGACTGGTTGTAGGACCAACAAACTTTTAAAAGTTTGGGCGCGATAAGATAAGACAGTTCCACGACTGTTCATAGGGTTTGCTTAATCGATCGAGTGGCCTCCACGATGGGTCAAGTCCTGTCTACTATTGGTCGTGTGGATCCCAATTTAGTTGCTGGACTTTGGGTCAAGCCTGCAAGACTAGTCGAGCAGTGTTCATACGACCAGTCAAGCAGTCTCCAGGACTAGTCAAGGCTTTAATAAAAAAATTTAAAAATTAGTAACAAACTTAGGACTAGTCAAGGAATTCTTGGATTGGTCAAGCCAGTGCTAGGACTAGTCGAACATAGTTCAAGACTAGTCGAGAAACAGTCTATGCACTTATAAAGTGACTCAATTTAAATTATGTATCCAAAATGACCTACCCTATAGTCAATCTAGGGTCATTCATACCTTATACATAACCTATGAACATTGAGACTTCTTTTCCTTCAGGTGCTAAATGATCTTTGAAGTCCACAAAGCTTGAGATCTTGACATATATAGAAGCTTGAACTTGAGACCTTTTGAAGCTTGAATTTGACTAGTATTAAAGCTTGAGTTTGAGGCTCAAAGTATAAGAACTTTGTCTTTACTTGAAGCTTGAACTATGAATCTTGAAACATTGAATTCACACTTAATGTTGTACTTAAACATGAACTTGTAATCTTGCTTTTGAAGTTCTTGAAGTAAGGACCATTGTTCTTACATTGTCTTGAGTATATTGATGCACTGGACAAGACATAGATTCCACGATGTTTTGGCACTACAAAATTTGACAATTATAGGAGCTAGAGACCATAACACTTATAGCCTGTTGTCTTCCCTGCCACTCTAAACCAAGCCAGACTCAGTTCAAGCATGTTTCCTTTGAGCCGGATCATCTGGTGGTGCTGTGGGACCTTTGGCAAGAGGAAAGGTGCGATGAGGGGAAAGGAAGAGAAAAGGAGGGAGTATGGGTGTGTGCAACAGCAACCCGGCACGACCAAGTTGCTCGCGTGACTTGCTCGACTCACTGGGCCAAGTCGTACTGGCCTGGTTGGGCCCCAGTTCATCCCAGGGAAGCAGGAGAAGAGAAAGGAGGAGAAAGAGGAGAAGAAAGAGATGAGAAGAGATAGGGGAAGAGAGAGTTTGAGTGCAGTAGCAATGCCGCAGCTTATGTGGTCGTGGCGTGACTCGACTGAGTCGCTGAGAGCGGCGAGTTGGGTTTAGGGTCAGACCCTGTGCATTTGGAAAAGAAAGAAAGGAAGAGGAAGCAAATGAAAGAAAAATAGTGAGGAAGAGAGTAGAGAAGGAAAGAAGAAATGGGAGAGGAGGGTTGCATTGAACTCAACTCGGTTTAGTCGAGTTGACTCAGCCACCATACACTGTCATCCCCATCTCTCTCTCTCTCTCTCTCTCTCTCTCTCTCTCTCTCTCTCTCTCTCTCTCTCTCTCTCTTTCTCTCTCTGTCTAATCTATGTCTAGGGCTGCTGGATGCCCCCATGTCTAAGCGAAAGGAGAGTCAACTCGGTCGGCTCTAACCAGGTCGACCCATCGAGTCAAATCACCGAGTCGACATATGTAAGTCAACCTTTACCTAGTGTAGACTGTTTTTAATTATCTTTGACATTACCATAGTTATTGCAACTACTAAACATGATTAACCACTAGTAGGTTTCTCATAATGGTATTAGTTATTATAAATAAAACTACAATTATTAGACCTATACACGAGTCGAGCCGAGCCGAGTATTGCCTAGCTCATGCTCGGCTCGCACTCCCCAAGTCCTACTCGTACTCGGCTCTGCTCGGGCATCGAGCATGGATTCCTTGCTCGTGTTTTACTCGTCTGAGTACGAGCCGAGTCGAGTCCGAGTTTTCAAGTCCGAGTCCAAATTTGAGCCCAAATTGAGCAGAGTTTTCGAGCAATAAACTTAACATATATTAACAATTTTAACATATATTAGCTATGTTAACATATATTAGCTATATTAACATATATTAACAATTTCTAATATATATTAGCAATATATGATATCAATTTCTAAAATATATTAACAATTTATACAAAAAACTAATAATAATAAATCAACACCACATAGTACGAGTTGAGTACCGAGCCAAGTACGAGTCGACCACACAAGTCGAGTATCGAGTCGAGTATTGCCTAGCTCTTACTCATAATCAAAACGAGTATCAAACTCATGCTCGTGCTTGGTTCAAACTCATGCCGAGTCGAGTCGGGTCAAGTAATTCTGAGTCGAGTCGATCGAGTAACCGAGCTTACTCTGCTCGTGTACAGCACTAATTAGACATTTGAATTATACTCACCATATTATCGTTAATAGTAGGAGTGTATTGATTTCTACCATCAGAATGATTATTATTACCATGATGAGTTAATATTAATTATACCATTAATGTTAATACTTATGTTATAGTTATTAAATTAACTTGGTAGCTAATTTTACATCAACTAGCATTCAAATCCTAAAATCTAACCTAGACCTAAACTTTAGGTTAAAATCCTAGACCTAAGTGGTCTAAACTCTAGGTCAATACACTAAACATAAGTAATATATTAGGTTTGAATCTAATTGTAGGATTTCATAATTCATGACAGGTCATAGTATCTATTATCATGATTAAATTCATTATTTATAGTTATGATCATTATCATTAGGGAATATTATCATTTTCCTTACAAGATTAGTGTAATTCTTGTAATATGATGATTATCATTAGTCGTTATGTTTTTATTATTAGTAAATATTCTATTTTTTAATTCCTCTACTATTTAATAGATTTATAGTCATTATAGGAATATTAGATAATTTCGGTATATTTAAATAGGAACTTAGGAGCCATCATTAATAATAGATTAGTACTCCTATTATGAATATTATTCAATCCATTATACAATAATAATAATAATAATACTAATCTAGGATTCAATCCTAGAATATAAAACTTATCACTAAACCCCAGGATGAAACCCTAAGTTCTACATCAAAACCCTAAAAACGAGCAATCCAAACCCTAAGTTGTAATTAATCTTGACCACAAGTACTTTATAGAAACTTGATCTCATGTACAACTTCACCATTCATGGTAGGATTCGATTCTAAGGGTACACGCGCTTCCTAGCAACAACAGTTGGCGGTTCAAGTATAAGGTGATGATTCCTTCCCCTTGAGCTTTCCATTTTCCCATTTGCTTAAGTTATAGTTTTATTTTAATTTGTAAATGATATCTCCATTCTATAACCACATGTGTTAATCGTTGAAATTGAGTTGCTACATCATATGCTTAATGTTTATCCTGTATATTTAATTCATGCTATTGGATTACTTATGGATTGCTTCTCGGATTTAAACTGGTACATTAGTGGGAAATCCCCACTTATAAATGTACACCCATACTTGGGATGTAACTCGATTGATGGTGATTGCAATGGACCTACGATCTAGCGGTTATTGAGTGGTGGTCTAGAGGGATCATTGATGTGGGCTTACCATTCAGGGTTGTTGTGTCTAAGTGGTTTTCAAGGATGATCTTTTATCGTATGGTTTTGATACTCGCCCTATGTGGCTCATTTTGATACTCGCCCTATGTGGCTCGTTTTGATATCGCCCTATGTGGCTTGTTTTGATATCTCCCTATGTGGGTTCGATGTTTTATATTGTGCAACTATGTGATGGTAAGCCCTGTATACTGTAATATGATTGGCCACTAGTCGACAGGTTTCTATAATGGTAGCCTCATGAGTCGGGGATGGTAGTTTGAGACCTATGCTTGAGCTGTCGGCTTATGGTGGTGACAAGCCCCCACAGTGACCTTTGAGCTTATTTAAATTGGCTGGTTGTAATTGGACTAATAACGGGTTGGCTAATCATGCATACATGACATAGACTAGCATCTATTGCTATCGTACGTGATGTACGTATTTTCCTGACTAGATATTTTTCCAGGGACAAAGACCAACATCTATTGCTATTATACGTGATGTACGTATTTGCTTAACTGGATATTTTTCCTGAGGCACAGACTAACTGGATGCTTTTCTCGGGATAATGATTGTATGGGTGACGAGCCCACTGTCTGTAAGGATGAGCATCCCTGGGGCAATGACTGCATTCACTCATTCATGCATCTAATAAGACTTACATCATGTATTGTTTTATATATTTTGCTTTATAACTATGCTTACCTAATGCGGCGGTGTGTAATCTTGAGGAGAGTTTACATTGAATTGGCCACTCATTCATCAAATATATAACCGTACAGGTAGCACAGATGGCTTAAGTGATTTTCAGGTTCAAACTGATGAGGAGCCAGGTACAAGTGTTAGGGTGCACGACCGTATTGCTAAGAGGAGCTACGCGGTCTTGCAGCTTATGTTTACATTCTTCTGTTATTTTTCATGTATTAACTTATGTAAATTCTTGTATTTGTTATATCGAGACATTGGTTTGTATAAATCATTATGGGCAACCTCTTGTACATTCTAAACGTAAATGAAAATTTTCATTATGTATGATTTGTTCATTCTACGTTCATCTGTTTAATGAGATAGTTGAAAAAAATATATACTCGAATCTGACCATCATTTAAGGTTAATACTTGGGTTTTGGGAAATGAGTCATATACTCGGGTCCTGAAAACACGGGGCTTTATATTGTGATTTGACCTTGAAGAGTTTTTGTCTTACAAAATTTGACAATCTATGTGTGCTAAACATAAAAGCACTTACAACAAATCAAGTATAACATACACATTTAAAATATACAAGCGACTGTCCATAAAGCTTATACAAATCTTTGTCTCAATATTAACAAATACAGGAAAGAAACAATTTAACACATGAAACAGATAAAAATGCAGCTAGACTTGAGCTGTAAGATCATGTAGCTTCCCTTGCATAGGTATAACCATACATCCCTGATAATTGTACCATGCTCCTCATCAATCTAAACATGAGTATGATTTAGACCATTTACACTACGTGTACGATTATATATTCAAAGAATGAGTGGCTAGCTCAGTTTGAATTCTCCTCAAAATTACACACTACCACATTATTTAAGTATACTTTAAACAATTAGAAATAATAGACAGCATATAAAAGATTCGAGAAGTCTTGTTTAAATGTATGAATGCATGCACATGCTTACAGAACTAGGGATGCCCATCCAGCTGGTAAAAATGTCGTCTAAAGAGAATTAGTCACCCGAAAAAGTACTCAAAGGTAAGCTCAAGGAGAACTAGCCACCCGGAAAAGACCATGCAACACCTGAAAAAGATCATGCAACAAAGACACCCAAGGTGAACTAGCCTCCTAAAAAAGTACTTTAAGATATGCCTAAGGAGAATTAGGCACCTAAAAATGTCCATGTAACAAGGATAACACATAATAGTTAACTTAGGATTACCCAGTAAAATACTCTATGGTACAGCCTATAGTGACCCAAAAAATCCTGTCTTACATCGACTAACTAGTAAAGTTTGCATCCCATGAAATGCATGATTAGCCCAACCATTATTATTCCAATTTCAAACAACCATTTCAAGAAAGCTCAAAAGTCACTATTGGTGGCTTGTCACCCAATATAGGCCGACAACTCGAGCATAGTATCCCATACTACCATCCCGGACTCATAAGACTCCTACACTAGGGTGTTTAATGATAACCTCCTCAACTAGTAACCAATTATAGTTCAACAAGTAGAACTTACCATTGCAGGATTATATGAAAATAATCCATCAAAGATACATAGGGAAAATATTTCCTCAAAGCCACAAAGAAAAAATATTCAATCAAAACCACATAGGGTAGATAGTCAATCAAAACCACATAGGAAAAGTAGTCCATTTAAGGCGCAATAAAAAAGATTATCCCCTAAAGCCACGTAGCCATAAAAGATCCACAAGATGGTAAGTTCATGACGAAATATCATTTAATCCAATAAGCAAAATGACACTAGTTCGAGGGTCCATTGTAATAACAATCAATAAAATTAAATCCCAAATCTGAATAAATATATATATATATATATTTATATTTATATTTATATTTATATTTATATTTATATAAGTGGTGTTTCCTACTAATTAATGTAGCAATTTAAGTTTTACATACAATCCATAAGTATGAGATGGTATTCAAGAGCAACATGTAGTGTTTATACCAGATAAATGTTGAGCATGTGATTTAAGGATCAATTCTAATAACTAACAAAACTCAGGTAATCATGAAATAAAATTATCAATTATCAATCAATATTAAAAGAAAACAATCACTTAAACTAACATGAAAGAGAAGAGCCTAAAGGGAAAGGTCGTCACCTTCCGAGTCGAATCACCTACCAGTGTTATTATGGGATGCGTGTAGCCTAGATTTGAATTCTGATGTAGAGCGGGTCATGGACACTTGACCATCAGAACCTTAAAGCAGGCATATCTTGCAAACCGGAATGAGTTACTCGATGTACCATATATGATTTTGGGGTAGGACGAGATACTTTACCATCTTGGGTTACTCACGCCAAATTTGTGAGATTCCATCATATTGATGGCCAAATTCCATGTTTAATTCTATTTTTATTATAAATAGTAAGTTTCAGTTTGATTATAACTCTTCACCGTTGGGCATTAAGAGTTGCACCCAACACGAAAAGTGTTTAGAAAAATTAGGAGAATAATGTGGTTAAGCCACATAGGACACTTACTATAAATACAAATTTACTATTTATAGTAAGTTATGAATTTTAAGGAGTTTTAGTTATAGTTTAATTCCTAGACTTCTTCCAAGTTTTAGTATTCCTATTTAAAGGAATGTAGACTCATGAATTAATCAATTAACAAGTTTCTTTCATATATCTTAAAATGATTTCTATTTCTTTTCCTCATGGATTTGAGAAGTCTTAGTGAGGAGTCCAGAGAAGCTCTGTGGATTTGGAGTAGTTATCCTTGAGGAAGACGGTGATCAACCACTTCACGTTTGTAAGTGCTTATACTTAAAGCACATTGTAGTTTATCGAATTTCGTATTCTTATTAGGATTGCAAGATCGACTAAAGACAAGTTATCAACTCGATCAAGCATCTAGAAAGAAGTCTTAACATCTTAAAGTAAAATCATTCATTGTTTGAAGATTAAAACACTTCGTATGTGTTAAACTTTAGGTAATACAAACCTAGTTTGACCAAAGGTTAGGTGTATTTCACACATGCATAACTATAATCATATTTCATGTTAAATACAGTCTAGTTAGGCCAGCCCGACGACTGGTTCAGCCAACCTAACTGATGGCCAACCCTACAATATTCGGTCAAAAAGACAAATCTGAAAAGATCTTTTTGCTATAGGTTCGGCCAGCTTGACCTAAGAGAACCTAACTTGGGTTCGGTCAAGTTTCCAGCAATGGAACAAAAATCAGATTTTAAGCTAATTGGGCCAGACGAACCACTTACTTGGCTAGACGAACCTGGTGTTCGGCCAGTCGAACTTGGGCTTAGGCTAGCTGAATTTTTGAAAGATATTATCTCGCGAAATCCAAGTTCCGTTGGAACTTGATCATTGGAATTTGACCAGTCGAACCGACCCTCAGGCCAATCGAACCGCAAAGATCCTTAGCTATAAATAGAGGCTCTTTCTTACTCTTTAAGACGTGAAAATTTATGAATTCATATTGTATTGGAAAGAGGGAAAGTTCAAGCCTCCTTAAGCTATTTGTGTTATAATTCTCATTCTTGTTTTAGTTAATTATATTCTCCTTCTTAAGTTAGATTAATCTGTTTTAATAGAATAATCCATACTCTACTTTGAGAAAAGGGAGAATCGAATTTGCAACAATATGAAATCATTCATTTTATTAAAAATACATTAGATCCCTTTATTGCTTTTTGGGTTGAACTTATACAAAGGCTTCATTTACATCCCGAGAAGAATATCGCTACATTCAAGTTACAGCTATGACTTTGACTCGCTAATCGAAGATAAGTATTGTCTATTCAATTATTTCAATTTGAGTTTTTCAGAGATAGCCTAGAAATCTCATTGGGTTTGTTTGTAGTGACCTTGTGAAAATTACAAAGTGGGTTTAATTGTGATAACCTATGAAAATCACAATAACCGTATCAGATTGTTAAGGTGACCTTGAAAAACCTTGAAATAGTGAAAGCCAAAATTACGAGTGTAGTAATTTGGGGAGTGGAGGAGGTTGCATTAAGGCACCGAACCACTAAAATTCTTTTGTGCATTGTGTCGATTGGTTATTGTTATTTATGTATATATTATGGTTTATTTATTCTAACAATAAGTTTGATATCTTGATTTCGAAGACGTCATGAAATAAGGTTGTCCTACCCAAATTCTTTTAGGTGAAAGGTTGTCTTACGAATTATTTGATATCAAGAATTCAATAATTTGAGTTATTGCATTTAATTGATTTATTATTCTGCATTATATCAAAATATTTGGCATTGTCCTATTCACCCCCTTCTAGAATATCTATAGCTCGTCCTTTCAAGTGGTATCAGAGCGAGGTTGATCTTTTTGGGATTAACTTCTTAAAGCTATATCCAAAGCAATTGGAATGTCAAATTTTGATAGTCTATCCATTTCCAAGCCATGTCTCTTTGATGGATCGAACTATTCCTATTGGAAAGCTAGAATAAGGATTTTTCTCAAATCTATTGATGAAAGTGTGTGGCAAGTCACTATGACCCAATGAGTCCCTCCAATATTGGAAGTATTGACTAAAGATGGAACCAAGTCCGTAAAAGTTCAAGTTTATAATCTTTGAACTCCATTTCAGAAAAGAGAAAGTAGTGTTAATGCAAAAGCACTTAATACTATTACTTGTGCTCTATCACTAGACGAATTGAAAAGAATCATCTCGTGTGATACAGCAAAACAAGCTTGGGATATTCTCGAAATGACACACGAAGGAACTAACACTGTTAAAAAGTATAAGATCCAAATCCTTACAACAAGGTTTGAAAAAATCTATATAGAAGAAAATGAGTCATTCATGGATTTTTTTACTAAACTAAATGACATTGTTAATTCCATGTGGGGTCTTGGAGAAAAAGTCCTCGAAAGCAAAGTGTGTGTAAAAATCCTATGATCGCTCCTTGACAGGTTCAATTCTAAAGTTAATGCGATACAAGAATTAAGGGATATTGACACAATGAAGGTAGAGGAATTAGTTGGATCTCTACAAACCTATGAGATGAATTTCAAAGCTCCCAAAAGTAAATCTATAGCCCTTAAATCCTCAAAATTAAAATCCAAAGACTCAGATAATGAAGAGAATGAGGATGACATGGCTATGCTGGCTAAAAAGTTCTATAGAATTTTTAAAAAGAAAAAAAAATCTAATTTTCAAAAACTGATTGACAAGAGAAAAGGAAATACTTGGAAATCTAAATCTAAAGACTCTCAGTGCTTTAACTGTTCTGAATATGGGCATATACTATAAAATGTCCTAAGAAGGATAAATCTAAAAGAAGAGGCATGATCGCCACATGGGATGAATCGTCTGAATCTGAATCCCATTCAAAAACTGACAAATAAGATCAAAAAACTGAAAATGATCTAAAGGCCTTCATGACCATAGCTAGAATTACTTCCACAAATGAAGATGAAACTTCTGATTATGAAATGCTAGGAAGTGATATTAAAAATGAAGAAGATCTTCAAATTGTCTATGATGCCTTATATAAAAAGAGTTGTAAGATTGCGGCAAAATTAAAAATTCAAAAAGATAAATTTGTTGATTTAAATTTAGAACTTGAAAAATCTGTTTTGAAGAAATATCATTTTTTTTTATTGTTTTGAGAAAACTAAACTAGAGCTCAATCTAAAAAAAATCTGAAATTTTAGATCTCAAAACTGAAAATAAAAACTTACTATGTGAAATTACTTCTCTTAAAAATTCTAAAGAGACTTGGACATATACCCAAGGTGACCTGAGACTTGAAAAGGTACTAACTGCGTCTCGTCGAAGTAACAACAAATTTGGCTTGGGATGTATTAAGAGTTGTTTAGAAAAATCTAAAAATATTGTTCCTATAATTGTTAACGGTGAATCTTCAAAATCTAAAGAAGAAACTGCGAAGGAAATAAAGAAAATTAAAAAACCTTGTTAAAAACTTTTTTATCCAAAAACTAAGCCCAACTATCAAAAGAAAAATTATAATCCTTCTCTAGCAGATAAGATAGTGGACTTAAGGAGCTTTTGAAATCCAACTCTAGATCTAACAAAGTAAGAAAGAATAAAGAAAAATCTTACTCTCAAACTAATTATGTTATTAGAGATCCTCATAAACCCAAAGCCATATTGAAATGGGTTCCAAAAAATAAATGTCTTGTCATTCACACAACTTTCAAAGCTAGTAGCCATTCAAGATGGTACCTGGACAGTGGATGCTGTAGACATATGACAAGTGATAAGGAGGCTCAATAACATTTGGAGATGGCAGCAACTAAAAAATCAGCGGAAGAGGTAATGTAAACTTCCCAATCTTCTTGTTTTTAAAGATGTTTTATATGTTGAAGGATTAAAACATAATTTTCTTAGTATATCTTAAATTTGCGATAATAATAAGTGTTAAATTTTCAGATATAGGATGTGAGATACTTAATAATCAAGGTCATATAATATTAAATGGTCGAAGAACCTCTGAAAATTGTTATATCATTGATGAATCATGTTCCTCAAATCACTCTTGTTATATGGTTCAAACAAATAAAACTGAATTATGGCATCAACGTCTTAGACATGTGAACTTTAGAGATTTATACAAACTAAGCAAGAGAGATCATCTTCGAGGCTTACCCAAGTTAAAAATGTTGAAAAAGAAAGTATGTGGTGCCTATCAAATTGGCAAACAAATCAGGAGTAGTCATAAGAATGTGAATTCCTTAACCACATCTAGACCCCTCGAATTACTCCACATGGACCTAGTTGGACCAACTCGAACAGAGAGTAGAGGAGGTAAAAAATACTTTCTAGTTGTAGTTAATGACTACACTAGATATTCATGAGTAGCCTTCTTAAGAGAAAAGTTGGATGCTTTTGACGAAGTCAAAAAGTTATTTAAACGCATCCAGAAGGAAAAAGAACACTGTCTGTGAAAAAGATAAGAAGTGATCATGGAACAAAATTTAAAAATAGCAATTTTGAGAAGTTCTGTAATGACCATGGAATATTACATGAATTTTCTGCCCCTAAAACTCCTCAAAAAAATGGTATAGAAGAAAGGAAAAATAAAGTTCTATAAGAAATGGGGACTGTTATGCTTAAAAGTAAAAAATTAGTGAAAAATCTATGGGCTAAAGTTGTTAATATTTCTTATTATATTATTAATCAAGTATATGTATATGTAAGAGCAAAAATAAATAAAATGGCTTATGAACTCTGATTCAAAAAAAAAGATTCAGTAAAATACTTTCATACTTTCGGAAGCAAATGCTTCATTCTATGATATAGGAAATATTTGGGAAAATTTAAAGCAAAAAGAGATGAAGGCATTTTTTTAAGGTATGCTCTAAATAGAAAAGCATATCATGTCTTAAATAAAAGGACTGGAGTGATACATGAATCCATAAATGTCATAATTGATGATCAAATCATCACTGTAGCTCATAATCACAATGATGAGGTTATTATAATCAATCAATCAAAACCTTCATCAAAATCAGATTCAACTGAGAATAGATTAGTTAAAGATCATCTGACTAACGACTCCTCCAGATGACTGCGGATCTTGCTGAGCTGCATAGAACATAGCCTGAGCCGGTTGGGGAGGTGTCTGTCCCCTCTGAGCATGCTGCTGCTGCTGGGGTCGCTGAGGCGGTCGAAACTGCTGCCTCTGCTACTGCTGCCTCAGAGAGTGATGCTGATGCTGCTGCTGAGATGGCCTCGGTGGTGGGGGCTGCTGTCACTGCTGCTGTGGGTATTTCTATTGCGGCTGTGGTGGAGGCTGCTGTGGACCTCTCTGCTGCTGCTGGAGGTTGGGACACACCCACATACAATGTCCTATTTCACAGCACCTAAAATAAGTGCCAGTGAACTACCTCGGAGGTGGTGCTGGAGGTGCTCCTAGCGCTCGAAAGGTTGGGTGACCTGTGCATCTCTGCTATAGTCGATGCTGCTGGGAATCATTGAAAGGAGTCTTCCTCTTCCGGTCTCTCCTCTGACAGTAATCAGACTAAGAACCGGCCCACTCAGCCTAAAAAATCTGGGCCTTCCGTACCACTCCCTCAAAATTTAGGAGCTCATGCCCAATAACACGGCCTCTAAGACCGTAACGCAAGCCATCCTCAAAGCAGCGGGCTCTCCGCTCCTCATCATCTACAAGGTATGGTGCAAACCTGGACAGTGCAACAAAATGAGCTGCATACTAAGCCACTGTCATATCACCCTACACCAAGGTCTCAAACTCCAACGCTTGCTGTCGTCGGATGTGATCAGGGAAATACTGTGTAAGACCCGTATCTTAGATCATACCGTTCCGTAGACTTCCACGGTCTTACCGGTCAAATTCTGGCAACCTTTTACCCTTAACCGATATTTACGCGCGACCCTGATTCATATGCCGTCAACCCGAGTCGACTCAACCCAAGACCTTTACCATAGCGACCACACCGTCGCTGCGGTTCTGATGCCGCGACTTGCGCACTGAGGCGATACCCTGGTCAAGAAATGTGGGCCAACGTTCGGTGTGAGGAAACGCCGTGCGTTGCGAAACCCAAGAGAATCTCTACGAGATGTCACATCAATCCCATCAATCAATCCATCAATCCATCACATGTCAAGTACATGTCAAGTACACATCACCTTTCACCTTTTCCCAAGCAAGCCTTAAAAGTCAAAAAATCTCTTACACTCCCATGCCTTTCTTACACAAAAGGCCACCAAAGTCAATAAAACCTTACACACCCATCCCTCTCCCATCCATCACTCCATCACCCATCACACTCTCTCTCCCTTTACAACTCTTTCTCTCTTTCTCATTTTCAAATCTCCAAGCAAGAAAATCCCATACGTATGAGAATTCTCCAAGCTTTCCAAAACTCCAAGTGTGGCCCATTTCTCCATCCCAAGATCTCTCATCCTAGCCATCCATTTCTCATCTCCTCCATTGAAGTTGAAGCTAAGGTGCTAAGGAACCCATAGGAGCAAGAAGATCGGACGGTGGGTGCTAGTTAATACTAGCTTTTCATATTTTTGAGATGGGCCAAGTGAGGCTAACCAATCAATGGTTTGGATCTCACTTGGGACCCTAAGGTGTGGCCGATGACCCACTTTGATCAATCATGATCATTCCATGATGGGGCCATTCCGATATGGACCCCATCATGATGCTTATTTCATGGCATTATGAAGGTCATCTAAATCATCCATATTGGTGGGAAAAGGATCCCCACTGTTGATTTTTAATTTTTGGTGGTCCCATGTGTTAAGGGATTCGTTTGATGTATGATTTTTTTTACAAGGGAGGGCTCCTAGTGGCGGAGCCCTCCATCACAAGCGTGTCCCACTCTCTCTCTCTCTACTTCATTTTCTTTTTAAGATCATATTGTGTTTGTGTGGCCCACTTGAACGGACCCCACCTTGAAGTTTTTATTTTGTCCAAGCCATCCTCAAGTGGGGCCCACCTTAATGTGAGGTACACACACCATCCTCCATGAGGTGGCCCACCTAATCAGGGCCCACCTCAATGCATTTTTTTAAAATATGCCACCGTCCAGCGTCTGAGACGCTGGACGCCTCTGCCAAAAAAAAAAAAGAAAGCTTGTTTTCTTTTAAGCTTTTGGGGCGGTCCTCTCACAGGCCCCACCTTGGAGTATGTATTAAATTCACACCGTCCACCTCATTCCCTGGGTCATTTTAGGCGTTGAGCCAAAGAACGAGGTCAATCCGATGATTAGGCGGGCCATACCATAGAAAATAGTATTTCTTACCCTTCAAAGGCTATTAGGGCCCATCTTATTATTTTTACACACCAAATAAATGCCAAAAATTGTACTTGTACGACATGTTTGGGCCCTAGAATCTAATGGGCGGAGTGGATTTCCTAGGAGTGGGCCCCACATGCGATTTTGTTTCAAAAAAAAAAGGGACGCTACAGCAGTCAGCGCTGCCAGCGCCAGACGGACGGACCAGCAGGGTCCCACGGCTCCAGCCGTGGGCCCCACCATGATGTATATGTCTCATCCACACCGTTCATGAGGTGGGCCCCCTCCAAGTTTTAGCCGATTCCAAAAATCAGGTGGCCCACACCACACGAAACAGTGAGATTCAACCTCTACCATTAAAAATCTATTTATGGGCCACAGAAGTTTTGGATCAAGATGAAATTGGTGTTTTCCCTTCATCCAGGTCTAAGTGACCTTATGAACGGCCTGGATGGCCTATAAACATAATGGTGGGCCCCACTTAGAGCCCATAGTGATGTATGTGTCTTATATCCACCGTCCAGGCGGACGGTGGAAGCCCACCTTGATATTTGTGTTTTACATCCACCGTCCAGCGGACGGTGGAGCCCACCTTACGCATGTGTTTCATTCACGCCACCTCCCTGGTTGAATGACAATAAATATTACAGTGGGCCTCCCCCTGGCCCACACCCTGGCTGGATGTCAAATAAATATTATAATGGGCCCCCTGGCCCACACGCTAGAGACAAATAAATATTACAGTGGGCCTAGGCCCATGTAACCACATGAACATTTAGAGTGTACTAGACCTCGATGATATCCCAGATTGAGTTGTATTAATGTGTGGATATAGATGAGGATTTGTATGCTTGAGTTGCATTTCACATCGCATGGCCTTGGGATGGCCGATATCATTCATGTCTTGCATCACATAGCTTTGGTACAGCTAATGGTTTTCATGGATCCATCTGCATAATCCGCATTACTCTGATATTGCATGTTCATATTACTATCTTGCGCACACACTTTCACCACTCTCTAAGCTTTTTATAAGTTTATGCACGACCGTTGCGTGCAGGTGATGTTGCGGCGCAGCAGCGCTGAGGTAGGAGCGCTTTGCAGATCATTTTGGAGTTTTTATTCTTCATCATTATATTTCCCTTTATGCTCATTGTACTTGTAAAGTTTTTTATCATAGTGGAAATGTAATAGAGTTTTTGGTTGTTGTTTGTGGGTTATGCCTTTGGTTATGCTTATTACGAATTAAACTGATGTTGAAAATCCTCCTCGTAGCATCCTAGGATCGGAACCTTGCGAATGGGCGCTAGGAGCCTAGAATGGGGTTCTACGGAGGTTGTCGGCGCTGGATTAGGCGATCGAAAATTTTGTGAGCCCGGTTTCTGAGTTTGGGGCGTGACATACTGTCGGTCAAATCGATCCACAAAATCCTCCCATGTTCACATAAAATCGGCGCTTGCTGCTCGGGAGACTAATGTCCATTAGTGCTCAGCCTCACCATGAAGAAGAAATACAGCTAATCGAACTCGCCACTTAGTCATACATCCCATCGTCTCAAATATCTTCTCCACATCGGTGCACCATCTCTTAGCTACCGTCGGGTCTGGATCACCCTGAAAACGTGAGGATCAAGCCGTCGAAACTCATGAAGGAGGGTGCTCGCGTGCTCCTGCTCTGCTGGAGCCAGTGAAACAACGGGGTGCCTGGCCCGCCCCTAAAGTGCAGTCATCACAGCCTGTAACATCTGCTGTAACTGAGAGGCACTCACAGATATGGTCGGGTCCGCACCGGTCTCTGGTGGAGGAGCAGCATCCTAAGGATGGGTGGTAGGAACCTCTGGTGGTGGAATGGGCATCGTAGGTGGTAGGACGGGAGCCGCAGGTGGTGGAGCGGGAGTCTTAGGTGGTGCTGCGGGAGTCGATCGGGTCACTCTCCTAGGCATCTTGTCCTACAGGAAAGAGTAAAGGCGCCTATCAACTTCAAAACTCTCGAAGGCACGCACATTAAGGATCTGTAACGGAAGATCGCTAAGCTATCCAAACTTCAAGACTTAGTCACTCTAAACTCATAGCAGACATGTAATATTGTTCTCGATTATTCCCAAGTTATGCTCTGATACCAACTTATGTCATGCCCCAAACTCGAAAACCGGGCTCACAAAATTCTCAATCGCCAAATCTGACACCAACAGCCTCCATAGAACCCCATTTCGGCTCCCAACGCCCATTCGCCAGGTTCCAATCCTGGGATACTACGAGGAGAATTTTCAATGACAGTTTAATTCATAATAAGCATAACCAAAGGCATAACCCACAAACAACAACCAAAAACTCCATTACATTTCCACTATGATAAAAAACTTTAGAAGTACAATGAGCATAAAGGGAAATAAATGATGATAGACCAAAAGCTTCAAAATAATTTGCCACGTGCTCAAGCCTCAGCGCTGCTGCTATCCAATGTCACCTGCACGCAATGGTCATGCATAAGCTTATAGAAAGCTTAGAGGGTGGTGAAAGTGTGCACGCAAGGTAGTAATATGATCATGTAATATCAGAATAATAGTGAATATACTGATAGATTCATGAATACCGTTAGCCGAACCAAGGCTATGCGATGCAAGGCATGAATTATGTAAGCCATACTAGGGCTATGCGATGCAAGATACAAGTCAAGCATACAATCCTCATCTAAGTCCACATATCAATATAGCTCGGGGATATCACCGGGGTCTAGTACACTCTAAACCAGATCGTCGCCTCATCGCACGCAATAAGGTAAGTGGAAGAGACCTCACTATTCGCCTGCCAATATAGGGCTCGGCTCGTCGATAGCAGACCCATTCCTCAAGCTGGTCAGATACAGCCTAGCTTTGCCCCCTACTCTCGGGCAAGTAAGGCCGCACCCCCTTCCAACCGACCACGACACAGCGAAAAGTGCAACCGTCTGGTAATCGGCACTCGGTGCTCATACACCTACTCGGTTTAGACGTTGGAGCAACCTCTTGGTACCATAAGGGTTTAGGAACTTTTACCCAGGGATATTTATAGCACCCTATGTAGAATAAGATTTTCAGTTTCCAATCCTGTCAACCACAACACACCTGTGGAGGCTACGACCCTGATGTCGTTAGGGCGTACAGTAACCATGTCACACAATACAAAATGCATGATTCACACTATCCAGTCATGCAGCAATCTTACGCGTATTGTGCGCTCATGTAAGGCAACACCGCCTATCCGGGAGCCCCTAAACAATCTGTCCGAAGGCATATGCTATGATCAGTCACTTCTCATATCAAGCATACATATGATGCGTATGATCATGAATCAGGAACTATACTAAACGTGTTATATGGTGATGGATGTTGTTCATAACGAAGATAGGCCTAAACGACCTATAAGTATGGGCCTAACAATGGGCCCTAGGAAGAATTATAATGCGGACATTTAACCAACATTATTCTTACAATGTGGACGTCAAACCAACATTGCTCCCAAGGCACAACCGTTATAAACATCATTTACATAAACCATATTGGGATCACACATTGCAGTGGACCTTAGGTACATCCCATTGGGCTTTAAATACATCAAATGGGCCAAATCACATGGACCTTACATTCATCAAGTGGGCCGCACCAATGGGCCTTATGTACATTGCAATGGGCCATAACCCGTGGGCCTTAGAATGCATCAAAATGGGCCTTGTAACATGGGCCTTATATATATCAAAGTGGGCCTCAACCATGGGCCATAAGTACATCGAATGGCCTCATAACATGGGCCTTACATCCATATCAAAGTGGGCCCCAACAGACTACCATAGATGCATTAAGATAGGCCTCATAACATGCTAAGGTGGGGTCCACTTGGACTATGGATCTGGCTCATTCTTTATGCCATGCCATAAAATGAGCTTTCCAAATGGATGGATGGATTGGATGCAACCCATACATCATGGTGGGGGCCCACATGACGGCCCACTATCATGTATATTATATATAATATAATATATAAACTATATATAGTATATATATATACAATATTACATACAATATAATATTATATATATACATATATATATATACACACACACATACACCATCCCACACGTGGGGGGTAGGTCCCACCGTCAGATCACACATGCCCCATGGTGGGACCCACAACTCTCTGGACATTTAAGAGATAGAGAGAGAGAGGTAAAGAGAGACACAGAGAGAGAGGGCACGTGGCCCCTTTTTACCACTTTCTTTCTTTTTCTTTTTCTTTTCTTTTCTTTTTCTTTCCTTCCTGACACAACAGAGGTGGGTCCCACGTAGGGCCCACCACCATAGCATATATTAGTATACATTATATATATAATATAATATATATATAATATAATAATATATATATTATATAAGGGAAACGTCCAGGCCGTGGCCTGGACGGTCACGTACATCAAAGTTGGGCCCCACACATGGGGTGTGTCCCATCGTCAGATGGACGGTGGACCCAATACATGCATCACGGTGGGGTCATTGTAAACGGATGGACGGCGTGGATGGGTCCCCTACCCCACCGTCAATTACAAACCCATGTCAGTACACACACTCATGTTAGCCACCTCCACAGGATCAATACCAAGCCCTCAAGTGTTGCAGTGAGGCGTCCTCACTCAGCCTACCAGTTGAGCTAAGGGTGTGGGCCCCAGCACTGAAAAGAGGTATCTCCTCTCAGTCCGCCAGTTGCACTATGGATCTGGGTGTGAAATTGGGCCCCACACGGATGGTGGGTCCCACCGTCCAAGTGTAATGGACAGTTTGGATAAAACACATGCATCATGTGGCCCACAAAAAGGGTGAATGGCGTGATGGGTCTCATGGGCCCCACCATCAGCACACACTTCACTACGGTGCACCCTCCACTCCACTCCACTGTCAGTTAACACTTCACTGTTGGTGCACTCCACGTCAGTCCACTCTTCACTGTTAGTGCACATCCAGCGTCCCTAGACGTTGGATAGTGTACATACAACACAAGCATCATGGCGGGTCCCACATGGTCGTTGCCTATCTGATTTCATCACTCTAATATTTGTGTTTTTCCTACATGTAGGCCACCGGATGACCTAGATAAAATGGATGAATGGTTCCGATTTAAAAGGGCATGATCAAGGCGGGTCACACCGTTTTGGATGAGTGGACAGGGTGGATGATATCATGCATCAAGGTGGGCCACAAACCATCATACACGAGAGAGAGAGGGATCGGCGAGGATGGAGGTGATGGAGGGGCCCCGCCACTATGGGTCCCTCTTTGATACAAAATATACATCAAGATGGGCCCCACCAAATGTGCACCCTTAAATCACAAAACAACAAAAATAAAGATCACCCACCGCTCCTTCTTGCACCCTAGGCTTCTTTAGCTACTTAGATTCAATTCCAACGGAGGAGATGAGGTTTGGATGGTTGAGATGGGAGATCTTGGGATGGAAAGGTGGGCCACACTTGGAGCTTAGAAGAGCTTGAAGAGGCTCATACGTAAGAAGGTTTTTCTTGCTTGGAAATGAGCTTGGAAAAGAGAGAGAGAGAGAGAGAGAGAGAGAGAGAGAGAGAGACTTGTAAAAGAAGAGAAGGAGTGATGGGTGATGGAGTGATGGATGTGGTGGTGATGGGTGTGTAAGATACTTTTTGACTTTGGAGGCATTTTGTGTAAGAAAGGTATGAGCTTTGTAAGAACTTTTTGACTTTTGTGGTTGCTTGGGAATGGGTGAAAGGTGATGTGTACTTGACATGTTGAGATTGATGGATTGATGGATTGACGTGACAAGTCGTAGAGATTCTCTTGGGTATCGCAACGTGCGACGTTTTCCTCGCACCGAACGCTGGCCTACATCTCCTGACCAGGGTATTACCTCGGTGCACGAGCCACGACATCGGAACCGCGACAATGATGCAGTCTCTATGGTAAAGGTCTTGGGTTGATTCGACTCGGGTTGACGGCATGTGAATTAGGGTCACGCGTAAATACCGGTTAAGGGTCGAAGGTTGCTAGAATTCGACCGAGAAGATCACGAAAATCTATGGATCGGTACGGTCTAGGATACGGGGCTTACACCTTCTGGGTGTCCCACTTGAATGAACGGTCAAGCCAAGTTCCAGCCGCATCAAAAACTTAGGTGGGTCCCACGTAGGTCACCCTCACAGGGATAGATGCTAAGACCTCACATGTTGAAACGTGGTATCTCCACTCTGCCTGCCAATTGAGCTGTGAGCTGGGCATGTTAAGGAGGGCCCCACATGAACGTGGGCCCCACCGTTCGGACACCACGTGTGATGGTGTGGCCCACAGAAATGGATGGCCGGCGTGGATGGGTCTCATGGACCCCACGTCAGTTGACACTTCTCTGCTAGCCACCCTCATAGGGAGTTGTACCAAGGCCTCAGCATTGTAACGAGTTATCTCCACTCAATGTGTGGCCCACTGGAATACATGCATCGTGGTTGGGCCATCTAAATGGAAGGGCGGTGCAGATGAGTCCCATGGACCCCATGCCAGTCACACCCATGTTAGCACGCACCCATGTCAGTACACACATCATGTGAGTACACACCCCAGGTCAGCACACGCTCCATGTTAGCCACTTCAACAGGGATCGATACCAAGACCCAGTGTTGAAATGTGGCATCTTTCACCCAGTCTACCACCTAAGTTATGGGGCTGGGTGGGCCCACGTCAGATCACACTCCACTAGCAGCCACCCTCACTCTTAGCCACCTCAAGGTAGGTCCCTTATGGATGGTTGGGATGGCATAAAAATATCATGGTGCATCCCACATAGATGGGGTCCACCAATAGATGGCATGGATGACATACACATTAGGTGGGCCATAATCATAGAAAGAGAGAGAGAGAGAAAGAAAGAGAAAGACACCGGCAAAGATGGAGGGGCCTCGCCACTATAGGCCCCTCTTTTATACAAAGCCTACATCAAGGTGGGTCCCACATATGTGGACCATTAAATAAAAAAATATAAAAGACAAACATCCAAGATCACCCACCGGCTTCTTCTTGCACCATAGGCTTTCTTTGCTCTTTAGCTTTGATTCCAACGGAAGAGATGAGGTTTAGATGGTTGAGATGGGAGATGAAGGGGTAGGAAAGGTGGGCCACACTTGTGGCTTGAGAAAGCTTGGAGAGCTTGGGACGTGTGGTATTTTTCTTACTTGAAAATGAGCTTAGAAAAGAGAGAGAGAGAGAGAGAGAGAGAGAGAGAGAGAGAGAGAGAGAGAGAGACTTGTAAAGGGAGAGAAGGAGTGATGGGTGATGGATGTGGTGAGTGATGGGTGTAAGAGACTTTTTGACTTTTGTGTCCATTTGTATAAGAAAGGCATGGGCTTTGTAAAAACTTTTTAACTTTTATAGTTGCTTGGGGATGGGTGTGAGTTGATGTGTACTTGACATGTTGAGATTAATTGATTGATTTGATTGATGTGACAAGTCATAGAGATTCACTCAGAATTTGCACGTGCGGCGTTTTCCTAGCATCGAACGCTGGCCCACATCTCCTGACCAGGGTATCGCCTCGGCGCGCGAGTCACGGCATCGGAACCGTGACGATGACGCGGTTGCTATGGTAAAGGTCTTGGGTTGAGTCGACTCGGGTTGACAGCATGTGAATCAAGGTCGCGCACAAATACCGGTTAAGGGTCGAAGGTTTGCAGAATTCGACCGAGAAGATTACGAAAGTCTATGGATTGGTACAGTCTAAGATACGGGGCTTACAACTGTTAATCTAGGTTCATGGTATCCACATGATACATATTTACAAATCATTACATATACTGATGTTGATTGGGTAGGTAATGTGGATGATAGAAAATCCACAAGTGGTAGATGTTTGTACATTGAAAATTGTCTTGTCTCCTGGATGAGCAAGAAGCAAAACTCAGTATCATTATCCATTGCAGAAGCTGAGTATATTATACTAAATTAATGTGGATGAAAAGGATGTTAGCAGACTATGGTATTAATTAAGAAACAATGCATTTGTACTGTGATAATACTAGTGTGATAAATATATCCAAAAATCTCATTCAATATTCTTGAACTAAGTACATTGATATTCGATATTACTATATCAGAGAATTAGTTGAAAGTAAGATTGTTATGCTTGAATATATCAATACTGAAAAATGGCATGCAAACATTCCGAAAAAAACTCTCGATAATGTCAGATTTTTAAAATTTTATAATGATATTGGATTATGCAGTATTTCTTAATTTAATCCTTCTATATTACAATTTATTTACATTTTAATTTCTTTAATAGAATAATGTTCATTCATATCATTTTAAAAAAATATATTTTTAAATTTTTTCGGCCAACTCATAGCTGACCGACTGGTTCGGCCAGCCGAGGACCGCATTCGGGTTAGTCTAACCGATTGCGATTTGGGCTATTTGGGGATTTTTTCTTTCAAAACCCTCATTTCATTTTCATCTTCCTCGACTCGCCGGTGCTTCCCTCAGCCAACCCATCAATCTAAACTTCTTGTAAGTGAATTTTTTTGAGTTTCTTTCTAGATTTAAGTTCCTAGTCATGCAGTATTGTAGATTTCATCATCTTCCTTGAATCTAGAACTCTCTTTGTCGTGTTTTTGGTAGAAAATCTGATCTAGATCATTCTATCTAATTGTTGGTATTTCTTTTGTAATATCTAATCATTTTCTTCCATGGAAACTCTGACTAAACGAACCATTCGTCGTCCTCAGGCCAGTTCTTCCTCCCGGTCTGCCAATCGGGTTGTACGCAATATTCTCTTACCAAAAAATTATCCGAAAAATGTGTGGGATTTTTGTACCCATAAATACAAATCACATTGCCCATTTTGGCCTTGTTGAGATCCTATTCGAGGTAGGTTAGGAGAAGATTTTTATGTGGGGTGGTGCATCTTACAGGTTTATCGCACAAGGGATGTATGCATCCATTTCTGACATGTCCTCAGAACAATTATCTTTTTCTATTCAGTTTGTGGAAGACACAGTCAACATTACTCCCTCCATCATATCATCTATATTAGACATTGATATGGCAGAAGATGGAATCTCTATTCCATCACTCTTTGAATATATGTATCCAATAGATAGAGATTCTCTCACTCAGGAGTTATGTGGTTTTAATGCAACTTGGCATAACCATAACTCACTCCCCACCTTCTACTTTCTTCCAAAATGCCACGTCTTGCATCGTATTTTCACTTCAAATGTTTATCCTTATAGTGAGAATAAGACTGATCTTACTCCCTATATGATGCGTATTCTACATTCAGTCATTTCTGGTATTCATATTTGTCTTCCATCATTGATCACCTACCTGATCATTTAGTACCGTCTTCACCCTCGTCACGGCTCTATTCCTTTTACATACCTCATGACTTCCATTATTTTGTGGTATCATGTTCAAATTCCTGCAACTGAAGCACCGGAGTTCAATCTCCCATTTGGTAATGCTAATCTAAATATGATCCAACTTGAATTAAGGCCTGAGTAGCGAGGTGATCAGGAAGTTGTTCCTAAAGAAGATGTCAATATGGATGACATCTTTGCTGACCTGGAAGAATCTGATGATACCAATGACTCCGATTTCCATCCTTCGCAATTCTCAGAGAGGTTAGAGAGTTTAGAGAAGAAGGTAGACAACTTGCATGTTTCTCAGGAAGCATTACTCTAAACTCAGAAACAACAAATGAAGTATCTGAAAAAGTACTTTCATTGTTTCAATAGGAGTCTGAAGATTAATGACCCTGACTTGCCTGCATCGTCCTCCTCTAGTTCTGACTGATATATTTGTTTAAACTCTTGGTTTGTAATAACTTTAGACATATTTTCATTCTTGCTTGACATACTTTTGCATACTATACATGGTTATGTTATGCATCTTATATCTTATGTCAATTACTTCTTCCTTATATCCTATAGTGCTTCATTGATTGCTTCTTTCTTTGTCAACTTCTGACAAAAATCGGGGAGAAATTTATATATATGTGGATGTGGATATGATCATCATCATCACATTTATGAGCACACACATTTACATGCACACACTCTATGGAATTTTATTTTTGCAGATAAGACTAAGTGCTTAGGGGGAGTGATGATTATGGATGATCTCAGGGGGGAGTATCAAGATTCAACAAGCTAGTCCTGGTTGACTCAAATGTTTTGTGTTATTGAGATGTTGTAATATGTTGTGTTGAGTTGTATTATTGTATGAGTAAGTTTTGTCACGAATTTGACAAAGGAGGAGATTATAAGTGCTTATACTTAAAGCACGTTATAGTTTGTCAAATTTTGTGGTCTTGTTAGGATCACGAGCTCGACTAAAGACAAGTTATCAACTTGATCAAGCATCTACAAAGAAGTCTCAAATCTCAAGGCAAGACCATTCATGGTTCGAAGTTTAGAACGCTTTATATGAGTCAACCTTCAGGTAATATAAATCCAGTTTGACCATAGGTTAGGTGTATTTCACACATGCATAACTATAATCATATTTCATGTTAAATACACTCTAGTTAGGCCAACCCGATGACTAGTTTGGACAACTTAATTGACTTTGGCCAACCCTACAATATTCAGTCAAAAAGATAGATTTGAAAAAAAAAATAATTTTGCAAAAGGTTCGGCCAGCCCGACCTAAGGTTCTACCGGCCGAACATACCTTCTGTCAGCCCAACTTGGGTTTGATCAAGTTTTCAACAATGGAACAAAAATTAAATTTTAGGCTAATTGGGCTAGCTGAACCACTTACTTAGCCAGCTGAACCTAGTGTTTGGCCAGCCGAACTTGGGCTTAGGATAGCCGAATTTTTGAAAGATATTATCCCTCAAAATTCGAGTTCCGTTGGAACGTGATCTTTGGAATTTGGCCAACTGAACCGACCCTCGGGCCAGCAGAACTACACATATCCTTTGCTATAAATAGGGGTTCTTTCTTACTCTTTAAGATGTGAAAATTTATAGATTCATATTGTATTGCAAAGAGAGAAAGTTCAAGCCTCCTTAAGCTATTTGTGTTATAATTCTTATTCTTGTTTTAACTAATTCTATTCTCCTTCTTAAGTTAGATTAATCTGTTTTAATAGAGTAATCCATACTTTACTTTGAGAAAAGGGAGAATCGAATTTGTAGCAATATGGTATCATTCATTTTATTAAAAATATATTAGATCCTTTCATTTCTTTTTTGGGTTGAACTTATACAAAGGCTTCATCTACATCCCAAGAAGAAGATCGCTGCATTCAAGTTACAACTACGACTTCGGCTCGCCAATCGAAGATAAGTACTGTTTATTCAATTATTTCAGTTTGGGTTTTTCTGAGATAGCCCGAAAATCTTAGCGGGTTTGTTTGTGGTGACCTCGTGAAAATCACAAAGTGGGTTTGATTGTGATAGCCCGTGAAAATCACAATAACTGTATCAGGTTGTTAAGGTGACCCTGAAAATCCTTGAAATAGTGAAAGCCAAAATTGCGAGTGTAGTAATTTTAGGAGTGGAGTAGGTTGCATTGAGGAATCAAACCACTAAAATTCTTTTGTGTATTGTGACGATTGGTTATTTTTATTTGCATATATATTGTGGTTTATTTATTCTAACGATAAGTTTTATATTTTCATTTCGAAGACATCATAAAATAAGGTTGTCGTACCTAAATTCTTTTAGGTGAAAGGTTGTCCTACGAACTATTTGATATCAAGAATTCAATACTTTGTGATATTACATTTAATTTATTTATTATTCTGCATTATATCAAAATATTTGGCATTGTCCTATCCACCCTCCTCTAGGACATCTATAGCTCGTCCTTTCAACGTTCATCCCCGCGTTAAATTCTCTTATAGATTTTCTAGAATACAATTTCGTGCCTAGATCGTCTATCTGTTTTGACTGAGTTCTCAATTAGTTGAGTTAATCTGATCTAGAACTTGACCAGTTCTTGACTTTGTTGAACTTAGCTGAACTCACCTAAACTCGCTTAAAGTCGGTTGAAATTGGCACTTTACTTGAATTAAACTTAGTGAATCACCCAGTTAAGGTTCACCGACGTTGCCGAAACTTGTCTTCACCTGAACCCAAGCCAAACTCGGCCTAACTCAACTCAGCGGATCAACTCAACCCTATGCGTCCCTTTCACTTCTTCTTATTCTCTTTCTTTTCTCTTCTTTCTTCTCTCTTTTTCTCCTCAGTCAATCCCATGTCCAGCAGGGACAATGAAACCCACATAACTCAGTTGAACTCGGCACAAGTCAGCGAGTCAATGACTTGATTCGGTTTTGAACTGAGTCGACTCAACAACTCACCTCTCTTCCTCTTCTTCCTCTATTATCTTCCTTCTCCTTCTCCTTCTCCTTCTTCTTTAAACTCTATTTCCTCCTACTTTTCATTCTCAACTAGGGCGTCCAACACCTTAGACCCGAACTAAACTCACCTCGATTTGCCCTAACTCAATAGTGAGTCGACTCAAACTCGACAACAACCCTCGTCTCGCCCTCACCCTCTCTTCCTTCTTTTTCCTTTCTTCTTCCTTCTTCCTACCTACTTCTCCCATCCTGACTAGCAATGTCTAGACTCAATCCCAGACCCTAACTCATATGACTCATAGGAGTGCAAAGGCCTGCCGACTTGGATCTACAGAGAAAAAAGGTGCACACCCACTCTCACACTCTTTCATCTCTTTTCTTCTTTCTCTTTGGAAGTCCAAAGTTGCCCCGATCTAGTCTGAAGATTAGATGGTGACTCGGAGACTGAACCGAGTCATGCTAGTGAGTCCTGACTAGGCAACGACCCACTAGACCTCTCTCCCTCTTGTCTTCTCTTCTCTCTCACCCTCTTCTTCTTCCTCCTCTTCCTGAATCTCTTCTACTTATTCTCTCTATGTTAGGAAGACCAGATGAGACGTTGGAGTTAGATCGAACTCACAGCGACTCAAACCGAGTTGACTCAACTCAATGCAGCAATCACAATGACGTACCTCTTTCTCTTTATAGCTTGTTATTTTTAGCAAGGGATGCCCTAGAAAGTAGCCCTTTTGTAGGGCTTCATTAACCTATTTTCCAGATGCTTCTAACACTAATTAAATGGTTAGTTATAGTTACACAATTAGATCGTCTAATAGGGCAATAATACTCAATGCTAATAATTAAATATACCTGCTTTATTCAAATCAACCTACACTAATAAGTTTCTGGTGGCATGTCCCACAAAACAGATGCCCATAATTAGCGGATTAAGCCCACCACAAATTTGTGTGGTTTTTAGCCAAACAGGGAAGATGGCTGCCATAATCATGGTGGATTTCAATTTGAAGGTTGATCTTTCAATCTACCACATCTTGTTGTAGAGCGGGTCGCGGACACTGACATGTCCAAAATGGATCAGAGAAGGCCCGATCAGAGGCAGAAGTCATCAAGACCATCAGAACCTTAAAACAGGCATATCTCAAAAAATTTGAATGAGTTACTCGACATACCATATATGATTTTGGGGTAGGATGAGCTACTTTAGCCTTAGCGGGTTTCCCATGCCAAATTTGGGAGATTCCATCATATCGACAGCCAAATTCCATGTTTAATTTTGTTTTTACTATAAATAGTAAGTTTTAGTTTGATTATAACTCTTCATCCGTTGGGCTTTAGGAGTTGCACCCAACATGAAAAGTGTTTAGAAAAATTAGGAGAATAACGTGGTTAAGCCACGTAGGACACTTACTATAAATAGAAATTTATAATCTATACTAAGTTATGAATTTTAAGGAGTTTTAGTTATAGTTTAATTCCTAAACTTCTTCTGAGTCTTGTTATTCCTATTTAAAGGAGTGTAGACTCATGAATCAATCAATTAACATGTTTCTTTCATATATCTTTAAATTATTTCTATTTCTTTTCCTCGTGGATTTGAGAAGTCTTTGTGAGGAGTCCAAAGAAGCTTCATGGATTCGGAGTAGTTATCCTTGAGAAAGATGGTGAATGATCTCATCACGTTCATCCCTGCATTAATTGGTATCAGAGTGAGGACTCCCCTCGGGCCGATGGAAAACAACGAAGGTATGAACCAAAATCCTATGGACAGTGATTTAGTGATTCATTATAATTTAAAAATAATAGAAGCTTTCCACCGGGAGAGTCAGTTGACTATGCAATGACTGCAGTCAACCCTCAACTGTATTGTGGATGCACTAATTCCGCCCCAACCCTAGGTGATTCTTGATCGGCCGTGGTTATTGTACGGCACAACTTCGATTTTCGTGGAGCACTACCAATGGTGAATTGTGGGGTTATGCCAGATAATGCGAGTTTTAGCGACGAGACCTTGATGACGACTTTGCCCGATGACCAGTCCATGGAGGAGATCGTCTAGAACGTATTAAAAGAGACTATCGAGGTAAAGCCAAACTTCCTAGTTTTAATAGATTATTATGTATAGAAGATTTCCTTGACTGGCTTTGCAAAGTAAAATGATATTTCGATTACATGGATGTACCAGAGCATAAAAGGGTGAAGTTGGTAGCCTTCAAATTAAAATCCAGTGCTTCTGCATGGTGGGAACAATTATAACTCTTACGTGCCCGATTAAATAAGGCACTCATCTCATCATGGTCATAGATGAGATGCCTTCTTCAATCACAATCTCTCCCTAGTGATTACGAGCAGGTGTTGTTCTAATGATACCAAAATTATCGACAAGGGAATCGAACCATCACAGATTACACTGAAGAATTCTAGTAGTTGGCAATACGGAACAATCTGTCAGAAACAAAATCATAGAAGGTAGCATGATTTATAGGTGGGATATGATCAGCGATTCAGGACCGAGTTCAAATATACCCAGTGCTGTGGATGAAGTAGTTCAGTTGGCAGGTAGGGTAGAAACGCAGCTTGTGAGAGTTCCTATTCAGCCTTACCCTTCTACTCGACCCCCTATGATGGGTCCCACCCAGGATTCAGAACTGACAAGAGGAAAAGAACTAGTAGTAGGACATCCTCAACCTTTTGCAATCAGTGGCCCATCTAGGCTTCAACACCCTGTAACCTACTTGACCATTAACAAAGGGGGCACTGAAGGTGAGGTCATAGACGAAGAAGACCCTGACTTTGATGAAGATGAACAAGCCACTAAGGAAGGAGCATATGACGAAGAATGGATGGGCGAGTATCGTGACGAATCTCTAGTCGTGAGGCAATTAATGTACACCCTACGGAAAGAATTACATCCACAACGACATAATATATTTCGTACGTGGTGCACCATCAACCGCAAGGTCTGTGATGTGATCATAATAGTGGTAGTAGCAAGGACATCATCTTGAAAATGATGGTGGACAAGTTGCAACTACCTACGAAAAAACATCCTTCATCACTCTGTAGCAGTAGAGCCCCTTGTCGGTGATAAAAGTGGTCTTCTACTTGTCGTGTGGGTGCATGGCGATCTAATTGTAACTTGAGTATGCATTTATGAAGCTTAAGAGATTGTGCCCTGCAGTGATATCGATCGGCTGGTTGATCCATGAGAGAGAAAAACTATCCTTGGGACGGGCCTTGTTTAGGTCTGTGTAGTCGACACAAACTCGCCATTTCCCATTGGAATTTTTCACTAAGATGACATTAGCGATCCATTCAGGATAATAAATCTCCTCGATGAATTTGGCTTCCAGGAGCTCACTGACCTTCTCTCCAATGACGGCATATCACTCTGGTTCGAACGCTCGTCGCTTCTGCTTCACCGGTCAGTGTTTGGGATCAACATTTAATTTGTGGACCATTACTTCTACGCTAATGCGAGGCATGTCTTGGCGGGACCAGGCGAAAATGTTGGCATGGTGTTGGAGGAGGTTCATGATCTCGTCATACAGATTTGGAGCTAGCAATGAGCCGACCTGTACAGTACAGGTTGGATTGGACTCGTTGAGGGGAATGGCTACAAGGTCTTCTATTGGAGACCCTCTCTTGAGTGACTCTTCCTGGGGATCGAGGGAAGTGATGGTCATCGTGCAGTGTTGGGCCCTTAAAGCTGTGGAATACCATTGGCGAGCTTCCTACTGGTCTCCTTTGACTTGCTCGACACTATGCTCAGTCGAAAACTTCATTGTGAGGTGGTAGGTTGATACCACCAATCGCATGGTGTTGACGGACCGTCGTACAAGGATAACATTGTAGATGGAAGGACAATCGACCACAAGAAAGTCGATCATTATCGTCGTCTAGTTTTGTCCTTCTCTCGTGGTGACTGGGAGGAGTATAGATCCTTCAAAGGTGACATTTTCTCCCGTGAATCCGAGCGGAGGGGTTCAAACAAGTCGGAGTCGAGATATTTCAATCCCATCTTGTCGAAGGTGACAACGAAGAGGATGTCGACCGAGCTGCCAATGTCAACCAAAATTTAGAACACTTGCGGTTGACTATAGTCATGGCCACCACTAGGGCGTCATCGGGGGAGTGGACACCTCGGGTATCCTCCTCAGTGAAGTTCAGTTTGCAGGGGACCATCTTTTGCTCTTTTGGAGGTTGGAATGTGAGGTGGATCTGATGTTTTGAACTGTCGTGACTGATGCTCTAAGCATGAGCTTTCCTCTTACAGGCCCGCTAAAGATGGTGCAGATTTCTCTTGTAACTTCATTGTTGTTTCAATTTTCGTGTTGTTTGGTCCTCCAATCTGACCATTCTTCTTTTCTGTTGATGTACTCCTACAGGTGTCTAGCGTAAATGAGGGCTTCGATCTTCTCCTTGAGGTCAAAACAATCACTAGTGGTGTGATCGTGGTCATGATGGAAGTGAAAATACTTCCGCTTGTCTCACTTGTCGGCATCAGTCCTCATCCGGTTCGCCCATTTCAAGAGTTATTTGTCCCGAACTTACATGAGGACTTGTTCTGGCATAACATTAAGGGGGGTGTAAGAGCGAAACCTTCTCTCAGGTCGTCTGCTCGGACGTTGACCCCTGGTCGAATCATCATCCCTTCCATGCTTGTTATTGGGAGCCGATGACTATCCCTCGTTAGGCCATTTTTCCTTAGCCAAGCTCCTTGCACTCCGGGTGGCTTTTCGTGAGCTAAAAAGCTCCTCGAAGTTGGAGTACTTCTGAGCTCGGTTGAGGAGATCTGCTAACGTCGTCAGGGGATTCTTGCCTGACGATAAGATGAATCTCCCCTCCTTTATGCCAGCTATCATAGCAGCCCGGGCGATCTAATCTGAATAGCCCTCCACTTGCATCGCTTCCAAGTTAAAGTGTTTAATGTAGTCTTTCAACAACATGTCCTCCTTTTGAGTGACGGTAAGGAGGTCAGTTGTTGGCTTTCTCCCTTCTTTTCCTCTAATGAAGTTGGTATTGTAGGCTTTGTTGAGCTATGTGAATGAGTTGATGGACTTCAATTTCAATTGTCGAAACCATTTCTGGGCTGCTCTTAACAGAGTTATGGAGATTACTCGGAACGTCACCGCGGTCAAGGCACCATGAAGTTCCATCAACACCTTGAAGGATTCTATATGCTCAGCTAAGTCAATGGACCCGGAGTAAAGGGTGATTTGTGGCATCCTAAATGGGTGAGAGCTAAGCTTTCATGATATCATCGGTGAACGATGGCTCAGTTTCTTCCAACATCGCTTCTATTGAGGTCGGGGCGTGCACGTGATAGGGTTGATGTATGTCACTGATCTATCCTCATATTTCTTTGAGTTTGGCCTCCTAGGGGTCCCATTCTTGGCCACATTTTCATGAGTTTTATCCTGCCTTTTCTTCTCCAATGCATGACGTAGGTTGGAGGCAGTCAGCGCGGTAGTTCCCGAAGCATGGGAGGGTGCACATCTTGATGCCTCACATGCATGTTTGTTCCTATGGTAGCCGACAGGTGCCTGAGATGGCACAGAAACTTTAGTAGTTGTCCAAGTAACAACTTCTTCTGCTCCTTGGTTGAGAGGAGGATTGTCTTTCCAACATTCGCCTTATCTGATCAATGCTACAGTTAGTGCTTCAACTTGATGCTCCAGGGAGATAAGCTGACCTCCCCAGTTCTGAGATCGCTACACTGGACCTACGGGTGAAGAATTATTCTGAAGTTGGGAGGGTGAGTCCCTATGGTCCACAAACTATTCTACGAGTGCAGCGCGGGTGCAGCAATAGCAGTGGTCTAAGCCTTCTTTCTCCCTTTTGCCATTGTAGGATCGATGTAGATGATGGGAATGGCTTTCAATGTCGCTTCCCACAGACAGCGCCATACTGTTGATGCAAAAATTTGGACGTCCTCCTTAGACCACTTGATACTTGACCTTGGTTGCCGCAGGGGACCCTTTGATGCCAAAGTCAGGCAGGCAAACCATGTTTAGTAGGACGTAGGTTTTTACATGAGATTTGTGTGTATCTTTCATTGTAGAACAACTATTTATTTATAGTTGATAGGTGTGATGGCGTAGATGACAATCTCCCTGCTTGGTAGGTGTGTATTATAGAGGGGATCCTATCCTGAGCGTGTCGGGGCAATCTTTCGAGATCCTCAGCAAAGATCTCGAAGAGATTTTTTTTTTGATAAGCTATAAGTGGTCAGGATTAGAAGAAACATGTAATATGAGATTGAGGCCGACTTAGGCTCTCTGACGGGCCGTGGCCGGGCTTTCCCTTTAGCATTCGAGTAGGTTGCCGACTTGCCTACCTGCCCCTGAATGTAGCATCCGAGTGCTGAGATTGAGCTCCCTTTCTTAGTAGAACATAAGCGAAATTGAGGATGACCATTCTCTTCATCTTATTGTATCGTGCAGGAACTCTCTCGCAAGGCTTCCGAGCAAGGCGTGCTCGGTCGTACACGGGATCATGCCTCGGAGGCTTCTCCAGGAGACCTAAACATTAGTTCGGACATAGATGAGGCCATGGAAGAGTTCGACATCGTACAAAAAGTACAACAAAATATCACTTTCTGGTTACTGAGGAGCTCCTTGATCATGCCTAACATTGGCCGACCATGCGATGTTCACAGATGTTCGAGCCGACCTCATACTTTTGAGTAGCTCATTTTTACCCATAACACACAATAATTAGCGATATTAATTAAGGATGAGTAACTTGGGTTCAAGCCTAGGTACTTACCTTGAAAAAATTAGGAATATTAAAATTGATTTAGTAATCAAAATCAATCTTGTAAATATGAATTCCAGTGAATTCAGAGTTTAAGCTACCAGGCACAATTGAGAATTGGAAATCACCTTGATTTGAAATCAAATGACATTTTGGCTCCTTTTTAAAGGCGGGAGTTGCACACATAAAAAGGTGTCACTGGCTTCTAATCCATTATACAAATGGCAAAACAACTAAGTTATTGGCCACATCACTAAAATTATATTTATAGAGTGATTCAAACAATCCAAATTTTGGTCACGTCAATTGATGGCTTTTTATAATTATTCCCAATATCATATATGCACACTAATTAGAGATATTAATCAAGGATGAGTAATCTGGGTTCAAGCCTAGAAACTTACCTTAAAAATACTAGGGATATTAAAATTAATTTAGTAATCAAAATCAATTTCTTGTAAATATGGATTCTAGTGCATTCTGAGTTCAAGCTGCCAAGCACAATTGAGAATTGGGAATTACTTTGATTTGTGATTTGGAATATAATACATTCCAAATAGGGTTGTACACGAGTAGAGTTAGCTCGCTCGGTTCGACTCGACTCGAAAAAGCTTGATTTGACTCGGTTTGAAATTGAGTTCGAGCCTAGTTGAGCTGATTTTTTGAGTTGGAAAAAATTTTTGAACCGAGTTTGAGCATGGCCGAGCTCGACTCGAACCCAGCTTGAATCGGACTCGGATTGAACCGGTTTGGTGACCGGTTACTTTGATATTGATGTTGCTCACCAGCTATTTAATGCCCAAACAAGTGTCGGCTGGTGGCAAGGAAGGTACGTATGTAAAATAAATATCCATTTTTCTTTATTTTCATGTTACCTATGAGGTGTTTGATGAAATACCAGTAAAAACTGTTGCTGTTGTTTTATAAATCGTGAGAATTTGAGATGCAGTTCATGTGTTTGTGAAAATGTTAGTGAGGTCGGCTCCATCTTGGCTCGAACTGGCCGAGCTACTGACCGAACCAAGCCGAGTTGAGTTTGAGCTGCAAGTGGCCGAGCCGAGTCGAGCTTTGCCAAGCTCGACTCGGTTCGACTCGTGTATTTCCAAATACAAGCTCAGCAACGGCAGAGGATCCGCCGGATTCACGCAACCGGGTTTTAATCGACCGCGACAGAACTCGATTTCTAAACGGGAAAACAATTTGAAACAGATCCGTTGAAATCAGTTCGGGTCCATTAAAGCATTCATGACTTCCACCAGCATGAAGATGCAGCAGGTAGACGAGAGGGAGGTGGTGGCAAGGATGGAATGCGCTGCAAGGGGAAGGACAGCAACAGCTTGCACCGGACCTGCTACCAGACGCTGTGGCGTATGCGGAGCCGTCGCTTACTGTTCTCGCTCTCACCAGGCATCTCTCTCTCTCTCTCTCTCTCTCTCTCTCAGGCTGCGTTTGGTTGCATAAGCGCATTGGATTGCGAACATTCAATTTTAGCAGGTGGACATAAAAAAAATTCAGGCTGCGCTTGGATGCACATCATAGGAATCACACTGAGGATGCAGCCCTAAATTGCACTGACTATAATGCTAAATAATTTGAATTTGGGGCCCATATCCTCAATATTGTGTATTATATCACAATTTGGTTAGTCCCACTTCACTGGGCTTTAAGAATTCATTACTCTTTTGCGTCCAAAGATGCACTCGACTCAATGATGTTCTGTAGCATTCACAACTGAGGAAGTATCCCTTAAATTGCATTCACAGTGGGATTACTGCAATTTGGAGCCCAAATCCTCCACATGAATCCTATGTTTGGATGCACTTTGCCACTCCTACCTTGTTACGCTCTGGTCATGTTTGGATTCACGAGTGGAGGGAATTGTGAACATTCAGTTTAATTCATAAAGAGATTATGATAAGAACCACTTGTATTTCCTAGTATTATAGTTAGGAAGTAGCCCTTGAGTTGTCATTGCCTCTCTTTACCCCCATACCATTTACAGTAAAAAAAGGTGGGATTTCATTTACAGGCTCTCCATTTACATCCTAATGGCTATATTTTAAAAAAATTGGCTCTCCATTTACAGGACTTAAACAATTTATAGGCTATCCAACCACAGACAATCATTTACCTGTAAATCATTAACAACTTACAGCTAAACAGGACAGGCTGTAAATGGTTTACACCTGTAAATTGTAAACCATTTACCACTTAAACCATTTACAGGCATCCAAACGATCCCTAAAAAAACAATAAAATCACACTTTGGAGCTCAGCTGCTCAGTATGAATGCCAAAAAAGGAAATTATAATTGAGGTATTTGCAGTTTATTAAATTAAGAAATGCAATATAATTCAATACCACATCCAATTGAGCCATGAGAGTTCAGTGCTCAACACATCCTCCTAGTTACAACACATTGCAGCAATTTTCTAATGCTGACAAGTGACAAGTGGTGACCCATGGTTTAATTACCATCGAGATTTTGTCTCCCTGCTCAAAAAATCTCAAAGGTTCTTAGTTACAACACATTGGAGCAAGTTTCTAATGCCGACAAGTTACCATCGACATTTTTAATCTCCCTGCTCAAAAAATCTCTAAGGTTCTGAGTTACAACACATTGTAGCAAGTTTCTAATGCTGACAAGTGACAAGTGGTGCCCCATGGTTTAATTACCATCAAGATTTTGTGTCTCCCTGCTCAAAAAATCTCAAAAGTTGGAAGATCATGGCCACCAACTTCTGATTTTTATTTTATTTGAATGTGACTATTTTTCTATTTCTCTTATTAGCTGTCTAGGCCGTAAATTACCATCATACTATCAGGTAGATTTTATGGGATAGTCCATCAATGACAGAGTCAGCTGACCAGTGGTCTGGATTACGGAAGCATGGTCCCACTGGTTAGAATGGAAAATATGCATGTACTGTGCAAAGCCTCTGGTTGCATGCTTTATTATTATTTTAATTGGTTTTCTTAATTAGTCGTTGAGTACAAGTTGGTTCTTGAGTTAAATTAATTAGCAAGTTAACTTGGGTCAGAAATCTTTAGTTAGTCTAGTTCTTTGCTGTAGATGTTTGAGTTGCTTTTAGGAGGACTGGGTTTGGTTTTTGAAAAGATATTGAAGATCATTAGTTCTGTGAGAAGTCTTACATAAATTTGAAATCTAGTTTGGAGTATAACAGGTTTTAATACTAGCTTGATATGAAGTTGAATAAGTAGTACTCTAGGATCAGAAACTTTAGTTTTAGGGTTGTTTAGGTGGTTGTAAATACTAGTACCTAGAGAATACCGCCCCCCCCACACACACACACAAATACAAGTACTTAGAGAATGAACACACACACACACATTATAATTTTAAGAATATACCATAATAGTTGTTCGAGTGCCTTTCATGCTTGGAGTTTTCATATATTGTTCTCCATTGACATTTGTTTCTTCCTCTTATGAGTTTTGTACTGGAATTGGTTGTCAATGTCAACCAAGGTGGGAATGAGATTTTGGCATCTTATATAACCATGTGTTTTGAATTGGTTGTGTTGTGCCATCTCGCAGTTGGTGCCACCATTTCCCCAATGAACTTATGATCATGATTTGGTTTGATCTTTTGTCGGCCACTATGCTGTATTCCCTTATGGATGTATTTTTTTGAAGTCGTCTTGGTGTCAGACTCTTAGTTCCTTGTGGCTTTGTGGACTGATTAGGGATGACTTATCGTAGTTAATAATTTGCCGAAGGGCCTCATTTTCCAAAGACAAATACTAGTTGCTGTATTCAGTTTCTCTGATGAACTGGTAAAGATCTGGTATCTTTATAAAGCTTGTAATAAGCTTCACATTGTGGTACCTATTGATGGGAGGCCTTGATAGAATTGCTTGGAGCTATCTTAATAACCATCTTTCAAAATAAAGTAAAATATGAATGTATTATGACCTTTGGAACTTTTACCAAAAGACTAAAAAAGTTAAAAAAGAAAAAAAAAAAAAAAGAAAGAAAAAAAAGCAAGCACCTCTTTCTTTTGTTGGATATTGTGCACCATTTGTTTCCATCTCGAGTAACAAGGAGGAAGAATATTCAAGATTATTCAAACTGTAGAACAAAATGGATCTTATGTTAATAGTCTACCTTAATGACAGTCAAAACTTAGAATGTACCTATCTAAGGGTCAGGATTTTCCAATTTGCAGAACTTTGGAGGATCACTCATCAATAGTTGGCCCATAATTTCAAGGGTTTGGGTTGTTGCTCCACCTGTAGGGAATAGCATATCAGGACGCTATTCATTTCTTGATGTATTGGCACCCAACAGTTCCTCTTAGTTATGCATTTATGCCATGTTGAGAAATAATTGATTCTGAAAATTTCAAGAGCGTGATGCAAGCTCTACTAAATTTATTTTTATTTGTTTCCAGATTTCACATTGGAATGAGCATAAAGGCGAATGTGCAAGACTCGAAAAACAAATGAGATGTGCAGATGCCTTGCATGATTTCCCATTTACATTCTCTGGAGACACCACTCTCCAGGTGACTGAATATTTGGTTGTTGCTGTTGCCGGATAAGTTCCAACTTTGCTTTTAAGGTTCACTGCTCATTTTATTTTTATTACTTCATAGCTTGAAAATTGTATGTTCTACATCAATTTTTCATTGCTGAATTAATTCTTTGTTGCATATTTTAAATTTCCTGGTAGTATTCTATTATTAAAAATTCATCCTTGTAGCATTGTGCCAGAAACTAAGGTAATGGAGGATGGTTGATGTCAGGTGGTCAACCAGTGGCGAAACTTTTGCTATCTTGAGAGCCGACCCCAGATAGCTGGGACAAGGTTATGATGATGCTGATGGTACTCTACATTTAAAATTATCAGGGTAATTAAAAACCTCATTGTTGCATGACCTTTAAGAGGTTATTACGATCTTGTGATCATAACGTCTAAAGGAGGCTTGTACCTATTTGATGATTTTCTCCATGATGTTACAATTACTTTGTAGATTTCTTTTACCTCTACTAGGTCTATGTGAAGATCAATACTTTGTCGTGGTGCAGTTGTCTTTCGCAAGGCTTCTCTGAGAGGGACTGTTAAGGAACAAACGGCATTTCCTTCTTTCCTTCTTTCCTTCTTTATTTGTCCTTCTACTTCTTCTTCTTCTTCTTCTTTTTTTTTTTTTTTCATAAAAATAAAAAAAAAAAATTGTATAGCAAAGTTGGTACAACATGGCAGAACCTCCATTTTGTATATATATTTCTGTAAGGGGATTTTATGTAAACTTACCTTGCCAGTCCCATATAACCTATTGTAAAGAAGTCATAAGATCAATATAGGAAATAAAAGAGAAGTATCTTTCTCCATAGTTTTTTCTATTGGGAGAAGAGATCCCTTCTCGACCACACACACAACAATATCGAAATCAAAAGAAAAATAGAGAAAAGATGCAAATCACAACATATAGATTTACGTGGTTCCCTTTTGGGATGTCCACGGATTCACACCGATCAACTATGCTAAAAAAAAAAGGAAAAGAAAAGAAAAGAAAAGAAAAAAGAAGCAACAACTCTCAATACAGTGATGGCTTCCTTTCTCGCGACAAAATATATTTTTACCCTAAACGAACTAGGGTTTACATAAAACTCCATGTGAAATTATGAAATTGCCCTCCAAGCTCGGAGCTACACCCTTGGACCCCCAAGTAAGGGGGTGCTGCTCTCTATGACCTGCGAAAGTGCTGGTTGGTGAATTGTACATCTCTGATGATCAGGCTCCACAAATCCTAACAATCTCCTACTTGGATACTGATCATGGGAAATCTCCTATTAAATATGCTACATTGGAAAAAGGCCATGCCTCCATAGAGAACTCAATGTGAATGACTTTAGTTTCTCTCTGGTGACCACCTTAGTCAACATATTTGCAGGGTTTTGATTTGTGTGAATTTTTTTCAAAGTAAATTATGCATCCTCTAAAAGAGATCAAATGAAATGACATTTGATGTCATATGCTTGATTCTTGAATGGAAGGTTGAGTTCTTTGTTAGATGAATTGCACTTTGACTGTCACTGTACAACTTATAATTTTCCTGCTTCTTACCTAACTCCTCCATGAGACCCTATAACCATACCATTTCCTTGCGAGCCTCTGTTGCAGCCACATACTCTGCTTTTGTCGTTGAGATGGTAACAATCTTTTATAACTATGAGACCCAAGTAATTGCTGCACTGCCCAAAGTAAACACATGCTCCATAGTGCTTTTTCTGCTATCAATATCTCTTGCCAAATCTTAATCAACATATTCCTGTAAACTTATTTTTGACCCTCCATTGCACAACGCTACATTAGTAGTGCCTTTCAAGTACCTGAGAATCCATTTGACAACTTCCCAATACTCATTCTCTGGGTTATTCATAAACGTGCTGGCAACTCCCACTGCATGAGCAATATCTAGTCTTATACAAACCATGATGTACACTAAGTTCCAATGGCAGATGCATATGGAACCTTAGCCATGTACTCACGTTCTTCCTGCGTCGCTGCACCCTTTTCCTTTGAGAGTCTGAAATGGCTTGCCAAGAGAGTGCTAACTGGCTTAACATCTTTTATGTTGAATTGTTTGAGTAGTTTTGCAACATATTTAGCCTATGGTAGTTTTAACTTCTTATTTCTTCTGTCTCTGTTGATTCTTATGCTAATGATTTGTTTTGTAGCACCCAAATCCTTCATTGCAAACTCCCTAGACAATTGTTCCTTGAGATTTGAAATCTCATGCATGCTTGACCTTGTGGTAACTGTAACTTACTGTTTTTCTGTCTCTGCCGATTCTTATGCTAGTGATTTGTTTTGTAGCACCTAGATCCTTCATTGCAAACTCCTTAGTCCTTAGACAATTGTTCCTTGAGATTTGAAATCTCATGCATGCTTGACCTTGCAACAAACATATCGTCTACATACAAAAGAAGTATCAGATACAAAATTTCAAGTTTCTTGAAATAACAATAATGATTAACATGGCATCTCTTAAAGCCATTAGTGGATATAAAACTATTAAACTTCTTATACCACTGTCTTGGAGCCTGTTTCAAATCATAAAAATTCTTCTTGAGTTTACATACCGTGTTCTTCTTATCAAGTGCATCATATTTCTGTAGTTGATGTATATAATGTCTTCTTCAAGATCACCATGAAGAAAAACTGTTTTTACATTTAACTGCTCTTAAATGTAGATCCTCCACAACTACAATGCTTAGACTCGATTTGATAGTGGAAATCTTAACAACAGGAGAATATTTCAATGTAGTCGATGCCTGCTTTCTGTTGAAAACCTTTCACAATCGACCTGTCCTTGAATCTTTTAGTACCGTTATGCTCTTCTTTCAATATATAAACCTACTTATCATGCAAAGTTACCTTTCCCTTGGGTAATTAGACTAGGTCTCATGTTTAGTTTGATATTAGAGAATTCATCTCATCATCCATAGCCTGATTCCAATTGTTCCCGGTCTCGATTCGCAAAGCCTCTTCATAACATTTTGGTTTACCATTATCAGTTCGTAACAATTAATGTAAAGAAGGAGAATAAAGAACTATGGGTTTGCTAACCCTAGATAATCTCCTCACAGGAATATGGTTTTGAGGTTCTGCTTGTAGATTTTCATCTCGTGGCCTTAAAATATCCTTATTAAGTATCTCATCAAGTTCTACAAACTTATCATGTTCAATTTTCTCTTCATGCCATTCCAACTTGTGCTTATACATGACAATTTCATTGAATAATACATCCTTTCTCCTAATGATTTTTTAATTTTCAACATCTCAAAATCGATAACAAAAAATCATTAAGGCCATATCCAATGAATGTGCACCTTTTGGACTTAGGATCAAGCTTGGTCTTATTTTTAGAATTGATATGGATATAAGAGATACAACCAAATACCTTTAAATGGGACAAGTTTACTCATTTCTAGTCCATGCTTCCTCTAGCAATTCACCACCCAAAGCAATTAAGGGTCCTCTATTAATCAAGTAAGTTGCAATATGTACGACATCTACCTAAAACAGTTTTCGCAATCCAGCATGGATTGTCATGCGCCTTGCATGCTCCTGAATGGTTCTGTTCATCACTCAGCTACACCATTTTTGCTATGGTGTTCTTGGAGTTGTTTTCTGTCTCTTGATTCCCACACAATACTCCTCAAACTTGTTGTCGCAGTACTCTCTCCCATTATTTGATCCAGGACACTTCAGCTTTAGACCTATTTCATTCTCAACCAAAACTTTTCATTTCTCGAACACATCAAATACTTTCGATTTATGCTTCAAGAAATAAACTCACAAATTTCTAGTAACATCATCAGTAAATGTAACAAAATAAAGATAACCACCAACATAGGATACCTAAGCTAGTCCCCACACATCAGTGTGAACTGGTTCCAACCACTCCAACTTTGAAGTCATTCTGACCTTTGAGAAGGTGACCTTCCTCTATTTGCCATAAATACGATCTTCATAAAGTCTAGATCAATAGATTTTAACCCTAATAGTTTCCCTTTTGAAAGTAGAACCGTTATCCCCTTTTCTCTCATGTGCCCAAGTTTGTGATGCCATATATGCGTGTCCACCCTTGATGATGCAACTGCAATGGAACTATTAGAGCCGGAAGTCAAATAAAGAGTGCCTTCTTTCTTACCCCAAGCAATTATTACCTTAGCCCTCTTTGTGATCTTTCATGAATCACTAGTGAAAGTCCTCATGTGTTTTGAATCCGCAAGCTGGCCAACTGAGATCAAATTCCTTTTTAGATTGGAACATGCCTAACATCTTTCAACTTCAATACTGTCCAATTCAACTATTTTATCTGAACGTCTCTCTTTCGAACAATACAACAGGTTCATCTCTCAGATAGACTTTCTCGAGATTGCCCTGCACATAGTTATGAAGAATATCCCTACTTGAAGTAGTATGAAACGAGGCACCATAATCTATTACTTAAGAATAATTACGAGTATCAAAAGACAGATTAGGGTTTTAGAAATATTTTCATCAGAGATGTTTACAGAGTCTTTACCTCCCTAATTACTATTTTCTTATTGTTTCTTCGGAGCTTTACAGTCTCACTTCATGTGCCTCTTTTTTCCGCAATTCCATCAACCATCACTCTGTCCTTATGGAGGCTTGGATGATCTATTCTTCTTTGATCTCGATCGACCATGATTTTTGTTTTCTCTGTTTGGTCTTCTTCCCCTTTCTTAAGCATTCAGAGCATTCCCTGATATTTCACCTAAAGATCCTAATGCTTTCCTTCGAGATTCCTCACTTAGAATGAGGCCTATAACATCATCATACTTCAACTTTGCTAATCTAGTAGAATTACTCATGGCTACCACCAAAGTGTCTCAACTTTTTGGTAATCCTGATAAGATTAGAAGAGCTCTAATTTCATCATCAAAATTGAGGCATATGGACTCCAAGTGGCTTGTGACTGTGTCGAATTTATTGATATGCTTAGTCACGTTTCCGCTATTAGATATCTTCATATTGAGTAACCTCTTCATTAGATGAACTTTGTTGGAAACATATGGTTTTTCGTACATCCTTGATAGGGTTGCCATCAAATCTTTTCTAGTTTTCTCCTACGAGATATTGAATGCAATTGATTTCGCTAGACACAGTCAAATCGTTCCTAGAGCCTCTCTTAAGTACATCCTAGTTACTATCAAACATCTTCTCTAGTTTCTTTAATTTTCCTCCAAGAGGAAAGTAGAGATCCTTCTGATAGAGGTAATCCTCTATCTACATCTTCTAGAAGCTGAAGTTCGAACCATTGAACTTGTCAATCCTTACCTTTCCTTCTTCCGACATTGCCCCCACTCAAACTAAGAGCTATAATACCAGTTGTTGGGAGAAGAGATCTCTTCTTGACCACACACGACAATATTGAAATCAAAAGAAAAATAGAGAAAAGATGCAAACCACAACATACAGATTTACATGGTTCCCTTTCGGGATGGCCACGGATTCACACCGATTCATATGTTCAAAATAAAATAAAATAAAATGAAGAAGCAACTCTCAATACAATGACTGACTCTGTAACGCCCTGAAAATTGGGGGCCGAGCAGGAGCTCAACTCCCGAGTTCCAATGCATCACTTATGCAACATAGCTAATGATGATTAAATGTTGTCTGTATTAGCACATTAAACATGAATAGGGTTACACTAAAACAACATATCATACTCCAGAGACGATTAAATTACGCTAGCGGAAGACTGTGATAAATATATAAAGCATATGAGTGATTGTAAGTCCCTAGAGTATGAATGTCACCAGGTTAAATATTTACATGTAAAATTCCAAAATATACAAAATGGTAGAGTGTAATGTCATCTAATCATATCCCTGTAGCCCTGGTGGTGCAATTCCAGATCTACATAGATCCGCCAGAGAGTTGCATGTAGGAGAACTTGTCATCGTAAAAGTTCGGCTCTGCCTCGCAAGCATCGCCATAATCTGCATCTACAACAGGGTCTGGTTGGTGTTTAAAACACCGTCCCAGAACGTGGGAGTGAGTGATCAACTCAGTGGAATATGAAGCAGAGGTTAACATGTTATCAATTTAGTCAAGAAGTAATGATAAAACAATACGACAATCAAGTCCTAAATACTCTTGTTAATGCGAGGATGGTATGTAATAATGATGCATGCCCTCGCCTACACTCCCTTTGCGACATCATCTTACGATCGCGGCATACACCCCTTCCTCTGTGCTCAACTCCAATGCCAAAGGTACATGCAATGCGATGCATGTGTGTGATTAGCCAAGTTCTTAATTAGACCTATTCATACAGTAGGATTGGGAAGTTAAAGTACCTCCATTTATATTATATACCCAAACATTGATCCATCTAGGGTCGTCAATCCTAGTAGTCACATATGATAGGTAGTTTCCAGGTTGCTACGGAGAGGCTCCTCACTTCAGCACATGCCTAGTTCATATTGTAGTTTACTACGGAAAGACTCGTCACCTTAGCGTAGTTTTTAGTGTATACTCAAGGTCACTACAGGCTTGTCACCTGATCATAGGCGGACAACTCGAATACAGTGTCCAATACCACTGTATTCGGCTCACAAGTCTGGGTTGCTCATTGGACACTATGGGGAGGCTTGTTACCCCAGCGTAGGCCGACAAGACAACCACAGTGTCCCATACCACCATGCCTGGCTCATGAGTCTTAGCGGATCGAGGTACCAAGGTTAAACGGGCTTTGCACTGGTAAGTTGGTACTTTAGATTCAAATAGTGGCGTCTATACATGGTGAACATACATTAGGCCAATCGGGTTGCTTGACAAACTCGACTGGTACGAGCGTACGTTGAGTTGATCGACATGGAGCGCGTAAGCACTCCGCGTGGCCTAACCACTGTCGACTAGCAGCGTATGACTCAGATTCCTCGAATCTATCTGGTGTGGCGAAACGACCTCAGCTACTAACTCAAACATTGTTACCGATCACCTGGACTACGTCGTAGCCCCAAACACACTCGGTTGAAATAAGCATTCATATATAACTGCTTAACATCAGTTAACAATTAATTCACATATACATCCCATTTGAGCATTTTAATAAACACATAATACACATGTTGTCAAACACAGGCATTTCATACATGAATCACATAGCCAAATGTACACTACCAGTAGAAATCAAATCATATAGCCAAGGTGATTGAGAACTTCATCTCAACACCCTCATTACATGCATTTAAACAATCATTTTCACATTCAGGCATTTTATCAAACACTTAGGCTACACATACCATATACATGTAATAAAGTAGATATAACCGGTGTTATAGTAAATCCCTTTACAAGGGGTTCACCATACATACAACAATCATGCATTCTTAGTCAATGAACATAGCAAGCTTCAATCATAATTCCATACTCATTCAAACATTTCAACAAATACATGGAATGCATTAAAACCAACATACTCTACATATATTTGTAATATATGGAAAACGTCGCATCTACGCACATGTGATAGCAATCAAGTCAGTCATAAATCATTACTGACATTGAAAGCCTTGAAAACCATAACCTAAACATTTATAATCCACACCTTTCGCCGGTAGACTCATAACGAACTCAGTTTAAACACCAAGTCTTTGTCTACGGCACGACGATAACTTATAGTATGAAATAAGTTAGCTACTTCAACACTTACTCTATTTAAATCCCTAAAATGGATTAAGGTTAGGATTTCTTACCCAAGTACAGAGTCGGAATAGTCAGAATAGCGATACAGATAGGCCGATTCAGCACGTGGAGTGATAGGATTGAATCCCAGGAACTCTCCCACTTAATCTCTCACTTTCTCTTTCTTTCCTTCTCTCTTTGCACTCTTCTCTCTCCTAGGGTTTTGTAAATTCGTATGGAATGGGAGAGAGAGGGTTTAAAGCCCTTATATAGGCCCAGAATTGATGGGAATGGCCCCAGGGCCATGGTATACTTAGGTTATAGCCAAAGACTAGCCGTTTTGGTCCAACGGAGCTGATCTGGAGGCCCCTTTTCTGCATGCGGTCGGACTTAAGCTTCTTGACATTGGATCTATGTCAGGTTAAGATCTCGGCCCGATCAGATCAGTGGATCGGCTGTGAGGGACCAGTTTCGTTCAACAGTCACCAGTACTTGATCAGGGCCACAAGTACACTGACCGGTGTTGGACATTTTCCCTGGTCCGAGGGTGTAATTGGGTCAAAATCTGAAGGTCTGAATCCTTAAATTCGTCTTGCAAGCGAATGACTCAATTCACTTAAGTTTCAGTTTGTTTCCTAAAGATATTCGCGTTTCTCACACACTTCGCTCCGGGCTCAAGTTGTGCGCTTCTGGATACCTTTAGGACTTGATTTTCGAGATGGTTATCAAGTCCAGCAAGGCGGTCATAATTGTATAGTTTTGGGGTAATCGGACTTTCGACGCGCGGTCCAGGTCGAATACGAAGTTTCGTGATGCTCCCGAGAGCAACTGGGTTTTGGGATGGATCCTAAGTTTTTGGGTAATGTAGCGTTAATGGTTTTACCCGTTTTGGGTCTTACAGATTGTATTTAAAGTGATTAGTGCTAATTTCACAGATCATCTAGTTTACGTCTAATTTCTAAAGGATTTGGTCCTTAGTGATTTCTGCCTGAGGTGGTACTCGGGTCTTTGTACGGATTTTTCTGAGACGTTACAATTTAGCCCCCTTAAAGAAAAATTTCGTCCTCGAAATTAGTACCTTTTCGTACTCCTCAAGAATCTGAGGGTAGTTCTTTCGGACCTCGTCTTCCGTTTCCCAAGTAGCCTCCTCCTCAGTGTGATGCGTCTACAGTACCTTCACAAGTGGAATCACCTTACTGCGCAACACTTGCTCCTTCCTATCCAGAATACGCGTCGGTCACAGTATATAAGTAGCATCTTCACTCAACTGTACCTGCTCCCATCTGACAATGTGTGAAGGATCAGGAACGTATTTCTTCAGCATCGACACATGAAATACGTTGTGCATGCCTACGAGTGGTGTGGGCAAAGCCAAGCGTTATGCCACCACCCCCATTCGATTTAGTATTTGGAATGGGCCAATAAATCTCGGCGTGAGCTTCTCCTTCTTGCCAAACCGAAGAACTCCTTTCATTGGGAAAATTTCAGGAATACGTGGTCCCCAACCTCAAACTCTAGTTTCCGCCGCCTCGTATCAGCGTAGCTCTTCTGTCTACTCTGTGCTGCCAGAAGCCGACGCCTGATAATGTCGATCTTCTCCGAAGTTGCCTGAACTAACTCTGGGCCAATCAGGCTCTTCTCGCCAGCCTCTGCCCAGTAATGCAGTGCTCGACAGGGAAGCCCATACAAGGCCTCATAAGGAGCCATACCAATACTCGCCTGAAAACTGTTGTTGTACGTGAACTCTGCATAAGGAAGATAGTCGTCCCAACTGTCCTTGAAATCCAGCTCCCAAGCTCGCAGCATATCTTCCAACACCTGATTTACCCATTTCGTCTGCCCGTCAGTCTGTGGATGGAACGCGGTACTGAACTTCAATTTCACACCCATTGTTCCTGGATACGAGTCTAGAAGATAGATGTGAATCACGTGTCTCGGTCCGACACGGTCTCCATTGGAACTCCATGCAGACGCATAATCTCCTTGATGTATAGCCAGGCCAAATCGTCTGCAGAGTTCGAAACTCTGATAGGGAGAAAATGAGCTGATTTCGTCAACCGGTCCACGATCGCCCAGATGGAGTCTTGTCCTTTCCTCGTCTTCGGTAGCCCTGAGATAAAATCCATAGAAATGAAGTCCCACTTCTATTCAGCTATGGGCATGGGCTGTAGCAGTCCAGGAGGTCGGCGATGCTCTGCCTTGACCTGCTGGCACGTGAGACACCGGGACACATACTCTGCTATGTGGGCCTTCATGTTGTCCCACTAGTACGAGCGCTTCATGTCTCGGTACATCTTCGTACTGCCAGGATGCATTGCCATCCTCGAATTGTGAGCAACCTCGAGAACTTCCTTCCTCAGGTCATGAAGATTTGGGACGCATAGGTGGCCATGATAATTAGGCTCCAAAAGTGCTGGCTGGATGAAAGTACATCTCTGATGATTAGGCTCCATAGATCCTAATATCTTTCTCTTTTTGCATCTTCATTTCCATTGACTATCTTATAATGGCTATTGAGTGCTGAAGCAAAATGTAGAATCATGGCCCATACTTCTTGGAAAATGTTATTTGCTAAAGAAATTTATGCTGGAACTTGGGTGTGGGTGTCATTTCTCATGTCATGAAAAGTGATGATCAAGCTGTTTTTTAGTTAATGACACCTATCACGTTAGTCTTTTCTTGTTCTTGTTCTTCAATTAATAAAATCATCACTTTCAAAAAAACAAAAGAAGGGAAAAAAGCGACTACGCTGCACTGCTGCACCGCTGCATTCCACATCTCTACTAGTCTGGTCCTTCATTGTACATAGCATATCATTATCTATTCCTTCTCTAAAAAAGACACTCAAACTCAAAGCAAATATGTCCTCCATAGTGGGAGTATGAGCATTTGGTCGCTGAATTGTTCCACAAGTCAATTTGGAACATACCACTGTAACAGGATTTTGATAAATTGGTCCTGATCAATATACATGCACTAGCTTGAGTGGGGGAGTTGTGATGATAAGTAATAAGCCATAAGTGCAGGTGCTTTAGCATTGTAGTTCCTTGGCCTGACATATGCATTTTGTTTCTTATTATGTAATATTTGTCATCCTATGACAAGAATATGAAACTCTCACCTAGGTTGGAACTTGCAACAAAGCTCATTTATTCGTTGCACATTATATTACACAAAGTACTTTATTTTACATGTGCACTTGCATTAGGTTTTCTGATTGACTATGAGATTTTGTTTATAATTGACTGATTTGGTTGTTGCCCTTATCCTTCTGGTGTTTAATGTTTTAGTATGTCCGTGCGAAGCAGGTGACACAATGTTCCTTCTTGACGACAAGGGGCCTTCACCGAATAGGGCTGTGGAAATATGAATGCAGTTGTTGGCCATCAGTTTCTTCTTCTGATTGTCTGAGGTTTCTTCCTTTCTTTCCATGTTGAAGTAGTGTCATTTCCAAATTAAATTTATTTTTTCAGTGGAAGGGACATACAACATATTGGTTTTGAAACTACTCCTTTTGCTTAGGAGGCAAGTTACGCTTGGGTCCCATAGAAACAACATTTTTGTGTAGATGAAATTAAAGATGTTGGTTTTATTTTGTGCCCTAAAAAGCCAATTGGACTTGGTTGATTGGAGCTTTGTTATTGGTGAGTGACCTTTATCTATTATGTCCGATGGTTGGACTGGTCCAACTAGACATAGCTTGTTCAATTTTATGGTGTATTGCCATCTGAGAACAATGTTCTATAAATTAATTGATGCATCAAAGGCAACAAAAAATGCAGATTATATTTTCACCCTCGTGGGTGGTGGATGAGATTGGGGAGCAAAATGTGGTGTAGATTGTAATTGACAATGAAGCAACATGCAAGTCAGTGGCTAAAATGCTAATGGAGAAGAGAATTTTTATTCTGGTCACCATGTGCCGCACACTACATCAACCTTATATTAGAGGATATTGGAAAAGCAAGTGACAACATTCATCTACCATCATAACCAATTAGTTGCCATAATGAGGAAGTTCAAGTGAAGGTGAGAGTTACTTAAGCTTGTGGTGATTTGATTTGCGATAAACTTTATTGCCCTTGTGAGTAAGTGTGAGTGTTTGGGAGAATTGAGTGAAATGTTTGCTTCTCAGAAGTGGCTCAGCACAAAACATGGGAAGAATACATCAGGGACCTCGATTTAGGTTGTGCGGATCATCATGGACAACAAATATTGGAAGAAGGTTGCAAACATCCTCAAGGTGATGCATGAAGTGAAGTTATTCATCATGATTGTAAACATTATTTAGATTACTAGAAGATGATTGACAAGCATTGGATGAATTAGCTTCACCACGAATTCATGCAATGGGCAGAGTCTCATTTTAGTAATGTCTTATTTATGTTCAGTATGTACTTGTTTTTATTAGTTATTACTAAGTTATTTTTATGGTATAATCATTAAAGTCTTTGTTTTCATTATCGTAATACAGGATACTATCTAAATCCGCAATATTATTACGTTGTTTCATTTGTCGAGAATGAAGAGGTTTGTGTCGGCTTGAAGAACGTGAAAGATAATAGAGCCTAACATAGATTTACAGATAAGGGTGTTGGCAAAGTGAGTACATGTCTTTAATTATTGGTCTTTAATTTTGTTATTTTGGTGCTTAAAACAAATCATCTTTTTTGGCGTATTGTCCGCAGTTGGAAATATTTGGACTTCGCCATGGCAACTTCTCCGATGCACTTGTACAAAGGGCAATCTTTTAGATAGCTCTAGGTAAGAAACTAATACATAGTCGTAGAATTTGTTTTGTTAGTGATGTAGAATGGTGTGTATTGCATAAAAATTCCTCCCCTCTATATAACTGATTGGTGGATACATTTTGGAGAAAGTACAAAGGCTTTCAAGACAATAGTGGTTAAAGTTTGAGCCACAAACTTCTTCCTCAAGCTGCGTGAGGAACTGGAGCTAGTTTACACTCATCCATTTGTACAATAGGAATAGGTTGCGAGTTGGACATTGGATCGTTTTGTCTACATGTAGTACAATAAAAGTTGAGATTACGTAATTCAATGCGTGTAGTGAACCAGGTTGAAGAAGGCAACTTTTGTCCAGTAAACTTGGACAACATTAACGATGGAGAGGATTTTCTTTTACCTTAGTTGGAATTAAACAAAAAACTAGTAGAAGATGATAGTGAATAAGTCGAGGTGCATGACCCACCATTACTCGTGAGGCAACAAGAGAGTCCTGTAGCTGTCTTGGAACTGAGTAGAGCTACAGAAGATTTGACCCAATGAAAGACTTGCAACAGCAAAACCAGTCAATGATGATGATGATAATGATGGTGCACCTGTTGGTCTGCACATGAGAGTACATCCATCTAAAGAGTTCAAGGTTGATGTGCATCGATTAACCAGAGGTCGGACTTATGAGTGTATCGAATCACGATACGACTAACTAGGGTAGGAGCATCATAGGGAGGCGGACAGCAATGGCACTGGAGGAGATGGAACACCAGGATATCAGATGGCATAAGATATCAGTATGGATATGGCCATGGATAGTACGGGTAGCCTAGGGCACTTTCTTGTTTGACTAGTCTCGGTCGATATGATCCATATGGAGTAGGTCAATATGGGAGATGTGGATACTTGGGTCTGGATCTGAGTTATTTGTCGTCCTAGTCTCACTCTCACTCTTAGCAGTACGAGCAATACCAGGGGCAATATGTGTATGACTATGGCTATGGATCTACATCTGCCATTGGTGAATATTCTTGCTAGGGAGTTGCAACTCATCCACTGTATGAATGGCATGTATACACATGAATCTGCATTATCCAATTCGTGGGCTCTAATTTGCATGGTGCATAGCTGAAAATTTTCACTGATGAGATGGTACCAACAATCCATTTGGGAACATCAAGTGGATCGTTAAACGGTCAAATTTCAACAGGTTAAATCAGATGGTTAAGATTGTCTAATCAGTGCAAATTTTGGGTTATCTCCACACATAATGGGGCTTACAATTTGGACAGTCCAGATTGGTTTGATGTGTGGGTTGCAGTATACAAGAACTATTAATGCAGAAAAGGTGGCACCTTCATTAAAATAATTCAGTACAAATAAGTAGAAGATCTGGGAAGAAATGGACTGCAACATCACACGGTCTTGACTATATATTTGCTCATCACTTTAAGCCTGTTATAAGGCTTTCTTGGTTGTGAATTGTGGTTATTCTAATAAAACAAAGTAGGTACTGGATAGGTATTGGATTGAACTGTTCATATGTTGTCCTTTTTTATTTGTTCTTGATTTGGACAGAGTATCAATTCAAACTACTTCAATCTAGACTGTTATTTTTATCCAAAATGTTCTTTGTTGGCAGGATAAATGATGATTGGAATCTTCCAAGTGACTTATGCCCATGCACGGGTATAGTTCTTGCTTGTCATCTTTCTCTATGATGGATTTTCTGTTTTCATATATATATTTTTAAATTTCAAACAAACATGCAGAGCCAATAAATTCAGTATCAATGCGTTTGAGTAGTTGGAAGGATTACTATCAGTGGAGGTGCCTCCCTCTCAATTCACCTGTTGCTTTGCTACTCCATTGGGTATGATATGCTGTTTATACTCAATGTTAATATATGTGACCCTAGAAGCTCTCTCTCTCTCTCTCTCTCTCTCTCTCTCTCTCTACATCTCTTATAAATGCAATATCCTTGTTCTATATTTGTATTTGTTTATATGAATGTTATATCAGATAGAAAGCCTACTTGCTAGTTATTAGCAAAAAAGAAAAAAAGAAAAAGAAAAAGAAAAAAAAAACACTTATCTTATTTATTTATTTTTTTAATTATAAAGATTTTGATATTTGAATGTTTTTCTCTCTATGTTATTTTACTTTTTTAGTTGGTAGCATAATGCTCACCAATGAAGGAACCAACAGAGTCTGGGTTCCTTAGCATAATTTTGGTGGCTGTTCGTTGGGCAATTTGGGCACTTTGGGGATTGGAGGTACCCTGAGGGACGAGAATGGCGCATTCTTGATGGTGTATTTGGGCCCTTGTAGGTAGTCAGGGTCGCTTCAAGCTCCCCTGCTTGCCCTAATAAAAGGACTGCTATCATTGCCTTTCATTCTAGATGAGGTTATTGTTGTGGATGATTTACGACCTGCTTTACAATGGCTTTCAAGCAACCTGTTGCATTTGTTTTAGTTGTTTTTTCTTCGTCAGGTTTGTATTGCATTTCTGAGATCTAATATATAGCCTAAATGGTAGTTATTAGCCAAAAGAAAAACCTTAAGAGGGGTTTGTATTGTATTTTTGAGATCTAATACACTGTATCTTTCTTAGGAGCCCAATTCTCAAAAGCTAGCCACAAGGTGAATGAGCCCACTTGTAGGCTAGCTAGAGGGGATGCGAGAGGGTCACTCATTTCATGCTCCTGTTTGTATTTGCTTTAGTTGTTTTTTCTTTGTCAGGTTAATAAAGTCTTTGCTGTAGATTGAGAAGAGAAGAGGTAGATGAGGGATGATAAACATGCAACGAGAAGGGAGGGAAAGGATTTGCATTTCCGACGAAGGGTGATCAAAGCATTAAGATGATTAGGAATTCTTAGAAGTGTCTTTTTTGATGTTGGTTATGGTGGGAGGAGATTCAATGAATTGTATCCTATGGATTATATCACAAACACTGGAGGATGTCAGGGACTTCATCTCGGGATGAGCTTTTCTTGTAATCTTGTTTCGGGGGATGCTAACATGGTTGCTGACACATCAGCCAAAGAGTTTCTGATTCCAAGTTGTATACTGGATCTCCTCTCCCTTTACCTGAATTTAATAATCATTAATTTACTTTTATAATCTTGTAAAGTATCTTCAATTATCAAAACCAAAAAATTACATAACTACCCCTCGCAAGTAATCAGCAATATGGTTATTGGGGAGAACCCAAAAATTGTTCCAACATATCCTACTACAATTAATAATGACCATAATCACTAAAAAGATATATTTAGACACGCTTCTCTCTTGAAGCCTGAGGTTTTAGACTGAAGACCAACTGCGATATGATTTAAGAAATTGTCTAAAAGATTTTTTTTTCTGGAATTTACAATTATAAGGGTCTGAAATCACTTCAGATAGCCTTTGAAAGTTTTACTAGTAACAAAAAAAAAAAAAAAAAAAAAAAAAAAAAACCACACACACACACACACACACACACACACGCCAAAAAAAAATAAAATCGAAAACAAATTAATTGATTATATTATGAGATCTACTTATATGTGACCTCGATTTATGACTTTATGTCACAGGTACCAGTCATAACATCAGCCACACAAGAGTTCTATTTTTATTTTTATTTGGTGAAACTTGAAAGGGGATAGCACTACCAGAAATTTATTGATTTTCAATAAGGTCCTGTTTCCTGTTCCGCCTGAAACAAGAACTCAACTCCCCGATTCACCGAACCGACATGATTCATAGAAAGCATAGGAAAGGAGATAGTGTTTTCTGAGAAACTTTATTTTTAGGAAATTGTGGGAAAGGAAACATTGTTTTCCTTGTTTGTTTTTCAACTAGATTTCCCTAGAAATTTAGGATCTATTTTCAAATTTGTTGTTTGGCAAAACAAAACATTTTCTTGGAAAAAAATTCTTGGTAGTCACTAGCATGTGTTAGATGAGCACATGTGGCACATGTGGGATACTTGAAAAGATGGATAATGACACATGTGGCATTGTGGGATGCTTGTAAAGGTGGATAATGGCACATGGATGCTTGAAAAGATGGATAATGGCACATGTGGCACACATAGGATGCTTGTAAAGATGGATAATGGCACGTGGTATGCATAACATACGTGGGCACTTGGACCTGAATTGTGGCACACATTGTACATGTCAGGTGCTTGAAGTTGTACAGTGCCGCATGTGGCACAGGACACGTATTGATGCATTTGAGCATGAAGACTTGAAGCTAGATGGCAGTGCTTGTGCGCATTGGCACCATTGACACACGTGACATATTTGGAGTGATTTAAGATGGACAATGGCACATGTGGCACATTGGCACATGTGGGGTGCGAGAGAAGATGAATGTGGTACATGTGGCACATTAGCATGTGGGACGCATTACACATGTGGGGCTTAAGAGAAGATGGTGGCACATGTGGGGCATAATTGAAGATGGACAATGGCTCATTTAGCACATTGAAGATGGATGGTGGCATAGTTGGGCCTAACCTTCGAGAAACCCATTTTGCTTCCATCGTGGGAAATGCCTTTATTAGGGGCGGAGGTGGGAAAATAAATTTGGTTATTTTCTAGAAAGGATAGAAAGTGGAAAATGGCGTTTCCCTCAACTTCCTACAAAAAAAGACTTGCCAAACCATGAAAATTGTGTTTCATAGTAAACAATGCTTCCTTTCCCTTCTTTTCCACGAATCCAAATGGGCCCCAAGAAAAATTGCACTTATTGGGGGTGAGGGACATACGAACCTTGTCCCAAAAATGAACAATACATGAATAAACAATATCGAAGTGAAAAAATTCTCCCTGATATTCACAATACCGGCCTTATCCACAACAATCTTCTCTTTAATATCAGCAGGAAACTGGTGGGATGCGAAAAAAGATATTGGAGGAATTCTCACAGCCTAACATGCCCAAACCATCAATCATTACGTAACTCTCCCTAATTTTGGTAGAAAAGCTATTGACTTGTTCTTACTAATGCTACTTTTTATACAAGAGTAATAGAGTAAGTGAAGAAAAGAACAAACCATCTATTAATAGCATGAAACTACGAGATGTAGTATCGGTAGGCCGATATTATTAGTATCGCATGTGCCTAAGATGAAATCCTACCTATGTTCAGGTTTTTTGGGATATCGACAATATTATTGCTATGTGTCACACTGTATCGCCAATATCGGCAATGCATTGCAATATATTGTTCGTGATGTATTGACGATATAGGCAATACATTGCCAAAAAAAATAATTTTTGTTCTTCCTCTTCTTCTCCTCCTCCTTTCTTGCTCCTCTCTCTCTCTCTTGATTGCAGACTGTAACAATCGCTATGATTTTTGGGCTCCATTTCTAAAATTTATTGTGGCATCTAATGGTCGGAATGGATTTTATATAGTCATCATGGTCAGCCTTGTAAAAATCAAGGGTGGATGTCTCTCTACCAATTGTTTCCTTTGGTGTGGCCTACATGAATCACAGGTTGGCCTGAATTTTTGGCCTTGGGCTTAAAGTAAGATTTACACATCTAACAGTAGGAGTGGATTTCACATACCGCATTGCAATCGGACTCGAAAAAAATGTAGGGTGAGTGTCTTGATTTTAGCTAATATATTTTTAAAAAAAATCTTATTGACCCCTTGAATTTTTATGGGGACCACCTTGATATGTATGTGAGATCCACTTTGATCATTATGTGTAATTCCACGTTAGTCCAAGGCCAAAAAATCAGGCTAACTTGTGATTTAGGTAGGCCATGCCAAAGGAAATAATTGGTAGAGAGATGTCCACCCTTGAATTTTACAAGACCCATTGTGATGATTGTATGAAATCCATTCCTACCATTAGATGCCACAACAAAATTTAGGTACGTGGCTAAAAAAATCAAGCCGATATATGATTTAGGTGGGCCACACAAAGGGAAGTACTCTAGAGGGAGAGCATTGCGCTGTACAATGTTTCCAATCATATTGTCCACTTGAATCATGGATGGGACTGATTTTCTAGCCTTGGGCCTAACATGGGGTCACACACCTGGTGGTCGGGGCAGATTTGACATAAACATCATGGTGGGGCCCACCTAAGCCTTCGAGATCCCTATTCTCTATTCAAAGGCATTCATAAATTGTAATGTGTACGATGCATGTACAACACTTATATGCTTGCACTAAAAAATTGCATACATGTCATATATTAAATTATTAACTCAAATTAAACTAATTAAATTGTGGAACCACCATTGGTAAATCATGATCCCAAAATTGGATTGTTTGAATGACCCTGACCTTTGATTCATGGACACTTGTTTATTAAAACAGGACCATTGGATATTTTTCATTCCTAACTGTCTACGAAATGTCCACTAAGCTCACTGTCGGATGAAGAAATAAACCTAATTTTTTCGGTTACGAGACATAATATTGAAAATTTATTTCCAATTGCTTGTATTGTATGCTATGTGTGTAGTTTTTTAAAATAATTAATTGATTGTGTTTTTGTATACGTCTTCTATGATTTACAAATTATATTAGTTGATTTTGAATATGGTTGCATCACTTTGTTAGATAGTGCATGGTTCAGGACCCTATACACAGGGAGCTTATTATGAGCACTTATTTTTTGTTACATTTTGATTTCTAAGTGTGTAATTATGTCTTTTTTAACATCCGTTGAAGTTACAAAAAAAATTTATGCGATACATTTGATATTTCCCATGTGATAACCGATATGTTTCCATATCCCAAGGTTGCGATACATACATTGATACCGATATTGAAAACATTGCACATAACTAGCCTATCCTATAAACTAATAAACAACAATTTGCAGTGAAAAGAATTCCCTAGGACAACCACTACCTTTTATAAAAATGGTGGTAAATCTTCCATATTATCCCATGGATTATTAAAGCACTCCTATGGGTCTCTTAATTCTTTTTGCAAATGGAACATAGTACAATAGGTTTACCTCCTGCACATCTTTGCATGCTTTGGACTTTCAATCACATTGGGGCATGGGATTTCTTTCATGGTTGTTCAAAAATGTCATACGTGTTGTATATATTACTTGGTTATTTTTTTTCAAAGAACAAGAAATCCATTTTAGTAGCTTTCAGATATTTGCTGATGTCACGGATGTGTATTTTGATTGAACCCAAGGGTTGACAACCCCTAGTATAGGGCTGCAATGTAGTAATAACTCAATAAGACCGAGGTCGATTCATAAAAATTTGGTGAGAATATACTAAGAACTTAAATTAAGAAAAAACGGTTGGTCTGGATTTTTAATCCAGCGGAATAGAAGAGTTGTAAAAACTATTATAAAAAGGACTAAAGATCCAGGAATCCTCAATCAATAGATTTTGAATTCAATTCATCTTCTTGAGTTGATAACTCAACTTGAACTGGATTCCAATCCGTTCTAATTGGAAGATAGCATAGTAATATCAATAAAAAACATCCAACATAGATTGGAATCATGATAGGCTTGATCTCTCATGAAGATCTAGGTAATCACGTCGCAGTGAATAGAAAGTATCTAATGTATCCGGAGGTAGTGTTTTAAATATCGATGATATCAGCCGATATATCCCATGATATATCTTGTATCCCACCTGTGCGATACGAAATGCACAGGTAATGCCGATATATCCCACCTATTCAATCCAGTGGGCATTTTCAATTTTTGATCCATGTTTTTATTATAAATCACGTTAAACCAGTGTTAAATTGTTACAAATCTATGATTCTTTATGTTTTAAATGAGGATTTGGAACGTTGATTTTGAGATTTGGGGGAGATGGGTCAAGTTGCAGAAAATTGAGAAAAAACAAAATTTCTCAATTTCTCACAAATCAGTCACAATCTTTGTATCTAAACACAAAATTAAACATGTATGTAACCTGATTTAGTGATTCTTCTTTTGCTTTTGAATGTATTACTTGTGTTTCCATACATGTCTTCTTACACTTATAAATTATATGAATGGACTAGACTTTGAATATACTTCCATCAGTTCAGTTGGAAAGCACATATATTAGGATCCCATATAAAGGAAACCCCTATTATGTGCACTTTTTTTGTTATGTTTTGATTTCTAAATGTATATTGATGTCTTTTTCAACAATGCTTGAAGTTTCATTGAAACATTCAACCAATTTCCCAATGTTCCCATGTTTCCTAACGACAACGATACATTACGCGATACAATCGATATATCCCATGCGAAAACCGATATTTATCTATATCCCAAGGGTACGATACATTATGCGATAGTGGTATTTAAAATACTGCCTGGAGGCGATAATAGATCAAACAACTTTACAGATTGATTCCTTCCCCAATCTAGGAATTCAATCACATTCAATCATATTTCAACATAAAAACCTTAAGTTTCATTGAAGAAACAAATCAACTATCAAGTATCCATTAAAAGGTTCATCCCTTAGCCTTATTTAAGAGATTAGCCAAGCATGACTAACATCTTAAACAAAACATAAAGAAAAACCAGAAAAACAAACTATAATCGAATGATTGAGAATGAAGGATGATTCCGAAGGAGCTCCGCAACTCCTAGGTCTCTCTCCTAAGCCCTAACTCGTACTTAGGAAGGCTTAGATCACCCCTTTAAATAGGAAAAGTTCGCACTGACCTAGAACTGACTTTAAATTTGCGCACTTTTGTTACGCTTCAGTCACACCGAAGTCTCACCGAGTCTAACCAAAGATTTCTTTGGTTGTAGCCGAATTTCATAAAAATCTATCTAAAGTCTCTGTCCCCCTTAGGTCGCACCGAACTCTCATTCAGTGGCGCACCGAACTTAGCTTCGGTCGGATCTAAGTGTTGAGCTGAATTATCTCTAAAAATCATAGTTTGTTGCTGGACCGTTCTGTGCACATTTGGTCGGACCGAATCAACCTCAGGTGGGACCGAATAGTTTGTTATTTCTATTATTGAATTGTGTGATTTTTCAGTCATTCCATCATCTTTTGTACTTGGTTTTCTTGAATCTTTGGCATGTGAATTCTTTATTAAGCATGATTTCATCTTTGTTTCCCAGATTACCTCGCACGTACTAAATAGATGTTAGTGAATTAATTAAGCACTTTGAATGCATGGAAACTAATGCAATTGAGAGGATATATATGCGATATTTAAATGTTATCATATTTGCATACACACACACATTGTCATTTTATCATCCCTATATGTGAATTTTCTATATCATTCTTTTGATGCTTAGAGCTTCGATGTAGAAAAAGGTGCAATCATGCTATCCCTTCTAGACATTCTTTTCTTTTTGGTAAAGGTTCACATAGTTCCGATTCTTCTTGCATCTAATGAATGTGGTTGATCTATTTCACTCTTCTCATTGCAACTAAAGAATGAGTGGGATCCATCTTGTTACAAACATGATTTTATTAGTATTTGCGCTGATTATCTCAGTGATAAATTTTTATGGGTTTTTTCTTAATTTGTTTTTAATAAAAATTTTGAATGTCCTAATCTCTTCAAATATGGCATGTTGTGTCATAATAATTTTTTTTTTGGTTACAGCCTCTTACCATATACCAGGGCATTCAACTTGCTTCCAGCATAAGACCAATTTCCGAAATTAGAAGCAAATTGCACATCCATTATTTAGGTATATCTTGGTTCCTGAGGTTTTCGATTTCGTCATTATAGCTATAAGTTTATGATTTCATTCTCAAAAATTTTCAGTACTATGTTTATTATGGTCTTGTATTGTATGATGATGATCATCATTATTAGTATTCTACTAATTAGCACAGGAATGGTGAGTTAAATCCCGAGGTTTTGTACTATATAAGTTACTTCAATCTTCTGTATTTTATTATCTTCACATTATAGCAGCAAGTTGCTGATCAAGAACCTTTACCTGTTACAAGTGTTCATCCTATTGGTATTGTTACACATATAGTGACTAAGGATAAGGAAATGTGTATCGATATTGCCGAAAAGATAGCTGGTACATGGAAATGTATCTTTGACTGAGGGAATAATTGGGGAAACATGGAGAAAAAGGTGAAAATTTTCAGTGAAGCTTGAGTAGATTCTAGGAGACACATGTTTACATATTTAGGAATAAAAGAATTGCAAAAAAGAACCATACATAATAAGTTTCCATTTATTTAAGAGGGGCCTAAACCATATGTTTTTGTAAAAAAAGCCATTGCACTGGTTAAAATAAAAAAAACGAATTCATATCATACAAACGTAGGTAATAAACAATAAGTAAGACATAAAAAAACTCAGGGAAATGAAAAAGATACCTATTCGGCAATCCTTCAAACCCACATGGAGTTACGAGGCGGCTCAAAGTTGTCATCTCTGTCCCCACATGGTCGGCCTTAGGATTGCTTCTCCACATGTTCATAGTACTGTGCCTAGGTCATTGTCTGGTTGTACTAATGGAGGTACTCTCATAGGTGTCTTTGGTATTCATCCTCCCCGTAGACACGGGTATTGCGTAATTGTAACTGGCTGTGGTTGAGTAAGTTATGCAGGAAATGGATTGACTTCAACCACGACTCTCGGGTAGAATTGAGCCCAAGCATACCCTGAATATCCCCTTCTTACCAATAATCGTAAGTGTTCTCCTACGGTTGCCCATATCCATAGATGGACAACTGTGATCTAGTGTTGTAGCTATAGCCATACCTATGGTACCCTCCATGTGCATAAGGTGGAACTGAAGTGGAGTTCCCTAGTTCTAAACAAATATCCTCCAACGACAAGCTGCATGCAAGAGACTCCTCGGAGCGTGTAACCTTCTTCCCATCCTTGCAATGCTAGAAATGCTGGTTAGGCTCTCCTGCTCTTTGCCAGGGTGATGGATGAGATCCATGATCTTTATATTGAGTGGCATGGTCAAAGTGGGTGTCCTTGGTGAATTTGTTAATGGATCGCTGATTTGACCTATTGCATAAGCCCCACCTACCATTGCTGTGTCGACCTCCAACTCTTCCACCTCCACCCCCACCGTCACCATTGCCATCACCCCATTGTCGTCTTCATCACCCTTGTTGCCACAACAGGATGGGGATACTGCCTGTGATGATACCTTGTGACCCTCACTAGGATGCACTGGGCTCCTTATCGACACGTTGGACTGGGCATGAGTCTTTTGCTCTTGGTCAACATCAATACCTAGAGACATTGCTCCCTTGACTACCATTGGAGCAGAGCCTCCCTTAGTATCATCTAAATCAACTGACTTGGCCCACTTATAAAGTGGTTTGTAGCATCATCGACAAGATGTGCCTGTGCGCCTATTGACATCAAGTCCAGTGAGTCATGTTGTGATTCCATGTTGCACTTTACCTGTAGCTGCCTCTCTTTCAGCTTCATATTATAGTGGCAATGTATGAGCTTCTACACCTTCTCATACCCAAATTTGCACTACCATTGGAGCAGAGCCTCCCTTTATGTAGATGAGCGACCACGTGCTCCAATGTATGAGCTTCTACACCTTCTCATACCCAAATTCGCACTACCATTGGAGCAGAGCCTCCCTTTATGTAGCTGAGCGACTATGTGCTCCAATTTCTCTCATATGGTGAAGAGAAAACAGTCTGTGCGTGCACACAGATGGCTTGTAACACAACTTGCTTGCCAATCTATTAGAAGCATGTCTTACTTCAATTGGTAAATGCGTTGCTCCATCACAAACCATATTGTTTGATTACTTGAAGTAATTAATATACTCACATTACATCATCATTTCTCTCGATGCTCTTGTAATTGCGGTTGAGACCATATCCATGGCATGTCAAAAGCGTAGTATTTGTCAATCACAATTTATGAATACCCATCCAATAGTAGACTATAAGAAAGTAAAAGCCTCAATTTATCATTACATCATTCTTAAATTGTGCCCATCTCATCAACCTAGCGGATGACCATCTTTGGTTCATTATCCTCCTAGAGCTGGTGGAACTTCGAGTTGAGGCAATATGCTGAACCCCAAATAATATTTCATTAACAACACTAACATAGAAACGAAAGTAATACTTGATCAACAAATGAGAAATAAATGATTAAATGTAAGAACCTTTTAGCTTGAAGTGGATGCTCAAGAATTTTGTTCCATCTATTGTCTATAATGTTGGGCACCTATCTATGCAAATTGAGATAGATGCAATCCTTTTCATATCAAGCACACAAGCTCGTATACCCCATCGATGGCCACCTCTTATTATTTACGGCATTTAGGATATTGTAAATTGGATGCAGGATGCCAACTATATCATGAACTCTATCTCAGAATCCGCCACTCAACATCGTTTCCGCAACCCTTTCCACACTTCGTGCCTCTTTTTTTTTTTTTTTAATTTTTTATTTTATTCCATTCTAAGTATCTCTCAGATTTGAATAGATTCCTTAGTCTCTCCTTGTGCCGTTACAAGCTGTCTAGTGCGAAAAAATTTGTGGCGAATTGTGTTGCCCCCATTCAGACAATATCCCCTTGGCACTCATCGCACATCACAACTAACTAGGAATGACTGTATATGAATTGGTTACTTTCCTCACAGCCATAGCGGACTTGACCAACCCTCTCTACCCTTGTGACTTGAACATAAGGTCGATGCAGTGAGCCGCGTAGAGGGTCTAATAGATTATATTTTTTAATCTTCCTTCCCGCCTTAACGAACATATGCCGTTGTCCCTCACCTATACCACATTCTTAGGCTCAACTCTCTAATCACCCCCTTCAGAAGGTCATATATGTAGGAGTGATCTTTTATGTGAGCGAATGTATTAATAAATCTAAGAAAATCGATTTCTCTTTGCAGTCAGCGATGAAGTTGATGATTGATAACTTTGTAGGCTTCATCCAGACATCGCACATCACTGTGACCCCATATGTCTCCTAGTTCGGCTTGAGGTCCTTTGCTCAAGCTTGCATACTCGTGGTCAAGGTAGACCCCCAAACCTCCTTCGGCATTGGAGGCTTCACACCTTGACCAATTCTCTTGATTGTGTTGATTATATTGTGGAAGTGGGGGCTAGATGCCGTGTGTGCTAGTATGTGGCTCGAAATGAACCCCACTTTGTTATAGCACTGCCTACGGTCTTCTTAATTCCTCCATTACTCCATAAATATTTCAATCTCCTCTGCTTTGCACCAACAACGGGTGTATGTGAACCACGAGCACTATGGGTGCATTGTAGGCCAGGAATGCTTGAACTAGACTCCCCCGTGCTGCTCTCCCCTTATTGCTCCCACCATCCTCATGTAAAGGCCCCAAATGTCTACCTAGTCTCCTCAAGCCGTCGCCTTTGCTCCCTATCCCAACTTAATGTCAATGACTCATACATGGCTTGTCTATACTTCACCTTGTCCCGCTCAATAATCCCTGGGATATGCTAGGCCCATGTCATTATCATCATCTCGCTCCTCAACGGTCCCTAGACTCCATCCAGGAACACCCAAAACTCCTCCCTCATATCCTTCTCCCATGCCTGCTACTGCTGCTTGTGTATCATACCCTTGCTCAACACCATCGTCATCTCCACTCTCACCTCATTTGGAACACTTTGGCAACCCTTCACATCATTTTTTCGCCTAGCAAGTACTTCAACCCAAAAACCCTCCACTCGGCTTATGCCCATAGTAGTTGTAAATGGTTCCAAATCAATTCCCCTCCATTTGCCATTCATGTCTCCAGCCGATGTCCTTGCTCATTTTCCTAACATTTTAATTTATGCTACCTACATGGAAATACAACCACTAATATCGTTGAGAACACGATAATCACTTAAAGCTGTTTCTAAAACAAAGAAAAAGTCATACAACCATGCATGCATCGATATGTCCATCCATACATGCCTTAATACATCCATCCATCCATCCATCCATGGATACATAGACTAATACCTCTATCCATCGATCTGTGCATACATAACACTAATACCTCCATCCATCCATGCATAATGCATGCAACATCCATCCATCCATCCATGCATACATACATACATACATGATCCATCCATTCATCCATCAGTTCATACATACATTCATAAATACATACATCTATACATGTCTATCCATTGATCCATCAATCGATCGATCCGTCCATCCATCTGTCATACATTTGTACATATATACATTACTACATCCATCCATCCATCCATGTGAGGAACTCGGTCAGTAAAAAAGGAAATAGTCGTATAGGAGATAATTTTGTGGGAGATGCAAGGTCTCAACATGATTGGAAAGGGAAGAAGGTAGCGATATCTTCTGAAGAAAAAGAACGGGGAACTGAGGGAACAGAGTTTCAGGGGTGTTGGACAACCGTCTCTACGATCAAACCAAAGCAACGGGGAAATGAAAGAAGGGGTTTGCTATAGGAATACCAACTCTATTCGTGGAAGGTTTTCTGGTTGGGCCGTTGCTGGCGAATTTCAAGAGTGTGTTTGGATGTGCTGGGAAAGTGATGGAAGTAGTCATCCCACAAGAATGAAATACAACAAATCTCTGGCGATTTGTCTTTGTTAGAATGCTTTTGGATGAGGTGGAGAAGGCCGTTAAGTTGCTGAATGGCGGGAATTTCGGAGGAAAGGAATTGAGAGTCCAGAAAACTCAGTTTGGACTAGAGATAAAAAATAGAGCAAGGGGGAAAGCTGGAAGGAGAGTAAAAAGAAGAAAAATAGTGAAATGGTGTTTGATGGTCAGAGAGAAGTAGATTTAGTGCTGAAAAAATCTTTTCCGATGTCAAAAGGCATGGAGGATGGTATATCGTTTAAAGAAGTGGTGACAAATACTGCTAAACGGGGGATGAAAATGGACTCAGAGTGAGGGGAGTCATCAAAGAAGATAGGAGAGATGGGTATGGAGGGAAATAAATAAAAATGTTTTAGAAGATTCATTGAAATCCTTTGAATATAGTTTTGTAATCACAGTACGGCTGGGAACCTCTGATTGTGAAATGGTGGAATGGTTAGCTCAGAATTGCAGTGCTGCAGATCAAGCAGATATAATGGTGAAGAGGCTAAAGGTTGATGTAATGCTCGTCTCTAAGTTGCCAATAAAATGTTGATACAGTATATTTAACATGCAATCTGAACCAGGATGAGATGGTGAAACGAATACAGAGATGGGAAGAGCACTGGTTTCAAATCTGGAACATTCCCATGGAATTCTGGATTAATGAGGTCTTCGGGGAGATTGGAGCCTATATTGGAATAGCGGTGATGGTTAAGTCTTGCACGAAAGAAAGTGAGGAGCTTCGGTACAAGGCTTCGAATCCGGAAGAAGTTATGTCCGGTCCCTGAAATGATACAAATTAGAGTTGGTGATGTCAGGGTTGCAGTAACAGTGGTGCAGGAGCTGATGGAGCAGATGAAAGTCGCTGAAGAAGAGAAGATGAACTAGTAAATGATGGTGAGGTGAAGTGTCGAAGGAGTACATGATAGGTATTGCAGCAGAGTACTGGATGCAAGAGAGAGATTATGTGGTTCTCCCATTTGCCACCATAAAGGTGTGTCAGGCATGAATGATGTTGGCAAGATGCGTGAAGAAGAGAGGGAAAAGGCTCTGGAAATCTCTGGCAAAGTTAATGACAGGGGAGGTAGGTGGCTTAACATTGTGACGTGTGGTGAGGATGCTGTCAGCGCATTTAATTCAAGAGAGAAACTCAAAAGTAAGGTTAGGATTTCTCACATGCTGCATGAGGGGGCATCAGATATTATTGAGATGGAGCCATCTCAAAGAGAGAGCCATGTACGTGTGGAGGGCTCCACACATGTGAATGACTCGCAACTCTTTCACACGGGTGGAGAATAACTTACTCAAAGACAAGTATGATAGGGCTATTTCAAAAGGAATCGATTCTGGGTCTTATATAGAACTACGATACAGCAATTTGCAGAGGAAAACGAGTGTGGATGTAGGACAAAAGAAGAATCTATGACCATAAAGGCTGGGGCTTTAGGAGGAGTGAACAGGTTTTCAGTTGGTTCCCCATAGCGAGTCTGGCAAAGAAGCCGCTTCAGCGGGAGGAGGTGAACAAGTACAGAACAGCCAAGTGCATCTTGTTTTGGCAATGGAAGAGGTTGGTAGCCAAGCAAGCTAGATGAACAGTAAGATAGAGGTTTGTACAAATATGCTGGAACCTGAAATGATAACATTGCTGGCAATTGCTTGTCAATTGACCAATGTTGAAGAGACGGCAGAGGCACCACACCCAGTTAACATGGTGAATGATGCAATAGAACTGATGCAGGTACAGAACAATAAGATTCCCATGGCACAGGGTATGAAATGAATTAAAATGGTCACGGTGGAGATTGCTTATCTAGTGGGGCTAACATTCGGGGACAGGCTAGAGGATTACGTGGCTCAGTGGCTGTATTTGAATTTGTGGAAGAAAGCAGGAGGCAACTAGTCCATCAGGACATGCACGAACAACCCAAACTGGCAGCAGAGAGTTGCCATACTCGGAATTCGGTAGTGGTAGCATTTTCACGCCCCAAACCCGAAAATCGGATTCACAGGAATCCCGATTGCTGAATCCGGTGTCGACAGCCTCCGTAGTGCCCCATTCTCGGTTCCTGGCAATCATATGCCAGATTCCGATCCTGAGATCCTACAAGGAGGATTTTCAGAATGAATCTTTTTTTGTAATGGAGCATAACACAACCATAACCAAGTCACAAAACAATATCACGACATATCTACTATATTAAAAACTTTAAATACAATGCGGAAAAGGAAATACAAGATGATCAAAAAGCTCCAAAAATGGCCTGATATGCGCTCCTGCCTCAGCGCTGCTGCTGTCCAACGACACCTGCACGCAACAGTCGTGCATAAGCTTACAAAAGCTTAGAGGGTGGTGTAAGTGTGTGCGTAAGGCAAGTGCCAAGTATATAATATCAGAGTAATGCGGAAACATGCGGGTAAGTCCATGAAGGCTATCAGCTGTACCAAAGCCATATGATGCAAGGCATGAATGCTATCGGCCATACCAAGGACATACGATGCGAGACATGAATACCATCGGCCACACCGATGCAATGCGAGGCCTACATAGCCGAATGTCATATGCGAAATGCAATCCAAGTAAGTCGGTACTCATCAAGTACACATATCAGTACAGTTCTTCTCTGGATATCATCGGCGTCTAATACACTTCGCAGTGACTGCCACCTCCCTAGCTGCACAGTCAAGCAAGCGGAATAAACCTCACTATCCGCCTGACCAGTAGTCTGCCAATACCTACCCGGTCCGTCGATAGCGGACTCATTTGCGAGCTGGTCAAACTCAGCCTAGCTTATAGCCCTCTCACTCAGGCGGATAAGGCCACACCCCCTTCCAACCGACCACAACACAGTGGGAGACGCGGCCTACTGGTATTCGGCACTCGGGCGCTCGTGTATCCACTCGGTTTAGACGTTGGAGCATCACCTGGTACCAAAAAGGTTCTGAGACTTTCACCCAAGGACATCATAAGTGCCCACAGTGCTAGAACAAAGTATTTCCGGTATCTAATACGGCCATCCACGATGTGCCTGTGGAGGCCACGACCCTGATGTCGCTAGGGCGTGCAGGGATCAAGTCACACATATGCGAGATGCATGAATCACACCGTCAAATCATGCAGCAATCCAGTGCGTACTGCACAATCATGTGGGGCACTCCGTCTCATAACGAGTCCCGTAAATGGTCTGCCCAATGGCGTATGCTATGATCAGTCACTACTCATATCAGGCATACATATGATGTGTATGGGCATGAGTCATGGGATTATACTAAGCATGTTATAAAGTGATGAATATTAACGAGTATGGGCCTATCAATGGGCCCTAAGGAGAGTTACAATGCGGACATTTAACCAACATTGTACTTACAATTGGGCGTTAAACCATCATTGTTCCTTAGCACGGCCCGCCATAAGTAACATTACATAAACCATGGAGGAATCACACATTGCAATGGACCTTAGGTACATCCCATTGGGCCTTAAATATATCAAATGGGCCATATCATATGGGCCTCATATTCATCGAGTGGGCCACATCAATGGGCCGCACCAATGGGCCTTATGTACATTGCAATGGACCATAACCCATGAGCCTTATAACACATCAGAATGGGCCTTACAACTTGGGCCTTATATGTATCAAATGGGCTTTATCTTACGGCCTTATCAATGGGCCTAATCCCATATATATATATATATATATATATATATATATATATATATATCAAATGGGCCTAATCTCATGGACCTTATGCATATCAAATGAGCCTAGTCCCATGGACCTTATGTAAGTCAAATGGGCCTGATCCCATGGGCCTTATAGGTACACCAAGGTGGGCCTCAATGAATGGCCACAATTAAATCAATCATGGGCCCTATACACATATCAAGGTGGGCCCACTTGAACCATAGATCTGACTCATTCTTTAGCTCATGCCAAAAATGAGCTTTCAAAATTGGATGGACGGTTTGGATGCAGTACATACATCATGGTGGGTTCCACTGTCCAAACAATGGACAATGTGGTAAAACACATAAATCAAGGGGGTTCCACCATCCACAACAGTGGACGGTGTGGTAAACACATACACCATGCTGGGCTCCCACCGTCCCCTGGACGGTGTATATAAAACACACATATCACTGTGGGTCCCACGTGGGGCCCACCATAATATTTATAAGACATCTAACCCGTTGATAAGGTCCATAGACCTGAATGAAGAGTAAAAACAAATTTCATATTGATTCCAAAACTTCTATAGGCCCCAAAAAAAAGTTTTCAAGGGTAGACATTCAATCACACTGTTTCAAATGGTGTGGGCCACCTGAGTCTCAGACGTGGCTGAAACTTGGAGGGGACCCACCATATGAAAGGTTTAGATGGAAATAAACATCAGGGTGGGGCCCACGGCTGAAGCCGTGGGTCTGCCTCTGTGCTCCCGCCAGCCGCTGGACGGCATGATAAAACACATACATTATAGTAGGTCCCCACCGTCCGCCTAGACGGTGGGATGGAACACGTACATCACTGTGGGCTCCACGTGAGGGCCCACCATAATGTTACTTACCATCCAACCTGTTGATAAGGTCACAAAGACCTGGATGAATAGAAAATACAAATTTCAGATTGATTCAAAACCTCGATGGGCCCAAAAAGAGTTTCAATGGTAGAGTTCAATCACCGCTGTTTCTTGTGGTGTGGGCCACCTGAGATTTGGATGCGGCTGAAATTTGGAGGGGACCCACCTCAGGGGGTGGTCCACCTCGTGGATGGCGTGGATACAAAATATACATCATGATGGGGCCCACATACAGGGCCGTGGGTCCCCGCTGGGACGTCGCCCGCATGCGCAGGCGCTGCCTGCGCCTCTGGCAGCAGCAGGCCTGCTACATGTTTATATATATATATTTTTTAAAAACACTAAGATTTCGTGGTTTTCCACGTGTAGGGCCCGCATCGGACAGATCCATCCCATCCATTAGATTCTACTGCCCATAACCATTCAATCAAGACCAATATTGGGCCTTTTTCAACGTGTAAGAAAAATCTGGATAGATTTCAATGGTAATGATACAGTTTTTGATGCTATGGCCCACCGGGTACTCTGATCAACCTCATTTTTTGGCACAACACCTAAAATGAGTCAGGGAGTGAGGTGGATGGGTTGGATTAGAAACATACATCAGGGTGGGGCCTATGTGAGTGGTTCTTCTCAAATGCTTGGAAGGCCAAGCTCATTTGTGTTTGAAGTCAGCAACGCCTAGACGCTGGACGTTTTTGGGTTTATCAACATATTCAAGGTAGGCCTTATTTAGGTGGGCCACCACAAGATGGTTGGTGTAAGTACAATACATAGAAGATGGGCCCCACTCATGGACGACTTGGATAAAATACTCACTCCATGGTGGGGTCCATACAAGTGGACCACACAAACTCATCATCATCACACAAAAAAATATAAAAGAGGGAGAGAGAAAAGAGTGGGACACGCGTGATGGAGGGACCCCGACACTATGGGCCCTCCGTTTCAAGCATCCAATCTACATTAATGGGTCCCATTATATATGAGCTCTCCAAATAAAAGATCAATGGTGGAGATCCCTCTCCATCCAAAATGAACGGTCTATATAACCTCTTTAATGCAAGGAAAGTAAACATCATGATGGGGTCCATGGAGATTGGACCCATCATGGAATGATCATGATGATCAAAGTGGGTCATCGGCCACATCTTAGGGTCCCAAGTGAGATCCATACCATTGATCGGTAGGCCTCACTTGGCCCATCTTAAAAACATGAAAAACTAGGCTATGGAAGCACCCACCTATCGATCTTCTCGGTCCGATGGATAGCTTATCTCCTTACGCTTCACTTTGATGGTGGAAGATGAAGAATGGATGGGTAGGATGAGAGATTTGGGATGGGAAGTGGGCCACCAAAATTACACTTTCTCTTGGGAAAACCTTGGACGTGTGATGCTCTTTCTCTTGCTTGGGATGTGTTGAGAAATGAGAGAGAGAGAGAGTTGTAAGAGAGATGAGGGATGGGTGTGATGGGTGAAAGGGTGAGGTGAGTGATGGATGTGGTACTTGACATGTAAGGTGGTGTAAGAGAAAGGGTGAGAAAGAGTTGACTTTGGTGGTTGCTTAGGGATGGGGTGAAAGGTGATGTGTACTTGACATGAAGTGATTGATGGATTGATGGAGTGATTGATTGATGGGATTGATGGGACATGATGTAGAGATTCTCTTGGGATTGCAAACGTGCAGCGTTTTCTCGAAATAAACGCTGGCTCACACCTCTTAGTCAGGGTATCGGATCGATACATGAGTCATGGCGTTGGAACCGCGGCGACGATGCGGTCGCAATGATACAAGTCTCGGATTAAGCCGACTCAAATGTATAGGTTACGACTTACGGTCGTGCGCAAACGTCGATTACAGGTCGCGGATTGTCGGGATTCGACGGGAAGGATCGCGGGAGTCGACAGAACAGTATGGTCTAGGATACGGGTCTTACAAGTGTGGTCTATGAGTCTTTGGGCAACACAATTGAGGGGCAGTAGGGATTAGAAGGTGGCAAATGAAGCTACTCAGTTGGGATGTGAGGGGCTTGGGGTGTCTGGAAAAAAAAGAGGGCAGGTCAAGGATGTGTAAAAAATATAAAGTTCAAATATTGGCGTTTCAAGAAACCAAATTGTAAGGCGTAGTAGATCAGGGCATAGTGAACTAATTGTGGTGAGGGCAAAAAAATGGAGTGGGAAGCTTTGGATGCAATGGGGTCAGCAGGAGGTATCAAGGTAATTTGGAACTCAAGCATATGGTGTAAAGGAGACAGTTGGAAGGGGCAATTCTTGGTGTCTTTGTTGTTCCGAGAAGTTTCGATGGGATTTAGGTGGCATTTTCAACGGTATATGGGCCAAGCAGACCGAGATTAAGGTTAGAGTTTTGGGTTGAGTTAGATGTGGTGTGTGGGTGGAGACTTCATGTGATTAGATTTTCTTATGAAAAGGGGAAGGGCATCCACTAGTATGAGTAATTTTTCAGATTAGATTGTAAAAGATGAGATAGTAGATAAACATATAAGAGAAGTAAAGTTTACATGGTCAAATGGGCAAGTTAAGGTGGTCAAGTCAAAATTAGACGACCTTTTACTTTCACCAAAATGTGTTGAAAAATTTCTGTTGGTGCATTAAAGAGGCTTGCTAACAAGGTGTCCCGTATCAGTATCGGTTGGCGTAACGGTGCCCTCCGAAACTGATACGGATACAGGTGCGTAATGGCGATACGGGGGCATTTTTTTTTTTTGCCAAAAAAATATGAAAAAATATGGATTAAATCTGGAATATTCTAAGCATTCCAAATATGCATTTATTTATAAATTAGAACATATTTATAAATCTGTAACGGTCCACTCTGTCTGATGAATTTATGAACCAGATAACCTGAATTTGACTACAAAATTTATATATTTAATTTTCTAAATATCTAATTGATATACTTAACAATTTGATATCATTTCTCCCAATAGTTCTTTAAAAAAATGAAATTAAATTCAGGTAGATGGTGTTGCCAATTTGGGGCTGACTTGGAGGACCAATCCATGCCCCAAATCAGCCTTAAATTCATGCAATTTATTGGCATTATCCCACTTATGAATTGGTGGACATTTATTGGATAGTGAATCATGAAAAAAAATCAAAAGGCCCTATTTTAAAAAATAAGTGTCCACAAATTAACAATTAAAACTATTCAAACAAATTGATTTTGGCATTGTGAGTTAGCAATTACAGTCCATAATTTAATTGGTAAATTTTAAGTTAATACATGTCTTGTGTATAATTTTTTAAGGGCCCCGAATTAGGTGGGACTCAATGGTGAAGTGTAGCACACGAGTGTCAAAGTTTTTTGGGCCTTACTTGTGATGAATGTGTTATATCCACACCGTCCATCCATTTTTCCAAATAATTTTAGGGCATGAGTGTAACGCCCTGAAAATCGGGGGTCGAGCAGAAGCTCAGCTCCCGAGTTCCAACGCCTCACTTATGCAACATAGATAATGATGATTGAATGTTATTCATATTAGTGCATTAAACATGAGTGAGATTATACCAAAACAGCATATCATACTCCAGAGACAGTTAAATTTCGCAAGCGGAAGACTGTGATAGATATATAAAATATATAAACTGTTGTAAGTCTTCAGAGTGTGAACGTGTTACCAGGTTAAATATATACATGTATACTCCAAAAATGAGCAAAATGAATATACATGGGTGTTTCAAAAGTGCAAAATAACAAGTGTAATGGCCTCTAATCAACATCCCTGATAGCTGCATATAGGAGAAACCCTCATCATCATAAAAGTCCGGCTTCGCTTCGCAAGCATCGTCATCATCTGAAACTAAAACAGGATCTGGTTGGTGTTTAAAACACCGTCCCGTAACGTGGGAGTGAGTGATCAACTCAGTGGAACAATAAAGCAAAGGTTAACATGTTATCGATTCAGTCAAGTAGTAATGATAATGCAATATAACAATCAGGTCCTAAGTACTCTTGTTAATGCAAGAATGATATGAAATAATGATGCATGCCCTCGCCTGCGCTCCCTTAGCGACTTCATCTCATGATCATGGCATACAATCCTTCCTCAGTGCTTGACCTGCTATGCTAAAGGCACACGTAATGGGGTGCATGCACGTGATTAGTCAGGTTCTTGCTTAGGTTTATTCATACAGCAGGATTGGGAAGCTAAGGTACCACCCTTTATATCATTTACCAACATTGATCCATCTACGGTCGTCAATCCTAGTTAATTACATACGATAGGCAAGTTCAGGTTACTACCACCAACGCCCTACCAACTGGCAGTCTATTTTCGAAGGCTCGTCACCAACCCGACTGAGGACCACAGCCAGGCTGCGCCGGGGTCATGGTGAACATACATTAGGCAAATCGGGTTACTTGACGAGCTCGACTGGTACGGGCGTACGTCGAGCTGATTGATATGGAGCGCTAACCACTGTCAACAATCATCGTACGACTCGGATTCACGGAGCGCATCAAATGTGGTGAGACTAACTCGGCCACTTAAACAAGAATTGTTATCGATTGCCTGGACTACGTCGTAGTCCCAATCATAGTCGAATGCAATAGGCATTCATGTGTACAAATCAAAACAACATGTAGCAACTGATTCAAATATAAATCTCAAATAAGCATTTTAATGAACACATAGAGTCCATATTACCATACATAGGCATTTTACCCATAAATCACATAGTAGTAAGATAGGTTACATAAAGGAAACGGTGACTATAGATAAGGGAGTTGAGAATCCTATCTTAACACCCTCATTTTATACATTTAAACAAACATTTCCTCATTTAGGCATTTTATCAAACACTTAGAATACACATATTATCCTACATGTAATACACTAGTAAAAACACATATTATGGCAATTCCTTTCACATAGGAGTTACCACGTGCACAACAGTCATGTATTTAAAATCAATAAGCATGGCAAGCACAAATCCATATTCCATGTTCATTCAAACATTTCAACAAACACATGGAATGCATTATAAATCAACATAGCATATATATATGCATGATATACGAAAAACTTCGAATCTAAGTACATGTGATAGCAATCAAGTCAGTCATAAATCATTAACTGACATTGAAAGTCTTGAAAACCATAACCTAAACATTTATGGTTCGCACCTTTCGCCGATAGACTTGTAACGAACTCGGTTCGAACACTATTTCTTCGTCTACGGCACAACGACAACCTATAACATGAAATAGGTTAGCTATTTCATCCTTTACTCTATTTGAAACCCTAAAACAGATTAGGGTTAGGATTTCTTACCCAATTTCGGAATCGGAATCGCCGGAATAGCGATGCAGAAGTGGTAGCTAAGCACGTGGAGTAACAGGGATCGAATCCCAGGAGAAAACCCCAACTCTCTCTCACACTTTCTCTCTTTCCTTCTCTCTTTGCTCTCTTCTCTCTCTTAGGATTGCAAATTCTTATGGAATGAGAGAGAGAGGGTTTAAGGCCTTTATATAGGCCCAGAACTGATGGGAATGGCCCCGGGGCCAAGGTATACTTAGGTTATAGCCAAATACGGGCCGTTTCGGTCCAATGGAGCTGTTCTGGAGGCTCCTTTTCTGTATGCGGTCGAACTTAAGCTCCCTGACCATGGATCTAGGTCAGGCTAAGTTTTCGGTGCGATCCGGTTTACAGATCAGCCGCGGCATGGAGTAACAGGGATCGAATCCCAGGAGAAAACCCCAACTCTCTCTCACACTTTCTCTCTTTCCTTCTCTCTTTGCTCTCTTCTCTCTCTTAGGGTTGCAAATTCGTATGGAATGAGAGAGAGAGGGTTTAAGGCCTTTATATAGGCCCAGAACTGATGGGAATGGCTCCAGGGCCAAGGTATACTTAAGTTATAGCCAAATACGGGCCGTTTCGGTCCAATGGAGCTGTTCTGGAGGCTCCTTTTTTGCATGCGGTCGGACTTAAGCTCCCTGACCATGGATCTAGGTTAGGCTAAGTTTTCGGTGCGATCAAGTTTACAGATCAGCCGCGGCGGACCCGTTTCAGTTCAACGGTCACTGGTACTTGATCAGGGCCACAAGTGCACTGATCTGTGCTGGCAATTTTTCCTGATCCAAGGGTGTAATTAGGTCAGAATCTGACGGTCTCAAAACCTTAGATTCGACCTGCAAGCGAACCGACTCAATTCACTTAAGTTTCAATTCATTTCCTAAATATATTCATGTTTCTCACACACTTCGCTTCGGGCTCAAGTTGCGTGTTTCTGGGTACTATTAGGACTTGATTTCCGAGGTGGTTATCAAGTCCAGCAAGGCGGTTGTAACCGTTTAGTTTTGCGGTAATTGGACTTTCGACGCGCAGTTCAGGTCCGATACGGAGTTTCAATGTGCTCCTAAGAACAACTGGGTTTAGAGAGTGATCGTAAGTTTTTAGGTAATGTAGCGTTAATGGTTCTACCCAGTTTGGGTCTTACAGATCGTATTTAAAGTGATTAGGACTAATTTCACAGGGAACTAGTTTAGCACTAGTTAATTCTCGCTTAATTCCTAAAGGATTTGGTCCTTAGTGATTTCTGCCTGAGGTGGTACTCGGGTCCTTATACGGATTTTTCCGGGACGTTACAATGAGCCCAAAAAATGAGGCAAATCCAAAGCTCAGGTGGATCGCACCATAAGAAACAACAATAATTAAACGTCCACCATTAAAAATTTATTGGGGGCTACAAAAGTTTTAGATCAAGCTGACATGTGTGTTTTCCCTTCATCCACGTTAATGTAACCCTATTAACAGGTTAGATGGAAAATAAACATTACAGTGGACTCTCAAAATTTTTTAATGGTGAGCATTCTATAACCACTGTTTCCTACGTTGTGGTCCACCTGAGATTTGGATCTTACTAATTTTTTGGATCATGACCTAAAATGATGTGGCAAAATGGATGGACGACATGGATAAAATACATATATCATGGTGGGGCCCACATGACACGTGTACCATTTATGAACTTGTGCGATAAAAGCACACTGCGTACCCAGTCCATTCATTCGACGTCAGCAATTCCTGTGGGTCTGATCATGAGGTATGTGTTATATCTAAACTGTCCATTCATTTGACGAGCTCGTCTTAAGGCTTGACACGAAAAATAATACAGATCTAATTATTAAGTGGACCACACTGCAAAAAGCAGTGGGGGATTGAACGTCTACCGTTGAAACCCTTTTTGGGATCATAGAAGTTTTGGATCAATATGAAATTTGTTTTTCCTCTTCATTCAGGTCTTTTTGACCTTACGAACAGATTGGATGGAAAATAAACGTTATGGTGGGCCCTACGAATTGTTTAACGGTGAAAATCATTATCTCCGCTGTTATTTTTGGTCTGGTCCAGACGATCTTTGGATATGATTCATTTTTTGGGTAATGCTCTGAAATGATCTCTAAAAATAGATGAATGGTGTTGATATAATAAATACATCACTGTGTAGCCCATGTAACTTTGATCTCCTTTGAACCGTTCGTACAACTCGGAGCTCGAGAAGTGTCAGCGCTCATCTTAGCATGACACGTACCTGCAGCAGCTATACAGCTGGTGTGTGGTACACCAGCAAATCTGCTTCTTCGATACGAAAAGAAAAAAGAGGTAAAGAAGAGGGAAGCCGAAAAGAAAAAGAGGGAAAGAAGATGGAGAGAGAGAGAGAGAGAGAGAGAGAGAGAGAGAGAGAGAGAGAGAGAGAGGAGAAGAAGAAGAAGAAGAAGAAGAAGAAGAAGAAGAAGAGAGAGGGAAGAAGAGGAAGAAGGCGCAGCCGCAACAGTCCAGAAGAAGAGGAAGAGGAAGAAGAAGAAAAGAAAGAAAAAAGAAAAAGGTACGTTTTTTTTTTTTTTCCCTATTTTCTTTAGTTGTAATAACTGTTACGGGATGTAATGGCCGTTATGGCCTGTAACGGCCCCATAATGGCCGTTATGGTCACAAAATCGGTGGGGGTGGGGGGGAACGGTAACCGCCGTTATCGTTACGTATCGGCCGATACAGCCGTATCATAACTGATTTGGGATACCCTGCTTGCTAAGGCCTATATTAGATCACTGCCCAATAATGTTAGAGATGGATATGGAGGATTGGGGACCTTGTCCTTTTAGATTTGAGCTTGCTTGGTTGGAGTTATAGGGGTTTTCGGAATCGGTGGATCAATGGTGGTTTTCTTTCTCGATTCAGGGGGGTGCAGGCTTCGCTTTATTCTGGAAATTAAAGATGTCGAAAAGAAAAATAAATGTGTGGAAAAAGAGACTTTGGGGACTTGAGAGGAGGCGGCTTCAAAAATATTGTAAGAATTTCAGCTTCTAGATATAAAAGAAGAATCGGGAGAGCTATCGAAAGATGAAAGGTCATGGCGGGAAGTTCCGTGCAAAGTATAATGCTAGATTGAGAGATGATGAAATTAGATGGAGACAAAGGTCAAGGGCTCTTTGGTTGAAAGGAGATAAGAATGCAAATTTTTTTCATGCCTTGGCAAGTTCTAGAGAAAGAGTTAATAAGATCAAATTGTTAATGGTGAAAGGGGAAAGAGTCAATGGCAAGGCAAAAGTATGTGCTTCAATAGTTCATTTCTATAAGGGTCTATTGTCGAGGCAAGAATGGAAGAGAACATTACTTGATAATCTTTCATTCGGTTCTATCTTAATAAAAACGGCAGATTCATAGGAAAAAAAAAAAGGCCCCTCTAGAGGAGGAAATTGAGAGAGTAGTATCATAATTGGGAGGTGACAAAGCCCCTGGATCGGATGGTTTTTGATGCAGGACATGAAAATTAACTATGATATGCAAGATCTCAGACTTTTGATCAAACTAATTCAGAAACATTCACATAAAATTTTGACATCCCACACAAAAGTTCAAACATTCAAGCAAGGAAAATCTGTGCGGGTCCAGGCCTCCACATGTTAGGGCTGGATCAATAAAAATTATGAGCCAAATGGTACTCAAAGGGAAGTAAAAGTCATCCACACATGCACAACAACCAGTCCCTAATCCAAGAGATTTACCCGTTTCAGTTCAGAGAACCTTAGGATTAGAAAAGAGGCAAATAAATTAAAAGTAATGCAATTTAGGGTTAGGGTTAGGGAAAATAGGTATGAGAGGAGTAAAATAGGTAGGAAACTTGAACCCGGAGACGGTTTCCACGTGCGGATAGCAGGCCAGGCCTGTCACACGTGCGCAGGGGCCTAGCTACACGTGCGAGGGGGCGTCGAATGCGGAAGGATCTTCCTTGGCTCTGGTCGGCCAGGGGAGAGCTTCAAAACCTCCAAGTTTTGTGGCGATCCGATGTGTGGTCTGTGCATGGTGCTCCGTTGAAGTTTCAGCCCTCCTGCAAGGCCGGAATCTAGAATTCCGCTGTAAAGAGTAAAACTGCTGCAATAAAGAACGGATTGAATCGTAGATAATTATATGAGATGAGAAGTATAGATGGTAGAAGATGGAGGCGAATTGGTATAGATGTGGCTTCGCACCACGGTAATCAGCCCTTCGAAGAAGGGAGGGCTTTGCACCCAATTTGATTTCCACAACTCAAGAACTCAGAGGAGTAGAAAAACGTAGGAATTCTTTTATTAATCTTCAATGAATAAAAAATCTACAAGGGATGTCTATTTATAAGAAAACCATATACCCCAAAACTCGTGCCATGTGCGCAACCTATTATTTGGCGATGAAGTAAACAAAAATAAAAACTAATTAAAGAAATCTAAACCGTCCATGATATTCTAAATAACATTAATAAGCAAAACCTAAAATATACTTGACTTTTGGGCCCACTCCAACAAATCAAAACTTCGTCTTCTAACTAGGAGGCCCTCCCTGAATGTTGTTATCGATCCAGATCGACAGTGGGGCCCTCCTTGTGTACGTGCGTAGGGGGGCGGCGTGCGTGTGCGCGCGTGCGTGAAGTCCCCATCAGTTTCCCAATAGCATTTTACCATAAATTCTAGGAGCTAGTAAAGAGGGATGTGTTTAGTTTTATTAATGAATTCTATGAGAAATGAGGGATATATTGCGTTGAAGCTAGAGGGCACATTTATTGTGGCGATTCCTATAAAAGGAGGTGCCGAGTATCTTAAGGACTGTAGAGCGTAGACCCATCGATCTTTTGAGAGGACCATAAAAGATTCAGGCTAAAGCTCTTGTAACTAGATTTCATGCATTTATGCAGGAAGTTATTTTAGCATCACTAGGGGCCTTTTTCGAATGAAGATAAATAATGGATAGTGCTTTGGTGGCAAATGGATGTATCAATTCTTGTAATAGAACAGGCTTGAAAGGGGTATTATGTAAGTTGGATATATAAAAAGCATGCGATTATATGCATTGGGATTTTTTAGATTAAATGTTCGGTAGGATGGGTTGTGGGATGAAATGGCGTTCTTGGATATGGGAATGTGTGAGTTCCACAAAATTTTTAGTCTTGGTCAATGGATCTCTGAATGACTTTTTCTCTACTACTAGGGGATTGCAGCAAGGGGGACCCCCTTTCCCTGTATCTGTTTGTGGTAGTTATGGAGGCTTTGAGTAGGATGTTAGATAAGGGGTAGAGGTGGGTTTGGTGAAAGGATTCGGGGTGAATAGCTCAAAATTCCAAATTTCTTACTTGCAGCATGGAGATGATGCACTTATATTTTTGTGAGGCAGATGCTTGAAAAGTGAAAAATCTTCGTTTGATAATAATTACTTTTGAGGCGGTATTGGGGCTTAAGGTGAACATTTTTAGAAAGAGCGAGATTTTTGGGGTGAATATTTCCAAGGAAGAGGTGGGGGATTGTGCTAAGATATTTGGATGTAGGGAGGGATCTTTCCCATCTACATACCTTGGTCTTCCTTTATGTATTGGAAGACGTGTGAAATATTTATGAGACAGTGATTGAAAGATTTGAGAGGAAGTTGACTTAATGGAAATCTTGACACTTACCTTTAGGTGGAAGAATAACTCTGATAAAGGCTGTAATGTTGAATCTTCCAGTCTACTATGTGTCGCTGTTCAAATGTCCAAGGTTGGTATTGAAAAAATTGGAAAAAATTAGATGGATTTTCCGTGGAAGGGAGCATAAGATAAGCACAAGTTTCATTCTTATGAAGTGGGAAGATGTTTGTAAACCTTGGGATCAAGCGGGAGCCAAATTAAGATGTTTGGAGGTCATGAATTTAGCTTTGCTAGGAAAACGGGTTTTGAGGTTTGGGGTGGAAGAGGGTCTTAATGGAGAAAGGTGGTAGGTAGAAAATATGGGGTGGAAGAAAGGGGTAGGTGGATTAGGTAGTCATTGTTATATAGGTCATCATATATCTGGAAATTTGTGGCATTGATAAAAAGTAAAGTTTGGGAAGGGTTAGGTTTATGTTTGGGAGTTGGGAAGCAAATTAGGTTTGGGGAAAAAAAAAATTAAGCGAACTTTTCCCTCATTTAGCGTGGATTGCGGTTAAGGCAAATCTGACGGTAGATAGATGCTTTTCCATACAAGGAGAAATATTTTTGTGGGCTTCGCCATACAAAAGGAATTTAGAGTACGAATAGATTAGAGAATTTTCCAGTCTTATTGTGTTCTTATCCAAGATAAGTCGGTGTTATTAGAAGCAGATTCGATGAAATGGTTGAAAGATTAGTCTGGTAAGTTTCAGTAAAATTCTTCTACAAGTTGTTAAGCTGGATTGGAAGAAACATTAAATCGCATAGATACCTTAACATTTGCAATTACACAAGAATGATGAATCAATTCCATAATAACTTTTGGTATGATCCTTTTTGAAGTATTCCAGTGTAGAGCACTTGTGTGTGTTGATCCTTTTAGGGGATGACCCAAGGTAGAGCACCTGTGATGATCCTTCTAGGGAATGACCCTGGCAGAGCATCGGTGTTGATCCTTTTAGGGAATGACCTTGGGTAAAGCACCCATGAATGAACTTTTAGGGTAAAACCAAGTCGGGGCACTCGTGCGTATGTATCTTTAGGGAATCACCCAAGGTAGAGCACCCGTGCTGATCCTTTTGAGAATGACCCTCATCCGTGTAGTGATGACCATTTTGGGAATGACCTTGGGCAGAGCACTCGTGCAGCAAGGTATTCCATAACAGTAATGGTGGCTGTAATAGTGACCACTGCTACCTTTATGATATGGGTCATAATGGTTGTTATGGCCCTCGTAACGACTGTTACTGTTTCTTTAATTGAAAAATAAAATCGAAAAACCTTCATGTACATCGTAACATTGAAAAACCTATATTAGCCTCGTAATAGACCATTACGGGGCTCTTATGGCCTTAACATGGGACGTAACGGGTCATTAACTATAGTTACGGGCCATTTTTTTCCATAATAGTTGTTATGGCCGTTACAATCCTATAACGTGTAACGGTTGCCATGTTATCTTTACGTCCTCATAATGGCCGTTACGGCACATCATGCCGTGCAGTGATGATCCTTTTGGGAATGATCCTGGGCAAAGCACCCGTGCTTTCAGTTTCCGTTCTTATTTAATTACAACAAAGGAATAATGAAATCATAGTTTTACCATTACACGATCTATCATCGATTCCACACAACTTTAAGTGTGTACATAAAAGTAAGATCATATCTCTATTTGAATCCATGATTAATACAAAATTCAAACGGCAAAAATAAAAGATTCAATGTAAAATGGCAATATGTTTAAGTATAGACTAAAATCAAGGCAACTCAATTCATTACAAGTAAAAATGAAGGACTATGCACCACAATTGTATAAACATGGAATTGACAAAATAAGGAAGGATCACCCACCTGGATACGTGTGCAAGGGATTGGGCTATGGCTGGAAATACGTGCGCACGCTCAGGGTTTGGTTCCAAATACACAGTTGGATTCAGTGTAACGCCCTGAAAATTGGGGGTCGAGCAGGAGCCCAACTCCAGAGTTCCAACGCATAACTTATGCAACATAAATAATGATGATTTAATGTTGTCTGTATTAGTGCCTTAAACATGAGTGAGATTATACCAAACAACATATCATACACCAGAGACAATTAATTACGCAAGCGGAAGACTGTGATAAGTATATAGAACATATAAGTGATTGTAAGTCTCCTGGGTGTGATCATGTTACCAGGTCAAATAGTTACATGGAAAATCTCAAAATATACAAAATGTGTAATGTCATCTAGTCAACAACCCAATAATCTCCATTGATCAGAGTAGTCTACATAGACCCGCCTGACAATTGCATGTAAGAGAACTCCTCCTCGCCATCGTAATAGTCCGGCTCTACCTCGAAAGTATTGCCATCATCTGCATCTATAACAGGGTCTGGTTGGTGTTTAAAGCACCGTCCCAAAACGTCGGAGTGAGTGATCAACTCAGTGGAACTATGAAGCAAATGTTAACATGTTATCAATTTAGTCAAGCAGTAATGATAAAACAGTACAACACTCATGTCCTAGGTACTCTTGTTAATGCAAGTATGGTATGTTATAATGATGCATGCCCTCGCCTGCACTCCCTATTGTGACAACATCTAACGATCGCGGCATGCAACACTCCCGCTGTGCTCTTCCACGTTAAAGGCACATGCAATGCGGTGCATGAGTGTGATTACCGAGTTCTTATTAGACCTTTTCATACAGCAGGATTGAGAAGCTAAGGTACCTCCCTTATATCATTTCTCAAACAATGATCTATTCTAGGGTCGTCAGTCTTAGCTGATCTCATACGATATTACAGTTCCAGGTCGCTACAAAGGGCTCGTCACCACAATGCAGGCCTAACTTATACTCTAGTTGCTATGGAAAGGCTCGTCGCTTCAGTGCAGTCTCAGAGTATACTCGAGGTCACTACTAATGGCTCGTCACCAAGTCGTAGGCCGACAGCTCGAATATAGTGTCCCATACCACCGTATTCGACTCATGAGCTTAGGTTGCTCACTGGTCACTACGGGTGGGCTCGTCACCCTGGCGTATGCCGACAGCTCGACTAAGGTGTCTCATACCACCATGTCCGACTCATGAGTCTTAGCGGATCGAGGTACCAAGGTTAAACGGATTTTCGCTGGTGAGTTTGGTACCTTAGATTCAAGCAGTGGCGTCCATACATGGTGAACATACATTAGCCAATCGGGTTGCTTGACAAACTCGACTGGTACGGGTGTACGTCGAGCCGATCGACATGGAGCGCGTAAGCACTCCATGTGGCCTAACCACTGCCGACAAACAGCTTACGACTGGATTCATCAGGCATGTCTGTCATGGCTAAACAGTTCGGCCACTGATCACATACCATTACCGATTGCCTGGACTACATCGTAGCCCCAAGCACAATCCAAATAGCAATATACGCATGTAGTAGCCAAAGATAGTATGTGAGAACTAAAATCAAACGTAAATCCTACCTTAAGCAGTTCGACAAAACACCTACTACACATGTACCGTATATAGGCATTTTATCCTAAATTCACATAGGAATAAGATAGGTTATATAAAGGCAGTGTTTGAATTGTCGACGAGAAATCGATAATATCGGCGATATTATCGGTGTCACTGAACCGGCGATACCGAAACCCCAAGTTTTTGTTTCTCTTCCAAATATCGACGAAATACTGACGATATTTTCGATTTTATCAAAAAAATAGCTATCGTTCTCCTTATTATTGAAAAAAATTGAAATAAATACAAAAAAGATCTCTTACCTTCTTTTTCTCCCGATCTACCTGCAGAAGTGGATTTCGGCTAGATTTAGTGGGCAAATCGCTGTTGATAGCTCTGAATTACCGGAGATAAGAAAACCCTTTTAAAAAACCCTTTTGTTTTCTTCAAAGAAAGAGATTTGAAAGAGAACTTGATTTCACCGAGATTTACGGAGATTTTGGTTTGGATTTGAAAAAGAAAAAGATAAATTTCTGGAAAGATTTTTTACGGAAGATGAGATTGATTGCGATTTTCCGGAGAAGAGAAGAGAATTTCGTAAAAACGAAATCTCTCTCGCGTCCGGGAGGGGATTAGCTACTGACGGGTTGAGTATACTCACAGGTTGAGTCGCGAGACTAGCTACTAAAGTGACGTCGGCAAGTCCCGTGAGCCCCACCATGATTTATGTTTTGCATCCACACCTTCCATCCATTCGGAGAGATCATTTTAGGGAAATATCCAAAGAACGAGTTAAATCCAAAGCTCCAGTGGACCCTAGCACAGAAAACAGTGGGATAGTGACACCCACCGTTAAAAACTTCTAAAGGCCACAAAAGTTTTAGATCAAGCTGATATTTGTGTTTTCCCTTATTTAATGTCTTTTTTAACTTTTGAACAGGTTGGATTTCAAATAAACATTATGATGGGCCTTAGGATAGTTTCAACGGTGGGAATCACTCTCCCCGCTGTTTTCTTTGGTGGGGTCCACAAAAGATTTTTATTTGATTCATTCTTTGGTTCATACCCTAAAATGATATCTAAAAAAGGATGGATGGTGTGGATATAACATATACATCGTAGTGGGGCCACATAACTTGGTGACGTCACTTCAGTAGCCGACTGGCTACTCAACTTGTTAGTATCCATCTAATCTGCGTCCTCTCACACCCGCTGTATAGCTACTGTATACGTAAGCAAGTTCTGTGGGTCTGATTTCAAGGTATTTGTTATATCAAACCCGTCTATCAATTTGGCGAGCTCTCTTAAGGCTTGGGACAAAAAGTAAAACAAATCTAACTATCAAGTGGATCACACTGCAAAAAGCAATGGGAGATTGAACGTCTACCATTGAAACCCTTTTTGGGGTCACAGAAGTTTTAGATCAATATGAAATTTGTTTTTATTCTTCATTCTGGTCTTTGTGACCTTATGAACAGATTGGATGGAAAATAAACGTTATGGTGGGCCCTACGAATTTTTTAACGGTGAAAATCATTATCTCTGCTACTATTTGTGGTGTGGTCCAAATGATCTTTAGACATGATTAATTTTTTGGATATTGCTCTAAAATGATCTCTAAAAATAGATGAACAATGTAGATATAATAAATACATCACTGTGGGGCCCATGTAACTTTGATCTCCTTTGAACCGTTCATACAACTCGGAGCTCGAGCAGCGTCAGTGCACGTCTTCGCACTACACGAACCTGCAACAGCTATATAGCTGGTGTGTGGTACACCAGCCAATCCGCTTCCAGTTTTAAGGGAACGGAATGCACTTCCAATTTAATGGTGGGATTTAATAGCTGTTGTTCCCTTTGATGTGGTCCACTTGAGATTTGGAACTACCTCATTTTTTGGACCATGTACTAAAATGATATGCTGAAATGGATTAATGGAGTTGATTTCTCGCATATATCATGGTGGGCCCACGGAACACTCTCCAGTAGCCACCTCGTTATTCACAGCATCATAAAACACATGGGATACGGTGGGTACCACAAAGTCCTTACATCGCCTGGAGGACTTGATTTGGCTAGTGACGTTGCCACTGTCAAGATGGCTAGTGGTTGGTGCTATGTGGGCATCATGATGTATTTATTTGATCCATGCTGTCCATCTATTTTTTTAGATCATTTTAGATCTTAATCCAAAACATCAGGCATATATAACTCTCAGGTGGACCACACCACAAGAAATAGTAGCAATTGAATGTCCACCATTAAAAACCTCCCAGGGTTCAATGTAATGTTTATTTGACATCCAACCTGTTAATTAGGTTATACAAACTAGTTTGATACAAAATTTGTGGCCCTTAAGAAGTTTTTAATGGTGTGCATTCAATTAACACTGTCCTGTGATGTGGTTTACTTGAGATTTGGATCTATCTAATTTTTGGGCTTATACCATAAAATGATATGGAAAATTGAATGGATGCATCAATATGTCAAACAAGTGCCATATCTAAGCCATCAATCACCAAGTACACCAATATATAGATTCCATGTCCCAAAAAAGGTGTACTTTTTTAGTTCATTAACTTTTACATGTCCTAATTATTATATGTTAACTGCATTTGTATTATATGAACTCATTTTAATTACAATTGGAGCGATTTCTTATGGCAGCATATGCTTTTTAGGTCCCTTTAAATGAAAACTTATTATTTAATGTATTTTTTTTGTAATTTTTTTATTCCTAAATATGCAAATATGTGTAATTAGGCATGCCCTGAAGTTTTACTGAAAAATTCCATCATTTTCCCCATTATTCGTCATTTTTTTTCGCATTTCCGGTTGTCGGCGATATTATCGGCGATAACGATAATATATCTTTATCTCTAGTCAGCGAAACACTGTATAAAGGATACTATATCCATGGATAGAGGAATTGAGAATCTCATCTCAACACCCTCATTCAATGCATTTAGACAGGTATTTTCACATTTAGGCATTTTATCAAACACTTAGGCTACATATAACCTATACATGTAGTTAAGTAGTTATAACGGGTATTATAGAAAATCCCTTTACAAGGGGTTCACCATACGTAAAACAATCATGTATTGTTAGTCAATGAACATGACAAGCATAAATCATAATTCAATACTCACTTAAACATTTTAACAAACACATGGAATGCATTAAAATCAACATACCCTACGTATATACATAATATATGGAACACTTCGTATCTACGCATGTGTGCCAATAATCAAGTCAGTCAAATCATTACTGACATTGAAAGCCTTGAAAACCATAACCTAAACATTTATAATCCGCACCTTTCGCCGGTAGACTCATAACGAACTCAGTTTAAATGCTAAGTCTTCGTCTACAGCGCAACGACAACCTATAACATGGAATAGGTTAACTACTACACCTTCTACTCTATTTGAATATTTAAAACAAATTAGGGTTTGGATTTCTTACCCAAGTACGGAGTCGAAATCGCCGGAATAGCGATACAGAAGCAGTGGTTAAGCACGTGGAGCAGCAGGGATCAAATCCCAGGAGCAACCCCAACTCTCTCTCCCACTTTCTCTCTCACTTTCCTTCTCTTTCTTTTCTTCTCTCCCTTAGGGTTTTAGAAAATTCGAATGACAAGGGAGAGAGAGGGTTTAAGGCCCTTATATAGGCCCAGAACTGATGGGAATGGCCCCAGGGCCAAGGTATACTTAGGTTATAGCCAAATACTGACCGTTTCGGTCCAACGGAGCTGTTCTGGAGGCCCCTTTTCTACATGCGGTCGGACTTAAGCTCCTTGACAATGGATCTAGGTCAGGCTAAGTTTTCGGTCCGATCGGGTTTATAGATCGACCGCGGGGAACCAGTTTCAGTTCAATGGTCACTGGTACTTGATCAGGGCCACAAGTACTCTGACATGTGTTGGAAATTTTTCCTGATCCAAGGGTGTAATTGGGTTAGATTCCGACGGTCTGAATCCTTAGATTTGGCCTGCAAGTAAACCCACTCAATTCACTTAAGTTTCAGTTCATTTCCTAAAGATATTCGCATTTCTCACACACTTTGCTCCGGGCTCAAGTTGTGCGTTTTTGGGTACTATTAGGACTTGATTTCCCAGATGGTTATCAAGTCTAGCAAGGTGGTCATGATTGTATAGTTTCACGGAAATCAAACTTTCGACGTGTGGTCCAAGTCCGATACAGAGTTTCGTGATGCTCCCGAGAGCAACTGGATTTTGAGATGGATCCTAAGTTTTTAGGTAATGTAGCGTTAGCGATCCTGCAGATTTTGGGTCTTACAGATTGTATTTAAAGTGATTAGGGCTAATTTCACAGGTAATCTAGTTTAACACTAGTTAATTCTCGTTTAATTTCCAAAGGATTTGGTCCTTAATGATTTTTGCCTGAAGTGGTACTCGGGTATTTGTACGGATTTTTCCGAGACGTTACATTCAGTTACACAAAATCTGATTCGTTAGGTGTTTTAATGCAAATAGGTGGAGACCTCTACATGTAATTACACACGTTGATTTGTCAGATTCTAGTCTAGGGTTTCTGGTCCTCGAGACCCAAAATACAACAAAAACATGTTGACTCAGTGAGTAAACTCAATGAGTCCTAGGTTAAACTACATTTCATGATCTTTTTTTTTTTTTTTCGAATCGAAACGGCTAGAATCGGGGCTTACCTATTGAAGATTGCATATGGGGCTTCACTTAGCCCTGATTTCAGCTCAGTTACAGAGACTTAGTGGGTCAACTCACTGAGTTGACTCGATCGGTTCTTCTTTTCCTCCTCATTCTTTTCTTTATTTTCTTCTTCTTTTCTCTTCTTTCTCCTCTCATTTCCTCTGACATAGAACATCCAACAACTAGACTGACTCAACGACACAGTGAGTCACGACTTGCTGGGTCTACTCTCTCTCCTCATCTCTTTCTTATTTTATTTTATTTTTTCCCTTCTCTCTCTCTCTCTCTCTCTCTCTCTTTCGTTTTCTACTGCTTTTTTCCCCTCCAAATCACATCTAACACTGGCACTGGAAGGGCTTCGATGCTCGACTCGAGCCACCTTGATCTCTCGGTTAAGATCTCTATCTGCTGTGTTTTCTATTGTGAGATAGCTCTCATTGGGAGGGGTTTTATAAGGTTATTGGTTTCGGAATCTAAGTTAAGGAGTTTTTCATCGAGTTTGCACATGGTGTGTTTGCGAACGAAGTTGTTGGTAATGATTGGGTTTTTAAGTTTTACACATTAGTGTGAGTCATTCTTATTGACCGTTGATTGGTAGTGTTTAGACAAGCCTCAAAATGATGGTTTTTCAATCTTGACACAAGGTTTATACAATATTCATGGGATGGGTTCTTAATCGGGAAGATGGAGCGTTAATGGTGGATCTTGACCTGGTACAAATCTCAACATTCTAAAGCTTTTGGATGGCTCAGATTTGTCTAAGGGAACTTAGGGAAGCATGGAATTGAAGGTTGGGATTAGTTTTCTTGGTGGGTTCTGGACTTGAAGAGTGCGGCTGAAAAACGTTCAATAACTGAAGACACCGAGAAGAACATGGGAAAGAGGGAGATTTGATTGGCTCGCAACGAAGGGAGTGAGTTCGTGTAATGTAAACTGTTAGATGAAGATCGAAATCTTAGAATTTGAATGGCTTAGATTAAGAGCTGGTGCGTTTGAGGAGGTTGTGTTGCTCATAGATACGGAAAGAAATCCCATTTTGAATGGGTTTCCACAGTTGGCGTCGAGGATGTGAATGCGTTTGGAATTTGTAAGAGATAGGTGGGGTCCACTGGGATATTTGATGAAATCCATTCTGTTCATCTTGTTCCGCAGATCTTGTTAAGATAGGAGTCAAAAGATGGAACAAATGAGAAGCTCAAATGGACCGCATGATAGGAAATTGTGAGGATGGGATACCATCCGTTAGAGGCTGATGATGAACGGTCTAGATCAAAAAGGTGGGCGTTATAGATGGACGGTTGTGAGTTAGGGTTTACTGCGCTTGCACGGAAGGAAAGAGAGATGTCGTCTCCTGGCTAATAGGGTAACGTGCACATGGCAATGTACGTTGCTGAATTTTATTATTAATAATATTTTTTTACATGGATGAAGTTGTGGGCTCCACTAAAGTGCTCGTGTAGAATCTAAACCGTCCACTAGGTTAGGCAGGTCCCAATAGGACATGGGCTCAGCAATAAGGTAGATCCAACTTAGATGGGCTGCACCGAAAGAGCTGATTAAAGATTTGGGATGAATGGTCGTGTGTGTAACTAAACAAACACGTGAATTGAGTATTGATTACAACATCGATGATAGCTTAGACTTGGTGTCAGTGTTGAGAATTTTAATGGGTTAGATTTGCGAATGGATTTGAATATGAATGGATGTTAAGGTTTTAAGTTGGATTGTTATGATCAGATGATTCGCATTCAAAGTGAACGGTCGGGAAATCCTTAGGTTGTGAGTAGTTGATCCTACGGCTGGATTGGTTGTTGGTTGTGTATGCGAGGTTGTATTGGGTTTCGAAGGTCGTGATGAGGTGTATGGGAGTCTTAAGTGTACGTTCGTGAGCTTAAATGCATGTGTCATTCTCCTAAAGGTTTTGAGTTTAATGTGGAATGTGTACTAGGATACGCACTTGTGTACCTACACGAGCACACGAATTTTTGGGGTATTACATTTTACTCACCTTAACAAATTTCGTCCTTGAAATCTAATCTACCTATGACTATGATTGAGTTGGGTGGCCTAGCGAGTATAGGTGTCGAGAGTGCAATTGTACATATACATATATGCATATGGACTGAAATCATATAATTATTAACTGCGTGCATCATTGGTTCACACTAAACGGTTAAATCACACATGTTAATTGCCACTACTTTCATAGATTGATGGATGTATGTATGCATGGATGGATGCATGAATGCTTTGATGAATGCAAGTAAACATGCGTGTACATGTATGCATGTGGACTAAAATCTTAGGTCGTTACAGTTTTGTACTAAATTAGACTTACTAATGATGTAATATCATGATATTTGGTGCAATCAAACACAATCTTAAATATTTTATTATTTATTTTTACAATCTTATTGCTTGATATGCCTCTAGGCTTATGCAACCTCACAACACTCGATCGCCTCTACTACCCTCTCTTCTTTAAAACCTTGCTCTTGACCCATTCATGTAGTATCTTTTCAGAACAATAATTTTTGGTGATGGTGGCAGAGGAAACTCCTCTTCTCAGCAGCTCAAGTTGTCACTTGTAACCAGTGTTTGAGTTGTCGGTATCGCTACAAGTTTCGCTGACTAGAGATAAAGATATATTATCGTTATCGTCATCGTCGATAATATCGCCGATAACGGGAAATGCGAAAAAAAATGACGAATAATGGGAAAAATGATGGAATTTTTCAGTAAAACTTAAGGGAAAAGATATACACATATTTGCATATTTAGGAATAAAAAAATTACAAAAAAAAAAAATACATTAAATAATAAGTTTTCATTTAATGGGACCCAAAAAGCATATGCTTCCATAAGAAATCTCTCCAATTGTAATCAAATTGAGTTCATATAATACAAATGCAGTTAACATATAATAATTAAGACATGTAAAAGTTAATTAACTAAAAAAGTACACCTTTCTTGGGACATGGAATCTATATATTGGTATACTTGGTGATTGATGGCTTGGATATGGCACTTGTTTGACATATTGACACATCCATTCAATTTTCCAAATCGTTTTATGGTATAAGCCCAAAAAATAGATAGATCCAAATCTCAAGTGAATCACATCACAAGACAGTGTTGATTGAATGCACATCATTAAAAACTTCTCAAGGGCCACAAATTTTGTATCAAACTAGTTTGTATAACCTAATTAACATGTTGGATGTCAAATAAACATTACATTGAACCCTGGGAGGCTTTTAATGGTGGACATTCAATTGCTACTATTTCCTGTGGTGTGGTCCACCTGAGAGTTATATATGCTTGATGTTTTGGATCAAGATCTAAAATGATCTAAAAAAATAGATGGACAGCATGGATCAAATAAATACATCATGATTAGGTCCACATAGCACCAACCACTAGCCATCTTGCTAATGGCAATGTCACTAGCCAAATCAAGTCCTCCAGGTGGTGTAAGGACTTTGTGGTACCCACCGTATCCCATGTGTTTTATGATGTTGTGAATAACGAGGTGGCTACTGGAGAGTGTTCTGTGGGCCCACCATGATATATGTGAGAAATCAACTCCATTAATCCATTTCATCATATTATTTTAGTACATGGTCCAAAAAATGAGGTAGTTCCAAATCTCACGTGGACCACATCAAAGGAAACAGTAGCGATTAAATCCCACCATTACATTGGAAGCGGATTCCATTCCTTTAAAATTGGAAGTGGATTGGCTGGTGTACCAGCCACCAGCTATATAGCTGCTGCAGGTTCGTGTCGTGTGAAGACGTGCACTGACGCTGCTCGAGCTTTGAGTTGTAGGAACGGTTCAAAGGAGATCAAAGTTACATGGGCCCCACAGTGATGTATTTATTATATCTACATTGTTCATCTATTTTTAAAGATCATTTTAGAGCATTATCCTAAAAACGAATCATGTCCAAAGATCATCTGGACCACACCACAAATAGCAGCGGAGATAATGATTTTCACCGTTAAAAAATTCATAGGGCCCACCATAACGTTTGTTTTCCATCCAATCTGTTCATAAGGTCACAAAGACCTGAATGAAGAGGAAAAAAAATTTCATATTGATCTAAAACTTCTGTGACCCCAAAAAGGGTTTCAATGGTAGACGTTCAATCTCCCTGCTTTTTGCAGTGGTCCACTTGATAGTTAGAACTATCTTATTTTTCGTCTCAAGCCTTAAGAGAGATCGCCAAATTGATGGACAGTTTTGATATAACAAATACCTTGTGATCAGACCCAGAACTTGCTTACGTATACATCAGCTATACAGCTGGTGTGAGAGGACACGGATTAGAAAGATACTAACAAGTTGATTAGCCAGTCGACTACTGAAGTGACGTCACCAAGTTCTGTGGCCCCACTATGATGTATATGTTATATCCACACCATCCATCCATTTTTAGATATCATTTTAGGGTATGAACCAAAGAATGAATCAAATAAAAATCTGTTGTGGACCTCACCAAAGAAAACAACGGGGAAAGTGATTCCCACCGTTGAAACTATCCTAAGGCCCATCATAATGTTTATTTGAAATCCAACCTATTCAAAAGTTAAAAAAGACATTAAATAAGGGAAAACACAAATATCAGCTTGATCTAAAACTTTTGTGGCCTTTAGAAGTTTTTAACGGTGGGTGTCACTGTCCCACTGTTTTCTGTGCTGGGGTCCACTGGTGCTTTGGATTTAACTCGTTCTTTGGATATTGCCCTAAAATGATCTCTCCAAATGGATGGAAGGTGTGGATGCAAAACATACATCGTGGTGGGGCCCACGGAACTTGTTGACGTCACTTTAGTTGCTAGTCTCGCGACTCAACCTGTGAGTATACTCAACCCGTCAGTAGCTAATCCCCTCTCGGCCACAAGAGAGATTTCTTTTTTACGAAATTCTCTCGTCTCTGGAAAATCGCAATCAATCTCATCTTCCGTAAAAAATCTTTCCAGAAATTTATCTTTTTCCATAGCTATCAACAGCGATTGGCCCACTAAATCTAGCCGAAATCCACTTCCGCGGGTAGATTGGGAGAAAAGAAGGTAAGATATCTTTTTTGTATATATTTTTTATATTTATTTCATTTTATTTTTTCAATAATAAGGAGAACGATAACTATTTTTTCGAAAAAATTGAAAATATCGCTGATATTTCGTCGACATTTGGAAGAGAAACGAAACTTGGGGTTTCGGTATCACTGGTTCAGCGACACTGATAATATTGCCGATATTATCGATTTCTCGTTGACAATTCAAACACTTCTTGTAACCAATGTTTACGGTATCGTTATTGCATTATGTATCGCACCCGTGGGATACAAGTACATATTGGTTATTGCTTGGGATATATTAGTTGTATAACGTAATTTATCGCACTTTATGGGAACATTACGAAATTGGTTGATTTTTTCATTGAAACTTCAGGGATTGTTAAAAAAAGACATTAATACACATTTTTAAATCATAACATAACAAAAAACAAATGCACATAATAGGTTTTCTTTATATAGAGTCTTAAGCTATGTGCTATCTGACCGAACTATGCAACTGTATTCAAAGTCAATTCATAAAACTTATAAATGTAAGAAGATATTTATGGAAACACAACTAATATGTTCAAAAGCAAATGAAGTAGAAAATTAGAAATATACCTATGAATGATGTGTGTGGCTGTGGCTGTGGCTTAGACCCACAGAGCTGTGCGATGGCTCTCAAAATCATCATCTCCATCTCGACGGGGCTGAGAATGGTATTGTTGCTCCACAAATCGACAATATTGTGCTCATGTCATAGTAGAATGGTACTAGTGAAGATATATCCATACTGCTGGCCATATCTAGACTTTGGATATCCTTACCCGTATGTGGAAGTGAACTCCTGACTGTAGTTGAAAAACGATACATCATAATTGCTGGAGTTGCTTGCTGCATATCAACTAGGTTCGTATCCATATCCATACTATGGCACAAAACTCTAGCTACCCTCTTGTGTCTGTGATCCATATACATACCGTGACATAAAACTCGAGCTACCCTCCCTTGTTTGTGATCCAAAAGTAGAGCTACCCTACTTCTCACCAACGCTTGTGTCCCTCAAACACTGCTAATAATTGCTCTAAATCTGTTAGCTTTTGGGTTTGCTTCTTCTTTAGTAGCTTCTTATGTGTGTATGCTTTATTAATGACAAGGCGGGGGTGTGGTTCTTCTTGGTGAGACTCATGTTTGTGTCTTGGGTGGCATGATCAAATTCCCTCCCTAGTGAATGGGCTAAGAAGGCTCTAAAACCGACTCCTAGAATGAATCTCGTTGTCGCCGCCCCCATCCTCGTTGCTATGTCGCCATCATCATCATCGTCATCACCATCACCATTACCATCACCATCATCATCGTCATCATCATCACCATACCCATCACCTGCATTGCTCTCTATCTTGCTCTGAGTGTCGGATAAGGTCTCGCCACCACGTGTCCCATGTGATAGTGAGTGCTGTGGGCTCCACTTTGGACCCCTAGTCAATTGGTCGAAAGTTTCGGGAGGAGATCTAGCTTGCTTTACATGAGCTTCAACATTAATCCCCCGTGATGTTGCTTCCTTCGCTAGATGTAGCTTTGGTCATCCATCTAAAGTGTACAAGTCATCTGACTCAACCCACTCTTAAAGTGGGTCCTCTAAATCCTCTTCAGCATATGCATGCTCACATATCATCATCAAGTCCAATGGGTCCTGTACTTTTCTTCTTTCTTCTGTGATTAGCAACCTTTCTCGTAGCTTCATGTTGTAGTGGCAATATAATAGTTTCTGAAGCCTTTCAAATCCCAATTTGTTGTGCTTGTTCGTGTTAATGAGAGAGGTGTACCAATTCATTTCACAGGGTGAGGAGGACAATTTTTGTGAGAGCACACCGACAGTTAGTGGCTGCAAAATCTCGCAATCACTCCCATATATGGCCCACTATTCACCTACGAAATATATAATTTTTTCCCCTTTGTTTCACATTTACTACTAAAATATGAAAACTAACTTTAAGTTGTCAGAAGTAAGTAATGCATCAATTCACCTGCCGTCATTTGGCTCCTCGCCCTTTGTACGGCCCCACATCCAAACATTCCAGCAACAGTAGGGAATTGAACAATCTGTTGATGTCATTTAACATTAAGTATGAGTTTGAAAGTTTTGATGAAGTTAAAGAGTGAAGAACATGGAGTGGCCTTTCCCCGGACAGTTGGGAACTAACTTATCACATACCTCATGCACAACCCTCTTCAAGGTATTGTCTTTATAGAGTCTATAGTTGTAGTGGTACTTGGGATTCATGAAGTATTCTGGAACTTAACATTGCAAATATTCACATATCAGTACAATAAAATAGCCATACATGCTATGCGAAGAACTGAGTACTAAAGCATATAGGCAACAAAAAATAAATCATGTAAGACTACTTGCTAATTTGATGAAGTGGGTGCAAAAGGGTTCTTTTCCAACGGTCTTCAATTATTGCATGCACCCACTCACATGCTTTGGGGGCTTTAGCCTGGATGGCTTCTTTCATTACCTGCATGGACGCATACTAGGATCCCATTGACGAATATGTCTTAATTTGCATTGCCCTTGGTATGTAACTGCCCTTGGCACTACATATATGGGCTCCAAAATACCCACAACATCGAGCACGTGTTCCTAGAATACGCTTCTTAATTCTCCAAGCTACTCTCTTCCCACTCTGATTACAATTCGCATACTATCCAGAGGAAAAAAGTTCTTGCAGAGTCCCTGCCTATGTTTTAGGAGGCTATTTAGGGCGATGTAATTTGTGGAAAACCTCATTGCTGTGGGCCACACTATATCCGTACCACACCTCGTGCACATCTCAGATGGTAACCTAGCATGGTTGTAGATGAAAGTTGTGATCAACCGTGAATCAGTAATAATAGCCTTCACTGAAGGCCTATCCTTTATCGCCTCCCACATGAGATCTATGTAATGGGCTGTACAGGGGCTCCGGTACATATAGTACTTTATTATCTCCTTCCTTGCCTTCGTAAATGCACTCTCATTGTTCGTAACAAATTGCACGATGTTCTTACAATGTCTTTTATGACATCATTCACTCTCATTGTTCGTAACAAATTGCACAATTTTCCAGTCGCAGCAAATTTACCTATATGGTTCAGGACCGAGGTGACTTGCCAGCTTTTAGATGCTAAACATTCAAATTTCATATGGCTGACATCCCCACATGCATGGCACATGGGAGAGGTTGTAGGTCTACTACTAGAGGCTGATGAGTCCTTTTGGATTATCACGGGGATAGAGGTTGTAACATGAATAGTTCTATTATTTCTAAGACCCCTCTTGTCCCCATAAGGTTTGCCTAAAGATTTTCTTAGTAGATATTGTTCTCGAGCAACCTTAACATTAACAAGATAAGATTCAAGTTGGTTAACTTAAAGTTTCAGGCCTTGATTTTTGGATTTTACTGTATTGATTTCTTATTCAAAACTCGAATCCCTAAAGTCTCATCAAGGCCAAACTTAAGATTTTCTTGTATTTGAATCAGAGAGATTTTCAAATTCAACTTGTTTTGATTGGTTAGCCAATTGAATCTTTTCATCCTTTACCAAACCCAACATTTTTATCATTTTCATGCTTTTCTTGAAAAGTTGGTCATAGGCATCTTGCAAATCGACTTCTCCATCCTCATCATTGATGAAACTTCCATTCAAGTCTCGCACCGTTTTCATGTCCTGCATCAATCATCTTCTTAACCATTGGAGGAGGATGTCTCTTCTTCATCCTAGGTGTTATGGTCAGATACTTCTCCCATGTCTTTAGTCATAGGGAGATTAGAGGTGTTGGAGATCATTAAGTTTTGCATTGATCCAAGGTCTCCACCACTATGGGATTTTTCAGAATTTGATTTAAAATCTTCGGACTTATCCCGTTTTGCTGCCATATTCTTTCCTTTGATTTTTAAAACATTCGGACATGAAGAAACAACATGACTATAACCCTTGCAAATGTGACAACGGGTTTCTTTTGATGTTTTGAAAGATTTACCTATATGTATAGAGTCAAAAGATGTACCCTCCATGTCATAACAACCTCTATTGTTAGACATGATTCTAAAGCTCTTTTTTTTGGATCTTACTCTAAACGGTTTGATGGGGATATCTCGTGCACATGCACGCCCTCCTTACACATGTAAGCAAGGAGGAAGGCCCCACCTTCGATCTGGATCGATAATGACATTTATGGAGGGCCTCCTAGTTAGAGGACTGTGTTTTGGTTCCTTGGGGTGGACCCGATCATCATATGGATCCCATCATTGGATCTCATGATCGTGTCCCACTACCCTAGGTGACCTAAGACTTTGAGTTTTGCTTATTACCATTATTAGGAACATTATGAACCGTTTAGATTGCATTGATTAGTTGTTATTTTTTATTACTTTGTCTTTAAGTAATAGTATGCATGCATGGCGCGGCTTTTAGGGTATAGGTTTTTCTTATAAATAGGCAACCCCTTGTAGGGTTTTTTTCATTGAAGATGATTAATAAAATTATGCGTTTTTCTGCTTCTTTAATTCTCTGAGTTGTGGAAACCTAATTAGATGCGAAGCCGTCCATTCTTCTAAGGGCTAACTATCGTGGTGCGAAGCCACACCTGTCCCAAATCGCCCCCATCTCCTACCCTTCATATTCCTCATCTCCTACAGCCATCCTCTCATCAAATCCACCCAAGTTTACAGCTAATCTTTCTCCTACAGCAGATTTCCAGAATATGGCCCTCCAGGAGAGCTGAAACTTCGGCGGAGCACCATGTTCAAACCGATCATCCGTTTGGCCTGAAATTTGGAGGGAAGGTGGTCCATCCCTGGCCGATTCCAAATTCGTGGGCCCCACACACGTGCGGGCCGCCATCCACCCACGTGTGTCAGGCTGGTTTGTTGTTCACACGTGCGGGCTGATCACAGGTTTCCTCTCATCTCTATTTCGCTCCTCTTTCACATTGTTTCCATAACCCTAACCCTAGATCATCTCAAATCCCCAAGTTCTATTCCACTTTTGAAAGCCTAGGTTTTCCCGAATTGAAACGTGAGAATCCCTTAGATTGAGAAATAATCCTTTGCACATGTGGATGAATCTATTATCTTTTGAGAATTATTTGGTCTATAATTTTTAATTGATTTAGCCCTAAGATGTGTAGGCTTGGACCCTCGTAGATTCTCCTTGTTGAATGCTTGACTTTATGTGGGATGTGGAATTATTGTGATTGTTTCTAAATTATTATGATCTAAAGCTTGAAATCTTGCACATCATATCTAATTTTCATATTTAACATCAAATTTGGTATCAAAGCTTAGGGTTCTTATAGGGGAATGCATTGCATGTTTAGGGTTTAGTCTACTTGCGTTTATTTTGCATTAAATTTCATAATGTAGGGTTGTTTATGACCCATCATTCACAACATAGACTGCTGAATTTACTATTGTCAAAAATTCTAGACTGCTGAATTTACTATTGTCAAAAATTTTCCAATTTTCATTGCTGAATTTTCTGCTAATAAACCGTTTGGACAGTTATGTTGCTGGAATTTTAGGAGCGTTGCGTAGTTTCCCTCATGTAGTCCTATAGGAGCATTTAGTCACATTTAGACGCATATAGTTGCATTAGAGGACCTTTGAGTTGAGTGGGTAGTTGTATGCCCACATGTACTGGTCGTGGTTTTGGGTTGCATCCTACACTAAACGTGGAGCAATTACAAGACTTAATGGACAACATAACCCGACAGTTTGAGTCTTTGGGTAGGTGTTTGGAACAACGTATTGACCAATGCTGGGATTAACTTAATGTGCGTGTTACCCAACTAGAGACCTTCGCCTGGGCAAACCTCGCCATTGGGGAAGATGCCCAATCTCAGGCAAGTGGTTAAGAGGATAGACAAGGGAATGAGGGTGGCCAAAGAAACAGACATGGGCGCGCACCCGTGCACCCACCCTGCAAGAGGCATCATGATCATTATGACCCAGATGCGCAACTCCTCAAGGGAGTTAGAGTAGAGGCCCCTACGTTTAATGGCCACTTGAGCCCTAAAGCTTTTCTAGATTGGTTGGCGGATATGGACCACTATTTTGAGCGGTACGACATGTTAGATGCTCGTCAAGTAAGATTTGCCAAGATGAAACTTGTGGGCCAAGCAAAGAGGTTTTGGGCTACTGTGGAGCAAAAGAAAGAGAGGTTGAGGGAACCCCTAATAGTCCATTAGGGACAAATGAAAGAAACTCTTAAGGAAAAATACTTCCCTTTCTCTTATCACTTAAGGTTGGTTAAGGAATCAAAGTCCAAGTCTAAGCCTCTCCATATTCTAAATGCCAAAGACTTTGAGCGAAAGACTGAGTCGGACTCGATGGTGTACGCCTTCGTGGCTAGAGAAAGTGCACCAGAGGTTAGTGCAGAGTTACCCATTGGGGCCATTCCGATAGTGGATGAGTTTCGTGATGTCTTTCCCGATGATCTACCGGATGAGCTTCCCCCTATGAGGGATATACAACACGCTATTGATTTAGTCCTCGATGCGACTCTTCCAAACCTGTTTGAGGTGGTCAATAGGAGTCTTGGAAATTTGCTCAGGTGTTTAGTGGGGGAGCACACCAGGACGTGGGACACTGCACTACCTAATGCCGAGTTTGCATTTAATAGTTATGTCAATAGATCCACAGGTTCAAGTCCGTCTGAAGTCGTTACTGGTTATAAACCTAGGAAGTCTATTGATCTTGTCCCTATATCCCTGTCCTATAGGCCATCAGAGTTTGCAAAGTCCTCTACACATCACATTCATTCATTGCATCAAGAAATCAGGCGAAAGATCAACTAGTAATGAATATTACAAAATTTCTACTGACCAACATAAATGATTGAAGGAATTCAATGTAGGAGACTCTGTGATAGTCCGCATCAGGCCAGAGCGGTACCCTCTTGGAGCCGTTGTAAATTACAAGCACGTAGAGCTGGATCATTCAAAATTATATAACGAAACGATCTCAATGCGTATGTGGTAGATCTTCCACCTTCCATGGGAATTAGTTCCACATTCAATGTGGAGGATCTAGTTGCATTTCAAGGGACTACTAATACATCGTCCAGCCTGTCACCTAACCATGGCCCCCTCCCGACCCATCTTCCCAGCCTTTACTTCCCATACCTACCCTTCTTATACTTAGAAAGGAGATGGAGGATATTCTGGACCATCAAATAATATCGACGTCAGACGGCTGATTTCAAAAGTTCCTGGTCAAGTGGAAGTCACGCCCAACTTCAGACAGTACGTGGCTTATTGAGGAGGAGCTTCAGAGACTTGATCCTGACATCTTGGAGCGGTTTAGGAGTTTTGTTTTGCCAGTGGCGAAATCTTTGCAGCCGGGGAGAGTTGATGGGGACATCTCGAGCACACGCACTCCCCCCTTACGCACGTACGCAAGGAGGGCCCCATCTTCGATTTGTATCAATGACGACATTGATGGAGGGCCTCCTATTTAGAGGACCGTGTTTTGGGTCCTTGGGGTGGACCCAATCATCATGTGGATCCCATCATTGGATCTCATGATTGTGGCCCACTACCATAGGTGACCTATGACTTTGAGTTTTGCTTATTACCATTATTAGGAACATCATGAACAGTTTAGATTGCATTGATTAATTGTTATTTTTTATTACTTCATCTTTAAGTAATAGTATGTGCACATGGCGCGACTTTTGGGGTATAGGTTTTTATTATAAATAGGCAACCACTTGTAGGGTTTTTTTCTTTGAAGATGATTAATAAAGTTATGCGTTTTCTTGCTTCTCTAATTCTCTGAGTTGTGGAAACCTAATTGGGTGCGAAACCCTCCCTTTTTCAAAGGGCTAACTATCGTGGTGTTAAGCCATACCATCCCAAATCTCCCCCATCTCCTACTCTCCATATTCCTCCTCTCATACAACCATCCCCTCATCAAATGCACCCACGTTTGCAGCTAATCTTTCCCCTATAGTAGATTTCCAAAATCTGCCCCTGTAAGATGGCTGAAACTTCGGCGGAGCATCGTGTTCAAACCAATTATCCGTTTGGCCTGAAATTTGGAGGGAAGGTGGCCCATCCCTGGCTGACCAGGCCCTAGCTAGCCATTTCCAGATTCGTGGGCCCCACACACGTGCGGGCCGCCATCCACTCACGTGCGTCAGGCCGGTTTTCTGTCCACACGTGCGGGCTAATCATAGGTTCCATCTCATTCTAGTTCACTCCTCTTTCGCCTTGTTTCCATAACCCTAACCCTAGATCATCTCAAAATCCCAAGTTCTATTCCACTTTTGAAACCCTAGGTTTTCCCGAATTTAAACATGAGAATCCCTTGGATTGGGAAATAATCCTTTGCATGTGTGGATGAATATACTATCCTTTGAGCATTGTTTGGTCTATAATTTTTAATTGATTCAGCCTTAAGATGTGTAGGCTTGGACCCTCGTAGATTCCCTTTATTGAATGCTTGACTTTATATGAGATGTGGAATTATTGTGATTGTTTCTAAATTGATATGATCTAAAGCCTGAAATCTTGCACATCATATCTAATTTTCATGTCTTGCATCATGGTTGAGTCCTTGAAGAGCAACCCGCTCTGATATCGATTGAAATTACTTGGATTGTCTACCACGATGTGTGTAGAAGTTTGACGGAGCTTTAGAATTACGGCTAAGTCCTAAAAAGGGGGACCACTTAAAATTTCTTTACCTAATTAACTAATTTATCAATTCAAATAAATAAGGCAAATAACACTTAGGCTTCTAAGCCAAAGTGGGTCCAATCACATAGACTACAATATTTGCAATAATCAAGTAACTAGTCTATAAAGCAAGATAGTGATCTTATGTGTAGGATATGTTAACTATTCAACACCTAACATATATCTAATTATGCATTCATATAAGGAATTAACTTCATAAGCATAAATAGAAATGTGCGTAAATGATAATCCTAAACACAAGCATGTATAGTGGTTCGGCTATTTGCCCACTCCACTCCCGGCAGACACTTTCCTCGAGTGTATCGGAATTTCATTATTAGAGGTTTTAAATCAGGTTCACCTTTAACCTTTACAAGCGTACACTCCCGCTGAAGGCCTACAGAAGGACTTTACGCACGTACACTCCTGTGTTGGAGGAACACATTTCCACCCGTGTCAGTGGCTCCTGCAAGAGACTTTAGTTGATTTTCTATCGGCTAACCAACAACTACTAGCGGTCCTAATCCAAGGCCCTACGTACACTCTTGCTGGAGGCTCCCTATGGAGACTAACACGTACACACCCATGTCTGGTGAATTGGGCCCTGCACAAGAGCATATGTCCTGCACAAGAACCTATTTAAGTTTAGGACAAAATCTTACACTCAATACTACATAAGGAAAGAGTGTATGGACTCTAAAATTGATAACCTTACTTATTGGATTGAGCCCTGTTGATATGCCTTGCTTGAGATGATTGATTGATGCTCTACCGTACTTCAATCAACTTCTCTTGTGCTCACAGGATCTTTGAGGCTGATCTTCTTCTGCTTCCTTGAATCAACTATCTTGCGCTTGATGCTCCAATGAGGCTACCAAGGTATTGGGAGTGGTTTGGTTGAATGTCATACAACTAATGACTTGGTTTCCAAATGGGGATTCACCTATATGTGCGTTTTAGAGGTTTAAAAGACAAATGATTTGCCTATTGGATTGGTGTCTATCTTCTAAAGAATGTAAGAAACCAAGATCATCTTTATAAGGTGCTTGGAATGCTCATAAGAGTGATTAATCACACGTAAGATGACTCGAATCCCTTTGGGTGAGAGCCTAGAAGTGTTGGGAAGTATTAGGACACACTGGGGTTTCTAACTTGCTACAAAACCATCATTTTGTCCAATGTCTGAGTGCCTTGTATAAAGGAATCAAGTTCCAATGGTAAAAAAAATAAGCAGAATAACATCACCTTCAATCGATCGAGCGATTCCTTCGATCAATTGAACTCCCCTTTGATAGGATCGAAGGTACTTTGATGGGATCGAGAAAGTTCATAATTTAGACAGAGTTATTGGACGTTTTTGGCTACCTTCGAGCAATCGAGCCATGAGCAGATTGAGACCCATCGACAACCTGTCAATGAGATCAAAGATCCCTCAAAAATTGCTGTTTTGGGCTGATTGATTTATAACAACTTTGCATCTCTTTGGCCTATATTTATAATGTTCCAATTTATTCTTTTAAGGCTATGAGATGAGCAAATGAGGGTTTACCTATTAAGGAAAGATCATCTAGAGGTTAAAGTTGTTTTGGGTCTTGAGACCCATCGGTAACCTGTCAATGGGTTCAAAGATCCCTCGAAAACTGTTGTTTTGGGCTGATTGATTTACAATAACTTAACATATTTTTAGCCTATATATATCATGTTCCAATTTAGTCTTTTGAGGCTATGAGATGATCAAATAAGGGTTTACCTATTAAGGAACGATCATCTTGAGGTTAAAGTTGTTTTGGGTCTAAGGTTCCAAGGCACCTCAATTTACCTGTTCTTCCTTCCTTTATGCTTCATGTCCTCCTGTGTCTTCGGTCTTTAGCTTCTAAGGGCTCAACTGACCTCCTGACACAGACTCACGTGGTTGACAAATAGGTGCACTAACACTCTCAACATGTTTTACTTGCAAAAGAATATGCAAATGCAGTGTACTACATCCATAATTCTTAATAGAATCTAACTATTGATCAAATTGGATTTTCATAAAAAATCTTTTTTAACTTTTTTTTAATTATTTTAAAATTAAATTATTAATTATATTTTCAAAAAAATCATCAAACACCCTTAAATGCTCTAAAAATTGTAGTCAATTGACTGTAAAAATTATTATATATATATATATATGTATTTTTAAAATTTTAATTAAGATTCTTTTTTTTCTAAGAAAGCTCCAAAATATAAACAATCAGTAGATCACGTCTGATACATGTTTCATTTCATGTTAGGACACTAAGATTGCAACCAATGTTTTAAATATCGTTATCGCATAATGTATTGCACCCATGGGATATGGATACATATTGGTTATCGCATGGGATATATCGGTTGTATAGCGTAATGTATCGATGTTGTTGGGAAACATGGGAACATTGGGAAATTGGTTAAATATTTCAATGAAACTTCAGGGATTGTTGAAAAAGACATCAATACACACTTAGAAATCAAAACATTACAAAAAAGTGCACATAATAGGGGTTTCCTTTGTATGATGTCTTAATATATATGATTTCCAATTGAACCGATGCAAGTATATTCAAAGTCTATTCATATAATTTATAAGCGCAAGAAGACATGTATGAAAACACTAGCAATACATTCAAAAGCAAAAGAAGAATCACTAGACCAGGTTACAAGCGTGTTTAATTTTGTGTTTTGATACAAAGATTACAACTGATTTGCGAGAAATTGAGAATTTTTGATTTTTCTTAATTTTCTGCAACTTGATCCATCTCTCCCAAATCTCAAAATCGAAGTTCCAAATCCATGATTTTTTATGGAAAACATGAAGAATCATAGATTTGTAACCATTTGACACTAGTTTAATGCAATTTACAACAAAGACATGGACCAAAAATCGAAAATGCTCACTGGATCGAGTAGGTGGGATATATCGGCACTACCTATGCGTTTCGTATTGCGCAAGTGGGATACAAGATATATCGTGGGATATCTCGGCTGATATCGTTGATATTTAAAACACTGATTGCAACTAATGTGAGAGAAATTTTGATTTTTTTCCCAATTTCCCCCAAATTGGACCAACCCCCAAATTCCAAAATTAGAGTGTATAATATGAATATTTCATCAAATACTCTTACATACTCTGCAATAGGGTCCAATCGACCATGGATAGAAGTGGAATTTCAAAAAAATAATTTATAATATTTTAAAACTATTTTTAATTAAAAAACATTAAAAAAAAATAATCTTCAAAACGATAAGAATCAGTAGATCATGTCTCATACATGTTTGATTTCGTATTTGGACCGTAAGATTGCAACCAATTTGGAAGAAATTGCGGAATTTTCAATTTCCCCCAAATCGGACTGCCTACACTCAAATCTTGAAATCGAAGTTTGAGATTCTATACTTTCTATGGAAAACATGAAGAATTATGCATTTCTAACAATTTGGCACTGATTTGACATGATTTTAAAGAAGGATCAAAATGCAAAAATATTCACCGAAACGAAACCGACTCCAAATCGGTTTTAATGTTGATTCCGCCTTGAAAACGTTGTTTTTTCTTCGAAGTGATTCAAGAGGATGGACTGAAATCCACTCTAGATGTGTTTAGAAGAGGAAAGAAACAAGGAAAATGAGGAAAAATGAGTTTTTTTTTTCCACCTAGCCTTGACTCTCAAACAACATCGATGACATCTATCGATATTTGTTGATACTAAAGACAAAAACAAAGGAAAAATATGCAATATATCGCGATAGTTGCGATACATTGTGATATCGCGTGATACATTGTGATATTTTGACTAACACTAACGATTTTATATACTCCATGCGTGTTTCGTATCGCTAGTATGCAATAACGGTAATATCAGTCAACTTATCAGCCGATATCAATGATATTGCTAACGCCATCTATAACCTTGTACTTTAAGCCAGACTGTACCATTTCCTGTTACAAACATAACTAAAATACATTTGATTGAATCTGGATATAGTATTCAACATGTCTATCATAGGGAAATAAGAAGGGACCTGACTTTCCTGTCAAAGACCAATGGAAAAGCATTATTGCAATTGTGATGATAATTTACTGAATGCTATTTCTCAGGATGGTGGCTGCTATGGAAGATTCAAACCTTCTTTGCATCTTAGCCAAGTTTTTTTTTTTGTGTGTGTGTATGTAGTTGGCTAGCTCAGTTTCTATTGTGCTTTACGTACAAAGGCAAAAGAACTTGTAATTTGGGGCTTTAGGTTTGTAAAGATGTGTCGACCATATCTACAAGTGCAGAAATGCTCAGCATATTGGTGGAGCAACTAGTTCTCGTCTCAAAGCGAAAAGAACATGAATAAACAACTACATTCACAAATCCTTAAAAAAAAAAAAAACCAACATTCACAATGTAGATTTCTGCAAAAGATACTCTTTTTTCTGATTTGGGGGAAAAATCATTTGGGTGAAGTGGTGGTAACTGTCTGTACCTGAAAATCTATTATTTTGGCAAGATTCATGATGACGACATCCTACCATTTAGAGTGTACCAGAGGAGGAGGAGGTCGGCCCATCCTTCACTTTGGCTTGATGATTTGTATATGGGCCCGGGTGGGCCGCATTGAGGCCTTGAAGACTCCACATGCATGATTGTGCATTTTCGAAGACCCTACACTAGGAAGATGCATGTGGGTTGCTTCGTTGGGAGATTTGGACCATTAGATTGCGGCGATATGATGATCGGAATGTTGGATTGTATGAACAACTTGATTAGACCATTGATCGTGGGCCATCGGTGTCACTTGACATCATCGAATTTTATTTACTGTAGGATTTTATTTTATTTTTAGCTTAGATTAGGTGTTTTCCCAATTTATTTCATATTCGGTGCATTTATGTAATGTTTTGTGAGGTTTGGGACATGGTGGGAACAAAAAGAACTGAAAGGGCATTTTTATAATTTGGCAGTCCAAAGCCTATTTAGGCTTGGACATCCTGCTGTTAGGGTTTTATTTATTTATTTATTTAATGCATGAAGTTTTGAAAAAAGGAAAAAAAGAAAAAAAAATGAAAAACAAGAATTCTCTCTTCCCATGTGCAATGCGTGGAATTCTCTTATGAAAAGAGACAATTTTGGTATGAATCCAAGGGTTTGAAGCCCATTGTCCTCTTTTTCTCCCTCATTCTGTACATCCAAGGTATCATCTTCACTTTCTCTTTCTCCATCTCTCTCAACCCCTCTTTATTTCTCTCCATCTCTTCTTTTCCTGTTTGTTTTCACCCAAAACCCATTCTAATCACATCTTAAACCCACCTAAGCTCAACCCAATTCCAGCCGTACAACCATATGGATCAACCCAAGACCGTACATCTGTATGGGAGTGCCGTACGGCCATCCGGACGGCCAAGCACTCCCTTCTCTCTTTCCCTCTTTACTCTTATTCCTTTTCCCCTTAAAACTCATAGCCCTAAGCCTAAAACCATAAACCAAACTATAGCTCTAAAAACCCTATTTCCCTACAAACCCTAATTCCCAAATCCCCAAATTTCCTAACCAACACTAATTCCTAAATTCCCAAATTTCCTACCCTAAAAGTGTGCCAAATCTGCCCATTGATTTAGAACCTTGCCTATGCTAATGTGGGGGGGTTCCAATCTCTGATTGGGCCTTGGGTTTTCATGTTTCTATGATTCTTACTAATGTGGAAATGTGATTTTATCATAAATCTAAATTTTATTGCCTCTTTGGTACTCTTTAGATCATGGTTGGATAACATGTTATTATATTTGCTTTGTTGTGGTTAATCTGTTAATAATCTCCTGCATTCAAGCAGTAATCACACATCTTGCATCAATTCATATATCGGGAAGGTTTTTATTTGGAAGATGTTTTAGGTCAGAACACAAGCTCTTACATGAAAGATGTTATCTCAAGAGAGTACATTGAGAAATTAGCTATTTTGTGGACTTGCTGGTTTTACAAGGAGAAATTTGGACTGGGCAAGAGAGAGTAATTTGTATGTTAAACATATTCGAGTGGATTTCCTTTTTCTTTCTTCATTTTTTTTTTTTTTTTGTAGGAAAGTGACGTTTTGTTAACCTTGGTGTCAGAAGATCTAAGGTGATAAGAATCTTTTAGTTCCTCTATGATCTTTATTTTGAGGATTGTTGTTTCAACTCAAGCTCGTAATATCCAAATGCCTTCTTGAGGAGCAATAGTCAGATTGCAGATGTTTCTACCAAAGCCTCGGTGTAGATGAGTTTTGGCTTTTCTTAATCGAAGAATGACCAACAAACCAGTTTAAGGGTGCTTTGAAGATAACAATTTTCCCATTATTTTTCATATATTTATCATGCATACACTTAGTGTTTGGGTCTTCTTATAATAAAAGAAATCTAATCAGTAATCATTCACTCTTATTCTTATTATTTTACATAACTGCCTGTTTCCAAGTAATTGTGCTTTGCTTCCAGTGTTCAGTATCGGTATCATTACATGTAATGGTGTGCAACTGACTGGCGATTTGCAAATTTGTATCAATATTGACGTTATTATTGTCGATACTCGTAAAAATATCACTAACCGAGGGAAACATTGGGAAAAAGGTAGAATTTTTCAATGAAACTTTAGGAGATGTTAAAAGACATAGATTTAGACATTTAGAAATTACAATATTGCAAAAAATAATTATATATAATTGGTTTCCATCTAATAGGGGCCTAAACCAGGTGTTGTCCGAAGAAAGCACTGCAATTATATCCAAAATGAGTTTATATCATTCAAATACCATATTATGCAAGTAATAAAACATCCATTCTCAATTTCTGGGTTGAAAATGGTGGAAATTAGGATTTCCTCCATTCACCCACCCAAATGTTGATTTATTTGCCACAAAAATCTATGGCGTTGCATGAGAATCATGCATCGACATTCTAATCCATGCTAACATTAAAAAAAAGAAGTTAATATGGATTTTTTCTCTAGCCTATCTCCGTTTTGAGTTGCAAGTCTAAGCATTGATTCAACAAAAATTAAAAGGAATGGTTGAAATCACATAAGGAACGAAATCCCCCAAAATGATTATTTATGGATTTTCCTGATTTTTTTTTTTGGCCAATTTCTTGCGTTTTATGGGAGTATCCCTGGTATTGCCAATACTAGGGATACTCTTAGAGACAAAATATTGCTGGTATTGCCAAATATTGCTGATAGTATCATAATTATTGGCAATATTTGGAATTTTCTATATTACTTGAGGTTTCAGTATTGCCAACCTAGAAATATTATTGATATGCAGATATTCAGAACTCTAATTGACCGACTCTAATATGTCTTAGTTTTAGGTCCACTTGTAATGGGTCTTAGTGACTTGGAAGTAGTTGAATTTTTGTATTCAAGTGATTTTTCGCCACTCTAGTTGCAATGTGCTCTTATAAGCAAAGCTTATCAGTTCAATAATATTTGAAGTCCCGCTTCTTATTGGTTCACTTGCTTTAAAAGCTATACTTATCATTTTACTGACATTTGAAATCCTATTATTTATTGGGTCACTGATTGGTATTTTTCTTCACTAACGTAATTCTATAAGGGCCCGTTAAAGAGCTTCTGCAACTTGCAGTCTTTGGGGAGCTACATGCACTATTTCCTGGTCTTCAAGTACACATCGAACTTGTTGGACCAGAAGTTCCACAAATAAGGTTGGTTTTATGCATGCTTTACAATGGGTTTCTAGAGCATATTTGAAGTCATTTAGGGCTTGTTTGGGAGCTTGTAAATGGAGGTAAATGGGAAATGGAATTGGAGGTAAATGAATTGGGAGTAAATGGCTTACTCAATTGTGTTTGTATGGGATTAAATGAAATGTATTTGAAATCAAAATGTTCTGTTTGGATGGAATTAAATGGGAGGAATTTGAATGCTTTGGAATTTTTTAATATATTCACGGGAACATGTGTGATATTCCAAATAATCTTTAATACCCAAATTAGAGTACATATGTGATATTTAACAGAATGATTGTAATAAGCCCATTAAAATATATACTTTGGCAACAAATGAGAAAATTTTGAGCCTCGGGTGGGCAACAAATGTAAGGATCACAAACAAGCAACTTGCTTACTTTTTTAAACTGTCCATTTAGATGGCCAACCTTTGAACGGTTTGGATCGTTCTATTGGTGTGATTTTAGTGTAGTCAATAATTGAATTATTTTGCATTATCATGAATGTGCCATGTGTATGGTGGACATGTGCATGGCTCCACATTTGTTTACTCATGCAACTCCCTAAGGGAGATTATAAAGGCATTTCATTCCATTTACTTCCAAATCCCCTCTGAGAAAGGGGATTTCATTTACAGGGCCATTTACTCCCATTTCATTCCATTTACATGCATTTAGTCTCATCCAAACACACCTCAAATGTCATTTACCTCCATTTACTCCCAATTACCCCCATTTACCTCCACTTATTCCCATCCAAATGGCCCCTTAGTGTGAAGGTTGTACCACTAGACATCGGTGATTAATCTAATATGGTCTTATGATTTCATAATTATTATCAATCATCAACATGTGGCATTATTTATTACTTTCATCCAATATGAATTTGCCTTCTTAGATTCTGCTAGCCTCAACATTATGCATAGCATTCGATCTCTTTATTGTGGAAAATTCAAATGAAATTAGATAATAGCAGTGCCCTCAATAGATCTATCCCCCCCCCCCCCCCCCCCCCCCCCAAGAAAGAAAGAAAGAAAAAAAGGAACTGGGAAGATAGAAAAACTTAGAGACACCTATTAATTTCTAAAAGAAATGGTTTTGACTTTAGAAATAGGCAATTAGCAGTGTGGTTAAAGGCGATCTAGGTGCCCTCCATAGGCATTTGGGTAATATGCAATTTTCTTAGGCCCTAGGCAAGTTAACAATCATAGGAATTTCCGTAGGGATGCCTAGCTCATAGGCACATATTTCCCTAACGTGCGCTTGGGTGCAACCCGACAAAAGATGGGACATACACCATACGTGCACCGCAAATAAAAGGATATTTTAGACATGTTAATAACAACCATTAAGGGTGGAAAAGCTTAAGGGAATCAAATAAACCCCCTTTAAAAACTTTCTTGCTTTATTTTGGACCAAAGCAAGTGTTTATGGAAAAAAAAAAAACGCTTCTTTCTTTTTCCCCCAAATTTCTTTAATTTTCATAAACTAGTGAAATCCTTTTCATCTTGATTTATCATCCATTAGGGTTTGCTTGGTTTGATAAACAGTTCAATGATTGTTCCATGTGTAACTAGTTTGATAAACAGTTCAATGATTGTTCCATGTGTAACTAGTTTGATAAATAGTTCATCTTGATTTCTCATCCATTAGGGTTTGTGCAATATTTGAATGGCTATGGAACATGATTTGTTTCATCTGAATATTCATACACACCATTGTTGTCATGGGTGATCGCATAAGCGATTATGCCATCGCAGAATCGCATATTATGGCCCATATGGCATATGCGATTGTTGCATATGCCAAGTGGACCATATGCGATCGCATATGGCATTATGCCATGCATATGTGATTGCATAATTGCATATGCATGGCGTAATGCATATCATATGTGATCACATGTCTTCCAACGGTCAGAAATCCAACCATTGGACATTTTTTTTCCCCTAAAATTTGGGGCTTTTGCCTATAAAAAGGCACTTCCACCTCCCCATTTGCAATATTGGTTTCCTATTTTTCTCTAATACTCTCCCTCTGTCACTGTAAATGCCTAATCACTCACTCTCTTTCCCACAATCTCTCTCTTCTTTTGGTTAAGACTTAAGTCTCTTGACTCACTTAATGTACTTGAAGATCAAGAAGCAAAAAGCAAAAAGCAACTAGCAAGCCTCATTCAAGAAACGAAGATTCAAGGCTTCAACACTCATTCTAATCTCCTATTCTCTCACTCTCACTCTCTAATCTATATCTCTCATTCTCTCTTCTCTTCTTTTTCTCTCTCTCAATCTCATTTTCCCATCTCTATCTATTGTCTTTCACTTTCTTTCTGTCATAGTCTCATTCTCATTCTCTAATCTATAGTTTTTCTTTTTCTTTCTTTCTTTCATTAGCATTCTAAGTTTCCAACCTTCTTTTTTTTTTCTCTTCCATTTCAATAGTAAAGAGTCAAGACTCAAAGACTCCAAACTCAAGTTAAGATAATATTATTGGTTTGTTTTATCTAGAAAGATTCAAGACGTTTCAATAGTCAAGACTCAACACTAGATATTGATATTGGTTTGTTTTATTGTATTTGTTTGTATCGTGTTTTGTACGCTTGTATTATTGTTATTTATTTCTTTAATCAAGACATTCAACATTAGAGTTTAGGACTTTAAGAGATCAAGATTCAATAATTTAAGACCCAACTCTCAAGATAGATTCAATACTAGGGTTCAAGACCTCAAGGATTCAAGATTCTTCTCTAATGAAGATTTAAGCCTCACATTCAACTCTCAATTCTCAAGTCTCAAGAGTCAAGACTTTTTTTTTTTTCCCTCATATTCTATTGTCACCACTGTCCTCTCTCTCTCTCTCTCTCTCTCTCTCTCACACACACACACACACACACACACACACAAAACTTTTGTAATTGTAACTCCACTCTCTTGAAGTTTCCCACTTATATAGTAATAGATTAATAGTAGACTAATATTACATTACTTAACTAATAGCTGTAGTCAATAATTCTTATTTGTTTGTCTTACTCATACACTACTTAGTAGTTACTAGTACTTACTAGTTACTGGTACTGCCTAGTTTTGTTATCTCTACTTTGTTGACTACTTGAGTCAACTCATCAAGTCTTATCATCATCAAGTCTTCTTCTCAGTGTTCGAAGTATCGGTATCGCTACAAGTTTTGCTGGCTAGGGATACGGAAACAATATCGATATCACCGATAACCAGAAATGCGGGGAAACATGGGAAAAATGGTGGAATTTTTAGCGAAACTTCAAGAGATGTTAAAATGTATTGCATATTTAGAAATAAGAAAATTGCAAAAAAGGGCCTTAAAAGCATGTATTGTTGTAAGAAATTAGTCCAACCATCCTATCCAACCTATTTAACCATCCAACCTTTCATTCAAACATCCATCGATATTGCAAAATATCTACAACACATGATATTTCACCAAGAAATCATCAACAATTGGAGAGGAAACGAAAGATTGCGTTCTCAATATCGCGCATGTTGCAATATCGATGATGTCGATATATTATCAATGACAAATTGAACACTAAATACAACCATGGGCCGATGAAAAAAAATTGAAATATATATATATATATATATATATATATATATATATATTTCTAATAAACAAAATTTTGATGATATCAATACGTTGACGATATTATTGAAATATTGTTGATACACTTATGATACAAGCATTACCTAGAATTTACATAGTTGAAAATATTGGCGATATTGATGCATTAGCAATACAAATAAACAAAATTTTGATGATATCAATATGTTGGCATATTATTGAAATATCATCAATAAACTTATGATACAAGCATTACCTAGAATTTACATAGTTGAAAATATTGGCGATACATTGGCGATATTGATGCATTGGCAATACAAGCAACACTTAGAATTTATATAGATGAACATATTAGCGATTACATTAGCGATATTGATACGTTGGCGATACTTAGCGATACATTGCTAATACCTGCAATTTCTGATACTACTAGCGTTATTGGTATCGCTGAGCTAGAGATAAAGATTTAATATCGGAGATAATTTGAACACTACTTCCCAATCTTCTTATTTGAAACCTGAGTGAAATGACCCGGGTTGGAAGTGTAAGACCTGTACCTCGATTAATCGACCGTACTCTTCCATTTCGGTGCCGGCATGTCCCGAACGGACCAGATTGACGAGTTTTGATTGCGACCCTATTTTAGTACCGTAACAACTAGGGACTTTTACTCTAACGACCGCGCGGGCGCTGCAATTCCAGCGACGCACAACACACCCAGTTGCGATATCTAGTGTAAGAGATGCCTTTGTGCACGTAAATTGAGGCAGGCCGCGCTACGTACTTGTGGCGCGGGGCCATCTAGGGAATCTAGCAAGGAATCTTTAAAAGTAACATTCCTAATTCCTAAAACCCTAAACTACCTTCACACTGTCACCCATGCCCTCACAACCACTCCTTGCCTAATGACCAAGAAGCCCCTACCAAAGTACCCTACACCCCCTACCCATACCCAAAATACCCCTACTCACATCCCTCTTCTCTCCCCATTAGTCAACACAACCCATCCCCCTCTCCCCTCAAAGGGATGATATGGAGAGCACATGCCCTTGCCCATGCTAGCCCATGCTAAGCCACTCTCCTCTTTCTTTCCCTCTCCCCATCCTACCCTTCCTTCTTTTCCCTCTTCCCTCTCTATCATAAAATTTCTACCATATCCTAAGCCCCAAACCTTCCCACGTCTCCATAATTCTCTAACTAGTGAAAGAAGAAGAAAAGAGAGAGAATAGATTAGAGAGAAGAAAGAAAGGATTAAAAGAGATTAGAGGGGAGAGGTAGTGAAAGAAAGGAAGATTAGAGAGAAATTTGAGTAAGAGGGAGAGATTAGAGAGATGGTTTGAGAGAAAAGAGAGAGATTGAGAGGGAATTAGAGAGAGGGAACTTAGGGAGAAGAATGAGAGCTTGGTGGACCGTCCGATCATCGATTCGGCCCAATCCGACCGTCGATCCGTCATTGTGAGTGCAAGGGAGGATGAAGCCTCCCATTTTTCTTGTTTTTCTTTCTTTTGTGTTGATGTGGTTAGATTCGTATGGTGGACCCCATAGTGGCGAGGGGCCCACCCAATGGCCGGATCCCACCTCCATTGCTTCTTTTCCTCTCTTCTTTCTCTCTTGTCCCGTGATATTTATTTCCATCCAACTTGTTGATTAGGGTCACAGATCCAGGTGATGGAAAAATACAAAGATCAGATCGATCCAAAGCTCCTTGGGCCCACCTTGAGTTGGCCAACTTAATGGACAGTTCAGATCTCCCACGTGGACCCATGTAGAAGGGAAAAAAAAAGAGAAAAACAATATATATATATATATATATATATATATATATATATATATATATATATATATATATATATATATATATATATATATGCAAATTGTCCAGACGCTGCATGCATTGAGCATGGAGTGGGGTCTCCGCTCGTGGGACCTACCATGATGTATATGTTTCATCCATGTCCGTCCATGCATTTTGCCAACTTATTTTAGGCCATAGACCCAAACATCAAGAAGATCTAGATCTCAGGTGGGTCGTATCGCAGGGAACAATGCCTGACGTTGAAACCTTCTTAAAGCCCACTATGGTGTTTCTATGGCATCTAAACCTGCCAAAAGTTGGAGTCATTGGGCCCGCTATGAGCTGGGGAACCTGATAGATGGAGTGGATCATCCTCATGTGGGCCCCACTTGCTGAAAACACAAAAATATAACAAGAAAAAAAAAACAATCAAAGGACGCTGGTGCAGTCCTGCGACTCCTGCCCAACGTCCATGGGCACTGCTGAGGGACACTGCAGGGAACAGTGGGGGTTGGGACCCCCCTAGCGTCCTAGACGCTACCTGTTGCAACGTGGGGAGTGGGTCTCCACTCATGGGACCCACCATGACGTATGTATTTAATCCACATTGTCCATCTGATTTTCCAAATATTTTAGGCCATGGACCCAAAAAATGAAGTCGATCCAGGTCTCAGGTGGACCACATCAGAGGAAGCAGTGGAGACAAAGGAACTTTCTGGCTCCAACATCTTTGACACTGCCCTCTTGGCGGCGTGTGGAGGTGGCCCACTCGTGGGACCCATCATGATGTATATGTGCCATCTACGCCGTTTGTCTATTTCACCAGATCATTTTTTATTTTTATTTTTAAATATCTTGAGCTGAATATGAGTCTGATCCAGATCTCAAGTGGGTCACGCCACAGGAAATAGTGAGGACAATGATGTCCACTGTTGAAACCTTCCTAAGGCCACCATGAGGCTTATTTCCCATCCACCTGTGGTAGGGCCACATGCCCAGGATGGAGGGAAAACATAAATATCAACTCAACCCAGAGCTTCTTGGGCCCATGAGCACCATGCTGCCTAGCTGTGGCTAAGCTCGTGGGGCCCACCTTGATGTGTATGTTAATCCACACCGTTCATCCCTTTCTTCATATTATTTTAGGACTTGAATCCAAACAATGAGGCTGATTTGACCCTCAGGTGGGCTGTACTGCCGGAAACAGTTGGGATAATGACGTCCACCATTAAAACTTTCCTTGGGCATGTAACCATCTGTGGGGCCCACCTTGGGGTCTCACCTTGATGGATGAGTTGTATACCCTACCATCCTTCTCAGCAGGGGTGTGGGGCCATATTTTGGGTGGACCACACTTAGGGAATTACGACGATTTAGTGCCTACCATTGAAACCTTCTCCAGACCTACATAAATACCTTTTTGTTATTCATCCTGTAGGTGGGGCCACCACCTGGGTGTATACATTTTAATCAGGCTTTCCCAAGTGGGACCCGCCTCGATCTATGTATTTTATCCGTGCCTTACATCACTTTGCTAGGATCGCTTTTATGTACGGGTCGCATAAGGTGCCTGTTCAAGTCTAACGTGGGCCACACCACATAGACCTTTACATTGCTAATGGGGCCTGCTGTTCAGGTCCTATTCTTTGCATATATTGGGCCAATTAAGGTCGATTATCACATGATATGTTTTGATAACAAGCCAGTGTACTTAGCATGGTGTGTCGTAAAGGCCATTATGGGGCCATAAAGGCTGTTACGAAAAGGTAATGGTGGCAACCGTTACACATTATGGGGTCGTAACAACTGTTATGGAAAAAAAATGACTCATAATTGCCATTTATGGCACGTTACATTTCCTATAAAGGCCATAACAGCTTCGTAATTATCTGTTATGGGGCAAATACAGGTTTTCCATACTTTTTAATTAACATTAGGGGCAAATACATGTTTTTTAGGATTTTTTTTCAATAAAAAAAGAGACCGTAACAGCTATTACACGGGCTGTAATAGCCGTTATGACCCGTATCATAAATGTAACTATGGTGGCCGTACGGCCAACCTTACCGTTACAGAACACCTTGGTACTTAGCCTGATAGGACACTCTGATAACATGCTTAGTGTATTGGTTACCATGCTCATTCATATGCCCATACGCATATCTGTATGCCTGTTATGGATGATGATATGCTTATAATATACATCTTTTAGCTTGAGATACTTAGGGGACTCCATATGGGATAGGGTCGTCACACATGATTGCGCGGTATACGTAGGTTTGGTGCATGACTTGGATAGTATGACTCATGCATCTTGCATTCTATATGTCACGATCACCTTCACACCCTAGCTCTGTGGTACCAGTAGGTTCTAGTACTTGGGCGTTATGGATGTCTTTGGGAGAAAGTCTCTAAACCCTGTGGTACCAATAGGATGCACCAACGTTGAGACCAAGTGGATAACATGAGCGCTTGAATGCCAAATACAAGTAGGCCGCGTCTCTAACTGTGTCAAGGTCGGTTATAAAGGGGTGTGACCTTATCCGCCCGGGTGTAGGGGGATATAAGCGAGGTTAAGTCAGTAGATAATGGTTTGATGATAGTAATGTGAAGAAAAAAGGAGAAGATTGAGAGAAGAGGAGAGTTTGGGAAAGATGTCATGTTAGCTTGCTTGCCCTAACACACAATATTTTATTATAATAGAGCATATAGTACACCTCAGGAAAAGAGGAAAGTGTGCACATGCGCTTACACTAAAAGGGCCACATACAGACACAATACACTAGTATTCTCTATACTCCCCCTCAAGTTGGAGCATATATGTTGATCATGCCCAACTTGTAATGAACACGATGAAGAGCATCTCGACTTAAGGACTTTGTAAGAACATCAGCAAGTTGATCCTTAGATCGAACAAAAGGAGTGGCAATTTTCTTAGAAGCTACTTTCTCCCGAATAAAGTGACAATCGATCTCAATATAATTGGTTCGCTCATGGGAAACCGGGTTACGAGCAATATGGATTGCCACTTGGTTGTTACAGTGAAGAGGAACAAGATCCGAATGAGAATAGCCAAGTTCTTTAAGAAGGTTGCAAAGTCACACGAGCTCACACATCGCATGACCCATAGCACGATATTTTGCTTCAGCCGGGGACCAAGCAACAACCGGTTGCTTTTTGCTCTTCCATGTTATAAGATTGCCACTTAGGAAGGTACAAAAGCCGGATGTAGAGCGGCGATCATAAGTACTACCTGCACAATCAACATCGGAATAGCCAGAAAGATGAAGATGATCATACAACTGAAAGCGGAGGCCAAGACCCGGGGCTGATTTAAGATACCGAAGTATGCAGTAGACAGTTGTGAGATGAGAAGTACGGGGAGCTTGCATGAATTGTCTAACAACGCCCATCGCAAATGAGGGATCTGGGCGGGTAATAGTCAGGTAAATAAGCCGGCCTACAAGTCGTCGATACATCTCGAGATCAGTAAGGAGATCACCATCATCTGGTCGAAGCTTCTGTGAAGTATCCATGAGAGTGGTAGCGGGCTTGCACCCTAACACGCAGGTCTCCATGAGAAGATCAAACGCATAATTTTTTTTTGTGACAAGATTAATCTGGATAGTTTGCGGGATCTTGCCTCGGTGGAGTTCAATCATGTGTTAAGGGAAGGCAACGCGTCGGTTGATGCGTTCGCGCGAAAAGGAAGTGAGTCCCAAGCTCGTTTCTTTACTTCCTGCAGGGCAGATTTGCCTCGGCAGGTGAGGGGTTTACTCTTCCTGGATAAGGTTGGCCTTGGAGCGATTAGAGAGAGGAAGATTTAAGGCTTGCCTTCCTTTTGAGGTTCCTTTTTGGGTGGGTTTTTGCGTTTTCAGTCTGGTTGTCCCGACCTTTTTACGATAGGTCTTCTATGGGTCCTTTTTTCCTATGAAGACCCGAATTTTGTAATTCTTGTCCAAAAATGAATATACCATTTTCCGTAATAATAAAAAAAAAAAAGACCAATCTAGATGATGAGCGACCAACTTCAATTCCGAGGTTGTAGCGAAGAGGAACAAGATCATTGATCTCAAACTTGGTCTTAAAAAATTCTTTGACCTCCCTCATTTCAACAAAATCACTACCGGACAGAACAATATCATCCACATAGACAATGAGAACCTTGATGCCCGTCGATCGACGACATCTAAAAAGAGAATGATCAGCATGACTACGAACAAAGCCGAACTCCAACAAGTTTGACTGAATTTTTCAAACCATGCATGTGAGGATTGTTTGAGTCCATAAAGAGCCTTCTCCAACTGACATACAAGCGCAGGGTTGTGAGAAGCAACAAAGCCAGGAGGTTGATGCATGTAAACTTCCTCTGCAAGGTCTCTATAGGGAAATGCATTTTTAACATCAAGTTGAAACAAGGGTCATGATAAATTAATGGCCAAGGAGATCACAATGCGAATCGAATTAAGCTTAGCCACCGGAGTGAATGTCTCGAAGTAATCCACACCATGAGTTTGTGTGTAACCCTTAGCAACAAGATGAGCTTTATAGCGAATAATGGAGCCGTTTGGAAGAAACTTAATCGTATAAACCCATCGACATCCAACAGGTTTATGACCTAAAGAAAGTGACACAAGGTCATAAGTATGATTCTTCTCAAGAGCAGATATTTCTTCTATCATCACCTTCGTCCATTCTGGACTTTGAAGAGCATGTGAGGGAGACCGAGGAATAGTCTGTGATGAAAGGAAAGCTGCAAATGATTGAAAAGACGGTGAAAGATGATCATATGAAACAAAATTACTAATGGGGTGTTGAATACATGATTGTGACCCTTTGCGCAAGACAATGGAGAGATCTAAACTCGAGGTAGGAGAGTCACCTAAGCCAACATCCAAAGTGAGCAGAAGGGTGGATGGCTGAGGGTGTGAGGATTTATTTCGACGATGATACACACGCAGAGGCTTAGGCTCACCCAAATCACCAACAGGATGCTGAATGGAGGAGAGTTTTCCCATGATCACTAGCGGAAAGAGGAAGAGGATAAGAGTTCTACTCCCCCTGACTTAAAAGAGAATCACAGAGGGATTGGCCTGGAGCTGAGAAAAAAGAAATATCCTCAAAGAAGGTTACATCAGCAGAGACATATTTCTTGCAAGTCAATGGGTCAAAACATTTATACCCCTTTTGACTCCGAGTATACCTTAGAAAGACACATTTAATTGCCCTGGGGCTAAGTTTATCATTACTTCCATCCAAAATTTGAACAAAGCATGTGCAATAAAAAACTTTTGGTGGTAGAGGAAATGGATTATCATGAGGATACAATATAGTAAATGAAGATTTGTAAGACAGGATACGTGAAGGAATACGATTAATAAGAAAAGTAGCAGTTAGAAGAGCATCACCCCAAAAATGTTTAGGTAGATGCATATCAAGCACAAGGGTGTGAGCAACTTCAGGAAGATGATGATTCTTTCGTTTTGCAATACCATTTTGTCGAGGTGTGCGAGCACATGACGTCTTAGACAAAATATTATATTCCTGCAGACAAAATATCATATTCTTGCAAGAAGGACAGAAAGGCAGTAGACATGTATTCCCCCCATTATCAGAATGGAGGGTTTTGATGGTACATTGAAATTGAGTGCACACTTCATGATAAAACACTTTAAATGCATCAAACACTTCACTTTTAGATTTCAAAAGATAAATCCAAGTCATGCGTGAATAATCATCAATAAAGGTAACAAAATATCTAAATCCAAAAGTGGAGGTAATCAGATCTGGTACTCATACATCTGAGTGAATCAGAACAAAAGGTTGAGATTTCCTCCCAAAAGAACTAGGAGGAAACGTAGCACGATGATGTTTAGACAATTCACAAATATCACAACATAATGGTTTAGTGACAGATAAGGAGGGAAACAAAATTCTCAATTTAGCTATTGATGGGTAGCCTAAGCGGCAGTGCCATCGAGTCATGGACTCTTGATCCAGAGAAAGGGTAATAGAAGCGGCAATGGGTGTATCATCGAGAAGATAAATGCCTCATCGCTCATGCCTTCCGCCAATCTCTCTCTTCGTCTGTAGGTCCTAAAACAAATAATAAGAAGGGATGAAGGTAATGGAACAATTTAATGATTTAGTAAGAGAGCTAACAAACAGTAAGTTAAATGGAAAACGAGGCACATGCAAGATTGAGGACAGAGACAAGGACGAAGAAAGAGGGATGAAACCAATCCCAGAGATTGTGACATGTTGAGTGTGGGGAGAGGGAGAATAAGAGGAAAGGAATTGAGACTTACCAGTCATATGGGAGGAAGCTCCAGAGTCTATGAGCCAAGAGGTAGGAGAGGATGACGCAAGAAGAGTAGTACTTAATTGGGCCGAAGCTGCGTGAGATGGCTTAGGAATATCACGAATGTGAAGCTGCATAAGGGCATCATATGCAGCCCGAGAAATGATAAGAGACTCCCCCGAAGTAGATTGCTCAATTGTCGGGGTGGAAGAATGTGTCTCAGGAGCAACTGTGGATGCAACAGAAGTAGCGGCATATGTAGGACGACCATATATCTGCTGATAATAATCATGTTAAAGGAGGAGGATTAAAGCTCAAAAGATTAATCAAGAAAAGAGTTGGAGATTTTAGAGTCATTAATGAAGAATTCACATCCTAAAGATCCAAGAAAACTAAATACAAAAGATGAAGGAAGGACTGAAAAATCACACGATGGAATAATAGAAATCACAAGTTGTTTAGTCCCACCTCAGGATGGTTTGGTTTGGCCGAATGTGCACTGAACAGTCTAGCGAGAATCTGTGATTTTCAGAGATAATTTGGCTGGGCACTAAGGTCTGACCAAAGCCCGGTTCAGTGCCACTGAAGGAGAGTTCAGTGCGACCTAAGGGAGATAGAGACTTCAGATAGATTTTTATGAATTTCGGTTGCAACTGAGGGTATCTTTGGCTGGACTTGGTGTGACCAAAGGTGACTATCGGTACGACCAAAGCGTAATAAAAATGCGTAAATTTGAAGTAGGTTTCAAATCAGTGCGAACTTTTTATATTTAAAGGGGTGTTCTAAGCCTTCCTAGGTACGAGTTAGGGTTTGGTAGAGAGACCTATGAGTTGCAGAGCTTTTTCGGAATCATCCTTCTCAATCCTTTAGTTCTAGTTGTTTTTCTAGTTTTTCTTTATGTTTTGTTTAAGATGTTAGTCATGCATGACTAATGTCTTAGCTAAGGCTAAGGGATGAACCTTTTAATGAATATTTGATAGTTAATTCGTTTCTTCAATGAAAGTTAAGGTTTTTATGTTGAATTTTGATTGGATGTGATTGAATTCCTAGATTGGGGAATGAATCAATCTGTAAAGTTGTTTGATCTATTGTCACCTCCGGGTACATTAGCTGCTTTCAATTCCCTGCGATGTCATTACCTAGATCTTCATGAGAGATCAAGTCTATCATGATTCTAATCTCTGTTGGATCTTTTCTATTGATATTACCGTGTTATCTTCTGATTAGAACAGATTGGAATCCAGTTCTAGTTGAGTTATGAACTCGAGAAGACGAATTAAATTCAAAGTCTATTAATTAGGGATTCTCAGATCCTTAGTCCTTTTTATAATTGTTTTTACAACTCTTCTATTCCGCTGGATTAAAAACCCAGACTAACCAATTTTCTTTGATTAAGTCCTTAGTATATTCTTGTCAATTGGGACAGCATATATTTAGCCATAATTAGGTCATCTAATTTATGGCATGATTGTATATATCTTGTACAGTTATATATCTTGTACTGATATTGTTTCTTTGTTTGTTAGCCTAGATTGATGTTAATGGCTGCAATTCAGTCTTGTAATTAGCCTGAAGTTTTTATATAAACAGAGGAACCTCACAATGAGGACATTCAATTCAAAATATTTACATGGTATCAGAGCTTTCTATTACCTGTTCTGAGATTTTTGGGTTAGGTTGGGACTAATCTGTTGGTCTCCTTGGCTGTCAATGCCTTCAAAGGAAGGTGTAGACAATTCTGGTGGGTTATAAACTGTTGTTCGATAGTTTCTGTTGAGGGTAAGAAGTTTCTTTCTTGCTGGAAACTCTCATTTTGTGGTGATTAGTGGCTGTCGGTGTGTCTAGTTCTTGCTAGAAACTCTCATTTTGGTCTCCTTTTGTTTTGGGCTTGCTGGTTATAGGCTTGTTTTTGGACTAGGGGTGAGGAGGATTTAGTATAATCTATCTTTATTACTGTGTTCCGGGCACCATGTCTACTAGCAACTCGGATTCTTTTGGTGTGCACTTCACGGGCAAGAATTATTCTGCCTGGGAATTTCAATTTCGCCTATTTGTCCTGGGGAAAGAGTTATGGGGTCACATAGATGGAAGTGATCGAGCTCCTACTGAACTTTCTAAATTGGCTCAGTGGAAAGTGAAAAATGCTATAGTCATGACATGGATTTTAGGATTTGTTGATCCTCTGATTGTCTTAAATCTGAGGCCATACAAGACTGCAAGAGATGTGGGAGTATTTAAAGAAAGTTTACAATCAGGACCACACAGCCCGACACTTTCAGTTGGAATATGAGATCGCCAATTACACTCAGGGCGATCTCTCCATACAAGATTTTTTTTTTCTGGGTTTTAGAACTTGTGGGGTGAATTTGCTGACATTATTTATGCTAAGATACCAGCTGCATCTCTCGCTGCTGTTCAGGAGGTTTATGATCAGAGCAAGATATCAGTTTCTAATGAAGTTACGGCTGGAATTTGAGGCAACTCACTCTAATTTGATGAAACATGATCCTCCTCCCTCTTTGGATGTGTGCTTTGGGGAATTACTTTGTGAAGAGCAGCGTCTTGCAACACAGGCTACCTTTCAGCAAAACCACATGACCTCTAATGACGTCGCTTATGCAGCTCACGGGAAAGGCAAGGGTAGGGATATGCGGAAGGTCCAATGCTCCAGCTACAAGGAATATGGGCATATTACAGCTCACTATGCCAAGAAATCTTGCAATTATTGAAAGAAGCCAGGGCATATTATCAAAGACTGTTTGACTCGTCCCAGAATCGCCAAACTAATGCCTATCAAGCTGCGGTGGGTACTTCTATTTCCGCTAATTCCTCTACAGCTGGTGATCCCTTTGTTCTTACTCCTGAAACAGTTCAGCAGATAATTATTTCAACCTTTTCAGCCTTAGGGCTTCAAGGTACACTACCATATTTAACCATGGCTTGTTTATTCTGCTGCGTATAATCATATGACTAGTTCCTCCAACACTCTTACCAATGTTCGGAATTATCATAGCTCATCGTACATTCAGATTGCTGATGGTAGTCAGTTACCTATTCATGTTGTTGGGGATATTAATTCATTAGTTAAAGAAGTTTTTATATCTCCTGTGCTTTCTACTAGTCTCATTTCCGTCGGACAATTGGTTGGTAACAACTATCACGTTGGGTTTTCTCGTGATGGTTGTATTGTGCAGGATCAGGTGTCAGGGAAGATACTCACGAAGGGGCTGAAAGTTGGACGATTGTTTCCTCTACATTTTTCCGTTCCTTCTTGCATTTCTTTGGCTTGTACTACTGCAAACAATAAGGGTGATGTATGCACAAACGTTTAGGTCATCATAATTCTATTGTTCTATCTCATTTAGTAAACTCTGGTTTGTTGAGTAATAAAGATCAATTTTCCTCTCATCTCTCTTTTGATTGCTCAACATGTGAATTAGGTAAGAGTAAGTCTCTTTTCTTTCCTGCTCATGGTAGTCGTGCTGAAAGCTGTTTTGATTTAATCCATAGTGATGTGGGGGGTATTACTCCTGTTATATCTCATGCAAATTATAAATATTTTGTCACGTTCATTGATGATTATAGTAGGTATACCTAGATTTATTTTCTTCGTTCTAAATCTGAGGTATTTTCTGTGTTTCAACAATATGTGGCTTATATTGAAACTCAATTCTCTTCAGGCATTAAAGTGTTAAGGTCCAATTCGGGTGGTGAATATATGTCTCATGAATTTCATGCCTTTCTCAAACAGAAAGGAATTGTTTCTGAGCGTTCTTGTCCTTATACACCTCAGTAGAATGGTGTTGCTGAATGTAAGAATCGCCACCTGTTGGAGGTTGTTCGAACGTTATTGCTTGAATCTTCAGTTCCTTCTAAATTTTGGGTGGAAGCCTTATCCACGGTAGTTTATTTAATTAATAGATTGCCTTCAAGTGTCTTGCATTTTGAAACTCCCTATTATCATCTTCATCATCAGCATCCCAATTATCTTGATATGCATACCTTTGGTTGTGTTTGTTTTATTCATTTGCCATCACATGAACGACACAAACTTTCTGCCCAATCTGTTAAATGCGCTTTTATGGATTATTGTAATTCATACAAAGGTTATGTTTGCTATGATCCATGCTCTAACAAATTTCATATTTCTTGTCATGTTGTTTTCTTTGAAAATCAGTCATTCTTTTCTACTCATGTTGCATCCTTGCCTGAGATCAATGTTCTTCCTCATTTTAATGACCGACTCCTATTCCTGAGCGATTCAAACCTGGATTTGTGTATGAACACCGACGACCGACTTTGCCCCTTCTTGAGCTTGACTTGACATCTGAGCCTGTTCAGACCGTTCCTTCTGCGGCTGATCTGGGTTCTGACATTGTTCCTCACCGGTCTACTAGAGTCTCTCGTCCTCCTGATTGGTATGGCTTTTCTCATACATCTCTTCATGCTACTTTGTCCTCTATTTCAATTCCATCATGTTATTCCGAGGCTGTTAAGCATGAATGTTGGCGTGAGGCGATAGCTGAAGAACTTTGGGCTCTTCAGGACAATCACACATGAGATGTTGTTCCTTGTCCGGCGAATGTTAAAGCCATTGGTTGTAAATGGGTTTACTCGATTAAGCTGTGTTTTGATGGTACTCTGGATCGCTATAAGGCCCGGTTGGTTGCACTTGGCAACAGACAGGAATATGGGGTGGACTATGAGGAGACCTTTGCTCCAGTCGCCAAGATGACTACGGTGCGGATGGTTATTTCTATTGCAGCGTCCCAAGGCTAGCCACTTCATCAAATGGACATTAAAAATGCATTTCTTCATGGTGATCTCAAAGAGGAAATTTACATGGCCCTGTCACTTGGCCTGACCTCCTCTTCTTCTGATGTATGTAAATTGAAGCAATCTCTGTATGGGTTGAAACAGGCTCCCCGGGCATGGTTTGATAAGTTCTGGTTTACCTTGATTCAATTTTCTTTTGAGCAAAGTCAATATGACTCCTCTTTGTTTCTTCGTAAGACCTCTGCTGGTATTGTTATTCTTCTTGTTTACGTTGATGATATTGTTATCATCGGGACAGATTCAGACTCGATCACTTGTCTACAACAGCATCTTCAGGCCTCGTTTCATATGAAGGATCTTGGTCCTCTTACATTCTTCTTGGGGTTGGAAGTTCACACAGATCCTTCTAGTATCATTTTGAATAAACATAAGTACACACAGGATTTGATTGTTTTAGCTAGTCTTCAGGATACTTCTTCTGTGGATACTCCTCTAGAAGTAAACACGAAGTATCATCGTGAGGAGGGTGCTCTCCTATCTGATCCTACTCTGTTTCGACAGCTGGTAGGCAGTTTGAACTATTTGTCTATTACTCGGCCTGATATTTCCTTCGCTATCAAGTAGGTTAGCCAGTTCATGTAGTCTCCACACCATCTACATTTGGCTGCTGTTCATCGTATCATCCGATACCTTTGAGGGTCCCCTAGCCGTGGGTTGTTCTTCCCAACCAACTCTCCTCTTTGCCTTGTTGCATATGGTGATGCGGATTAGGCTGGATGTTTTAATACTTGACGGTTTGTCACAGGCTGGTGCATGTTTCTTGGTGATTCCTTGATCTCTTGGAAGAGTAAGAAACAACCTCGTGTTTCTAAATCTTCTACAAAATCCAAATACCGTGCCATGTTTGCTGCTTGTTCTGAGATTGTCTGGCTTCGTAGGCTTCTGGCTAAGCTTGGTTTTTCCCAGTCTGATCCTACACCTCTCCATGCTGATAATACTAGTGTCATTCAGATTCCTGCTAATCCCGTTTTCCATGAACGAACGAAACACATTGAGGTGGACTGTCATTCTATTCGGGAAGCCTTAGACACTCGTATCATTTCTCGTCCTCATGTTTCCACTGGCCTTCAGATAGCTGACGTGTTTACTAAGGCCATGACACGATAACGCCATCAATTCTTTGTGGGCAAATTGATGCTTCTTGATCGACCAACATATATTTAGCGATAATTAGGTCATCTAATTATGGCATGATTGTGTCAATCGGGATAGGCATATATTTAGCCATAATTAGGTCATCTAATTATGGCATGATTGTGTCAATCAGGGACAACATATATTTAGCCATAATTAGGTCATCTATTTATGGCATGATTGTATATATCTTGTATAGTTATATATCTTGTACAGATATTGTTTCCTTGTTTGTTAGCCTAGATTGATGTTAATGGCTGCAATGCAGCCTTGTAATTAGCCTAGAGTTTTTATATAAACAGAGGAACCTCACAATGAGGACATTCAATACAAAATATTTACAATTCTCCCCAAATTCCCTGTGGATTGACCTCAGTCTTACCGAGTTATTACTACATTGCAACCCTATACTTGGGTTTGTCAACCCTTGGGTTCGATCAATCCGCTCTCTTCAAAAGAATTGCTTGAGGACCTCTTCTGTTGTAGGGGAGGAAAATTTGCCTTTCTAGAGTAAAATTGGGTGAGTCTCTTTCGAAGTCACTTGAGAAGCTGGCACGTGTGGAAACGATTCTGCACGCGGGGTTTAAGTTGTCATGTGAGAGACAACAGTCGTCGCACCCTCCATAGCTGCTCGAACAACCGAGTCAACAAGCCATATGTCATAAGGAGAGCCACTTCGAAGCTCTGATGGATGACATGTGGTGACGATATCACCTCATGTCCTCTCCCCACTCACCGCGCCTGACGATCGGGCTTGAGTCAAACCCGAATAGGTTTCTGGTCCTGCCGGGTTGTCCTGATCCGAAAAAGGCTCTCGATATGCGATCGAACACCTTCTCAAAGTGTTGGGAGTAGGAAGAATCCGGGCACAAGGGGAGAGAGAAACTCATGCGAGGCTCTCCTGAAGCCACGACTCTATAGCATGCACATTGACTCGAACCTATGCTTTAACAGAGCACTGAACTTCCTTCGGCGAACAAGAGTGTGCTAGTTGTGCACCTACCCCTTGAGACCCAATTTGGGGGCTCCAACACATCATCCCTCTGCTTGGTATTCCGTTAGAGAACCAAAGTCATGCACCTTCATCGACACGACTCTCTCCTCCCATATTAGGTCGCCGGAGATCCTCCTGCCGCTTTTGGGCTTCTCCACATTAGAGCAAGTGCTAGTTTGACATGTGCTTTAAGCCAAACCCTGACTTGAGATAACGTAGCCCCTTATCTAGTCCTAGCCACCAATGACCACTGAAACAACACCTTATCATTGTCTGCCATCTTTGGGTCTACCCAGACCTTGTTGTCAGACTCCGAGGCATGCCTCTAGACTCGTCTCTCCACTGCAGGGACAAAATCTGCATTGATAGTATCTCTACTCTATGCATCTCGACTATGAGAAGAGCCCTCTCCAATCACTACCTCCTTAAAGGATCTCGGTTCCCCTTCGTTCCCCTTTCTCTACCCTGATTCCACCCTTTCCTTGAATCTTATAAACGATAGTTGTTGTTTTACTATTTTCCTTCTTGAGTGCCAACTTCATTTGTTCCTCCCGGTGTTCGAAGTATTGGTATCACTATAAGTTTCGCTAGCCAGGGATACGGAAACAATATCTTTATCGTCGATAATATCGCCGATTCACGAAAATGTAGGGAAACATAAGGAAAACGGTGAAATTTTTTAGTGAAACTTCAAGAGATACCAAAATACACATTTGCATATTTAAAATCAAGTGCAGGGAAAAAGACGCATATTTGCATATTTAGGAATCCAATAATGGGATTTCCTTTAATGGGGCCTAAAAGCATGTATAATTAATTCAGGGAAACATGGGGAAAATGGTGGATCCATCCATCCAACCAACCATCCATCCATGCATGCACATACATACATTCAAACACACATCCATGATCTATCCATCCATGCGTTCATGCACGCATGCACACACACATATACATTATACACAGGTGTTCGTCAATGATGAAAGCCACTGAACTTCAAACTCGAGTGGAGAAAGGGGGGGGGGGGGGGGGGAAGTTGTAGACACCTTCCATCCATCCAACCATCCATCCATCATGTATTTCATCATACGACCATGTGCCCATAAAAAAGTTGAATTGGAAATTTTTTAATAAACAATTTTTTAGCAATATCGATACATAGGCGATATTATCAAAATATCACAGATACACTGGTGATACAAGCGGCACCTAGAATTTACACTTTAAAAAATAGTAACAATATAATGGCGATACAAGTGACACTTGGAATTTACACAGTCGAAAATATTGGTGATATATTGGCGATATTGATACATTAGTGAAATTTAGGGATATATCATCGATACCTAGAATTTCTAATACTACCAATGTTATCGGTATTGCTACCGGTGTTATCGGTATCGCCAAGCTAGTGATATAGATAATATCGGGGATATTTCAATAATATTGGGGATACTTTGAACAATAGTTCCTCCCAATTTGCTCTTTCTAGTCCAAACTTGGCCTTTTGCACTAACAACTCCATGCTTGCGAAGTGTTCACCATTCAACAACTTAATAGCTTCCTCAAGCTCCTCCTCTGTCTGCATTCGAACAAATGCAAACACCTTAGGGATCCCAGTCTTTCTGAACCTAGGGATGACAACTTCCATAACTTCACCAACTCTTCCAAACACTCTCTCGAAGTTAACCGGCAACCATCTGCGAGGGTACCCATTAATGTACATAGTGGGAAACACCTTTAACAAGCCATCGCGGGTCCCCTTACTCGTGGCATTCACACCTCTCTTCCTATCTACTTGAGTCCACCACCCTCTTAACTCCAAATTTTCTTTCTCCCCATCTTTCTCCGATTCCTTCCCTTTAGCGTACTTCGAAAAGGGTTGGTCACCCTCTTCCTCATCACCTGCTTTCGGATTCATACCTCTTGTAGAAGGATGTTGAGACCCTTAAAACTTTCTTATAGAGGAAATGGTGCCCCTTCTAGACACGGATCTGCCTATGCCTTTTTCTCGACGAGTTGCAACTAATCTACTCCGAGATGGGCTCTTTTCTGATCGACAAACCTTCTTTAGCTTTCCCCTTCCATTCCAACCTTTGTTTTCCTTTTGTAATGGATGTCATATCAGTTGTGCAAGCTCCCAACAAATTGAAATTGGAAGCTTAAGTAGCTAACATTTCAGAGGTTGATGGATAATCTTCAAACAGATCTAATGCTTTCTCATAGAGCTGAAGATCTAAGAAAGATTATGAAAAGGAACAACATATAAATTGATTGACTAGATCAATACAAAGAGAAAGGACCATTGTAGCTCCTTGGAGATGAGAAAGGAGTGACGTAGCTCCCTGGAGCTCCGCTGCTCGAGGCCTAGTCGTTGTAGTTCTCAGGCTTCTCGACACTCGAAGGGAAGTTTTCCAACAGACCATTCTTTCCCTATCATTTTTGGAATCAAGTGATAAAGGCCTTAAAATCATCAGAACCCTTAGTATGTTGCGATTAGTGGACGATGATGAAAAGCCACCCATTGGCCATATCTACGATGTGATAGAGAGCGCTAGAAACAAAACCATGGACCACTTCAACTATAAAGAGTATGATTAGAAGCCTATCCTAAATATTATAGATGGTAGATGAAGCAACCAAATGTCGTCCCTATTGTATTTGACTAACTACATCCTTAATCTGGCTGTATTCTTTGTGTCCGCTGATCGGTTTGTGCCATTGGTAATGCATATGGTTAGATTTCTTGTTGTTTTGGAAAGAATGATTCGAGATAAAGAGTATGATAAGATTTCTCAACAGTTGGACTTTTCATGAAGAGTACATGGATTTTCTCAAGAGAGTTTTTAGGCATAGGGGTATGGAATTGCCTAGTATGTATTCACTTCTATGAAGTAGGAATACAATTGTTCGTACTTCTTACAAGTTACAACTTACAATGTAAGAAGTCTAAGTGTCTAACTTAAACTTATTTGCACAACTGACTAGTGGTTAATGTACGGAGTTGACCCGAACAAGAGGGATGACATTATAAAAGTTGGCCATGAGAATTCTAGTAGCAGTCAACGCCAAAGAAACGAGATTGCGAATGAAGTAGTATAAGAAGAAGATGATCGACCATTGGATGTGGGTCAACAACTTGAGCGAATAAATAATGAATAAATAAAAGAAGATGGAGTGTACGTTGAAGAAGGAGATGACTTTACTGATGATGATGGCGGTGATGTGCCACAATGGGAGAGGGATCAATGTATATAGGATTTTGTAAATTGTAAGTTTTATTGTAAATTTGCAATTTCTAAGTTGTAATGTATATAGTAAGTCTTCATTCTTCAAGATTTTATTTCTCAATACAAAAAATTAAAATTTTAAAGTTGTTAGACTTGTTATTTGTTACTTGTTGGTTATTAACTTATTATAGCTTTAATAGTAAGTACCAATTACTAATTACACAAATTACAATGAATAAATAAGAAAAGCAAATTGGATTAATTCTGGCAATTTTTCCATTTTTTCAGAAATTTTCCTATTCCCCCCCTTTTCAATTGTAAAAAAACAGTGTGTGTGTGTGTGTGTGTGTGTGTGTGTGTGTGTGTGTGTGTGTGTGTGTGTGTGTGTATTGGTTAGCCTGTTAGTACACCCATTGTTAGTTCACACTTCACTGTTAGCCACCCCCACTAGGGAATCGATACCAAGACCTCAGTGTTGAGACGAGGTATCTTTCACTCAGTCTACCATTTGAGCTATGGATCACGGTGTGACAGTGTATATACATATGATTATGGTTTGATTGATTTGATTCCTTTAAATGGTTTGTAGAATATGAGTTGCTTAACTAGAATTATTGATTCATTCATTGATGTTAGTTTCAAGGAGCGATGTCTAACTATGTAAGTGCTAATATAAGGGATAACTTTAAAATTAGTTATATTTCCTTGTGTTGAAAGTAGTTCTTGAGGTAAACTGATAAAAGAGATAATATATAGGAGTCTAGTACCTTCAACTACCCTGGTAATTTGAATAATTGTAAATTTGGTAAAGTAAAACTATGAAGAACTTATAGATACATTCATTGTTTTTAGTATCGGTATCGATGCATGTATCGCATCTTTAGGATATGGAAACATATGAGGTATCGCATGAGAAATATCGTATGTATCATGTAATGTATCACCCTTTTTGGGAAAGATTCCAAAACATTTGGAAATTAATTGAATTTCTCAATGAAACTTCATGGGATATTAAAAAAGACATCAATACACATTTAGAACTTAAAAGATTAAAAGATCACAAAATATATATATATATATACATGATAAGTTTTCTTTGTATAGGGTCCTAAACTATATGCGTTGTCTGACAGAAGTGATGCAACTATATTCGAAATCAGTTCATATAATTTAAATAATATAAGACATGCATGAAAATACAACCAATACATTCAAAAGCTACATTTGTCCTACAATGTATAGGGCATTTATTTAAAATTTTATTTAGATAAACTTCAAAAAAATAAAATTTTTTTTGAAAATAAACGTGTGGTTGATGTTAAGATCATCATACATCCATAAATACATAAATAACATCCACTCAATGTAAATTGTTTTTTCAAATAAAATAATATTTACTTATTTATTGATATTTTAAATTAAAAATAATAATTTTTTTTTGGAAAAAATCCAAACAGGTCCATCAATCTATAGATTAGCCTCCAAGAATCTCACATGATTTTTCCACAAAGTGCAAGTTAAATGGGTGAAATCGGAGAAATTTCAAATTTTGCCAAATTCCCCCATTTTCCCCAAGTTCAAAGATCGGAGATCAAAATCCATGACTGAGCATGCAAAACATGCAATATAATGGAGTACTAACTTGATTCCATATATTCTAAGCAATTTAAAGAAGAGAACAATTTAAATTAGCAACAGCTCACCGATTGGGTTTTTTGGTACCACACGCTCTCCAATCTTGATTTCTGCACTCAAATCCCTATGAAAATGATTGGTCGGAATCCCTTTAACAATGTAATCCCAACAATTTTTTTTAGAGAAAATCATTTTTTTTTTTTTTCTCGTGGATTTTTGGTAGAATATTGAAATTTTTCAAAAGGGGACCAATGCTAATGTAATATCGTTGATACATATCAATATGTTCGATATGTATCGGCGACATCGGGGACTAATAACAGTGATATTTTCAGAATTTTGCAATGTATCAATAATTAGCAACAGCTCACTGATTGGGTTTTTGGTACCACACGCTCTCCAAACTTGATTTCCGCACTCAAATCCCTATGAAAATGATTGGTCGGAATCCCTTTAACAATGTAATCCCAACAATTTATTTAGAGAAAATCGTTTTTTCTTTTTCTTGTGGATTTTTGGTAGAATTTTGAAAATTTTCAGAAGGGGACCAACGCTAGTGTAATATTGTTGATACATATCGATATGTATCGGCGACATCTGGGACTAATAACAGTGATATTTTCAGAATTTTGCAATGTATCAATGTATCATTGATATGTTGCGATATATTGACTGATGCTGGGAAGTTCAACTATAGCAAAGTTTCGTATCGACATTGTATCATATCAATAGTATCGGCGGATATAGAAGTTTTCCAACTATAGCCCTGCTTCGTATCGACACCGTGTAATATCAATAGTATTGGGTAACGACTGGATACATTATAGTTACCATTTCTTTGGATGAAAAGCAACTTCATTAACCATTCACAGGAGTGAAAACAAGGCCAATTACAAGCAACAAAAAGCAAGGAGGGCGGGATTGGTGGGCAGCCTTGATAGAATAATAGAGAAAGGGTTTGCACAACTCGTGGCATTGTCTAGCTAGTGAATGGGTGGGAGGGTGGGATCGGTGGGCAGTATTTATAGAATAATATATATATATATATATATATATATATATATATATATATATATATATATATATATATATATATATATATATATATATATATATATATATATATATATATATATATATTGTCATTATTGATCAGTATCATGCTGATAATTCAGATGTTTATGCTTTCTTTTCCTGCTGGCTGTTTGTTGGGCTTATCCTTTACTTCATTTGGACAATAGGGATGGTGAGAGGATCAACCTCTACAATTATGCTCAGTGCGTTGATGCAGATTGCACTTGCAAATCTGCAGGAGAGAATGCAAATTGGAGGGTATCTAATGGAACTTCTCTAGTAGCTTTGCAGCTTTGGAGTGGTTTTTATCATGACCGTTGTCAAGAAATAGTGAAGGTTCTCTCTCTCTCTCTCTCACACACACACACACACACACACACACACACGCACAAATTTCTGTATTGTCATGAAAGCTCTCTATCTCACATTTCCTTCTCAATGGTAGAACAAATACCTTACCTTTTCATGAAAGTTTTCTTCAAAAAGAAGATCAATTGAAGTAACTCTAGGGAAATCATTATGTTTTGATACTAAAATCCTTTAAAAACTGGAGTATCCGAGTTGGATAACACTCAGATAAAGGATACTACTTTACGGTGACTAAAAATCTAGATTTGTTGGGATTTTGAACTCTAGCTACTAGGAATTTGTAGTGAATCATGTCGTTGGGCATCATGTTGAACCTGTGATATTGGAGTATTTCTATTATTATTATTATTATGATTATTATTATGAACCTGAGATATTTTTAGGGAAGTATTTAAACATGATTACACTTATGGATAGTCACCTATTCATGTTGTGCTTGAATTCTGGGAATTTGGTTACCAAACGCAATCCTTGCTATACCCAATACCGGTACCCATATTGAGGTAACATTGGATTAAAGACATTATGCTAGACTATGTATAGTCATGAGCTTTCCGTCATGAGGAATATTTCATTAAAATAAATAAATTAGTTTAATGTTTGTTTCAACACCAATCTTGATTGATATGCTAGACCAGACATACAGCTTCATTGCATGATAAAAATAGGTTTCAGTTTTAAAGGCCCAAGATTGACAATGTCAGAATGCATAACATTTTATATGCCTAAGGTTTGTACTTCACTTACGTCCAATTGTTGGATCTGGAAAATACAGTCTTGTGATGTGCAGCATTAATCAAACCAAGAAACAATTATGCAGACTCCCAATTCATGCACGAAATAGTGAAATATACAATAATCATGTGCTGAGGGATTTGAAGTTTTGAAGCCTCCAAGTACCATTGGATTGATAAACAACATTTTTTTATGCTAAAATCCACATGCTCGATAAATTAGAGCTCTTTTTTTTTTTTTTTTTCTATTTTTTCTATTGTGATTTGCCAAATACTATGAGAGGCTAAACAGTGTATTGTACGAATTCACACAAAAGTACAAATTAAACACATTTAATTATTGCTTGAACGAAAAAAGAAAATGAAGAGAAAAAGAGGAAAAAGGCTTCGAATGGTTTGAGATTGAAGTGTTGGTAAGAAAAACAGTTTCCTAAATCTCTTAAACACACAGGGAGGCGAATTTGATTGTAAGACAGTCTATCTTTCAAGGGTTTCTAGCCCTGCAAGCATCCCTATGTGCAATTGGCACATGTGTAGGACATCCAATCATAACTGTGGTCCACCATGAAGATGGCCAGGTGCAAAACAATTAGGTCATCTCACACCTCTGTACAAAACAATACGGAGTTCTCCTGAGGAATCAACCCTAACAGTGGTTTTTCTTTTATTTTTTATTTTTGGTTCTTCTTTCGGTAGGTCATCTATATGTTTGATGGAGGGCAGATAAACTGAAGCAATAAATTTTCAAAACTTGATATGAAGTTCGTGGTTTGATGTCACTTCAAACCTGAACTCCCGCTAGAGCCACACCACTGATAAGATCATCACGCCTGAAAATGTAATCCAACATAGATTAGGAAAAGAGAAAGAAAGAAAACTTTTTCTTTTATTCATCATTCACCAGACAACATTCTAGGTTTTTATATATCGTATGTAAAACCCTAAAATCACGTGTATCCCTTCGGCTATTTTTTTTCCCTTCAAACTCTTTCAAGAGCTACTAACTAGTGCTCCAAGGGGGATCCATGTATTTGCCAACAGGCTAATAGAAGAGGTCTCTAATACAATTTATTAGTCTTTGTACAATATTATCTTCTTCTTTTTTTTCTTTTTTCTTTTTTTGCTTTTTTTGCTTCTTTTTATTTTTTTATTTTTATTTTTTTAAATTTTTTTTTGTTGAATCTGCCTCTCAAATTAACCACTCTTAAGGTTATCTTAACACACCTAGTTGCCAAAAATAAGGAATCACTAATTGCAAAATGTCACCTAAGACTCCACTCTTATCAAAGCTTCCAGAAGACAACCTAAATCGAAAAACCAGCACAAAATCTTTTAAAAGCCAAACTAATAAACAAGTGGACCTTATTAGCAACCAGTCACAAGCTTAGAAGGTTTCTAGTATTAGTCATAGGACTAATCGGCCACATCCTAGCATTATTTGTATAAAAGAGCCCTAAATCCCTCTAAAAATATGGTAAACTTAATAGTAGATCCCTAACAAAGTGCCCCAATGCTTCTTCATATGTGTGACCTTGCGGGGCCTACCTCATGATATGGTAACTTAAAGAAATCCCTAAACAACTGGACCTACCAACTTCTAACTAAGATCTAACATGTTGATACACATCTTTTGGATTCGGCAATCCATGTATGATGTTTAAAAATATGTATGTGATTCTTGTGGGTCCTATCTAATGTTAAGATAACTTAAAGAAAGCCCTAAAACAACTAGACCTACCAACTTGTAACACCCTGAAAATCGGGGGTCGAGTAGCAACTCAACACCCGAGTTTAGGAACATCACTTATGCAACATAAATGCTTATGATTGAATGTTGTTTACGTTAGTGCATCAGTCATGAGTGGGATTATACTCAAGCAGTAATTCATACTCCAGATTGAGTTATAAAGTGCAAGCGGAAGACTAAAAGATGTATAGAAATGTATAAAAGTCAAAAATCATGATCGGTCTCCAGAGTATGAATACATCACTGAGCTATCATATACATGTCATAATACAAAAATCAAAATGTCAAAAGAATAGTTCCACTAGCATGGTAAGCCCTGTAGCCCCGTCACTCCGAATGGCATAAGAAAAACCATCAGAGAACTGCATGTAGGAGAACTCATCCTGATCATCATAGTAGTCAGGCTCAGCCTCCTGCGCCTCGCCAATACCTGCATCTAAGACAGGGTCTGGTGGGTGTCCAGAACACCGTCCCGTAACGTCGGAGTGAGTAGCTAACTCAGTGGAACAATAAAACATAGGTTAACATGTTATCAATTCAGTCAAGCAGTAATGATAAAGCATTACAATCAAACACTCCTAAATACTGTAATTAATGTAAGGATGAGGTGCAATCATGATGCGTGCCCTCACCGACATACTCCCTCATGCGACACCATCTTACGCTCGCGGCATGCTTTCATCCCTCAAGTGCTCCATATCTTCCAGGCACATGCAATGCGATATGGGCATGATTACCAAGTTGTTATTAGTCCTTTTCATACAGCAGGATTGGGAAACTAAGGTACCTCCCTTATATCATTCCCAAACAAGGATCCTGTATAGGGTCGTCACTCCTAGTTAATCTCATACGATGCAGTTCTAGGTCGCTATAAAGGGCAGCTAGGGCTGTTACACGCACTCGTTGCACCGCTCCCCCATCACCTTATCATTACAGGCCTAGTTTATACTCTGTTTACTACGGGAAGGCTCGTCGCCTCTCCGCAGATTCAGAGTATGCTCGAGGTCACTACAAAGGGCTGCTAGGGTTGTTACACGCACTCGTTGCACCGCTCCCCCATCACCTTATCAATGTAGGCCGACAGCTCGAATACAGTGTCCCATACCCCCATATTCGGCTCACGAGTCTGGGTTACTCACTGGTCACTACGGGGAGGCTCGTGGCCCCAGCGTAGGCCGACAGCTCGACCACGGTGTCCCATACCACCATGCCCGGCTCATGAGTCTTAGCGGATCAAGGTACCAAGGTTAACGGGATTCACTGGTGAGTCAGGTACCTTAGGTTCAAACAGAGGCGTCCATACATGGTGAACATACATCAGACAGATCAGGTTACTTGACGAGCTCGACTAGCACGAGCGCACATCGTATCGATCGATATGAGGTGCGTGAGCACTTCGTGTGGCCTAACCACTGCCGACGACCAACGTACGACTCGGGTTCGTCGAACACATCATACTTGGCGAATGAATCTCAACCACGATTTCAATCCCGTTACCGACTGTCTGGACTAAATCTTAGTCCCAACTTCAATCAAGAATCATATGAGATAGGTAGAGCAGGAATAAACATGTAATTCAATTCTTACAATTAAGAAGCATGTTATGAAAATATATCACCAACAAGATTTCACACACATTCACTTCATGAAATAAACAGACATTACAATGTAGCGTACATGTAGAAAATCATCTACATAGTTGAGGTAACTGAGATTTGTATCTCGATCCTCCTACAGAGTATTCTAGGTGATCACTAGCACACTCAGACATTTTCACAAACACATAGACTACATACATCACCTTACATGATGTATGAGGATTACACATGTGTTAAGCCAAATCCTTTCACTAGGGAGTTGCCCGTAATACCACGTGCATATACCCATGACGGATAACCATGGTGTGTATGGATCCGAGCTCCATGTTCATTCAAACATTTCTACAAACACTTGGGCTACACACTTAGCCACATATAACGTATCTTTGTCGTGACGTGATCTTGGGCAAGTCCTTTCGCTAAGGAGTTGTCGCACATGTATTAGGCATATATTCACGACAAATAAACATGTCAAGCACAATTCCAAATTCCAAACATATTCAAACATTCCAACATATGCATAGAATACACTATATTCTACATGGTTCATGTGAACACGTATAACGAAACAGACGACACATTTTGCATGTGAAATAGCATCCATGTCAAGAATAAACCATTAACCGACATTGAAAGCCTTGAAAACCATTACCTATAAGTCTATAGTCCGCACCTTACGCCGATAAACGCGTAACGAATTCAGTTTGTTCACTCATGCTTCGTCCATGGCCCAACGGCAACCTATTACATGAAATAGGTTAGCTATCACTTCACTTTAACTAGCTGAAATCCTAGAACTGATTAGGGTTAGGGTTTTCTTACCTAGGAATGATGTCAGAATCGCCGTAGTAGCGATACGGTAGTGGTATTGAAGCACATGGAGTGGCAGGGTAGAATCCTTGGTTGAATCTCCTACTCTCTCTCTCTCTTTCCTTCTTTTTCTTTCTTCTCTCTCCCTTAGGTTTAGGAAATTCGTATGGGATATGAGAGAAGGGTTTTAAGGCCCTTATATAGGCCAAAAACTCACCCAATTAGACTTAGGGCCATGGTATACTTAGGTTATGTCCAAATACGGACTGTTTCATCTCAACGGAGCACTTCTGGAGGTCCTGTTATTGTGTGCGGTCGGACTTAAGCTCATAGATGCTGGATCTTGATCAGGTTAAGTTTTCAGCTCGATCGGATTTCCAGATCGACCGTGGCGGACTGGTTTCAGTTCAACGGTCACCGGAACTCGATCAGGACTACAAATATACTGACATGAGTGGGCTATCATCCCTGATCTAAGGGTGTATTTGGGTCAGATTCCAACGGTCTGAATGCTTAGAAACATCGCGCAAGCGACACATTCCAGATTACTTAAATTAGATTTAATTTATACAGAAAGCTACATTTTCTCACACTCTTCGCTCCGGACTCAAGGAAATCGTCCCAGAGCATCGTTTGGACGTGATTTTCGCGGTGCTTGTCAAGTCCAACAACGCGGTCAATATCTTCTAAGTTTATCGCTATCGGACTTTCGACGCGCGGTCCAGGTCCGATACGGAGTTTCCGAATGCTCCCGTGAGTAACCGGGTTTAGAGTTGGATCCTAGCTTTTGGGGTAATGTAGCGTCAACTATTCTGCACGTTTTGGCTCTAGCAGATCGTATTTAAAGCGAACAGTGCTAATTTCACAGCTAGTCTAACTTAGCGCTAGTTAACTTATGTTTAATTTCTAAGGGAATTAGTCCTAAGTGATTTCTGATCGAGGTGATACTCGGGTCTTGGTATGGAATTTTCCGAGTCGTTACACAACTTGTAATGAATCTCTAACACATTGGTGGACCTAGTGTTCGAAGTATCGGCATCGCTACAAGTTTCGCTGGCCAGGGATACAGAAACAATATCGATATTGCTGATAATATCGTTGATAACCGAGAATGCGAGGAAACATGGGAAAAACGGTGGAATTTTCAACGAAACTTCAGGAGATGATAAAATGTATATGTTTACATATTTAGAAAAAAAAATAATTGTAAAAAGAATGCATATATAACAAGTTTCCATTTAATGGGGCCTTAAAAGCATGTATTGTTGTAAGAAATCAGTCCAACCATCCCATCCGGCCTCTTTAACCATCCAACCTTCCATCCAAACATCCATCGATATTGAGCACATGATATTTCACCAAGAATTCATCAACAATTGAAAATGAAATGAAAGATTGTGGTCTCAATATCATGCATGCTGCGATATCGATAATATCAAGATATTATCAATATTATCAATGACAAATTGAGCACCACATACAATCATGTGCCCATGAAAAAAATTTTATTTTTTTTTCTAATAAACAAAAATTTGATAATATCAATACGTTGGCAATATTATTGAAATATCGTCTATACACTTATGATACAACCATTAGCTAGAATTTACATAGTAAAAAATATTGGTGATACATTGGTGATATTGATGCATTGGCAATGCAAGCAACACCTAGAATTTACATAGTTGAAAATATTGACGATTACATTAGCGATATTGATACATTGTGATACTCAACGATGCATTACTAATACTTGGAATTTCTGATACTACGAGCGTTATCAATATCACTACTAGTGTTATCGGTATTGCTGAGCTGGAGATAAAGATAATATCGGAGATATTTCGATAATATTGGAGATAATTCGAACACTGGGTGGACCCATCTGTTGGACTAAGCAATCCATCCAACTGATTGTTTCTAATTTTTGGTTTGCATCACCTGAGTCTCCCTTTTGCACGGCTAAGGTATTGCATGTGTGAGTTTTACATATGTGCTGTTTAAAGACGTGGGGTGAGAAAATCTCATCACAACAATAGATAAATACTGACCATAGTAAAAAACACTTGGATTTGAAATGGCTGGTAATGCTAATGTAATGCACCAATATGCATCTAGGTCCCATCATTCAACTGTTAATTGAATCTGCTCAGTCAAATAACTAAAAGCTTTTGACAATGGTAGATAAAGTAAATTGCAGATGGAATAGTGAATTTGGATTTTCAAAATCCTATAGTTTGCTATGAAGATTGTAGAGATATAGGCCTTTGTGCTTTATGATTTAATGGATGATTGTGGTTGATGTTTGTGTATATTGGTGCAAAAGAAATTTGGTTTCTATTGTTTTTCATCTTCATGGGTACATATGATATATACAAGTGGACAGACTTGTTTTTTTTTTTTTTTATTTTTATTTTTTTTTAAATTTTTTTTAAAGGGTAACACTACCAGGGATTGAACTCTGGATCACTCACACACTCTAGTGTCTCCACCAGCTCATCTAATGAGTAGGAGTCTGGACAGACTTATATTATGTGCTGCCTACTTCAACAAAAGTCATAGAGATTATCTTCATATCATGTTTGTCAAAGAGCTGATTGCTTTTAGCTAAAATTCTTGCGTATGCTTTTTTAAATTCAAATGTTATGATAGTCATTAATTTTGACCATGTGGAAGTCTCTAATGTGTATGCTCCATGCTATTCTGTTTGTTCTTTCTGGCTCATCACAAATTCTATTCATTGAGCAGGATTCCTTCCCACACTTAATTGTTGCTTCAAATGCTGGAATAGCCGCATATCCTAGCTGGTTACCAACCATCGTATGCCTTCTTATGCCAACATGTTGTCTTGTAATGTATTGATTTTTTTAATCAAGTCTATCATGAATATGCTATTATGTGCATTAAAGTGGCTCCACTTGGACAAAAGCTATTGTGTGAAATATTGAAAATTTTCCTGTTTATTGGAATTGATTACACAACATACTCTTTGGAAATACCATGATAGGGGTCGTTTCTAGTTGAATTCATTTGTTCATGTTTCAACCTATTGCTTCACTGCATAGGGTCACTTTCATTTTTTACAAGGATTTTGGTATTTGATATATTTCAAACCAATGTGGACCAGTTACTACAAATTAGGTGACTTCATTTGGTGATTATTTTCTATTATGAATCATCATCATCAGCTGGTGGATGTTCATCAAAAAAGAAGAAAAAAAAATAAAAAAATCACTGCCTGGTGATGTTTTCAAGAGTCAGCTTTATGGGATCATATTTCACCAATTGTTCCTATCAAAGGCCTGAAAGTTTTTATTGGTTAGAGAAAAATGGACATCATAAAGAGGGGGACAGAATAGCGTGGCCTGTCAAAAACACCCAGCAAAACTAATGTCTTATACGTACTTTAATCTCGAAATCATAATTGACCATTTACACAAAATTCTCATATTTTACATTGACTATTTCCCAAGCCTAGCTTATCCAATATGTTACTGACTTTACCACTTTCTGGAACACCCTAAAAATTGGGGGTCGAGTAGAAGCTCAACTCCCGAGTTCCAACGCATCACTTATGCAATATAGATAATGATGTTTATATGTTGTCCATATTAGTGCATTAAACATGAGTGAGATTATACTAAAACAGCACATCATACTCCAGAGTTAATGTAATTTGGCAAGCGGAAGACTAAAATATATGCATTTAATTATGAAAACGTTTCACAAATTTTGAAGTATGAGTATGAAACCGGGCTAAATATATACGTGTTGTTACTAACCATATAAAATGCGGAAAGTAAATATGTTCAACTAAACAAGTATCCAAGTAATCCCTGCGCATCAGTATGAGATCTACTTAGATTCCCCCGAAAGATGAATGTAGGAGAACTCTTCCTCCTTTCCTATGAAATTCAACACTGCAATATAGACCTTACCATTACTTGCATATACAACAGAGTCTGGGTGGTGTTTTAAAAACACCGCCACAGGTAGGAATGAGTAGCTAATTCAGTGGAACTATAAAGTGAAGGTTAACATGTTATCAATTCAGTCAAACAGTAATGATAAAGCAGTACAACAATCAGGTCCTAATTACTCTTGTTAATGCAAGAATGATATGCGATAATGATGCATGCCCTTGCTTACACTCCCTCAGCGACTTCATCTCACATTCGCGCATGACATCCTCCCGAAACGTGCGCTTCCTTACCAAAGCACATGCTGTGATGTGCATGATCGTGTTAGCCAATACTTAGTTAGGTTTATTCATATAGTAGGTTTGGGAAACTAAGGTACCTCCCGTATATCATTTCCCAAACAATGATCCATCTAGGGTCATCAATCCTAGTTAGTCTCATACGATAGGTAGTTCCAGGTCGCCACGGAGAGGCTCGTCACCTCAGCGCAGACCTGGTTTATACTCGAGTTTTCTATAGAAAGGCTTGTCACCTTAATGTAAACCAAGTGTATACTCGAGGTCACTACGAATGGCTCGTCACCTAATCGTAGGCCGACAACTCGAATACAGTATCCCACACCACCGTATTCGGCTCACAAGTTTGAGTTGCTCATTGGACACTACGGGGAGGCTCGTCGCCCCAGCGTAGGCCGACAGCACGACCACGGTGTCCCATACCACCATGCCCGGCTCATGAGTCTTAGCGGATTGAGGTACCAAGGTTAAACGGGATTTTCACAGGTAAGTTGGTACCTTAGAATCAAGCAGTTGTGTCCATACATGGTAAACATACAATGGGCAGATCGGGTTGCTTGACAAGCTCGAGTGGTACAAACGTAAGTTGAATTGGTCGACACAGAGCGCGCAAGCACTCCGCGTGGCCCAACCACTGCCGGTAATCTCCGTATGACTCGGATTCCTTGAACATATCTGTGGTGGCGAAATTAACTCTGCCACTCGATCAGGAGTTGTTACCGATAGCCTGGACTATGTAGCAGTCTCAAACATACTTAAACATAACATGAAAGCATATGTGATAGGCATATCAGCAATAAACAATTAATTCAAACGAAGGAACCAATTGAGCATTTTTATGAAGTACAAGTAAACATGCTTTCACACCTATACATTTCATACATAAATCACATCAAATAATCTAAGTTACATGAATGGATTTATACACATAGCTAAGGTAGTTGAGAATCTTATCTCAATACCCATATAAAATACAATTTACCAAATATTTACTCATTCAAACATTTCTACAAACACTTAGACTACACACTTCAATATACATGACGTATGTTGGTCATAATATGTATTAGGGCAAATCCTTTCACCAAGGAGTTATCACATATACAACAATCATATATCCACGATGGATAATCATGGCAAGCACGAATCCAAATTCCACACCCATTCAAACATTTTTACAAACACATGAATTACACTATATTCAACATAGTTCATATATATCTGTAAAGCGAGGGAAACATCGTATCTAGCATAAGAAATGGCAACCAAGTCAGTTATAAATCATTAACCGACATTGACACACTTGAAAACCATAACCTAAACGTTTATAGTCCACACCTTTTGCCAGTAAACTTGTATCGAGCTCAGTTTGAACACTACATCTTTGTCTACGGCACAACGACTATTTGAATCACGAAATATGTTAGCTATTTCGCCGATTCGTCTATTTGGATATCTATATCAGATTAGGGTTAGGATTTCTTACCCAACAACAAGATCAGAATCGTCAGTATAGTGATACGGAAGCGGTGATTCAGCCCGTGGAGTGGTGGGATTGAATCCTAGCAGTTATCTCTCACTCTCTCTCACTTCTCCTCAACTGTCTCCTTCTCTTTTCTTTCTATTCTCTCTCCTAGGGTTAGGAATTCGTATGGAATAGAGATGGGGTGGGTTTAGGCCCTTATATAGGCCAAGAACTGATGGAAATGGCCCCAGGGCCATGATATACTTATGTTATAGCCAAAAGTCGGTTGTTTCGATCCAACGAAGCACATTTGGAGGCCCCTTTTCTGCATGCAGTCGGACTTAAGCTCCCTGACATTGGATCTAGGTCAGGCTAAGTTTTCAGTCCGATCGAGTTTGAGGATCAACCGCAGAGGACCTGTTTCAGTTCAACGGTCACCGGTACTCAATCAGGACCACAAGTACACTGACATGTGTTGAAAATTTTTCCTGATCCGAAGGTATAATTGGGTCAGATTCTGACGGTCCGAATCCTTAGATTTGGCCTGCAAGCGAACGGCTCAATTCACTTAAGTTTTAGTTCATTTTCTAAAGATATTCGCGTTTCTCACACACTTCGCTCCGGGCTCAAGTTGTGCGTTTCTGGGCACTATCTGGATTTGATTTTCGAGATAGTAGTCAAGTCCAAAAAGGCGGTCATAACCGTATAGTTTTGCAATAATCGGACTTCCGACGCGCGGTCCAGGTTCGATACAGAGTTTTAAGATGCTCCCGAGAGCAACTGGGTTTTGAGATTGATCCTAGATTTGTAGGTAATGTAGCGTTAACGATTCTAATGGTTTTGGGTCTTGCCGTTCGTATAGAAAGTGGTTCAAGCTAATTCTACTGATTGTTCAGTTTAGTACTTGACTAAATCGTGCCCTAATTACGACAGAACAAGGTCCTAAGGCATTTCTATGTCCAAGGACGTCCATTGCCAAGTTTGAAAAAATCCAGGATGTTACAATCTACCCCCCTTAAAAATAATTTCGTCCCCGAAATTGCCCAAGGGTAATAAGGAAAGATTTAATTCTTTCTTTTGTCTAAGTTCTATTAATTTCAAGTTTCCACGCGTAGTAGGGTATATACTAGTCTTGTTCATTTTAGTCTACCCCCATTAAAAACTTATTTCTTTATCTCTTACTCTTATCTATTTGGAGTTTTGACGACGATTCCCATCTATTTACAGTAAGATATTTGTTTTCGGTAATCGAACAATACAGTGAGACAGTTGTCATGAACTTGATCCCGATACATCGATCATCTACCTAACCAGGGTAGAAGGTTCATTGTATCCCTTCCTAGTCCTGGTGGATCTTGGTCTTCTGCTCGGTCCAAGCAGTGAGTCCATTGGTAGTCACCCAGGATTGAAATTGGGTCAAGCCGCGAATGCTTCGCAGTTGTATATTTTAGTAACTCCGTAGTCCGATCACTCTAAAAGCTTAGGGAATGTGAAAGGTTCAAACTTCCTATTTATAAGGTTGACCTTTGGGTCTTGGTCTAAGAGAGTCCTCGCCTTAATCTATGTCCAAGGTAGGGGTTAATAAACACCTTAATAGATCATCATAAAAGGGTTTTTAATCGTATAGAGTTAGCCAAGGCTTCTATTATGTTCATTTTTAATATGAATTGGTTTAACACTCGAACCCAAATTGTTTTCCTTCCAGTAATTTCATTATTGACATTCTAAGAAAGGTCCAGCACCTATTTAGTGACCATTTAGTGACTCAACCTTCGATCCTGGGCCAGTGGGGCATGGGACCCACCACGCTTCTGCTGCGCCACTTTGATCAAAGGGATGCATAGACCGTCCTAACTAGATTGAGCTCATAATGTTCTACCCCCCTTATAGCAATTTCTAGTTTCAAGGCTCAAGAATCTATATCCTAATCCGTATGTCGGAACAAGGTGCAATTTAGGACTTATCCTTGACACGAACTGGGAAACAATCTCTCAATACTTTGGTCTTCCTTTCATCGATGATGTGTACTAGGGCATTGGTACCTATGGACATAGAAAGGAGTTAAAAATGATGGAGGTTGTGGTTGATTTCAGGAACGGGTGTAAGTTTGTGGCAAGATGCCTACTTTTACCAAAGGACTTTTGCCACGGTCCCGACTTACCTTCTTTAATCATATTTAGTTTAATAATGCAAGATAATCTATACATTATTAGTGCATAAGGAATTGGGACAAATTAGGTTAACAGGCAGACTATCTTTCTAAGTTCATATGCACAATAGGTATGCCAGAATGGTCTGTGATTCGGAACCTAATTCCTAACTGTTTGTTGCCCTAATTTGAATTTAACTGTGCTCGAGCACTACACATATGCTCATACCAGCTAAGGAGGTCCTAAGGTTCACGTTATTAATGGATGGGAATTCCTATACAGTCATTTTTTTTTTTTTGAAATTTAGGAGTGGTTTATATAATCCTCATTCCCAAGGTCCTAGAGTGGTTCTATGTCCATATCAGGCACTTTTAGTTAGTATATTATTCTAATTTTTTTTTTTAGTAGTTCTTTATCAAGTCTACTTCATCTCTCTCAATTTTCACTAAATTTTATATTGTAGAAAAATTCTAGAAACAACAGTTGTCTAAACGAATAAGTTTTGGATAGTTGTCACCACGACCTATATTTAACTACATTAAAAAATTTTATTATATTTTTCACTTATTTTTATATGAAACTAGACTTATCAAGCTTCAATCTAGCTTTTGAATCACCTAAATCGGAATTATGACGAGGGAGATATGATTTTTCGAAGTTGGATGAAAAGTGTAGAAAAATCGCAGAAAACGGGCCGCTTTATGTCGTTTAGGCCCCCGAGTCCGATTGATGTAGTTTCGCCACCCGATATTTGAAACTGGTGTAGTTTGCAAACCGGAATGAGTTATTCAATGTGCAATATATGATTTTGGGGTAGGAGAAGTTGATCTATCCAAATAGCCTGCTTATGTTGTGAGATTCCAAAAGGTTAGTGGTCAAAAACCCATTTTATTTATAAATTTACTATTTATAGTAAGTTTTAGTTCATCATTTAACCTTTAGGATTTGTGTCTAATATGAACGTACTTAGAAAAAGTTGAAGAATAAGGTGGTGAAATGTGAGATTTTGAAGGAAAGGGGTTAAAAAGAAATTTTTGACTTTAGGATTGAGTACACGCCCGTACTCGCACCATTTGGATCCATTTCAGGGTTGGAATTCGTCAACTAATGACTCAAACCGTCGACTGACGGCCTAGAGGCGACCTAAGTCGATCCACTTGATCGAAGACACGTTGCGGACTAAATTACAGTATTCCATCTCGCCTGTCGGCGAAACTTGGGATTCCAATGTGGTTTCTAGATTCCATCGCCCCCTTCCTAAGTCAGAGTGCGTCAGAGTGCGTCGTGTTACCATAACCTAGGTCCAGTTTAATCCAAATTATGCTCTGTTACCATCTTGTAACATCCTGAAAATCAGGGATCGAGCAGAATCTCAACTCCTGAGTTCAAACGCATCACTTATGCAACATAAATAATGATGTTTATATGTTTTCCATATTAGTGCATTGAACATGAGTGAGATTATACTAAAACAGCACATCATACTCCAGAGTTAATGTAATTTGGCAAGTGGAAGACTAAAATATATGCATTTAATTATGAAAACGTTTCACAAATTTCGGAGTATGAGTATAAAATCGGGCTAAATATATACATGTGTTGTTTCTAACCATATAAAATGCGGAAAGTAAATGTGTTCAACTAAACAAGTATCCAAGTAATCCCTGCGCATCGGTATGAGATCTATATAGATTCGCCCGATAGATGAACGTAGGAGAACTCTTCCTCCTCGCCCACGAAATCTAACACTGCAATATAGATGTAACATCCTGAAAATCGGGGGTCGAGCATAAATTCCACTCCCGAGTTTCAGAACATCACTTATGCAACATTTTTAATGATGGATGAATGTTGGCTGTAGTAGTGCATAAAGCATGAAGTGGATTAAGCCAAAACATCATATCATACTCCAGAGACGGTTAAATTTCGCAAGCGGAAGACTGTGAATAATATATAAAATGTATAATTGATTGTAAGTGTCCAGAGTGTGAATATGTTACCAGGTTAGTTAAATACATGTATACTCCAAAAATGGAAAGAAAAGGATATACATGGGTGTTTTAAAAAAAGGCAAAATACCAAGTGTATTGGCATCTAATCAGTAACCCTATAACCCCGTCGATCAGAACCTGCATATAGGAAGAATCCTCCCCAACATCATAAAGTCCAGCTCTGCTTCGCAAACAACGCCATTATCTGAAACTAAAACAGGGACTGGTTGGTGTGGCCAACACCATCCCGTAACGTGGGAGTGAGTAATTAACTCAGTAGAATCTATACAACAAAGGTTAACATGTTATCAATCCAATCAAGCAGTAATGATAAAGCAGTACAATCAAACATGTCCTAGATACTCTTGTTAATGCAAGGATGATATGAAGAATGATGCATGCCCTCACCACAATCCCCTCTGCGACATCATCTAACGATTGCGGCATGACTCACTTCCTCAGTGCTCTATCACCAACGCCATTAGCACATGCAATGCGGTGTTATGAATATGCTTACCAAGTTCTTATTAGTGCTTTTCATACAGCAGGATTTGGAAGCTAAGGCACCTCCCTTGTATCATTTCCCAACGTTGATCCATTCTAGGGTCGTCAGTCCTAGGAATCTCATACGATGTTATGGTTTTAGGTCGCTGCAAGGGCTGCTAGGGCTGTTGCGCGCAATTGTTACACCACTCCCCCATCACCTTATCAATACAAGCCTATTTATATCCTTAAGACTACAACAGGACTCGTCGCCCCTATGCAGTGTCAGGATAAACTCAAGGTCACTACAGAGGGCTACCAGGGCTGTTGCGCGCAATCGTTGCTCCACTCCCCCATCACCAAGCAGTGTAGGCCGACAGCTCGACCACGGTGTCCCATACCACCATGCCCGGCTCATAAGTCTTAGGGGATCATGGTACCACGGTTAACGGGAGTTTCACTGGTAAGCTCGGTGTCTTAGATTCAAACAGTTGCGACCAAACAAGGTGAACAAGCATCGGTCAATCGGGTTAGTTGATAAGTTCAACTAGGCCAAGCGCACGTTGAGTTGAACAACATGGAATGCATAAGCAATCCGTGTGGCCTAACCACTGCTGAACACCCCAAACACGACTCAGATTCGTTAAACTCATCCTACGTGGCGAACAACCTCAACCACCATTTGGAGTACGCTTACCGATTACCTGGACTGTAGTACAGCCCCAATCACATACAAATTCCATAACAGGCATATGAGGCATATCCTACAATCATGTGGACATTCATGAAGTATAGCTTAAATGTAAATACAGTACATGGAGGAAATCATATACACCTTTAACATGATTCATCTAAGTTAATCAATTCATGAAGGAAATCATATACATAATTAATACAAATAATCTAAGTTACACAATGCATGGAGGAAATCATATACTCAAGTATTGTGATTGAGATCCATATCTCAACAACCTTAGCAATCACATTTTTACTAACTACTAACTCACTTAGGCATTTATACAAACACTTAGATTACACATTATATCATACATGTTATGTATTCATTAGCATACGTAATAGGGTAAATCCTTTCGTCAAAGGCTAGCCGCCCATACAACAATCATATATCCACGACAGATTGTCATGGCAAGCACGAATACAAAGTCTATACTCATTCAGTCATTTTCACATACACTTAGGCTACACATACTAAATACATATCATATGTTGGTATATCATGTATTTGGACTAAACCTTTAGCCCGGGAGTTGTTACACATACATCTAGCATACATAGACGGCAGTTAATCATGGCAAATACAAATTCGAATTTTATACGTATATGGTATTTTCTACAAATACGAGGAATACAATATATTCAACATAGTTAACGTATAACTGAAAAACAAAACGGACAGCACTTTATACATGTGAAATAGCATCCTAGACAAGAATAAATCATTACTTAAGATTGAAAGTCTTGAAAACCATAACCTAAACGTATATAGTCTGCACCTTAAACCAGAAAATGCGAAATGGATATGATTCAGATGATAAGTCTTTGTCAACGGCGGATACGCCACCTAAGGCATGAAATAGATTAGCTATAACATCATTGGAACTATTCTAAGCTTTAAAACAGGTTAGGGTTAGGATTTCTTACCTAAGAACGGAGTTGGAATCGCCAGAATAGCGATGCAAGTGGAGCAGCAAGGAAGAATCCCAGGAGAAAACGCCAACTCTCTCTCACTTTCTCTCTTTTCTCTCTTCTCTCTCCTAGGATTTTTCCCAAATTCGTATGGGAGGAGAGAGTGAGGGCTAAAGGCCTTTTTATAAGCCCAAAAACGATGGAAATAGACTTGGGGCCAAGGTATACTTAAGTTATAACCAAATCGGGTCTGTTCCGATCCAACGGAGCACTTCTGGAGGTCTTGTTATCAATTGCGGTCAGACTTAAGCTCACTAACATCGGATCTTTAGTCAGTTAAGTTTTCAGTCCGATCGGGTTTCCAGATCGTCCGTGGTGAACCTACTTCAATTCAACGGTCACTGAACTTCGATCAAGGCCATAACTACTTGGACATGTAAGGGCAAATTTTTCTGATCCGAGGGTGAAATTTGGTCGAATTCTAACGGTCAGAACGCTTAAAAATAACGCGCAAGTGAAACGTTCCAGATTCTAATTTATTTTCTAAACATCTTCCTTTTCTCACTCTCTTTACTCCGGACGCAAGGAAATGGTCTCAGGACATCGGTTGAGCTTGATTTTCGAGGTGATTGTCAAGTCCAACTAGGCGGTCGTAATGGTCTTAAGTTCACAGCTATCAGACTCTCGACATGCGGTCTAGAATCAATACAAAGTTACAAAGCATTCCCGGGAGCAACTGGGTTTAGAGTTGGATCCTAGATTTCAGGGTAACGTAGCGTTAACAATTCTAGAGGTTTTGGGTCTTACAGATCGTATTTAAAGTGGTTGGTGCTAATTTTGCAGGAAATCTAGTGTAGCGCTGGTTAATTCACGTTAAATTTCTAAAGAATTTGGTTCTAAATGGTCTCTTTGGCTTTGGAATCGAGTTTTGAGAAATTACCAAGGTGCTATGGTTGACTCATTGCCTAAGGACGCCTAACTCCAGGTTGGAAAAAATCCGGGGTGTTACAATAGACCTTACCATTACCTGCATATACAACAGTCTGGGTGGTGTTTCAAAAACATCGCCATAGGTGGGAATGAGTAGCTAATTCAGCGGAACTATAAAGCAAAGGTTAACATGTTATCAATTCAGTCAAGTAGTAATGATAAAGCAGTACAACAATCAGGTCCTAATTACTCTTGTTAATGCAAGAATGATATGCGATAATGATGCATGCCCTCGCCTACACTCCCTCAACGACTTCATCTCATGTTCGCGCATGACATCCTCCCGAAACGTGCGCTTCCTCGCCGAAGCACATGCAGTACGGTGCATGATCATGTTAGCCAATACTTAATTAGGTTTATTCATACAGCAGGTTCGGGAAACTAAGGTACCTCCCTTATATCATTTCCCAAACAATGATCCATCTAGGGTTGTCAATCCTAGTTAGGCAGTTCCAAGTCGCTACGAAGAGGCTCGTCACCTCAGCGCAGACTTGGTTTATACTCGAGGTTTCTACGGAAAGGCTCGTTACCTTTAGTGTAGACCAAGTGTATGCTTAAGGTCACTACGAATGGTTCGTCACCTAATCGTAGGCCGACAGCTCGAATACAGTGTCCCATACCACTGTATTCAGCTCACGAGTTTGGGTTGCTTATTGGACACTACGGGGAGGCTCGTTGCCCCAGCGTAGGCCAACAGCACGACCACGGTGTCCCATACCACCATGCCCGGCTCATGAGTCTTAGCGAATCGAGGTACCAAGGTTTAACGGGATTTTCACAAGTAAGTTGGTACCTTAGATTTAAGCAGTTGCATCCATACATGGTAAACATACAATTAGCAGATCAGGTTGCTTGACAAGCTCTATTGGTACGAGCGTACGTTGAATTAGTCAACATAGAGCGCGTAAGCACTCCGCGTGGCCCGACCACTGCCGGCAATCTCCGTACGACTCGGATTCCTTAAACATATCTGTGGCGGTGAAATTAACTCTGCCACTCGATCGGGAGTTGTTATCAATAGCTTGGACTATGTAGCTGTCCCAAACATACTTAAACATATCAGGAAAGCATATGGGATAAGCATATCAGCAATAAACAATTAATTCAAACAAAGGAACCAATTGAACATTTTTATGAAGTACAAGTAAACATGCTTTCACACCTATACATTTCATATGTAAATCACATCAAATAATCTAAGTTACATGAATGGATTTATACACATAGCTAAGGTAGTTGAGAATCTTATCTCAATACCCATATAAAATACAATTTACCAAATATTTACTCATTCAGACATTTCTGCAAACACTTAGACTACACACTTCAACATACATGACGTATGTTGGTCATAACATGTATTATGGCAAATCCTTTCACCAAGGAGTTGTCGCATATACAACAATCATATATCCACGACGGATAATCATGGCAAGCACGAATCCAAATTCCATACCCATTCAAACATTTTTACAAACACATGAATTACACTATATTCAACATAGTTCATATATATCTGTAAAGCGTGGGAAACATCATATCTAGCATAAGAAATGACAACCAAGTCTGTTATAAATCATTAACTGACATTGACAGCCTTGAAAACCATAACCTAAACGTTTATAGTCCGCACCTTTCGCCGGTAAACCCGTACTGAGGTCAGTTTGAACACTACGTCTTTGTCTACGGCACAACGAATACCTGAATCACAAAATAGGTTAGCTATTTCATCGATTCATCTATTTGGATATCTATATCAGATTAGGGTTAGGATTTCTTACCTAACAACAGGATCGGAATCGCCGTTATAGCGATACGGAAGCGGTGATTCAGCCCGTGGAGTGGTGGGACCGAATCCCAGCAGTTATCTCTCACTCTCTCTCACTTCTCCTCACTTTCTCCTTCTCTTTTCTCTCTCTTCTCTCTCATAGGGTTAGGAATTCGTATGGAATAGAGATGGGGTGGGTTTAGGCCCTTATATGGGCCCAGAACTGATGGAAATGGCCCCAGGGCCGTGGTATACTTATGTTATAGCCAAAAGTTGGCTATTTCGATCCCACAGAGCACATCTGGAGGCCCCTTTTCTGCATGCGGTCGGACTTAAGTTCTGTGACATTGGATATAGGTCAGGCTAAGTTTTCGGTCCGATCGGGTTTGAGGATCGACCACAGAGGACCTGTTTCAGTTCAACGGTCACCGATACTCGATCAGGGCCACAAGTACACTGACATGTGTTGGAAATTTTTTCTGATCCGAGGGTGTAATTAGGTCAGATTCTGACGGTCTGAATCCTTAGATCTGGCCTGCAAGCGAATGACTCAATTCACTTAAGCTTTAGTTCATTTCCTAAAGATATTCGCGTTTCTCACACACTTCGCTCTGGGCTCAAGTTGTGCGTTTCTGGGCACTATCTGGATTTGATTTTCGAGATGGTAGTCAAGCCCAGAATGGCGGTCATAACCGTATAGTTTCGCAGTAATTGGACTTTCGACGTGCGGTCCAGGTCTAATACGGAGTTTCAAGATGCTCCCGAGAGCAACTGGGTTTTGAGATTGATCCTAAATTTGTAGGTAATGTAGCGTTAGCGATTCTAATGGTTTTGGGTCTTGCCGTTCGTATAGAAAGTGGTTCAAGCTAATTCTACTGATTGTTCAGTTTAGTACTTAACTAAATCGTCCCCTAATTACGACAGAACAGGGTCCTAAGGCAGTTCTATGTCCAAGGACGTCCATTGCCAAGTTAGGAAAAATCCGAGATGTTACACTTTCTCACTCTAAACACAGCTCCCACATGATTATGGGTGGAACCATGCCTCGAAAGATCGTAAAAAACTACTATTTCTAGCTAAGCTGTGCCATTGCTGCAGGCCTTGATCAATTGTCAGTCCATATATAATTGCAATGCTGAAAAATGGTGCGAATGTGTTCCCATGATCCTTGCAAGCAATCCATTGCAAAATAAATGTCTATATTGTCTAATCCTTTACAGCAGTTACACATGGAGACGAGATGAACACCTAATTGCCAGGTTAGAGAGTCTAACGGCAATGCTGAATGAAGCAACTTCCACATGAAAACTAATATTTTTGATGGTATTTAAGAATGTTGTGCCCATCTAGACCAAGCCTACTTAGGCTATATTGCACCAAATGCCACACTGATTTCACAAAAAAAGCTCCAAATATGGTGGGATGCCATCATAGTCAACCTTCATTTTCTGGTACCGTACCTCTGATTGTAAACTCTGCTGTACCACTTCATTTGGCAGTTTATTGTTCAATTTGTCTATGTTCCAGGCCCCATCACCTTTGATAAATCAGCTACTTTCTCACCTCTGGATTTGGTTTGTTGAAATTGATTCTAAGCAGCACATAGATGATTTGAATTAAGCTAATTTTCTCTCCAACAGTTCCCTTAATAAATTTTGAGTACTTACCCTGAATAAATTTGGTCAATATTGACCTCTTAAGTAAAGGCCAAGCTAACTTCAATCTTATACTCTTCATAATATACAACATCGCTCCAATCCCTAAACCCTCTTCATGGATGGGAAAATATTTTCATCCACTTAAGCCAATGCCTCTTGGCTTTTCCCTCATTTTCTCCCAAAAGAAAGTTTGACAATAATCTTTTAATTTGAGGAATAACACTTACCGGCGCATCCAATGGCTGGTAGGATATGGCTTGGCATCTCTGTTAACACATTCCTTATAAAAACAAGCTTCCCCACATGGATGAATAGCTTTGACTCTCTTTGTATAGTGGAACTAGTAGATGGAGAAGAAGAAGGAGAAGAGGAGGAGGAGGAAGCAAAAGAAGTAGAAGGAGGGGGAGGAGGAGAAGAAGGAGAAGAAGGAGAAGAAGGAGGAGGAGAAGGAGGAGAAGGAGAAGAAGCAGGAGGAGGAGAAGAAGCAGGAGAAGGAGGAGGAGAAGAAGAAGAAGGAGGAGGAGGAGGAGGAGGAGGAGGAGGAGGAAAAGGAGGACGAGGAGGAGGTGGAGAAGAAGAAGGAGAAGAAGCAAAAGCAAAAGGAGGAGGAGGAGGAGCAGGAGGAGGAGGAGAAGAACAAAGAGAAGAACAAGAATGAGAAGAAGAAGAGGAGGAGGAGGAGGAGGAGGAGAAGAAGAGTTCCCCTTCTCTTTTATATAATGAAATTTTCGTAATTATAGGAGTGCCATTAATAACAAAAGCAAAAATTCCCTTTATGTCCTAGACCAAAATAACCTATCTAAGTGGGCCTATGTAGGCTCATATCACATTCATTAACACTCCCCCCAAGCTGGAGCATAGATATTATCTATGATAAGCTTGGAATATATATGTGTAACTTGAGTGGAATGAAGAGCCTTGGTGAACACATTAGCAAGTTGGTCCCAAGATTAAACATATGGAGTAGAGATTTCACTACTGGAAACTTTCTCACTTATGAAGTGATAGTTGACTTCGATGTGTTTAGTTCTTTTGTGATAGTCTAGATTCTTTGCTATGTGTGATGTAGTCTGATTGTCACAAAATAAATGCATAGGTAGGTTTACTTTAAATCCCATTTCTTGTAACAATTTTTTGATCCACATCAGCTCTTAGGAGGTATAAGTCATTGCTCTGTACTCTGTTTAGGCACTCGATCTGGCCACTATACTTTGCTTCTTGCTCTTTCATGTAACTAGATTTGCTCTCACAAATGTACAATATTCAATTGTGGATCCTCTATTTTCTAAGGGACCCATCTAGTGTGATTCTGAATATCCTGTGACCCGAAGATGAAACTTCCATTTATACAATTTCTTGATGCGGTGCTCCTTCGAGGTAACACAAAATTTGAATAATTGCTTCCATGTGAGGTACTCTTAGAGAAGTCGTGAATTTTCTTACTGCATAAGACATGTCTGGTTGAATAATAGTTAAGTAAATAAGTTTTCTAACCAATCTTTTGTACCTCCTTGCATCCTCCATTGCATTTCCTTCACTTACAACTTACAAGCTTGTGATTAGGATTCATTGGACTATCAACTAGCTTGTTCCTAAGAAGACCCGTCTCCATAAGTAAATCCAGAGCATATTTATGTTGAGATAGATTAACTCCTTTGGATCTGACTACTTTTATATCAAGGAAGTATCAGAGATGACTCAAATCTTTTGTGAGAAAATGTTATTAAAGATACCTCTTTAGTTTTTCAATCCCATTGTTGTTGCTTCTGGTAACAACAATTCAGCTACATATACTACAAGCACAATGAAACCTATGATACCAGGAAAAAAAAAAGCGAAATAATCAATAGGGCTTCAAACAAAACCTTAGTTTAATACAACCTTGTTGAACTTGTCAAACCGTGCACGTGGAGACTATTTTAACCCATAAATTGCCTTTCGCAGTTTACAAACTTTATCAGACTCCCCTGAGCAAAAATTATGGGAGTTTGCTCCGTATGAACTTCCTTTGTAAGATCACCATGAAGGAAGGCATTTTTAATGTAAAGTTAAAGAGGGGTCATCCATGATTAATAGCTACATGAATTTTTAATGTAAAGTTAAAGAGGGGCCAACCATGATTAATAAGCTATAGGCAATATAACCCAAGTGGAATTCGACTTTGCCACAAGAGAGAAGGTTTCACAATAATTAACACCAAGTGTTTATGTATACCCCTTATCGACTAAGTGAGCTCTTAACTATTCAAACGTACCATCAGGAATAAACTTGCAACCCACAACACGTTTATCGGTTGGAAGAGTGGTAGGTTCCCATGTGTCATTCCGATAAATGCATCAATCTCTTCCTCCATAACTTGCTTCCACCCATTATGTGACAAAACTTCCTCATATGATTTGGGAATAAAGTGAGAAGACTAGGGCAGTGTGAAACTGTGGAAAATCGAAGATAAGTAATGAATATTTAGAGATGGGATGCTCAATACATGTACGCTTACATTTTCTTGTAAGGCAATAGGAATATTAGATGTATCTAGAAAACTCGTGAGATCAAAGTCCAAGAAGATATGTTGGACAACACATCATGATCAACTATACCGTCTGTTCATTTTTACCGTGAGTAGGCCTTCCGTTGAGTCACGGTGGGATGGAAGAGGTAGTTGATGATGGAGGTTAGATGTCTTTGTTGACTGTAATGGTTTCTGAATCAAGAGATTTGGTATCTTTTGATATGAATGTGGTAGACTAAAAGAAGTAACATTTGCACATGTTGTCTTCTAAGTGATGGAATCATAATAATGATTATCCCTCTATGTGCGAGAATATTTAAGAAAAAATACATTTAATTGCTCGAAAATCAAACTTATCATGGCCATACTTTAATTGATGGGCAAAATAAACATATCCAAAAACTTTAGGAGGCAGAGAAAACAATAGTGTATGTGGGAACAAAACTTGATGAGGTGATTGATCATTTAAAACAGATGAGGGCATTTGATTTATTAAAAAAAATAAATGCTTTGAGTACTGCATTACTCAAAAAACTATTAGGAACATTCATGTGAATTAAGAGAGCATGAGTTACCTCGAGAATGTGACGATTTTTCCATTATGTAACCCCGTTTTATTGTGGGGTGCGCGCGCATGATGTTTAATGTAAGATTCCTGTTTCAGAAAAAATTAAAATAAATAAATAATAATTTAAAAAAAAAAAAAAAAAAAAAACTAGCTAAAAGCTTGGAACATGTAATGCTTGGCATTATCAAATTGAAACACATACACTTTCGAATTAAATTGATTTTGCACTTTCATGTAGAAAGTTTTAAAAATAGAAATTCAGATATATCTTTCATTAATTAAAGTTATGCCATTCTTGAATAATCATCAACAAATGTAATAGAATACTTAATCATAAATCTACTAGATATTTTAATTGGACCCTAAATATCTGAATGAACTAAAGAGAAAGGAATTAAACAACGCTTCTCAACACGTGGTGGAAAATTAGCATAGTGATGCTTACTCAACTCACACACATCACACTCTAGACGTGACATCGACGATAAGGAATGATACCCTTAAAAATATTTAATGATACATGATTGAGACGGTAATGCCACTGATAAGCTGCATAACACCCTTAAAAATCTTCAACGATAGATGACTGAGACGGTGGTGTCACTAATAAGTTAAGATGTCTTCTTTTTTTTTTTGTTGTGTCCACAACATCACGATTAAGATATTATAGTCCTTTATGCTCATGTCCTTTTGCTTTTGCTTTTAAGTCCTGGAAAACACAATGTGAAGGATAGAAAGTGACACAATAGTTCATAATTTGGTAAGTTTCCTAATAGATAGAAGGCTTGAAGGAAATTTTGGAACAAATAAAACAAATGATAATATAAGAGAGGAAAACATACTAGATTGACCTATCATATGACATGGTCGGACGTTCCAGAGTCAATTACCCATGGAGTATGAGGCTTGGATCCTAACAAAGCATACTTGAGGTCATGATTATAACCATAAGGGTGGAAGTAGTTGCAGTAGTAGTAGGAACAAACTGATTTTGTAGATTGTTCAACAATTTAGAATATTCTTCTTGAGTCACAGTAACCATCTCACCAGTCATATGTATCTGTGGAGCAGCAGATGTAGAATTAGCCAGAGGAGGCACGCTATTCTCTCCAATGTGGGAAGCTTGATTAGCCAATGCGGGCTTCTTATGGAGGTCCCATCATTTTCAACATAATACTTACAGAACTTGCAATGCATGCACTTATAGGTCTACGAGCTCTACCACTACCACCTCCCATGTACCCCAACCACCGCTTCCTCCATGGTTGTCACCATGGTCCTGACCAAAGAACAATGCTAGAGCTGAGTTGTTATTGGCTCAACTTGTAGAGCCTAAAGATACACGTTGGAGGCGTGTATACACCTTGTTTAGAGATGCCACATCTTTGCCACCCAAAATTTGTGCACAAATTGATTCATACTCACATTTTAATCCAGATAAGACATGAGCAGTCGGAACTCTTTACACTGTTGACTTAGTTTCTCCTAATCTGTTGTCACTTGTCAGTGGTTGATGCATAGTCAACTCTTCTAACATTCCTTGGAGTTTAGATTAGTATTTACTCAACAATTTATCTCCTTGTTGGAGCTAGGATATTTCTTAATATAGTTGATAATTACAAGAAATGCTTTATCAGATGAAAACATATCTCATCGAGAATCCTACACTTAGCCGTATAAAAAATATTGCGTTTGCACTTATGGAGGGTTTCATACTATTCCATAACCAGGTCATAATTGGGTGTTTTCCTAGACCATTGGTCATACGTATTGGTTTCTTCATCGGGTTTCTTTGTGGTCAAATATCTCAATTTTCCATTGGTCATGAGTACTGGTCTCTTCATTGGGTTTTTCTGTGGTCAAATATCTCAATTTTCCCTTAGTCATAAGTATTGGTTTCTTCATCAGGTTTCTCTGTGGTCAAATATCTCAATTTTTCCATTGGTCATGAGAAAAACTTGAATTGACTTAGACTAGTGTAAGTAATTTGTCCCATTTAATTTATAGAGGTTATTTGAACCCTTGAAAAATTAGATGGGTTTATACATCTGAATTTCAGGTTGCTTTGTTTCTCCATGAAAAATAAAAGAAGAGTACTTCTAGGAACAAATGTGACTAACCTAGCACAATCGATGAGCACCACAATTGAACACTTCACGCAATACACACATCACCTCAATGAGAAGAATTAACCCACATGTCCACTACTTCTAGCTGGCCGCGAAGAAATATAAAATGTATATGGCATCTAACATGGGCAAGCAACCCACACATTTGTAATGATCACACGTGAGGTGATATCATTCAAAGAAGCCAAAGTATTCATTCCTACATGCACATGTAGACCATTACAAAAGGCTTGGCATACAAAAGAAACAAAAAAGAAACCCTAGGCTTCTTAAGAAATTTTCAGCACAAGCAGGATAAGGGACACCAAGGGATAAAAGAAAAGAAATAAGAAGATTTAGAAAAGTAGGAGGATAAGAAATGACAAAGCTCTAATACCATGTAAACTAGTAGAAAGAGAGAAAATAGAGAAGAAGAAAGAGAGAGGAGGAGAATGTGCAAACATGAGAATGGGCTGAAGCTAGGGTTCACACTTCCCCTCTCCTTCTTCTATATTTTGAAAGTTTCATAATTATAGAAATGCCATTAATAAGAAAATAATAATAATAATAATAATTCCCTGTCTTAGACCAAAATAACCCGTCTAAGTGGGCCTATGTAGTCCCATATCACATTTAGTAATAAACCCCCATAATTTGACCCGTCGAATGAGCCCTAGCACTCAGAGCTTTCTTGGGGATAATGTAGCTGCTCTTTGACACATTAATATTGACCCAAAGAACTTTGGTGTTCCAACAGAAAGGCCATCGCTCAGTTGATTGGCTATTGCCTACTATTCACAACTAGAATAGTATCATTAGAAAAATGAAGGTGCAAAACCATAGGGCAGTTTCTTGGGAGCACTATTGTCAAAATAGTTTCATATCGCAAACCATAATAGGGCTTGAATTGTATATGAAATCGCAAATAGTATCGTATATTGTAAGTTTTTTCTTCCTGATTTTCTTGAAACATGGAAAAAATATGGAAAAATATAAATATACAAAAAATAATAATAAGAAGAATTTACTCATCCATTTCCCATCAATATTGGTAATTGACAAGTTGTGTAAGGTATACATATTGTTACCTTATACAAGTTGTCAATACTAAAGGATTGTTGTCTTTCCTTTATGTTTCGTGTTCAAGAACTTTACCTTAAAAACTTACAAGGGTACTTTAGTATTGTTACCTTTGTCAAATTAGAAGTGATTTTTGAATATATTTATCAAAGAAAAAGATATTGTGATGTCTTTATTTTGGGTTTTCAAATATCTCAAATCCCATCCTCCCCCCCCCCCCTCTAAGAAAAAAATGTATTAAAAAATGAAAAATTGATTTTTATGTAAGTTTGATTTGTGTACACAGTCCACATTTATCTTATGATTTCTACAATTGATGATTGTTAGAGAAGCTGATGATTCTGATGTTTGTGGTGGCTGGGATTTGAATCATAGGCACTTTGGTGGCTGGGATCGAGTCATGGGCATATCCAGTGGCTGCCAGAGGATTTGTCACTCTTCTGGTGACTTTTGTATTATGCGACAATGCTTCTGGTGGCTGGAGGACATTCTTGCAGCACTTCTGATAGCTGTTGAATGTTCCAACGGCACTCCTAGTGGCTGTAGAATGTTCCGGTATCATTTTTGTTTGGTGGTTGGATGATGGTCCAATCGCACTTCCAGTGGTTGCTGATACACAACCCCAACCCTTTTCATATCCATGCAGATTTAGAGAGTCAATTAGATATGCTAGTGAGGGAGAGCCCTTTAAGACTTCATGATAGGATTGTAACTCGTAAGAAAGAAAAAAGGAGGAAGCAAAACTTATGGAGATTGAAAAGAAGAAAGGTATCATGGGTCTGATACCATGTTAAACTCAAGAGTCTACATTGTGGAAGACATGGAGAGGAAGAAAAGAGAGAAGTCGAGAATATTTTCTTCATATTCCCCTCCCTCTACTACCTCTTATTTATAGATCATTTGTTACAAAAGATAAACTCAAAATAGATGCAAATCAAATTTAAAAGATGCATCATTATCTCTAAAGCATATGGTGTACAACATGACAGCTGAACTTGTGCATTCTCACACTCAAATATACAACAACGCATGTACACCGAAGAGTAGGGCTGTCAACGGGCTGGGCCTGGGGTTGGCCTCGGCTGGATTTTGAACTGTTTCAGGTGGGGCCGTTGGGCTGGGCCATTCAAAATTTTGATTTTGGCAGGCCCGAGCCCAGCCCATTGGCAGCTCTACTGAAGAGTATAGTCCTACAGAAACTATATCTATAAGGTGAAGACTTCATAAAATAGGTTAGGCTGCATTTTGATACACCATTGAATGGAACTGCAATACTTAGTTCAATAAAATACAAATTACCAAGTTGCAATTGCCTTCATATTCATATTGATGGACTAGGATCCAAATTGCAATCATGCTACTTTCGAGTTGAACTTAAAAGGAATGTAACTGCAATTTGAGGGCTTACTTCCTCTTCCTGAATGTGAAGGTGAATGCAATTTTGTTAACTCCTCTCGATGGAACTAGTTATTGAAATGGAATTTAACAGTGCATCCAAACACAGCCTTAACACTTTTATGAGTATTTTATGTCAAGCAAAAATGGGCAGCTGTATAAGTGAGTGATCCTAGTGTACTTTTCAAGCGTTTGATCTTCTTTAGATGAGAAATACAAATAATCCTTTCCAGCTGGGAAAACATCTTAAAATTTCAAAGTTAGATGATATTTTTCACTTGGAAGAGCTGGACGAAAAGTTGAAGAATGGTATTTTTCCACCTTGTGACAAAGTCATTCATGTGTTTTTGCTCTGGTGAATGGATTCTCAAAGTGGTGCAGTAGCCATGTTAGAAATCATTTTATTATAGAGTGTGCTACCTTTCACATAGTATTTTCAAGCTTGCATATGGTTCGTACAGTTAAAAGGATAAAGTATATATGAAAGGAGTTCTTCCTTCTTGGGGTTTGTAATCTCTTCTATTATTTGAAGCTTGAGGTAATTTTAATAATCATTAGCATTGTTTACTCACTGTGGACATGCATGGGAGCGCACTACAAGAAAACTCAAAAACTCAAAAAAATTCTTCACACTGCCTATTACATTCTTAATATTTCAAACACAGTCAAGTCAAACCTTTTAGTTGTTTCTATTATTTTTCATTCTACAACAATTGCTTGCAGCTCTTCTTTGGGGCACTTCACCATCAGCATGTGGAGCTCTCTTCTGTTGAAGATATGGAAAGGGAAATGCCTTTTGTTGAATGGACTGTTAAGTTGAGATGTCCGTTTTGTGGCTTCCATGTACCATCTATTTGCTAATAGATGGATGCCATGTGCAATTTTGATCATAGCTTATTCCTGTTTTGCATGCTACCAGATACTAGTTATTGAAATTTCAGATTTTAATTTCCAGACCATTGCCATAAAAGCCCAAGTTACATTCAAGTTAAATACCATATCCAACTGGCTGATATGCTGTTTCAGGAACTAATACAAAAGATGGGTGTGCCAGCAATTTTTTCGGATTACTGTGAAGAAGCTGCACATCTAGCTGCTCGTTGCATAACCTCTGTAACAGGATGTCCTCTCACAATTCCTGTAAGTTTGGTTTCTTCTTCCATATACTGAAATGATTATTGGGGCAATCATTAAAAAATTTGAGTTACTACATTCAATTTCTTGTGTTCATCCCCTGCAGGTTCAACTAAATCCATATAGGCAGCCAATGGCAGTGGAAGATAGTGCTCTTTATCTCCCTTGCTATTCGAATTGCTTTCTGTTTGGGATGTGATGCAAGGCCATGCACTTGTTAGTCCTTTTGTTTGCCAAATGATGAAATGTATTACGAATTAGAAATACAAGTTATAAAGGGAGAGGGATTGGCCTATGCATATGAAAGCCCTCTTATGCCCATTGTATAGCATTCACCCAAGTCACACTTCCGGTAGATATTCCTCATAGATGCCCCCCTGCACGGGTCTCTCTCTCTCTCTCTCTCCGGTCAGAACTAAGGTAGCAGAGGCATTTTTGTGGTGCTTTCCAGATCATCATCACTCCAAGAACTGAAGATTAATGCAGATGATATCTATATGTACTATGGGCAACATGGTACTAAATCTGGTTGAGTTGGAGTTGCGCCTGACTCTGGCTAAATCTTGAATCAGGTACCTCAACAACCTGAGCTTTGCTGAGCCCACGTGCATGCGTACATGACAGTTTATGAACACGCCATCACATGTGCATGTAGGCTTGGATATTGCACCTGTCAGGCACACTTGATACACTGGCCAGTTCATGGGGCCACATAAGTTTTTGATCAGGATGATATTTGTACTTTCTATTCATCTAGGTGGGAATATTTGTACTCATGTGGCCCCTTAATGGGGAGTGGATTAGGTGTTAGCCGGGTAACATCCATTTTAGTGGGCGTTACCCTTACTATGGGGCCCACCTAATGATGTGTTGTATACCTATGCTGTCCATCCGTTTTTCCAGCCCATTTTAGGACCTGTTCCCAAAAATTAATCAGATCCAAATCTCAGGTGGATCACAGCACAGGAAACAGTGGTGATTTAATGCTCACCAGTAAAAACTTCCTAGGGCCCACGGTAATGCCCACCGTAATGATTCTTTTCCATCAAACCTGTTAATAAGGTCAACTAGACCTGGATGAAGGGAAAATATAACTTTTAAGGGTCATTCACCATTGTTTCTAGTGGTAGGTCTACCTGATATTTGGATCTGCTTAAAATTTGAAATCATGTACTAAAATGATATGGAAAACAGATGGCCCACTTGAGTTTTAGATTTACCTTATTTTTGGGCTCATGCTCTGATGTAAGATCGTGAAATTGATAGATAAAGTGGATGTCTCACATGCACCGTGGTGGCACCTATTAAAGCTTCCACCTACAAGTTTGACGAAATACACACATCAAGTTAGGCGTCCCATACCATCCCCATTGTTCCATGCCTTGTAGCCCACCTATGTTTTTCATTTTATTGATTTTTGGTCTTAGTGCCTAATATTGAGGAGCGCACCTGATGGACGGAGTGGTTGTTGCACGGACAACATGATAGGTTAATAAAACTTTATTGTTGTACATGTTGCATAAATAGGTATTGCACAGGATTCTACCACTCATATCATAGGGATATAATGTTAGTGTACCTTGAAAAGCTAATGTTGATCTTGAGTATTGTAACACCTCGGATTTTTGCCAACCTGGAGTTAGACGTCCTTAGGCAACGGGTCAACCATAACACCTTGGTAACCTCTTAGAACTCAATTCCAAAGCCAAGGGAATCATTTAGAACTCAATTCTTTAGAAATTTAACGTGAATTAGCCAGCGCTACACTAGATTTTCTGCAAAATTAGCATAAACCACTTTAAATACGATCTGTAAGACCCAAAACCTCTAGAATTGTTAGCGCTACGTTATCCTGAAATCTAGGATCAATCTCTAAACCCAGTTGCTCACGAGAGCATTCAGAAACTCCGTATCGGACCTGGATCGCACGTCGAAAGTCTGATAGCTGTGAACTTAGACCATTACGACCGCCTAGTTGGACTCGACTATCGTTTCAAAAATCAAGCTCAACTGATGTCCTGAGACCATTTCCTTGCGTCCGGAGTAAAGAGAGTGAGAAAAGGAAGATTTTTAGAAAATAAATTAGAATCTGGAACATTTCACTCGCGCGTTATTTTTAAGCGTTCTGACCGTCAGAATTCGACGAAATTTCACCCTTGGATCAGGAAAATTTGCCCTTACATGTCCAAGGACTTGTGGCTTTGATCGGAATTCAATAACTGTTGAATTGACACTGGTCCGCTACGGACGATCTGAAAATCCGATCGGATTGAAAACCTAACTGACTAAAGATCCGATGTTAGTGAGCTTAAGTCCGACCGCATTTGATAACAGGACCTCCAGAAATGCTCCGTTGGATCGAAACAGACCCACTTTGGTTATAACTTAAGTATACCTTGGCCCCAAGTCTATTTCCGTCATTTTTGGACTTATAAAAAGGCCTTAAGCCCTCACTCTCTCCTCCCATACGAATTTGGGGAAAATCCTAGGAGTGAGAAGAGAGAAAAGAGAGAAAAAGTGAGAGAGAGTTGGAGTTTCTCCCAGGGATTCTATCCTGTCACTCCACGTGCTTCAATACCTCTACCGTATCGCTATTACGGCGTTTCTGACTCCGTTCTTAGGTAAGTGAAGCTAACCCTAACCTGTTTTGAAACCTATGATAGTTCCAATGATGTTCTAGCTAACCTGTTTTTTGTCATAAGTAGCGTATCCACCGTTGACGAAGACTTATCGTCTGAATCATCTTGAATACGTCTTTTCTAATTTAAGGTACGGACTATATACGTTTAGGTTATGATTTCCAAGACTTTCAATGTTAAGTAATGATTTATTCTTGCTTAAGATGCTATTTCACATGTATAAAGTAATGTCCGTTTCGTTTTTCAGTTATACGTTGATTATGTTGAATATACTGTATTCCTCGTATTTGTAAAAAATATCGTATACGTATAAAATTCGGGTTTGTGCTTAACATGATTAATTGCCGTGAATATATGCTTGTTACATGTGTGACAAGTCCTTAGCGAAAGGACTTACCCTAAATCACGCCACGGCCAATACACACTGTATATGTTAAAGTGTGTAGCCCGCGTGTTTGTAAAAATGTCTAAATGAATACGGAACCCGGATTCATGCATGCTATGATTATCCGTCGTGGGTATATGTAAGTGATATATGTGCAACTCCCTAGTGAAAGGATTTGGTCAAATACATGATATATCAACATACGATATGTAGTTAATATGTGTGGCCTAAGTATTTATGAAAATGACTGATTGAGTATGGAATTTGCTTTCATGCTCGCCATGACTAATTGTCATGGATATATGATTGTTGTATGGGCGATAACCCTTTGACGAAAGGATTTGTCCTAATACGTATGCTAATGGATACATAATATGTACGATGTAATGTGTAGATTAAGTGCATGTAAAAGTGTCTGAATGAGTTAGGAGTTAGTAAGATGTACTTATATGCGGGTTGAGATATGATTTTTAACTACATCAATGATGTGTATGATTTTCTTCATGAATCATGTAACTTAGGTTATCCATGCTAAATAAGTGTATGATTTCCTTCATGACTTATGTGTTTAATTGAATCATGTTATGTGTGTATGATTTCCTGTATGTAATGTTTACTTTTAAGTTATACTTCATGATTGTCCATATGGATGCAGAATATGAATCATATGCTAGTTATTATATGTGTATGTGAATGGGGTTGTGGTACAGTCCAGGCAATCGGAAACCGTTTTATAAATAGTGGTCGAGGTTGTCTTCGCCACATATGATGAGTTAGAGAATCTGAGTCGTGCTTGGGGTGTTCGGCAGTGGTTAGGCCACACGGAGTGCTTATGCATTCCATTTCGTTCAACTCAACGTGCGCTTGGCCTAGTTGATTTTATCAACTAACCCGATTGACTAATGTTTGTTCACCATGTTTGGTCGCCACTGTTTGAATTTAAGGCACTGAGCTTACCAGTGAAACTCCCGTTAACCATGGTAACAAGATCTCCTAAGACTCATGAGCCAGCCATAGTGGTATGCGACACCGTGGTCGTGCTGTCGGCCTACGCTGGGGCCACAAACCTCCCCGTAGTGACCAGTGAGCACCCTACTTTGAGCAGATTATGGTGGTATGGGACATTATATTCTAGCTGTCGGCCTACACTGATTGGTGACGAGTCCTCTGTAGTGACCTTGAGTTTATCCTGACACTGCATAGGGGCGACAAGTCCTGTTGTAGTCTTAAGGATATAAATAGGCCTGTATTGATAAGGTGATAAGGGAGAGGAGCAACGATTGCGCACAACAGCCCTGACAGCCCTTGCAGTGACCTAAAACCATAACATCGTATGAGATTCCTAGGACTGACGACCCTAGAATGGATCAACGTTGAAAAATGATACAAGAGAGGTGTCTTAGCTTCCCAATCCTACTGTGTGAAAATGACTAATAAAAACTTAGTAAGCATACTCATATCATCGCATTGCATGTGCTATCGGTGTTGGCGTAAGAGTACTGAGGAAGTGACTGACATGCGCGATAATAAGATGAAGATCGCAGAGGGAGTTTGTGGTGAGGGCATGCATCATTTTTCATACCATCCTTGTATTAACAAGAGTATCTAGGACCTGTTTAATTGTATTGCCTTATCATTACTGCTTGACTGAATTAATAACATGTTAACCTTTGCTGTATAATTTTCACTGAGTTAGCTACTCACTCCCACGTTACGGGACGATGTTGTCCACACCAAACAGTCCCTGTTCTAGTTTCAGATGATGGCGATGCTTGCGAAGCAAAGCTGGACTTTATGATGATGAGGAGAATTCCTCCTATATGCAGGTTCTGATCGACGGGTTTATAGGGTTACTGATTAGATGCCAATACACTTAGTATTTGCCTTTTATTTAAACATCCATGTATATTCTTTTCTTTCCATTTTCGGAGTATACATATATTTAGTTAACCTGGTAACATGTTCACACTCTGGCGACTTACAATCATTTATACATATTAAATGTTTATCACAGTCTTCCGCTTAAGTAATTTGATTGTCTCTGGAGTATGATATGCTGTTTTGGCTTAATCCCACTCATGTTTAATACACTAATATAGACAACATTCAATCATAAGCATTTATGTTGCATAAGTGATGTTCCGGAACTCGGGAGCGGAGTTTATGCTCGACCCCCGATTTTCGGGACGTTACAGATGGTCTCAGAGCATGATTTGGATTAAACTAGACCTGGGTTATGGTAACACGACGCACACTGACGCACTCAGACTTAGGAAGGGGGCGATGGAAACCTAGAAATCATATTAGAATCCAAGTTTCGCCGACAGGTGAGAATATACAGTAATTTAGTCCATAACGTATCTTTGGTCATGTGAAGTGACCTAAGTCGCCTCTAGGCCGTCAGTCGACGGGTTTGAGTCGTTTCCTGAAGAATTCCAAACCTATAAATGAATGTCCTTAGGTTGTGGGTTAACCACAACACCTTACACTCAATCTCAAAGCCTGAAACTCCTTTTTATCCAATTCCTTCAAAATCTCACCCTCCACCACTTTATTCTTCATTTATTTTTAAGCACATTCATAATACACACCAATCTTAGGGTATAAATGAGGAAGAACAATACTGAAACTAAAACTTACCATAAATAGCAAATAAATGTATAAAATAGGTTTTGATGCTTAACCTTTTGGAATCTAATAAAATAAATGGGTTAATTGGATAGATTAACGTCTCCTACCCCAAAATCATATGTTATACGTCACATGAACTCATTCCGGTTTGTAAGTTTGCCCCGAAAACGCCTCAAATGGAGTCGGGGGCCAAACGGAGCACTTGTAGGGGGACTCAAGGTGGAACCTAGACTTTTCTGGGGCCTGGGGGGCAGGAGGTCCTCGCCTAAATGGCGAGCCCTTGCCAGTAGGCCTCGCCGGTCAACGGGCTCAGATGGGTCCAGGCTTCGGGCCGATGGTGTTTGGGGCTTAGTGGAACCCAATGGTCCAAGGTTCGACCCTTTGTTCATTCAAAATCCGCTACTTCCTTCACAAAATCGCCCCCCAAGCTTTCCTTTTCTTCCAAAGCTGTTGTTTTCTCTCTCCAACCTCTCTTCCAATCATTCTTTCCTTTATTTTCTGTTATTTCTCTCATCCCTCTATTGTTCTCAATCATACCCAACACCTACATCCTTCATTTTCTGCGATTGGAGCTCCCAAGCTCCCATTTGAAGCTCCAAAACGTGCTAGCCCCCAACCTCTCCTATCTTACCTTTTCTTTCCTCTATTTTTCCCTTTCTTAGACCTATTTCACTCCTCTCTCAGACCTAGATTCGTGACAACCCATTAGGTCAGCCTTTTCTTCCATTTCATCAATTTTCCATGGCTCTTTTTGAGTTAGTTTTAGCCATTTTCTCGATCTCTCCGCTTTTACCCATGGGCAAGACCAAACACAGTAACATAGTCCATAAACAGTGATCATCTAGTGCTAGGACATCTAGAGTTTTGGACTTAGAGTTAGTACTCCTAGATTTCGAAAGATCTGACGATATAGAAAATCCAATTTCAATTAGACAATCTTGACTCTTAAGTGATAGAACAATCCCCTGTAGTAGAGATGGTATGAAACCATCTAGCGTATAAGCTTAGACTTTGGATTAGAGCTAGTGAGTTACAGACTAGGCTACTAGTTGTATTAAGTAGTGTAAAGACTGATTATACTAAGGAATAGTAAGTTTGAATTGGTTGGAGTAGAACCTCATTCCTTCGATAAATCCCTTTAATACTTATAAACTTCTGTTATAACCCTTAGGAAAATTGTTTTAACCTAGAACCATTCACTCTCAGAGAAAACTTATAAATCTCTCAGATTGAACTTAGGATAAACCAGCACGCCCTTTAGAATTGCCCTCCCAAGGACTTAATATAATCAGGGACACGGAGTAGAGAAATTATATATAAGCGAAGTATTCGCGGTTTGAATCGACTTCTTAATCCTAGTAGTTACCAATGAATCCAATGCTCTGATCAAGCAGAAGATCGGCATCGACTCGAATTAAAAACTGATACGGAAAATTTTCTGTCCTAGCTAGACAAAAAGTCTATGTATCCGGCTTAGACCCACTACACAACTTTTCTTCCGTGTTGGCCCGATCACCTATAACCAAAGGTTATTGCTTTGTCTTTGAGAAATTTTGAGGAGTTATAGCCAGTAGAGAATTAAACATCTTGCCACCAACTCACACCTGCCCCTGAAATCAACCACAATAGAGACTAGGCTCATTTCTATAACCATAAGTACCAATGTCATAGAACGCATCATTAGCAAAGGAAGACCAATGTAGCAAGAGGTTGTTTCTCATTTCATGTCAAGGATAGGCCCTAAGTTACACCTCGTTTCGATATATGGATCGAGACATAGATTCTTGAGTTTTAAGAAGAACTAAGTTTTTAAGGGGGGTAGAACGTAGTGAGCCCAATCTAGCTAAGATTAGCTAATACAACCATTGGATCAAAGTAGCGTAGCGGAAGCGTGGTTGACCCTTCCCCACTGGCCCAGGATCGAAGAAATTGATTTAGGTTATACGTAAGGTTAGGTCATTAAATAGGATTTGAACCTTCCATAGAATGTCAATACTAAAGTCTTTCTAGGGACTCATTATCCTTAACCAATTTCAGGGACGAAATTATTTTTAAGGGGGTTAGATTGTAACACCCCGAATTTTTGCCAACCTGGAGTTAGACGTCCTTAGGCAACGGGTCAACCATAACACCTTGGTAACCTCTTAGAACTCAATTTCAAAGCCAAAGGAATCATTTAGAACTCAATTCTTTAGAAATTTAACGTGAATTAGCCAGCGCTACACTAGATTTCTTACAAAATTAGCACCAACCACTTTAAATACGATCTGTAAGACCCAAAACCTCTAGAATTGTTAATGTTACGTTACCCTGAAATCTAGGATCAGTCTGTAAACCCAGTTGCTCACGGGAGCATTCAGAAACTCTGTATCAGACTTGGACCGCATGTCGAAAGTCTGATAGCTATAAACTTAGACCATTACGACCGCCCAGTTGGACTTGACTATTGTTTCGAAAATCAAGCCCAACCGATGTCCTGAGACCATTTTCTTGCGTCCGGAGTAAAGAGAGTGAGAAAAGGAAGATTTTTAGAAAATAAATTAGAATCTGGAACATTTCACTTGCGCGTTATTTTTAAGCGTTCTGACTGTCAGAATTCGATCAAATTTCACCCTCGGATCAGGAAAATTTGCCCTTACATGTCCAAGGACTTGTGGCCTTGATCGGAGTTCGGTAACCGTTGAATTGACACTGGTCCACCACGGACGATCTGGAAATCCGATCGGACTGAAAACCTAATTGACTAAAGATCCGATGTTAGTGAGCTTAAGTCCGACTGCATTTGATAACAAGACCTCCAGAAATGCTCCATTGGATCGAAACAGACCCACTTTGGTTATAACTTAAGTATACCTTGGCCCTAAATCTATTTTCGTCATTTTTGGGCTTATAAAAAGGCCTTAAGCCCTCACTCTCTCCTCCCATACGAATTTGGGGAAAACCCTAGGAGAGAGAAGAGAGAAAAGAGAGAGAAAGTGAGAGAGAGTTAGAGTTTCTCCCAGGGATTCTCCCCTGCCACTCCACGTGCTTCAACACCTCTACCGTATCGCTATTACGGCGTTTCTGACTCCGTTCTTGAATAAGTGAAGCTAACCCTAACCTGTTTTGAAGCTTAGGATAGTTCCAATGATGTTCTAGCTAACCTGTTTCTTGTCATAGGTAGCGTGTCCGCTGTTGACGAAGACTTACTGAATCATCTTGAATACGTCTTTTCTGGTTTAAGGTGCGGACTATATACGTTTAGGTTATGGTTTCCAAGACTTTCAATGTTAAGTAATGATTTATTCTTGCTTAGGATGCTATTTCACATGTATAAAGTGCTGTCCGTTTCGTTTTTCAGTTATACGCTGATTATATTGAATATACCATATTCCTCGTATTTGTAGAAAATACCGTATATGTATAAAATTCGGGTTTGTGCTTAACATGATTAATTGCCGTGAATATATGCTTGTTACATGTGTGACAAGTCCTTAGCGAAAGGACTTGCCCTAAATCACGCCATGGCCAATATACGTTGTATATGTTAAAGTGTATAGCTCACGTGTTTGTAAAAATGTCTAAATGAATACGGAACCTGGATTCATGCATGCTATGATTATCTGTCGTGGGTATATGCAAGTGATATATGGGGTAAATCCCTAGTGAAAGGATTTGGTCAAATACATGATATATCAACATACGATATGTAGTTAGTATGTGTAGCCTAAGTGTTTATGAAAATGACTGAATGAGTATGGAATTTGCTTTCATGCTCTCCATGACTAAGTGTCATGGATATATGATTGTTGTATGGGCGATAACCCTTTGACGAAAGGATTTGCCCTAATACGTATGCTAATGGATACATAATATATACGATGTAATGTGTAGACTAAGTGTATGTAAATGTGTCTGAATAAGTTAGGAGTTAGTAAGATATACCTATATGCGGGTTGAGATATGATTCTCAACTACATCAATGATGTGTATGATTCCCTTCATGAATCATGTAACTTAGGTTATCTATGCTAAATAAGTGTATGATTTCCTCCATGGCTTATGTGTTTAATTGAATCATGTTATATGTGTGTATGATTTCCTGTATGTAATGTTTACTTTTAAGTTATACTTCATGATTGTCCATATGGATGCAGAATATGAATCATATGCTAGTTATTGTATGTGTATGTGAATGGGGCTGTGCTACAGTCCAGGCAATCGGAAACCGTTCCATAAATGGTGGTCAAGGTTGTCTTCGCCACATAGGATGAGTTAGCGAATCTGAGTCGTGCCTAGGGTGTTCGGCAGTGGTTAGGCCACACGGAGTGCTTATGCATTCCATGTCGTTCAACTCAACATGCACTTGGCCTAGTTGAGCTTATCAACTAACCCGATTGACCGATGCTTGTTCACCATGTTTGGTCGCCACTGTTTGAATCTAAGGCACTGATCTTACCAGTGAAACTCCCGTTAACCATGGTAACAAGATCCCCTAAGACTCATGAGCCAGGCATGGTGGTATGGGACACCGTGGTCGTGCTGTCGGCCTACGCTGGGGCCATAAATCTCTTCGTAGTGACCAGTGAGCACTCTACTCTAAACAGATTATGGTGGTATGGGACACTATATTCTTGCTGTCGGCCTACACTGATTGGTGACGAGCCATCTATAGTGACCTTGAGTTTATCCCGACACTGCATTGGGGCGACGAGTCCTGTTATAGTCTTAAGGATATAAATAAGTCTGTATTGATAAGGTTATGGGGGAGAGGAGCAACGATTGTGCGCAACAGCCCTGATAGCCCTTGCAGTGACCTAAAACCATAATATCGTATGAGATTCCTAGGACTGACGACCCTAGAATGGATCAACGTTAGGAAATGATACAAAGGAGGTGTCTTAGCTTCCCAATCCTACTATGCGGAAAGGACTAATAAGAACTTGGTAAGAATACTCATATCATCGCATTGCATGTGCTATCGGTGTTGGCGTAAGAGCACTGAGGAAGTGACTGACATGCGCGATAATAAGATAAAGATCGCAGAGGGAGTTTGTGGTGAGGGCATGCATCATTTTTCATACCATCCTTGCATTTACAAGAGTATCTAGGACCTGTTTGATTGTATTGCCTTATCATTACTGCTTGACTGAATTGATAACATGTTAACCTTTGCTGTATAGTTTCCACTGAGTTAGCTACTCACTCTCACGTTACGGGACGGTGTTGTGCACACCAAACAGTCCCTGTTCTAGTTTCAGATGATGGCGATGCTTGCGAAGCAGAGCCGGACTTTATGATGATGAGGAGGATTCCTCCTATATGCATGTAATGCCCGTGAAAAATCCATACTTGGGCTCGAGTACCAACTCGACCCGAAATTGTGTAGAATTTATTCCTTTAGAAAATATGACTAAGTTAGCTAGTGCAACGTTAGAATAGCTGGGAAATGGTCCCTGATCACTTTAAATACGTTCTACAAGGCCCAAAGTGAGTGGAACCAATGGTGCTATAATGCTCTAAAGCCTCGGATCAAACTCTAAGCCAGTTTATTCTCGGGACCTCCTTGAAACTTTGTATTGGATCTAGACCGCACGTCGAAAGTCCGATACCTACTATCTTAGACTGTTATGACCACTTAACTGGGCTTGGCAATCGTTTCGAAAATCAAGTCCAACTGATATTCAGAGGCTATTTCATTGAGCCTGGAGTGAAGAAAGTGAGAATATGGTTAGAATTGGAATTTGAAATTCAAATCTGGCACACGATTTGACGCATCAGTATTAAGCGTTCTGACCGTCAGAATTCAGCCAAATTACACCCTTGGATCAGGAAAAATTTCTATTACATATCACAAGACTTATAGGCTTGATCTTGGTGCGGTGACCGTTAAACTGAAACTGGACCGCCACATGTGATTTGAGAACCCTACCGGTCTGAAAACTGGATGTGTGCTAGATCCAGTATGCATGAGCTTAAGTCCGACCGCATTTGGCCAGGGGACCTTCAGAAATGCTCTTTTGGACCGAAACGGCCCCGATTTGGTTAGGCACCAAGTAAACATTGTTCCCAAGCCTATTTTGGGCATGTTTTAGCTTATAAAAGGGGTTGAAACCCTCACTTCTCTCACACATCCGAATTTGCTAGAAACCCTAGCTTGTGTGAGAGAAAAGGTGAGAGATTGTGAGAGAGAGTGAGAGAGTTCTTCCTGCCACTTGTGCTACGTGTTGCACGTGCTTAAGCAATGCACCTCTATCGCTTTCCCGGCGATTACACCGTGATTCTAGGTAAGCAAATACCCTAAATAGTTGCTGATTTGAGATTCCTTTGTTTCCATAGCGATGTAGCTTATGGATCTTGTGTATTAGGTTCCCTATTCGCCGTAGACGAAGCGTATACGCTCCGTTTCAATTCACGAGTCTACAAGACATAAGGTGAGGATTTTAGACGCTTTGATTGACGGTTTACAACGCTTTCAGTGTTGATTAATAGTAGATTTTTGACGGTATCGCCGTTTGACATGTACAAAATGCTCTCCGTTTCTCGTTTCGTAAATTAACGAAGAATATGAGAATTAGGGCATTTTAGTCATTTGTAGGAAGTACTATTTACATTCATATTTTGCTGATGTGATTGACATGGTTTGTTGTCGCATTAGGAAGTTAGGAATACGTGCATAATTAGTTTGGCGAAGAGATTCGCCTCATTGCGCACTTCGGGTCGACATACTATATGTAGACTTAAGTGTGTAGTGTATGTGTTTGTATAAATGCTTGTATTAGTATGTATTGAATTAAATAATGTTATGAGATAGTTTGAGATTGATTTCTCAATTAATATGCTGACCTAAATGATTTCCTACATGTTGATTATATGCATGATTTCATTACATGCATGAAATATATGTGCTTGAAGATTTACTTAAGTTGAATGTTATAACATGTGTTAACATGCTCACATGATTGTATTTCAATTCCAATACTCTTACATAATATGCTGATGTGATTCCATAAGTGTTTGGGACTAGACTTAGTCCAGGCAGTCGGTAACCGAGCGAATTCGCGGCTGACTGGTCTTAGCCACGAGCGACGGGTCGATGAACGCGAGTCGTGTTTGAAGTTGGCGGTAGTGGTTAGGCCACGCGAAGTGTTTTACGCACTTCATGTCGTTCGACTTGAGATGCGATGGCGCTAGTCGAGCCTGTCAAGTAACCCGACTGACCGATGTATGTTCACCTTGTATGAGTTATAACTGCTTGAACCTAGGGTACTGAACTTACCATTGTAAACCCTCTTAACCATGGTACCTTGATCCACGAAGACTCATGAGCCGGGCATGGTGGTATGGGACACCGTGGTCGAGCTGTCGGCCTACGCTGGGGCCACAAACCTCCCCATAGTGACCAGTGAGCACCTAGACTCGTGAACAGATTATGGTGGTATGAGACACTATATTCTAGCTGTCGGCCTACACTGATCAGGCGACGAGTCCTTTGTAGTGACCGTGAGCGTATTCTGAGTCCACGGGAGGCGACGACCCTTCCGTTGTAGTAGAGTACAGTAGGCCTGTATTGATAAGGTGATGGGGGAGCGGTGCAACGAGTGCGAGCAACAGCCCTGGCAGCCCTTGCAGTGACCTACGAAATATACATCGTATGAGATTACTAGGAGTGACGACCCTAGATAGGATCTGTGTTTGGATTGATACAAGGGAAGTACCTTAGTTTTCCAATCCTGCTGTTTGAATGGACTAATAACAACTTGAAAATCATATCACCATGCCATTGCATGTGCCTGGAAGATGTGGAGCACTTGAGGGTCGATTGCATGCCGTGGTCGTAAGATGTTGCCGTATGAGGGAGAACGTCGGTGAAGGCATACATCACGTCATGTCATCTTGCATTAACAACAGTATTAGGATTGTTTGATTTACTGTTTTACTATTATCGCATGATTGATTTGTGAACATGCTAATCTTTGCTCTATGATTTCACTGAGTTGATCACTCACTCCCACGTTACTGGATGATGTTTGCAACACCCACCAGACCCTATTGTAGATGCAGGTGAGGCTGAGATCCAGGAGGCAGAGCCAGACTTCGACGAGGACCAGGAAAAGTTCTCGTACATGCAGTATCACGATGGCTTTGCGTAGGCGACCTGGATCGATGGGACTTCAGTGGGACCATTTTAGACATTTTCTTTTTCTTCATGTATATGTATATGAGACTCAGAGATGTATTCATACTTTAGAGACAGATGAGGTTTACTTTGTTTTTCCATACAGTGATATATATATATTGTTTTGTCTTCCGCTTGCTTTTATCACTAGATCTGAAGTATGAATTACAGTTTTGGTATACTTTTACTCATGTGAATGCTTTAAATCAGACAACATTGAATCATAATCATTTTTGTTGCATAAGTGACGGTCTGGAACTCGGGAGTTGAGTTTATATTCGACCTCCGATTTTCAGGGTGTTACAAGTTGGTATCAGAGAATGAATAAGAGTATACTGGGCCTGGGTTATGGTCTCGCGACGTACGTTGTCGCTTCTTTTGACTTAGGTAGGTGCGAGAAGGGTCTAGAAATATTTCTAGGATCGCAGATTCACCGATAGGCGAAGTCTATTTGAATCGATCGCACGACCGAGTCTGTAACGCATCTCGGGTTGCGTAAAGCAACCCGAATAGCTTCTAAGCCATAGGAAGTCGGGTTGAGACATCCTATGAACGATTTTAAACCCGTAAAAGTAAATTCTTGGGCCATGGGATGACCACGACTCCTGTATTCAATCGCCAGGGCTTAAAAACCCCGTTTCACCAAAAATCTTCAAAAATCTTCCTCTTACCACTCCAATCTTCATTTCTTTCTTATTCAATTCATGTTAGGCATCAAACCTAATGTGAAAATAACACAAAATAATACTTTCACAAAATTTTATAATGAATAGTAAAATTTCATGAAAAATGGCCATAAGGCCATTCTAACTTCACTTTCTTTAGCTAATAAGAGTCTAGATGGATGTACTAGTTCCTTCTACCCCAAATTCATATGCTGCATCATAGGGTTTGGTATTCGGGATTGCGGAATGGTTCCGAAAAGTCCCGAACACATGTTTGGGCTCACATCGGCCAAATTACTATGAACCAGGGGTCGAACCATATATATCTGGGGCCCTTGGACCATAGGGGACCGAACCCATCTGGCCCTACCGGCCAGATGCGTCACCGGTCGGCGATGCCATCTTCGATACGGCGATGCATCGCCGTACAGGTGGGCCAGTTGAATGTGATTTTTGGGCGCACGCCCTTAAATCGCATGTGTACCCTCCCCATATAGGTCCCGTCCCACGAAAACCTCCAAATCACACCCCTCCTTCACAAACAGCCCTCCCCATAGCCCTATTTTCATTTTTCAGCAACCACCCCTAAATTTCGTGGTTCCAAATCGCCTCTAGATCCCTCCTTGGCCAAAAACGACCATCATACATCACTTCCTTGGAGTTGGCAGCCCTTCCTCTTGAAGATTTCATCATTTGGAGCTTCAAAAACCCCCAAATCGAGCTGAAATCGTGAGGTGCTCCATTCCACTTTTCCATTTCCATTTCTCCTTGAAAATACATCCTTGGGAAGCTTGAAGCATCCCTCTACAACGCCTAGATCTCCTTTTTCTAGATTGGACAGCCACTTCTCTGTATTTTCTCCATTTTCCATGGCTTTCGTGGAAGTCATTTTAGGCCTTTTATCACTCTCATCCATCATATCTTTGATGGGTAAAAGGAAAACCGCAACAGACGAGGCTGGGCCAAGCCGCCCTGCTCAATCGAGGAGACCGCGGGGTGGTGTCGTAAGTTCAAGCGCCGCCGCAGGTCCAGCTGCAACCCTAGAGTGCCGTACAAAGTGAGATTTGGATCCCCATGCTCACCTTGGGTGAGTAATTTTATCAGAGATGCCTCACGGCCAATACACTGATTGCAAAGTGTTATTTGAGGCGGACGTGGAAGGGCGACTGTTCGGTGAATTTTTGTTGTTCGAGAGCATTGAAGCTGCGCATTGGGGTCCGATCTTTGAAGCTTGCGCTCGTGTTAATGTGAGCACCGTTCGTGCCTTCTACGCTAGTATCCAGAATCCTACCTTGGAGCCATTGCAGTTTAAAATCCCTTTTGGTAGAGATCGGATGGCTACGATTGATGTGCGACTGATTGCGCGACTTCTGAACGTACCTCTTGGTGATGTTCATCCTAGTGAGAAGAATCTGAGGAGTAGACGTGAACGGGATCGCCGCACCAGGTTTCTGTGCGGTAAGTTGGTTCCATGGCAGCCTAATAATAGCCTTAAGGCGACGTACATGTCTGATGATTTGCGCCTGCTGCACCATATCTGCACGTTCAATGTTTATCCCAGGTCGACGAATCGCATTGAATGTACACGCTTTATGGTTGATTTCCTGTATCTGGTGGCTCGGGGAGAGAACGTATGCATGGCTACTTTCATCTTACGATAAATAATCCTCATAGCCAAGTCAAGAAGAACATCCGAATCGCTTCCTTTTAGCCGACTGATTTGTAAGATTGCGCTTGAGTTTGCCTACAGACTTGGGCCGGAATTGCCAGTTTCGATTCATACCATTGATGAGTCGACTATGGTCAAGATGAAGATTGGGTCGCAGTACCATGAAAATCAGCTTGAGGAGGACAGCGAGGATGACTTTGATGATGAGGAAGATCAAAGTGAAGAAGAACCTGGAGCAGAGGTTCAGGAAGAGGTTCAGGAAGAAGTTCAGGAAGAGGCAGAAGAGGAGGCTCAGGATACAGATGAGAGCCCTCCTCCTTCTGCACAGGCTACTAGCGATGATCGCATTGCTCGGATAGAGGAGAGTCAAATCGCTTTACGAAGGGAAGTTCAAGAACTTCGCGCTGAAGTCGAGGATGCCAAGGCCGTTATAAAGAAGAAATTACGTAAGGTGACTCGCACCTTGAAGGCGATCCTGTGTTGCTTGTAGGATAAGGGTGCTCCTCCTCCGTCTCCAGACTCAGACTAGCGATGCGACCTTGATGTAGTTGTCAGTAGTTAGTCATTTCCTGCTTTATGTGTGTAAGCCTGTTAGGGCTAGTGCTTTGCTTATGTTTCTGTTGCAATTTTAACTATCTTAGTTCCCATGTATTTCTCGTCATGATGCTTGTAAGGATATATCTCTTGTATTGTGACAATTTTGATTAAATGAAATGCATGGAATGCCTTTGACTCCTTGTGTAAATGATTGCGGTGTGATTATGCTATTAAGACTGACAAGGTTGCGCCCTATTTTGAATATAGGGAATGCCGCCTAAGGTTACGCGGAGCACGGTTCGGCTTGCACTGACTGAGCATATGGATCAGACTCCTTCGCAGTCTGACACTCATGCGGACCCTGCTGTGGGCCCGATTCCTGAGGCAGTTCGAGCGTCTCAGCCTATCGCTGGTCTTACAGTTGGACCACCGCCATTTACGCCGTCAGTCCCAGAGCCTCATCGTGCATCTACTTCCACACAGCATCCGCCACAGCCTGCTCCACCTCCTGACAGATTTGAGCAGATGTTGGCTATGATGCAGCAGCAGCAGCAGCTTCTGACTACCATCGTGGGGACATTAGCACAGGGTGGGGGTGTGGCTCCACCTGCACCACCTGCGCATCCAGCTGAGGATGCTTATACATACGCCCAGGATGAGGGCATGGCTCATCCTGCTTACCCTGTGGGGAATCCCGCCGATACACGGGGCCTATTAGAGTGATTTCAGCGCTTACGGCCTCCCACTTTCACGGGTTCTCACAGACCCAAGGAGGCTGAGTACTGGCTCGACCGTGTGTCGAAGATTTTACGGATGTTACATTGCACTGAGGCCGAGCAGGTAGAGCTGGCTACATTCCTGTTTGAGCGAGAGGCTAGCCTGTGGTGGGATAGCGTACTGCGGGCCGTTGCCGCCGACTTTGTATGGACATGGGCAGCATTTGAGTTTCGCTTCCATGAGAAGTATTATCCCCAGACTTACAGGCACGATAGGGAGAATGAGTTTCTCCGCCTCAGACAGGCAGCCATGACAGTTACAGAGTATGAGCATCGGTTCACGGAGTTGGGCAGATACGTCCCGACGATTTTGGCTGATGAACAGATGCGCATACGGTGCTTTTTAGAGGGTTTGCTACCGGATATTCGGTTAAAGATGTGCTGTTTGAGCATTCCCTCTTATGCGGAGTTGATTCACATGTCTATGCGAGCAGAGCAGGATGTGGATCGACTTGCGCGATCTCGCGGCCCTGTTGCTTCTAGGCCGCGACCAGACATGCAGGACAGGCCCTTCGCGGGCAAGAGGCCTCGCATCGACCCTCCTACTCGGGCCATAGCGCCAGCACCATCGTTTCGGCGCCCCGAGTTATCGTGCACATACTGTGGGAGGTCAGGCCACTTGGCGCAGAGCTGCTTCTCTCGGATGCGGGATAGTGGGTTCTCACCGCCGCAGAAGATTGACCCTACTCGTTCACAGGCGATATCAGCACCGACTATACGGTTAGCTCCTGCGCACCCTTCTTTCAGACCTCCGGTATCGCAGATCAGACAGCCTCCACGGCCCATGACACAGCGGCCGAACCGGCCACAGCAGGCTCGGGTTCATGCATTGACAGCTGAGGCAGCTGCGACACCGACTTTTCAGCATTCGGCCTTCGAGGTCACAGGCCATATTGGAGGTACTCCTATTCTTGTGATGGTGGACACTGGTTTCACGATTTCTTTGATATCGCGTGCTGTAGTCAGGCGTCTTGGGTTACCGACCATTACCATGGATAGGGTATGAGTCCTTGCAGCCCACGGAGATTATTCAGATGTCACCCAGATGTGTGAGGGGTGTTTGGTTGATTGGGAGGCCGGACGATGGCTATTGATCTTGTCGTCGAACCCTCTCTTGTTTATCTCGACGTCATTCTTGGCATGGATTGGTTGACTGCAGCGAGGGCCGAGATTGACTGCGAGACTCGTATGGTGACGGTGTACGAGCCTGAGGGCACGCTTTTCACGTTTCCAGTGCGGGTAAATCTTCCTTTCCGCATACTTAGTTACGCCACTTTATTGCGGGACGCTGGTACCCAGGTACTCGAGCATGTGCCAGTCGTTTCCGAGTTCGGGGATCTATTCAGGAAGATCCCTGGTTTGCCGCCCCGACGTGAGATCGATTTCACTATCGATCTGGTTCCTGGTTCTACACCCGTCTCACTGCCGACGTATCGCATGACACCATGTGAGATGAAGGAGTTGAGGACGCAGATTGATGGTCTACTAGAGCTTGGCCTTATACGGCCTAGTGTGTCTCCTTGGGGAGCACCGGTCTTGTTCGTGAGGAAGAAGGACGGTTTGATGCGATTGTGTATTGATTATCGCAGGCTGAACCAGGTTACGGTGAAGAACAAGTATCCTTTACCCAAGATCGATGACTTGTTTGATCAGTTGAGAGGAGCGCAGTACTTCTCAAAGATTGATCTTCAGTCAGGATATCATCAGTTGCGCGTCAGGGATGAGGACGTGCAGAAGACAGCATTCAGGACAAGTTTTGGCCACTACGAGTTCCTCATGATGTCGTTCGGTCTTACGAACGCACCGGCCCTGTTCATGGATCTGATGAACCGGGTATTTCGGCCTTTCCTCTATCGATTCGTCGTTGTATTCATTGACGACATTTTGGTGTACTCCAGGAGTCGAGAGGAGCATGAGGAGCACTTACGTTTGGTCCTGGATACGCTCAGACAGCATCAGTTGTTCGCACAGTACAAGAAGTGCGACTTCTGGAAGCAGGAGGTGAAGTTTCTGGGACACGTGGTGTCCAAGGATGGCATGGCAGTTGACCTGTCTAAGGTAGCTGCGGTGCAGGACTGGAAGCAGCCTGGTTCTGTCACTGAGGTGAGGAGTTTCTTGGGTCTCGCTGGCTACTATCGGCGCTTCATTCAGGACTTCTCGAATATCGCGAGACCCTTATCTCAGTTGACACGGAAGGACGTGAAGTTCGCCTGGAATGACAAGGCGGAGTCAGCTTTTCAGGAGCTGAAGGACAGACTTACGTCCACCCCTATGCTAGTATTGCCAGAGCAAGGGGTTAAATACACTATATACATTGACGCGTCTAGCGTTGGTTTGGGTTGTGTCCTTATGTAGAGGGACAGGGTAATTTCGTATGCCTCGAGACAATTAAGGAACCACGAGGAGAATTACCCTACACACGACCTAGAGTTGGCAGCCGTTATATTCGCACTGAGACTCTGGAGACATTACCTCTATGGAGAGGAGTTCGAGCTCTTTTGCGACCACAAGAGCCTTAAGTACATATTCACGCAGCGAGACTTGAATATGAGGCAGCGGCGATGGATGGAGACGTTGAAGGACTTCAAGTTTGAAGTCTCTTACCATCCTGAGAAGGCGAACCTTGTGGCTGATGCGTTGAGCCGCAAGAAGGCGATAGAGTTTGCGGCTCCGCTAATGGTTGCCGAGTGGGATATGGTTGAGTTTTTGCGAGACTTTGAGCAGAAACTCACCGTAGAGGAGCCGTTTGAGTTCATCACACATGTACAGGTGCGATCTCAGATCGATGACCGAGTCATCGAGGCGCAGAGGGACGATGCACATCTTACTGAGCTTCGAGAGCAGGCCAGTGATGATGCTGACGCCGACTGGCGAGTTGGTATGGATGGGGGCTTACGTTATCGTGGCCGCCTATGCGTCCCAGATGTCCCTGACTTGAGACGAGAGATTCTCGAGGCTGCACATTCTACTAGACTCGCGATGCATCCAGGCAGCACAAAGATGTATCGTGACGTGAAGAGCACGTATTGGTGGGAAGGTATGAAGACCCACATAGCTGAGTTCTTGTCCCGTTGTCTCACTTGTCAGCAGGTGAAGGCAGAGCATCGCCGACCACATGGACTTTTGCAGCCTATGCCGATCACAGAGTGAAAGTGAGATTTCATTTCCATGGACTTCATTTTCGGGTTGCCGAAGACGAGGAAGGGACATGATTCCATTTGGGTGATCGTCGACCGTCTGACGAAGTCGGCACACTTCCTACCGATCAGAGTTACGAACTCTGCAGACGAGCTAGCCAGATTGTACATCAGAGAGATTGTGCGTCTGTATGGAGTTCCGCTGGAGATCGTGTCGGACAGAGATACGCGGTTCACTTTTATTTTCTGGACTCGCATTCAGGAGGCTATGGGTGTGAAGTTGAAGTTTAGTACTGCCTTCCACCCACAGACAGACGGACAGACAGAGTGGGTGAACTAGATCTTGGAGGACATGTTGCGAGCTTGCGCATTGGACTTCAAGGACAGTTGGGATGATTGTCTTGCATATGCGGAGTTTGCGTACAACAACAGTTTTCAGGCGAGTATCGGTATGGCACCTTATGAGGCGCTGTATGGGCGACCTTGTCGCGCACCGCATTGCTGGCTAGAGGTCGGTGAGCGTAGCTTGATCGGCCCAGAGTTAGTGCAGGAGACGTCAGAGAAGATTGATATTATTCGACGTCGGCTCCTTACAGCGTAGAGCAGACAGAAGAGCTACGCCGATACGAGACGGAGGCCACTAGAGTTCACAGTTGGAGATCATGTGTTTTTGCAAATTTTCCCTATGAAGGGAGTCCTTCGGTTCGGGAAGATGGGGAAGCTGGAACCGCGATTCATTGGTCCATTCCAGATCCTCGATCGTGTGGGAGCGGTGGCTTACCGATTGGCTTTACCCACGCCTCTCGCGAGCGTTCACAACGTATTTCATGTTTCTATGCTGAAGAAGTACGTTGCTGATCCTTCCCATATCATCAGATGGGAGCAAGTGCAGTTAGGAGAGGATGTTACATATATCCTGCGACCGACACGTATCCTAGACAGGAAGGAGCAGGTACTGCGTAGCAAGGTGATTCCCCTTGTGAAGGTATTATGGATGCATCACTCTAAGGAGAGGCTACCTGGGAGAAAGAAGCCGAGATCAGAAAGAACTACCCACAGCTTCTCGAGGAGTACGAAAAGGTACAAAATTTTGAGGACGAAATTATTTGTTAAGGGGGGTAGATTGTAACGCCCGTGAAAAATCCGTACTTGGGCTCGAGTACCAACTCGGCCCGAAATTGTGTAGAATTTATTTCTTTAGAAAATATGACTAAGTTAGCTAGTGCAACGTTAGAATAGATGGGAAATGGTCCCTGATCACTTTAAATACATTCTACAAGGCCCAAAACGAGTGGAACCAATGGTGCTATAATGCTCTAAAGCCTCGGATCAAACTCTAAGCCGGTTTATTCTCGGGACCTCCTTGAAACTTTGTATTGGATCTAGACCGCGCGTCGAAAGTCCGATACCTACCATCTTAGACCGTTATGACCACTTAGCTGGGCTTGGCAATCGTTTCGAAAATCAAGTCCAACTGACATTCAGAGGCTATTTCATTGAGCCTGGAGTGAAGAGAGTGAGAATAGGGTTAGAATTGGAATTTGAAATTCAAATCTGGCACACGATTTAACGCATCAGTATTAAGCGTTCTGACCGTCAGAATTCAGCCAAATTACACCCTTGGATCAGGAAAAATTTCTATTATATATCACGAGACTTATAGGCCTGATCTTGGTGCGGTGACCGTTAAACTGAAACTGGACCGCCACGTGCGATTTGGGAACCCTACCGGTCTGAAAACTAGATGTGTGCTAGATCCAGTATGCATGAGCTTAAGTCCGACCGCATTTGGCCAGGGGACCTTCAGAAATGCTCTTTTGGACCGAAACGGCCCCGATTTGGTTAGGCACCAAGTAAACATTGTTCCCAAGCCTATTTTGGGTATGTTTTAGCTTATAAAAGGGGTTGAAACCCTCACTTCTCTCACACATCCGAATTTGCTAGAAACCCTAGCTTGTGTGAGAAGAAAAGGTGAGAGATTGTGAGAGAGAGTGGAAGAGTTCTTCCTGCCACTTGTGCTACGTGTTGTACGTGCTTAAGCAACGCACCTCTATCGCTTTTCCGGCGATTACACCGTGATTCTAGGTAAGCAAATACCCTAAATAGTTGCTGATTTGAGATTCTTTTGTTTCCATAGCGATGTAGCTTATGGATCTTGTGTATTAGGTTCCCTATTCGCCGTAGACGAAGCGTATACGCTCCGTTTCAATTCACGAGTCTACAAGACATAAGGTGAGGATTTTAGACGCTTTGATTGACGGTTTACAACGCTTTCAATGTCGTTTAATAGTAGATTCTTGACGGTATCGCCGTTTGACATGTACAAAATGCTCTCCGTTTCCCGTTTCGTAAATTAACGAAGAATATGAGAATTAGGGCATTTTAGTCATTTGTAGGAAGTACTGTTTACATTCATATTTTGCTGATGTGATTGACATGGTTTGTTGTCGCATTAGGAAGTTAGGAATACGTGCATAATTAGTTTGGCGAAGAGATTCGCCTAATTGCGCACTTCGGGTCGACATACTATATGTAGACTTAAGTGTGTAGTGTATGTGTTTGTATAAATGCTTGTATTAGTATGTATTGAATTAAATGATGTTATGAGATAGTTTAAGATTAATTTCTCAATTAATATGCTGACCTAAATGATTTCCTACATGTTGATTATATGCATGATTTCATTACATGCATGAAATATATGTGCTTGAAGATTTACTTAAGTTGAATGTTATAACATGTGTTAACATGCTCACATGATTGTATTTCAATTCCAATACTCTTACATAATATGCTGATGTGATTCCATAAGTGTTTGAGACTAGACTTAGTCCAGGCAGTCGGTAACCGAGCGAATTCGCGGCTGACTGGTCTTAGCCACGAGCGACGCGTCGATGAACGCGAGTCGTGTTTGAAGTTGGTGGCAGTGGTTAGGCCACGCGAAGTGTTTTACACACTTCATGTCGTTCGACTTGAGATGCGATCGCGCTAGTCGAGCCCGTCAAGTAACCCGACTGGCCGATGTATGTTCACCTTGTATGAGTCATAACTGCTTGAACCTAGGGTACTGAACTTACCATTGTAAATCCTCTTAACCATGGTACCTTGATCCACGAAGACTCATGAGCCGGGCATGGTGGTATGGGACACCGTGGTCGATCTGTCGGCCTACGCTGGGGCCACAAACCTCCCCGTAGTGACCAGTGAGCACCTAGACTCGTGAGCAGATTATAGTGGTATGGGACACTATATTCTAGCTGTCGGCTTACACTGATCAGGCGACGAGTCCTTTGTAGTGACCGCGAGCGTATTCTGAGTCCACGGGAGGCGACGACCCTTCCGTTACAGTAGAGTACAGTAGGCCTGTATTGATAAGGTGATGGGAAAGCAGTGCAATGAGTGCGAGCAACAGCCCTGGCAGCCCTTGCACTGACCTACGAAATATATATCGTATGAGATTACTAGGAGTGACGACCCTAGATAGGATCTGTGTTGGGATTGATACAAGGGAAGTACCTTAGTTTCCCAATCCTGCTGTTTGAATGGACTAATAACAACTTGAAAATCATATCACCATGCCATTGCATGTGCCTGAAAGATGTGGAGCACTTGATGGTCGATTGCATGTCGCGGTCGTAAGATGTTGCCGTATGAGGGAGATCGTCGGTGAGGGCATACATCACGTCATGTCATCTTGCATTAACAACAGTATTAGGATTGTCTGATTTACTGCTTTACTATTATCGCATGATTGATTTGTGAACATGCTAATCTTTGCTCTATGATTCTACTGAGTTGATCACTCACTCCCACATTACAGGATGGTGTTTGCAACACCCACCAGACCCTGTTGTAGATACAGGTGAGGCTGAGATCCAGGAGGCAGAGCCAGACTTCGACGAGGACCAGGACGAGTTCTCGTATATGCGGTATCACGATGGCTTTGCGTAGGTGACCTGGATCGATGAGACTTCAGTGGCACCATTTTGGACATTTTATTTTTGTTCATGTATATGTATATGAGACTCAGAGATGTATTCATACTTTAGAGACAGATGACGTTTACTTTGTTTTTCCATACAGTGATATATATATATTGTTTAGTCTTCCGCTTGCTTTTATCACTGGATCTGAAGTATGAATTACAGTTTTGGTATACTTTTACTCATGTGAATGCTTTAAATCAGACAACATTGAATCATAATTATTTTTGTTGCATAAGTGACGGTCTGGAACTCGGGAGTTGAGTTTATATTCGACCCCCGATTTTCAGGGTGTTACAATGCAGGTTCTGATCGACGAGTTTACAGGGTTACTGATTAGATGCCAATACACTTGGTATTTGCCTTTTATTTAAACACCTATGTATATTCTTTTTTTTTCATTTTCAGAGTATACATGTATTTAGTTAACCTGGTAACATGTTCACACTCTGGAGACTTACAATCATTTATACATATTAAATGTTTATCACAGTCTTCCGT